>BDSI01000025.1:306856-910674 GCA_003117195.1 Eudorina sp. 2006-703-Eu-15 | reverse complement strand
GTCAATAAAAAGACAGTGACAGAACATCCCCCTCCCAAAACCTCCTGTACCCTCCCTCCCTCCTTCCCGCAGCTTCCCGCATCTTCCCGCATCTTTCGCCTTCCCTCGTTCTCCTCCTTCACCCCCACCCCCACCCCACCCCACCCCCACCCCCACCCCCACCCCCACCCCCACGTCTGTTAAGTTCCTATACCCCCCCCCATTACCCCCCCCCCATACCCCCCCCATACCCCCCCCCGCACTTGCGCGCCTCCGCCTCCTGCCGCTTCCGCGCCTCCGACTCCTCGCGCAGCCGCCGCTCCACCTCCGCCCTCGCCGCCAGCTCCTCCTCCAGTCGGGCCTCCCGCTCCTCGTACACCCGTCGAGCGGCGGCCGCGGCTTCCTGCCGGGTAGGGGTTGCGGGTGAGGGATGGGTGGGTGGATGCAGGAAACTGGTGGGTGGGCGGGGTGGGTACAGGATTTGGTAGGCATACTGTATTCAAACTGCGCTACTGGGGGGTGGGGTGGGGATGACGAGTGAGTGGGCGGGTGGGTGGGTGTGTGAGCGGGAGGGCGCGCTGGGGTTGGTGTGTTGTCCCAGATCCACAATCCATGGATCCATGCCGCCCCCTCTTTTTGTCAATAAAGACAGCGAAACCGCAAAATAGCACCAAACCGATAACCGCCGCCCCCTCCCTCCCCGTTTCCCCCCCCCACACACACCACACACACACCTGCATCCGCTGTGCCTCCCTGGCCGTCTCCTCCTGCCACTGCCGCTGCCGCTCCGCCGTCAGCCGCGCCTCCTCCTCCTGGCGGGCCTTGGCCTCCGCCACCCTGGAGCCGGCAAGGGAGGGGGGGAGAGGTGGCGGGAGAGAGGTGCAGGGACGTAACGACGAGCCGCGGGGGAACCCCATGTAGCATGTTCCTAGTATGTGTGTTTAGCCAAAGGGAGATCCGCCCGACCCCCCAGATATATGTGTGTGATGAGGAGGAAGGTGGACAGGGCAAGGCAGGGCAGGGCAGGGCAGGGCAGGGCAGGGCAGGGCAGGGCAGGGCAGGGCAGGGCAGGGCAGGGCAGGGCAGGGCAGGGCAGGGCAGGGCAGGGCAGGGCAGGGCAGGGCAGGGCAGGGCAGGGCAGGGCAGGGCAGGGCAGGGCAGGGCAGGGCAGGGCAGGGCAGACGGGCAATTGGCCCGGCGGGATGGCAGACAACGAAAGGGAGGGGGTGTAGAGGAAATTAGTAGGCATATTGGAGCTGCGCTGCTGCCCGAGGAGGGAGGGAGCCCTCTAGGGTCCAACGCGGTGTGCCCCCGGCCCCGCACCGTCCCTGAAACCAACGCAGTGTGAGAATGTCCATCAACCCCCAACCCCCACCCCTCCGCCCACCTCTTTGCCGCCTCCTCCTCCTTCCTCCGCTGCTCCTCCTCAAGGAAGGCCCGCCGCTTGGCCCGCAGCTCCCCATCCAGCTGCCGCCCCTCAGCTTGGCGAGCCTGGGGGGGGGGCAGGCGGGGGGCAGGGGGCCAGGGGGGCAGGGATGAAAGGGAGGGGGGGTGGCGGGAGGGAGGGAGGAGGAAAGCGAGGATGGGGGGGGGCCAGGGCACGGCAGGGCAGGCCGGGGGGAAGGTAAGGGGGTGAGTGCGTGAAACGGGTAGTCAGATAGGCCTGGGGAGGGAGGTGTGGGAGGGGCCCGGCCAGTCGGATAATCGCGCGGAGTTGGGGCAGGGCCAATGGGGCCTTACGTCTGGGCATGGGGCACCGCCCGTGGGGACGGGGGGGGGCCCTCCATACACCCACGTACACACAAGCACACGTACCCACACACCCTAGTCACACCAGCAACCCCACATAACCCACAAACTAACCTAAACCCCGGCAAGCGTCAGATATGTAACGACCACGCCCACACCCCCACAACCCCACACACAGATCCCACAAACAAACACGGGGTCCGCTGTAACATCCCTAACAAACACACTCACACACCCACACACAGACCCCAGTTGCAGTTTTCATTTACACACACACACACAGACCCCAGTTGCAGTTTTCATTTACACACACACACACACACAGACCCCAGTTGCAGTTTTCATTTACACACACACACACACACAGACCCCAGTTGCAGTTTTCATTTACACACACACACACACACAGACCCCAGTTGCAGTTTTCATTTACACACACACACAGACCCCAGTTGCAGTTTTCATTTACACACACACACACACACACACACAGACCCCAGTTGCAGTTTTCATTTACACACACACACGCACACACATGCCCCCCAATGCGCAGCCAACGGCCTCGCTCGTCCGCGTGCGCAATTAGGGTCCTCGCAAGTCGTGTCTCTCGGTTTATTTTAACATGCCCCCCACCTGCAGCGCCTCCAGGTCCAGCCGCTCCGAGTCCGCCTCCTGGCGGCTCAGGCGGATGGCGAACAGCAGCGCCGCCGCCAGCGCCCAACCGCCAACGGAGGTGCCGCCCAGGAAGGCGCCGCCGCCGCCGGCGGCAGAGTACGGCAGCGTGGCGGCCAGCGGCGGTACGGCAGCGTGGAGCGACCTCGGGGCGGCCTGGCGCGTGGGCGCGGAGGAGTAGGGCGGGCGGGCGGGCGGGCGGGGTCTAGAGCGGCTGGTGGGTGTGGGAAATTTCCCTTAGCCCGCGATGAAGCGAAAAATGGGACGGAAGACAGGAAGTCGCAGGGGGCAGGGATGGAAAGGTAAAAGAGGGAGATACGGGGCAGTCAATGGGGGCAGAGGACTAGGCATTTAGGGCAGTTCATTACATCAGTTTACTTCACGCACAAACACGACACGACACGACACGCCACGACACGACACACGAAACCACAGCAGCCCAACAAAACGCGAGCACCATGCGCCCGCCGGCGGTGGTGCCCGTCCCCTCCCGGGGTATCGTTGGTCAGTATTTGTCGCAGGGCTGGGTGTGTCTGGGCTGTTTCTTTTTAAACCCCTCCCTGGAGGCACCGCGTCCCCACCTGCGCCGCCACCTCCCCAGCCGAAGCACCCGCCGCCGCCGCCGCCGCCGCGGACGTCCTCGCCTCCGCCGTACTACTGCCCACCGCTACAGCCCCCGTCCCGTCAGCCGCCGCCGCCGCCGCTGCCGGCCCCACGCGGCTGACGCCGCCGCCGCCGCCGCCGCCGTGCTCCTCCGTCTCCGTCTCGTACACCGTCTCGTACTCTTCCACGTACTCGGACTGGGCGGCGGCGCCGCCGGCCTCTGCGGCCGCCGCCGCGGCGCCCGCCTGCGCCTCCGCCTCCGCTGGCGGCGGCCCCGCCCCATCCATCGGCGGCGGCTCCGTCGGTGCGCCGCCGGGTGGGAGGCTGGCGGCGCCGTCAGCAGCTGGGCGCTGCTGAGGTTGCGGGAGGGGAAGGTGGTGGGGGCTGCTGCCCTGCGGGGCCCCGCCCTCACCCGCCGCCTGTCCGCCCCCCGCGGCAGCATCACCACCAGCCGCAACAACAGCCACCGGCGCCGCTGCTCCGCTGCCGCCGCCGCCGCCGCCGCCGTACCGGCGGCGTAGTCGCGTCGGTGCGCCGCCGAGGTGGGGCCGGCGGGCAGCTGCCGGGGCACCGGCAAGGATGGCCGCCAGCTGGGAGTGCGGTCCGGCTGCGGATGCGGCTGTTGCTGCTGCCGCGGATGCGGCTGCTGCAAATCCTACTGCTGCTGCTGCGGCGGCGGATGCGGATGTGGAGGCGGATGTGGATGCGGCGGCGCCACACGCAACCCGGGCGCGGCGACCGCCGCAAGGCGACCGCACCGGAACCACACCGGTGCCACAGCAGGGAGCAGCAGAGCTTGCAACGTGGTTAGGATGAGGAGGAGTCGGCGGGGGCGCCACGCCGGTACGACGCCTCGTAGTTACGGAGGATGTACGGCATGGCGGTCGGACCGGCAGCAGCGGGCCCCAACCGCGCAAGGCTGCCACACAGTCAGCGGCTGCTGGGCCCGGAGTTGACATGTGCGTAGGAATTGAGGGAAGTGGTATTCGGTTGGAGTGCTCAGTTGCGCGCTGTCGCTGCGGCTGTCGGCGCTCGGAGGACCATACTCAATCAGCTGGATGGGCGAGCGGCGGTGATCTGGTGTACAGCTTGCTCAGAAGCGTTATGGTGTTGTATACATAAATTACATTCCGGGATCTTACATTAAACGCCCGGTCCTATCTGTGCCTAAACGTCGGAACTGCGGCCGACAGGAGTTGTGAGACATAAATAAGTCAGAAAATATAAAGCTCCTATGAAGTTGGCAGAATTATTATTTTTTCGTAAGGTTTAGAGGAAATCAGACGTCAGACCCCTTCACGGTTGCGCTAACGACCTGATGACGGACGAGACGTCATCAGGGACCGCGGAAGTGCGGATCGGTGGCAAACGGGGACAGGCGATGTAATAATACGGGTTAACCTTATCAAATGAACGTTTCAGGCAGTATTGTGAACGGAGAGCTTGTAAACATTTACTAACTTGTGGCGACCAAAGCGAACCCACCAACACTACTGGTTAATAGATGCCCGAAGGTTAACCATTTGCGCAACAGCGCATTTTTAATTAATCCACTTTGAGCGACGCGCGCGGCGTCTTTTGCCTCAGTCTGTGGCCAGGGAAGCGCGCATCCACGAGAGACGCCATGCGTCCCGCGGCCGCCGGGACGCTTCCCGGCGCTGCTTCACGTTGCCGTGGCTGTAACCACACGAGCGCACTTTATCCGCTGCCGCGTCAGCGGTTGCGGAGGGCTGCGCCGAGCTTAGGGCTTCTTCCATTCCGGCGCCATGGCCGCAGCGGCCAAGCATCCCGCTGGCGATGCGGCGCTGCGGCGTCGCTTTCCGTTTCAGTGGCTGCCCCGGGACCGTCCAACGGAGTGGGCTTTGCCGGCGGGGCGCCCAAACCGGACGCCGCCTCCGATGCCGGCAGTAACCGCAACAACAGCAACAACAGCAGCAGCGGCAGCAGTAGCAGCCCTCCGTCGCCGTCGTCGTCCGCCGGCGCAACCGCCGCCGCGGTGGCGGCGCAGTTCCCCGCGGTGCCGCCGCTTCCGACGCCGCCAGGGAGCGGGAACCTGCAGGACGTGGTGCCGTACCTGTGAGTACGGACAAGTTGGAACGGCGGGACCGCGTGTGATTGGGCCGTCCTCCGTCTCTGGTCTCGCGATGCACGGACGGGGAGGCAGGGGGCGGGGCGAGAGGCAGGGGGGGGGTTCGGGGCAGGGGGCCGGGCGACAGGGCGGGGGGGGGGGAGGGGAAACCCCGTGGGTTATTCCTTCTACTAGAGAGTACGGACGGGGGATGGGGGGTCGGCGTCGTACGGACGATGGGCGAGGGGAGGGTTGGAGGGATGGGGCGGAGGGGGTGTGGAGAACCAGGAGAGGCCAGCCCCCCGTGCACCGCTCTATTCCCTAATGTCTATCGGTGCAGCGGAACCCCCCCCCTCTGTTTCTCCTATCCAGCTGCCATCAAGCACATACACACACACCATGCTAAAATCCCTGCCCCCGCCTGGCCTCCCGGCCTTCCGTCCTCCCCTCCCCCTCCCGTCCTCCCCACCGCTCCCCTCCCCCCTTCCCCCCCTTCCTCGGCAGCATCCGCCTGGCCTTCCAGGAGCGACACCTCGTGTGGCGGCTGGCGGCGGCCGTGTCGTGTATGGTGGTGGCCAAGCTGGCGGGTGAGGGCGGGGAGGGGCGGGGAGGGGAGGGGCGGTACGTAAGGGGTGGGAGGGGCCTGGGGGAGGGTTGTGGCGGTGTTGTGGCGGTGCGGGTGCGGCGGACGGACGGCCCCCCAATGGCTGCGGAGGGGCCGGGTCTGTGCTGGGGTGGGGTGGGCTGCTGCGGTCGTTGAGGACTAACCAACCGGCAACCAACCGGAAACAACCAACCAGCTCGGCGGAGGGGGAGGTGTTTCCCACCGACACATCCACCCACAACCCCACATCCCTACAACCCCAAGCACACATACGTACGCGCTCACGCCCCCCTAAACCCCCCTCCACCCCCATCCCCCGCCCCCCCCCAAAGGCATCTCCCTGCCGCTCGCCTTCAAGGGGGCCGTCGACGCCATGTCGGTGGGTGGGGCCGGGTGTGTGTGTGTGTGTGTGTGTGTGTGTGCATGTGTGAGGGGGCGGGGCCCCGCCGGTTTCGCTGTCTCACCGACTGAGAAATGGGGTATTGGACGAGCTGACGGGGAGCCCCTCTGGAGGCCTCCACACGCCGTACATTCCTCCCGTACGTTCCGTCCGTACGTCCATGCTGGTCCCCCTTGTGACATAGCTCCCTTGACCCCAGCCCGACCCGACCCCTACGACAATCCCCCCTCAAGGCTCCCCCACTACAACCCGGCTATCCCCTCCCCCCCCCCGCGCCGGCCCCACACACATACACACACACACACACACGCAGGCCTCCGCCGGCGTGGTGGCGACCGTGAATGCGGCGTTGTCTGCCGTACTGCTGTACGGCGCCCTGGATTGCGTGAAGGTGATGGCTAAGGAGGCGCAGGTGGGGCCGTGGGGGATGAGGGGGGGCGGGGCTCATGGTTTGGGGGGGGGGGGGGGAGGGGGGAGGGATGGGCGGTTTGGCTGTCTTTATTGACGGAAAGGGGGAGGGATTGGCGTCCTACTTCAACGGCGGCGTCGGCCAACCGGACAACTACTACGCAATCGGTAAATGTTTCGCGATTCCGCTGTCTAGAATGGCAAAGGGGGGAGAGGATGGGGCGGTGGTGGTGGATGGCGCAGGGGCTGCGCGTCTTTCCGGAGGATGTGCTCCCCAAGTCCCGCCTGGGCGTGTGCTTCTTAAGCAGAGGCAGAACAGGAGTGCGAGTGACATGGCGAGGGGCCGAAGTGTGTGCGTGTGTGGAGACCAAGAAGGTCGCACGCTTCAGTCGCAGCCAGTGCCCTGCAGGCGGTCGCTGCGGTATCACCCCTTCCCCTTCACCTTGTATATGTCTCCACCAATTTCCTGTATTCCCCTCCCTCCCAGCCTCCCTGCCTCCGCCGCAGTCGCCCACCTTTCCCGCATTCAGTCCTGGCATTCCATGCTTGGCTGGCACCGGGACATTAATGCCCATGGATTGACTCCTCCTCTGCGCCCTACCTCTCCAATTTCCCCCCCTCCTCGGTCGAGTCTTTATGGGACGTTTGCTCTGGCAGCAGCAGCGCAGTGTAAATATGTCAACCAATTTCCTACTATACCCCTCATCCTCCTCCTCCTCCTCCCTCCCTCCCTTCCCCTTCCTCCCCCGCAGTCGCCCATCTTCGCCCCCGTGAGTCAGGCCGTCACCCGCCGCGTGGCCTACCACACCTTCTCTCACGTCCTGGGTCTGGACACCCGCTACCACATAGACCGCCGTACGGGCCGGGTCTCGCGCATCCTGGAGCGAGGTACGGAGGGTGTACGGCAACAGTACGACATAGTACGGCGGTGTCGGGTGCGGGTAGCGGATCGACATCGTGGATTCAATCACCATTTCTTGTTACGCTTTCGGCCTCGGCGCGGCGCGGCGCGGCGGAAAAAGGGTGGATGCGGGGGGGGGGGCGGGGGGAGGGGGCTAATACCCCACAACGGAACCTAAACCTCAGGCGTTTCGGTCCCCCGCCCGCCGCTATCCGTCATCCCCGCAACCGATAATCGCCACACAAGCTCCAGCACAACCCCTCATCGCAACCCACCCCACGACCCCCGCTCCTTCCCCCCGTGTTGCGATGTCCGTCCGTCTGCCGCCCCCTCTGTCAATAAAGACAGCGAAATCGCCTAGAGAAGCATCCGCCTGCACCCACCTCGCCCCTCCCCTCCCCTCCCTTCCCCTGGACCCCTCCCCGCCCCACCCTTCCCCTCCCTTCAGGCACCCGCTCCATCGCCGTCCTGTACCGCGCCCTCATCTTCACCTTCCTGCCCACCGGCCTCGAGCTGGCGGCTGTGGCGGCGCTGCTGGCCACCCGGTTCGGTCCGCTTCTGGCGGGGCTACTGGCCGCCACCTTCGCCGCCTACGTCACCTGGACCGTCGTACTCACGCAGAGGGCCACGGAAGTGCGAAAGGTAGGGGGGTTGTATGGTGGTGGTGGTGGGGGGGGGGGGTAGATGGGGTGGGGGAATGGGGTGGGGCGGGGTTAGGGGGTTACGGGGACGAGGGACGACTGAGCTGCAAGCTCGGGTATTGGTGCTTCTGTTTGTGTTATATGTGTATGCGTGTATTCGTGTATTGGTGCGTGTGTTTGGCGAGGACTCCCCTCCCGGACCAGCGCGCGTGTGTGTCTGTGTCTGTGTCTGCGTCCGCGTCTGTGTCTGTGTCTGTGTACGACGGCCGTTGCCATCTTCCCCTCCCCCTCCCAGCAGCGCAGTTTGAATATGTCTACCAATCTCTCCTCCCTCCTCGCCATCCTCCCCTCAGGACGTGAACCAGCTGGACAACCAGGCCAGCAGCAAGGCGGTGGATGCGCTGCTCAACTTCGAGACCGTCACCCTCTTCAACAACCAGCGACTGGAGGTGGGGGCGGCGGCGGGAGGGGGGTTGTCTGTGCAGAAGGGGTGGGGGGGGTGCAGTGTCGCTTGCGGCTGGGGAAAAAAGGGGATACTAGGGGTTTACAGAGGGATGACGCTGAGGAGGAGGGGGGGGCACCGGGTAGGCACCCCCCCGGCCAGCGTTCCGTTCCCCTCGCTTGTCGTTACGTCAACAAACATTAAACTAACCAACCACTCAATCAACGACTGTCTCCAACCACCACTACGGTCTGCCCCCGTGGTTTGGCCCGGCACCACCCCTTTGCACACACACACACACACACACACACCCTGCACCCCTCATGTCACCCCTTCAGGTGGGACTGTACGACAAGCTGCTCCGGGAGCTCCGGGCCGCGGCGCTGCGCGCGGAGGGTCTGTCCGCGGGTCTGAACGCGGGTCAGGGCCTTATCCTGGCGGGGGGCATGGCGGCCATCCTGGCCGCCATCGTGGCCTCGGGCACCGCCACGGGGGGCGACCTGGTCATGGCCAGCGGGCTCATCGTGCAGCTGTGGGCGCCGCTGCAGTTCCTGGGCTGGTTCTACAGGTGCGTGTGGGTGGGGCTTGGGGGGTATGGATTGGGGAACCGATGCGGGGGGGGGGGCGTGTGTTCCGCGTCCCCACTCCACCGTATTGCCCCAGGCCCCGCCTCCCCTGTATGTCCCCTTCCGCACCCCCCCTCCCACCCCACCCCACCCCACCCCACCCCACCCCACCCCACCCCACCCCACCCCACCCCACCCCACCCCACCCCACCCCACCCCACCCCACCCCACCCCACCCCACCCACCCCACCCCACCCCACCCCACCCCACCCCACCCCACCCCACCCCACCCCACCCCACCCCACCCCACCCCACCCCACCCCACCCACCCCACCCCACCCCACCCCACCCCACCCCACCCCACCCCACCCCACCCCACCCCACCCCACTCCACCCCACCCCACCCCACCCCACCCCACTCCACCCCACCCCATACCTCCTCACCCCTCGCCCTCCATGCGCTCTGCGCCGCTCTCCCTGTGTTCTGTCCGCTCCACTCCTCTCCTCTCCAGGGAGCTCCGCGCCGCGCTGGTGGACATGGAGGAGTTCTTCCAGATCCTGAGGACCTCCTCCAACATCCGGGACGGCGACCAACACCTGCCCACCGGGGTCGCCACTGGGGCGGCTGCTGCTGCAGCTGCCGCGGCGGCCCCTGCGGCGGCGGCGGGCTCCCCGGGGGCGGCTCCTGCCGCCGCTGCCCCCGCTGGCGCCACCACCTTCACCAGCAGCAGCAGCAGCAGCGGTGCCAGCAGCAGTGTCGATGGCGAGGGCGGACCCGTGGGTCAGCCCCCGGCGTCAGCTCCTGGGGGACTGCAGGTGGAGCTGGTGGACGTGCGCTTCGGCTATTCCACCGAGCGGCAGGTGGGGCAGCTGACCACTGGCCCGGAGGGGGGGGAGATTGGAGGGGCATTCCGTATGTGTTTTGAGAGACGCGTCGGGGGCCCCCGCCCCGTCAGTCCCTTCCCCCTTCATCCCGAGCCCCGTCTTTGCTGCCACGTGATTGCTCAATCTCAACCACCGGAACTTCGCTCTCTGACCGACCGTTGGCGCAGTCCCTACGTAGCATGGATGTAGCCCAATCCGCCGTTTACCCCCAACTCGCTGTTCTGGGCGTGTCCTCCTTGGAACCCAACTAATTAACCACCCAACCAACCAACCGACTAATCCTCATGGAAACTGGACCTGTCCGCCGATTCGCCATTCCTCCTCCCACCCCCTCCCTCAACCCTCCCTCAACCCTCCCTTACCCTCCCTCAACCCTCCTCAACCAGTCCCCACCCACCCTCAGCGCCCGTTGGTTCAGCACCGGGCCCGCCGCCCGACGCGCCCTGCACGCCGCTGGGCTGGCCACCCACCACCCTACCCCCCCCCCTTACCCCCCCCCTCAGATCCTCAAGGGCGTCTCCCTGAGAATAGCTCCAGGGGAGTCGGTGGCGGTGGTGGGCAGCAGCGGCAGCGGCAAGTCCACCATCCTGAAGCTCGTCACGCGGCTGTACGACGTCTGGCCGGACGGTGAGTCAGCCCCCGGCTGTAGCAGCGACAGCGGCAGCAGTAGCAGCAACACTAGCAGCAGTAGCAACGGCAGCCACAACAATTACGGAGCAGCAGACGCAAACAGCTACAGGCGCAACGATAGCAGCAGTAGCAGCAGTAGCAGCGTGCGACATTTTCAAGATCTGGATCCGGGGACGCATGCTGTCAGCTGTAGCAGCAGCCGCCAAGGCGAGGACGGGCACCCGGCGACCGACAGAAACAACGGGCACGCGAACAACGGTACGAGCTGTAGCAGCGGTAGCAGCCGGCCGAGCGGCGTGTACATCAACGGGGTGGATGTACGACATCTACGGCTATCGGACTTACGGTCGGCCATCGCTGTCGTACCACAGGTGAGTGGGTTGGGGCGGGCCGGGGGGTATGGGGGCGGGAGGGTCCCACCGAATGTGATTCGCTGCGATTCCAGAGATTCTTCCTCAGCTGTACGTGTTGGATTCCTGCCGTACATCCGTACATCACCTTCGCGTCTATAGTACTTGCCGGTTCGCCGCACGCGCGACAGGATACGGCACTCTCGTACGACACCATCCGGGAGAACATCCGGTACGGCCGTCCCGACGCCAGCGACGCGGAGGTCGAGGCGGCGGCGGTGATGGCTCGACTGCACGACACCGTCACGGCACTGCCGGACAAGTACGACACCATGGTGAGTCATACGTAACCCTCGTACCCCTCGTACCCCTCGTACCCCTCGCCGCGGTGTCTCTTCACGATCCCTCCTTCAAGCCCTCCTTCAAGCCCTCCGTATCTCACCACATCGCGCCTTACCCGATTCAGCAGCATCGGTCATACGGCGCTCGTCCAATCGCCACTGTACTGCACTCTTGTCGTACTGCGGTGGTACCCCAGGTGGGCGAGCGCGGCCTCAAGCTGAGTGGCGGCGAGAAGCAGCGAGTGGCCATCGCCCGGGCCTTCCTAAGGTCCCCCCGCCTGCTCATATGCGGTGGGTGGGTGGGGGTGGGGGATGGGGAATGGGGGGATGGGGGGATGGGGGTGTGTGGGGGTGGGCTGGGCGGGTGGGGGAAGGCTGGATGGATGGGGGGGATGGGGAGTTGGGAGGTGGGGTGTAGGAAGTTGGTAGACGGGTGCAAACTGCGCTGCTGCTGCCAGAGAGCAAACGTCCGGTGAAGAATCAACAGGGGGGTTGGTGGGGGTGATGGGGGGGCTTTGGGGTGGGGGCTTTGATGGGGCCATGCCAAGCCAATGCCCAGGTCAGGCCCTGCAACGCCCGCCCCACCTGTCTCACCCTCCACCCGAAACCCCTCTTGCCCGGTTACCACCGGCTAGTAAACCACCGAAGGGATGGACACGCGCCCACACCTCCCTGGTCCCTGCTTTCCTGGTGCCAACTTCATCGCCCCGCCCCTCTGGGTCCGGGTTCTCTTTTGTAAACCCTATCCACCCACCCGCCTTGTTTCACTTTACCCCCACCCACCCACCCCATGGGTTGTTTTTATTTTTAACCACCCACCCACCCACCCCATGGGTTGTTTTTATTTTTAACCACCCACCCACCCTCACCCCCCCCCATCAGATGAGGCCACCAGCGCTCTGGACAGCGGGACGGAGGTGGCCATCATGGACAGCCTCAAGGAGCTGGCCCGGGGTACGGCATCGCCAGGGAGGGGAAGGGGGGGAGGGGACGTGGGAGGCGGGGAGGGAGAGAGGCTAGAGAGGATGCCGTACTGCACGGCTACCGACCCCAAGCCGGCTCCCAACGGGGTCCATGCGCATGTCACATTGACGTGGTTTCGGGGCGGATTTCTTCGCAATACACATACACGCACGTCCGCGTACGCGTCCCTGCCTACAAATCCCTCCTCCCGCGATTCTCACCCGTAGCCGCGCCACCACCATAGTAACCTGTTTGCTTTCATCCTGTTTGCTTTCACCTTGTCTAGTTACTGTATTTTGTCTTGCTCCCTTCCGCTTTGCCTCATAATTTGCTTCCTTCCGCGTTCCCGCATGATGGACGACCGACGCTGCTTCCGTGGGGACCGTCACCATATATTCGTAATAAATTTTACAGGTCGGTAACCAATCCGTTTGCGTGCGTCGTGCGTCTCCGTATTTAGTATTTGCGGTATGATTTGCCTTGCGGTGGTGGCGCGGCTGCCTTGTCCGCGCGCCTGCATCTGGTAAGTTTTTCCTCGCAGGTTCTATGGTAAGTATATTGCCACCTGGGATCGGGCGGGCGGGCGGGTTGCAATTCTAAACACACACGTCCGCCGTAACGCCCCCCTTCCGCCACTCCGCTCCCCACAAAACACACATACACCCCTTGGGACTACTTATGGTCGACATACTTCGCCCTGGCATATTGGTAACTCTGGTCTCGGTCTCAGTCGTCGGTTGCATTGCTGGACACGGTTCTGCTTATTCGCGGCTCAGCTTTTCTCCTTGCTAACACACACGCACACACACACATGCGCACCTCCGATCCTTACTCGGGCGGGCGGATGTCTCGATAAACACACACATACACACACACGCGTCCCTGATCCCGCCCCCCCCCCGCCCCCCCGCTCCCCGGCCCCCCGCAGGTCGCTCCGCGCTGTTCGTGGCCCACCGTCTGAGCACCGTCCGCAAGTGCGACCGGATCCTGGTGCTGCGGGCGGGGGTGGTGGTGGAGGAGGGCAGCCACGAGCAGCTGATGGCCAACCGGTGGGACGGGGCCCGGGGGGGGTGGTGGGACGGGTGGGGCGGTCACCTGCAACAGGACGAGGACCTGGAGACGGGAGGAGGAGAGAGAGGAGGGTTTGGCGGTGTCGCATCTGTCCCCGGGTTGCGCATACGGTAGCGGTGCACCGGAGGATACCATCCTTGATGTTTCAACGGCACGGCCAGTACCGCAGCAGGCGACGGGCGACGGGCGGAGCAGCGATGCATCGGTCCCCCAGGCTCGCAAGCTGTCGCTTCCGACACACACACACACACACACACACACACACACACCTCCAATCGCTTCCTGATCGCATCCTGATTCACCCACCACCTACCCCACCGCCACCACCGCCATTCCTGTGCGAACCCATGATCCCCCGTGCCGACCGACCCGCCGACCCACCGACCCACCGGCCCCCAGGGGCGAGTACGCGGCCATGTGGGAGCTGCAAGCCAACGCCGCGCGGGCGGGCGCGGCCGGCGGCGTCAGCGGCGGCGGCGGTGATGTCAGCAGCAGCGAAGACGACGACGGCGGCGTCACCGATATCGATTCGGAGATGCAGGGGTCCGAGGGGGAGGGGGGGGAGGGGGATGGCCGGAAGGAGGACGGCTGGGAGGAGGGGGAGGGACCCATGGGCCGGAAGGCGGGCGTGGCGGCGGGTGCGGGCGCGGGTGCGGGCGCGGCGGCGACGGCCAGCCTGGACGAGATGGCGGGCACGGCGGCGCCGCTGCTGCCCGGCGGGAGGGCGATATCGGTGGTGGCGGCGGCGGTGCCGCCGTCGGCGGCCGCGGCGGCGATTCGTGGCCCGATTCGTGATGCTTAAGAGGCGGTGGGATGCCGAGGACGCCGAGGCAGGCAGGTTGCTGGGATACATTGAAAAAAGGTTGCTGGGATGGCCGCAAGGGTCATATCTCCAGGGTGTGTGTGGGGGGGGGAGGGTTGGTGAGAGGCCGCAGCCGTCGGGGCCCCGTCCTACTGCGGGAAAGTGCCGTACAATTGTCGCAAAGGCGGTCTCGATTTGCGACAACAGGGTTTCTGAGTATGGGACTACGGTGCTCGGATTTGGGTTTGGGTTTGGGCTCGTGAAGGATGGGCAGTGTTGCCGCGGAGCAGGCAGGGCCCGTTGTGTTGGGTGGCATGCGGGCGTGCGGGCGGACGAGTGGGGGAGACGCGGAGGTGGAAATGCGGTTTGTGAACGTCTCGGAATTTGATGATCCTCTTTATTTAGTACAGTACGGTTCAGTACGGTAGGCCGTACGGTAGGCGATGGGTACGAGTTGATGATGTCGATGGGTGGAGTTACCGTTTCAGGATGTCTGTTGGTATGTTGATGATCATGTGTTTTTTATAGGAGGTTTCGTTGACAGTTGTTACGGTTCTGAGGTTGTACGGTGTGTTTTCCGGACGGACAGTCTCCTCTCTAGAGGCCCCGTGCGAGAGAGATTCCCCTCCTTTGAAGGAGGGGGGGTAATTCGTTTCTTCGATGTGAACAGTTCTCCGCGCTTTGCTTTCGCACACTTTATGATCTACTTTCTACTTTAACGTACGATGCCCCGTACTCGTGGTGTACTGTACATGGCTTTGTCGTACACTGTCAGTGTACGGCAAGGTGCATGGCGCACGGGGAGGTTGTACGTACGGCACATGGCGCGAGCGCAGCTCCGGGGAAAAAAACAACTTGTTTGCCCGTCCGTAATAGGCCCCGGGCGACGACGGTTGTTCGCTCGCGGGGGCTCGCCGCGTTTGCCGCCCGCCGGTGTCGGGGCGGGGTAGGGTGGGCGTGGGCGTGTGTGTGTATGTGTTTCGGCCGAAACCCGTGTATGTGTATGTGGGTTTGTGTGCGGGTGTGCATGTTTGCACGTGTGTATCATGTGTGTACGGCGATGCCGTACTCAGCAACGCGAGCGCCACCTCCCCTCCCTCGATTCCGTGTCGGGTGATGCCCACCGTGGTGTCTGTTTAGGAAACGTCGCTGTCTGGTCCGTTGCACGTCTTCCACAGCCCGTCCACATGAATGAATGAATGAACGTTACACCGGACCCCAAAGTCCACATGTCGCGCCGCTCCGCGATTCTGTGTCGGGCAGCGCTGCGCGCTGCGTGAGAGGCCGTTGCGGTGCCACGTGGTACGGTAACAGGTGCGGTAACTAACCACGTGGCGGGAGGGCGGAGGGCGGAGGGACGTGAACAGTCGGACGGACAGACGGACGGACGGACGGACGGAAGCGAACTCCTCTTGAGGTCCAGGGAGGGGACGGATGTACCGGAGAGCAAAGGGCGGACGCGAACTCGAGGGAGGGTCCGGGCCCTGACGGATGGCGGCCCGGATGCTCTATCCAGTGTCAGCGCTCTCTGGGTGCGGAGCTCCGTCGTGCGGGCGGCCGTACGAACGGTACGGATCATGTACGGCTTATGTACGGGTTATCGAGGCCTCAGGCGATGGGCCGCCCTTGCATGTCGCGGACCGGTGTGGCTGTCTTACTTTTTGGAGTACCTACGGCCAGAGATACACTTGGCTTAGAATCGCTGCAAATACCTGTCTATGGAGAGATCTCCCCGGCTGGAAACGGATCCAAGCAAGTATACATCTACAAAGATTCGTAGTCTAGGGTTCGACTATGTGTGATAAGCTGACAACCTGCGACGGCGCTATATGCAACATGTAGCATATATCTCCACCTAAAGAGAGGATCAGCATTTAGATACCTACCTGCCCACATCTCGCCGTCCCGTGGGTGATGAGCGGGTGGACTCCGTGAACAAGGTGCTCGCACCTGCCTGCGCGGCGGCGGATGATGAATCGAACACCGTGATTACTTGTCGCGGGAGGCTTAAAATTTGTGGTCGACCTCCCTCGCCCGGCATGGATAGCAGTAGTTCGGCAGGGGATCAAGTAAGGGAGAGCTGCAGACAGGCCGGTCGCGGGGGCCTTATAACATCCAGTCTTCCAGTGCCCAAACCTGGTTGGCACGCACGTTCCGGGCGGCACACTCCGGGGCGGGCGGAGGCACCTCTCACACAAGCACGTACGCGGCACCGACACCGGGGACCGGGTTCGCGGCTAGATAGGATTTACATATCGGATGGAGGCGCCCCCTATCGCCCTATGTCTGTCTCCGGGGCTAGCTAGCGTCCCAACCGCAACACCATCCGACCATAGGATGGCGACCATGACACTCATGCATGGCCCGCACGGGCCTCGACCGCGGCCCTGGCATCAACAGGGCGCGGTGCGACTTGACATCGCACCACCAGCAGGACCTCCGGCAGGCGCGCGTTTAATGACGGGCTGGCTGCTGGGTGAGCTTGGGGAACGCCCGGGGGAAGGCGAGGAGGCGGTGCTGGTGCACTGGTGTGGTCCCCCTCAAACACCGCCTAATAATACGTGCACATGGTGCGTGGCCTCAATAAGGAGTCACGTACGGCGCAGAGCTGCAGACGTACCCGCCCGGGAGCGAGCGAGAACAGGTTAAATTGGCGCCGAACGGAGTCGTGAGCAAGGCGCCAAATAAACAGCGGCTGACCAAGGGGATCAGACCCTGGGCGGGGAGCGTAGATGGACGGACGGGATTGTGGCGGCAGCACACGCGGATGAAAGTGGTCTCGGTCAGCCGGGTCATGACGGAAGCAACAGGGGGCACGGCAGGCCCAACATGTGCGAGTTCATCACTGGTTGCGATCGGGGGAGAGGCCCAACAGGGCCGCCGGCCCTCACATCCATGGTGCGGCCCGCCCTGGCCCATGAGGTAGGCGGGTCCTTAAGGGTTTAACCCCGGGAAAATCACCCGGCACGTGGTGATGGTATCCCGGGGGATCTTTACAAGGCATTCAAGGATGGATTCGCACCGGTGTTGGCCGAACTATTTAAGGGGTTTATTTGTGGGCGGGGTGATCACGCGCGGTCATCTGTACAAAATCCGGGGTGCGTTGCGCGGCATGGTCCTGGTAGCTATAGACCATCCAATAACGCTGCTCAACACGGACTACGTGCCGCATCTTGACCAAGGCACTAGCGAATCGGCTACTGCCGGCCCTCGGGAAGGTGACTGCCCTGGAGCAGTCTGCCTTCCTGCCAGACCGGCTGATTGCTTGCTTGGGGCCAACATTATGGTTGTTACCACGCCTCATGGCAAGACAAGACCACTGTGAGCTCTCCCTCTACATACTCCCGCTGTAACATCCTTCATAATAATACACAATCTGATGTTTCTCTCTGCAATATGTATTGTATTCAGGGTTCTCTGTAAAATGTATACTTGCGAGGATATATGCCACCAAAGCAACAGAACTCATCTGATAGTTCAAGATAAGTTGCGTCGCCTTTCGAGCCACCAAAGCTGAAGATCTCATCTGATAGTGCTAGATAAGTTGCGTCGCCTTTAGAGCTTACTTAACCAACACTATCAATCATGGAGCATATCGGGATCGATCCGATGACCTCACGCATGCGAAGCGCGCGCTCTACCACTGAGCTAATACCCCGGCAATCTAAACACATGACACTTTTCAGTCAGGAAAAGAATCTCGACACGGTCTGGCAGCTTGGTCTCGCACCCTCCATCCCCCCGCTGAACAGCCGACCCATGGGCACGCTCCCGCGTCCGTCCACTCGCACTGCCGTACAGTAAGCACGGTTAGCCCCGTCCCCAGCTGGCCCCGTCCCCAACCACAGCCTCGTCCCACGGCCACAGGAGGCCCGGCTCGCAGTGCCCACGTGGCCCACGTGGTACTGCCTGCCCGCGTCTGACCACGCACAGGTGTCCCTGACAGGGTAGATACCGGCAGCTGCCACCGATCCCCGGGTCGCTGCTGTGCAGCTCTCCACAAACGCGGCGCGTCGAACCGCCACCGCCGCCGCAGCCGCCGTTCCAGCTGCTGCTGCTTGCGGGCGCCGTGTGTACGGCACCCCTGGTACTGCCGTTCACCGTGTACTGCAGCCGCGGTGTACTGCACCCTCACGACCGATCCGTTACACCCACATGTGAACATGGGCTCGAAGGCACGCTCCCCCGCCGCTGCCACATTTGACACGCCAGATGACACGCCAAGCGCTTCCCTCAAATGACACATACAGCAAAAAAACAGCCTCTCTCATGAGGAATTTACACTCCTTGGGCCGCCCCGATGTCATGTGCAGTTGTGCATACATCGGGGCACGGTACGACACGGTGCGACCCTCCCTGCCCCACCCCCATCCCCTTCCCTGCACAACTACGCCGGGCTGCATCACGAGGCAGCTGGCCCCTGAAACGGGCCACCTCCCCCTCCCCGGTGCGCCAGCCCTTCGTTTTCTACCTCCGCTCCAAGTCGCAAGTGGCCGACGAGCCCCCTACGTCCTACCCCACACAGACACCGTGGGAAAGGAAGGGAAGGGAAAGGAAAGCGGACGGTTGAAGGCTGCGGTGTGCGGCCCGAGTGTGCGACCCACGGGCCACTCCACGGTGGTGGTGGCAGCTGGGCGCTGGGGGCCTCCACAGCCCCCTTTGTCAATCAAGACAGCGAAACCGCAAAAGAGCACCCAACCGATAACCAATAGCCTCCACAGCCCCCTGCTGCCACCCGAAGCCTCCAGTGCCCTCCAGTGTCTCTCTCACTGCGTCTGAATGTGCGGGTATGGGTGTAGTAGGTCCATGCGGGACGAGTGGGGTCCCGGCAACGGTCGCCGCCGCGCTCTCTCCACGTGCTGCAGCAACCAGGCTGCGTCCGGCCGCTCCGCCCGCCCGCCCGCCGCTCCGCCCGCCCACCCTCACGCCCACTCGGGGGAGGTCGCGAGGACGCACCCCCTTCCCTTCCCTCGCTCCTCCCTCTTGCGCTGTCTGTTTGTCTGTCCGTCCGTCCCGTATGACGGAAGCAAGCTGCAGCCGGGGGCGGCCAACGCCCCTCCGGGAGACCCCGCCCCGCCGCCGCCGCCGCCGCCACCGTGGACACCGCCGTGGCTCCAACGGAAACGAACAGCGCCGCTGCGGCGCCTGGGGCTCCACGCCGCTGCGGCACCTGGGGCTCCACGCCGCTGCGGCACCTGGGGCTCCACGCCGCGCAGCTAGTCATTTTCTCTCCTAGCCCTAGCTAGTAACCAAAGCGCTTCCACGCAGTCGATAGGGTCTGAGGAAGGGGGGATGTAGGTCATTGGTAGGCATATTGGAGGGAGGGAGGGAGGGAGGGAGGGAGGGAGGGAGGGAGGGAGGGAGGCCCAGGGAGGGGTTGTTGCGGCACGTGCGCACAAGCGGCGGGCGAGCTGGTGGGGACACGGAGGGGTAATCCACATCACACATCACACGTTGATTCATTCATTCATTCATTCATTCATTATACACTACATACGAGCGAGTTCACAGCGCAGCAGTGCAGCGAGTCTGCACGCGACATCCCAGGGTGTCAAAGAGCAGCAGCCGGCAGCCCCCGCTGGTACACAACTGGACCACGACACTCCAGGAAGGCAAGCCGCTCCACCCAACGACATGGTGTGGTGTGGGCCCCTCGGCCGGCGGCGGATCCGCAGCCCTCCCGCCCCCGGCGCCTCCCCCCCGGCGGTGGGCCCCGCACCTGCAGCCGCTGCAGGATCTGGCGCTTCTCTGCGGACACCGTGCGGGGGACGCGGGCGTGCTTGGCCGCGCACTTGGACAGCGCAGCGCGCTGGGCGACGCACTCCGAGTCAGCCTCGGTGCCGGCGCGCTGGCGGGAGGGAGGGAGCAGGAGGGAGCAGGAGGGAGGGAGCAGGGGGGGTCCGGATCTCGCCCTTGCAGTTCATGATACAGCCGATGTGATGGCTTTGACTTGCTCCACCAGGGCGAAGAGATTACCTTCATGCAGTCCATCAGGGCGCCGAGCTCATCAGAGCATGGCGTCTCGGCGTGCACCAAGCGCTTCGTGACGCAGCTCAGGTTGGACTCCTTGACCTTCTTCATGTCGTGCCCCATTGCGTTTGCAAATGTTGACTTTTAGAAATGGCAGCACTTCACACTTCAAGTGTCATCACCATCATCAACTCACGAAAGCCTGAACTGCCAGTCGCATGGCCCCTAAGTTGCAAATTATTCGTTATGTATTAGGTGTGAAATGTTTCGGCTAAAGTTTCAGTTGGTAATGTGTAACGTTCAACCGGCAAACCGACTTACGGCCGGCTGATGGTCCCCCGGTCAGCAATTCAACTCTCACTTACCGAAACAGACGACATACTATTACCGAATTCTTTGATTTCTCCCTGTAACCTCACGCCTGGACATCGGATTCGCTCTGCGTCAGTCCTCTTCACTCCTGCCCGCACAGGCGACGTCATCCAGGACCCTTGTAATCCTTACGCTGAAAGCGATTTTGAAGTTTGCTCAAATGCTTCGCTTAGGCGCGTCAACGACGAACGCCTTCGCTGCCCGCGCCACTCCCGTGGCCGTCCGAATCCTACCAGGCAGCGCCGTCACCGCCCCCGCATCGCAAACCACCACATGTGGCGCGCGGTGCTGCTCCGCGGCCAGCTGCTGCGCACCCGCCGGCTCCGCCGTCGCTTGCAGCAGCTGCAGCGGTACCGGCAGCCTCGGCAGTAGCCGCTGTGGTGGAACCCAAACCCACATCGCTCCCGCCCCCTGCACCCGCTGTACCGCCACCGGCCCCGCCACCTCAGCATCAGCCCTCGGCATCACCGCCAATCAGCGCCCTCGAGGCACCCTCGTCGTCCCATCCTCCGCGGCGGCGGCGGCGGCCGCCGCCGCCGCGCCCGCCAGCAGCGCCCACCACCAGCCGCCGCCGCTGTGCGACCCGACCGCCTACCAGAGTCTGAGCCTGCTCATACTGCTGCACGAATGCACCCGGCGCGTGTACGGCAGGTACGGCAGGAAAATCGCGCGGCGAGGGGCAGTGGATCGTAGCCCATGGGCTTTCCTCGTCGCCCGTGGGTCGTTCTCGCCGGATGGCCTGGACCGTGACGCTCGTTTTGTTCAGTCTCAGTCGTCGGCGCCCGCCCTCTGTCGCGCGTTCCTCCGCCTCCCCGCCGGCCCGCCGGCCCTGCATCCCCCGGGGGAAAGCGTGTGTGTCTCGAGGACGTACACCCGCCCCGCCCCGACCCGACCCGACCCGGACCCCCCGAGCCCCGACCCGACCCGAAACCCGCCCCGCCCCGCCCCACCCCGACCCCAACCCCATCCGGTTGTTCACCCCACCCCACCCCACCCCACCCCACCCCACCCCACCCCATCCCACCCCACCCCACCCCACCCCACCCCACCCCACCCCACCCACCCCACCCCACCCCACCCCACCCCACCCCACCCACCCCACCCCACCCCACCCCACCCCACCCCACCCCACCCCACCCCACCCCACCCCACCCCACCCACCCCACCCCACCCCACCCCACCCCACCCCACCCCACCCCACCCCACCCCACCCCACCCCACCCCACCCCACCCCACCCCACCCCACCCCACCCCGCGTGTGTTCCTCAGCCCGCTGGTGGACACCCCCGACCTGCTGGCCCTGCCCGCCCTCCTGGAGTCACTGCCCTGCGGCGTGGTGCTGCTGGTGGAGCCGGAACCCAACCCACCGCCGTCGCCGTCATCGGGGCAACGCCAGGCAGCAGCGGCCTCGCCGTTGCTGCCGCCGCAGGCGGAGGCGGGGGCAGAGGCGGGGGCAGCAGCAGCGGCGGGCGATGTGTTGGGGGCATCGACGGCGGAGGGACCCGCACCGACCGGCTCGAACGCGAGTGGCGGCGGTGACAGGGGCAGCGGTGGCGGAGGCGGCGGCGGAGGCGGTGACCCGCCGCTGAGTCACGGCCGTACCGCCGCAGGGACGTCGCTGTCGCTGGCGTACTGCAACAAAGCGGCGTCTGAGGCGCTGAAACTGGGGGATGCGGGCGAGGGGCCGTCGACTTCCTCTTCCTCCTCCTCTGCTGCCGCCTCCTCCTCCGCTCCCTCCTCCTCCTCGTCCCGCGGGGTTGGGATACAGCTGTCGGGTGTCGACGCCGCGGCGCTCCAAAAGGTGCGTGTGGGCTGGCGTGCTGGCAGGTCGGCCGCCAGATTGGATGTCCCCCTGACGAGATAGAATGTTGGATATTATATTATGTGACGAGATGTCACATACGGGTCATGAGGTGTGGCCGCATGAGATGCGGTGCGACGTGGCCCCGCGGAGGCAGGCCGCAACCCGTGGAAACCGCCACCTGCGGAGGCGACCCAGAGGGCAGTGAAGGCGCACCCGGCCGCGGGCCGTCCTCCTAAGCTAAGCACACACCACCTGGAGTCACGGCCCACAGGCGTGACGTCCCGCGGGGCCCCTGTCCCGCCGTCCGGGAGCGGCGGCCCGCTCCCCGCCCCCTTTTAGGAGGAGTCCTCTGTCGGTCTGGGACGTCCCCGGCCGCGCGCTGTGTCTGCACCGCACTGCACCGCACCCAGAGCCGAAGCCATGCACCTCGATCACTTGCGATCTCCCCTCACCAGTCTGCGGCGGCAGCGGCTGAGCGCGCACCGCCACCGCGCCACCACCGCATCGCATCGCACCGCGTTGTACAGCTGTCATCGAGGTTGCCCCACGACGTCCATGTACTGTATCATCAACGAATGCGTTCCCGGCCGTCCGTTTTGCAGATGCTCCGCGGGCGGGGGCCGCCGCAGCGGGGAACCGTCCTCGAGCTGGGCTTGAGCCCCCTCTCAGCAGCGACGCGGGCGGCGCCGGCCGCCCCACATGATGACGATGATGACGGCGGGGCGGAAGGCGGCCGGCGGTGCATCCAGTGCCCGGATGCGCTGCTGCTGCCGCTCATGTCGCCCAACGGTGGGGACCTGGGGAGGTGTGGGGGCTGTGGGCTCCCCGCAGAGGAGACCCCCTTGCTCTTGAACCCCCCTTGCTCTTCATACCCCGCTTTTGAGCCCTCTTGCTCTTGAACACGCGCCCCGCGCCACCCCCGCAGGCGGCTGCGCGGGCGTCGCGGTGCTGTTCGAGCGGTGGGAGGTGCGCGACGCGGCGGGGGCCCGAGTGGTTCTGGAGGGCCGGCCCCTGGTTCCGGAGCTGCCCCCGGGCGCCCAGCCGGGGGAGGAGGACGTGGCGGCGCTGCAGCGGGCGGTGCGGGGCCAAGCGGACGAGGTGCGGCGACTCAAGACGCAGCTGGGGCTCACCAACCAGGTGTGTGCCGTGATGAAGACGGGGAGGGAGGGAGAGGTGGGGGCTCACCGACCAGGTTGGGAAATGTAAACGGGGAGGGAGGGAGAGGTGGGGGCTCACTGATTTCGCTGTGTTTATTTACAAAGGGGGCTCACCGACCAGGTAGGAAATGTAACCGGGCCGGAAGAGGAGGGAGGGGAGTTGGGTGCTCACCGACCAGGTGGGTCATGCAAACGGGGATGGAGGGAAAGGCAGAGCTGGTCCGCGTCGTCGAGGCGAACCCGGGGTCGGGGACCAAGTATGGGGACGGGGACGGGGGGCGGGGGGCGCCAACCCTGGAGTCGCCCTGTCGTGCTTATCTTCCTTCCGCCCAAAAACGAGCGCACAGCTGTTCCTGTCTCATACACAGGAGCGGTTGCCCGGCCGGAACCCGTAACGGCTGTTTGAGCTCCGGGCTCCCAGCACTTTCTCCTAGCTGGGTCCGGCACCGTACGACTGTACGATCGTACGATAGGTCACAGAACCCCGCGCTTTGGTGGTCATCAATGTAAGCCCTGCGCACCCACCCACAAATGTCCGGTCCCATTCTGGGTTTGCCTTCGCTGTCACGTCCCATCTGCTAAAACCCGCACATCCCATCGCTGTTTCATGCAACGCGCAGCCGGCCCTTCTTCCTAAGGGTCCGGCCGTTCCTCTCCGCCCAATGTTCCTCTCCGCCCGAACTGCGCTCCTCTCGCCGCGCGGCCTGCAACCACTCCGCTCCTTCCCGCTGCTCGGCCCCCCCTACAGGATCCCCTCGTGGCGGAGGCGGTGGCGGTACTGCAGCGGCTCAAGGCGCATCTGGAGCTGCAGGAGCGGCTGCGGAGGGCGTTCGGGGGGCAGGACAGCGTGCTGGGCCGCCTGCTGGCGCCCGGCGGCGGCGGGGGGCCCGCGGCGGCGCAATGAGCCGCCCGTCGGCGGAAGGAGGCGGCTCCAACACGTCGGGAGGGGGGAGGGAGGAAGAAAATTTCTTCAAGAAATGGGCATCGCCGGGCATCGCCCGGACCATCGCTCGGAAGGTTGAGAGTCTGACTGGATCATTGTGTGTGGGGTCAGGAAAGGGGGGTGGCGTGGGGGAATGGAGTGCGACGGGGAGGGGTAACACCGTGTGGCGGAAAGTGCCAACCAACGTCATTGGACATTCCCGCGGGGCGACCGCGGCGCTCTCCCTCCCTCTTCCATCACCCGCACCGCACCGCAGCGGAACTGGTCACCACCGCAGCGTGCGCACTGCGTGGTGGGGTGGTGGGAGTGCGGGGATGCAGCGCTGCAAGCGCACATACGGGTCGGGGCAGGCTCGGGGGGCAGGTGCTGAAAGGGGGTTGGGTGGGGGGCGGGGGGGAGGCGAGGGCGCCGGACCTTATCAGGGGGGTAGTTGGCGGGGGGAGGGGGGGTCCGGTCCGGTCATGAGCTTTGTGCCAGCAGCAGCAGCAGCAGCAGTGGCCATCGGTTCGCGGCGGCGGATGTTAGACGTCACGCGCCGATGATGATGATGATGATGGCAAATATGGAGTGCGCGCACGTGATCTCTGTCGACGCTGTCCTCACATGGGTGCGCAGTCCTTGGTAGGGGTTGATGGGATGAGGCGCCGCCATCTTTCTGGTGCCGCCCCTGTTCTTCGACAGACACCGCTACAGACGCCGCAGCATGTCCGGCAGCGCGCTGTTCGTGATCGGGGAGGTGCCGAGCTGTATCCATTGCCACGCCACGTTTGTCAACTGACGCGTCACGTGACATTCTTGAGTCCCGAGTCCGGCGGTCGGCGAGGACGCGCCGCGCGGTAGCAGCAGTTTCTCATGAGGGCGGAGGTGGTGGTGGTGGGGGTGGTGGTAGAGGGCGAGGAGGTATGACGATCGTGTAGCCGCTGCTGCCGTTACCGCCGCTGCTGCCGCTGTAGCCGCTGCATTGCGGGCGATGAAAGAGCCGCTACGGTGCGGCACTGCCGCGTAGTGGTCTTCGCCGATGCAGGCTTTGTGACAGGAGGATGGGTGCGAAGTCCTTGGTAGGGGTTTTGATGAGACGAGGCACCTACGAGCTATCTGGACTCCAGTCGCTGGCGGGAAGCCTCCCTGGAGCCGCAGCGCCAGTTTTTTGGTTTGTTCTCTGTGGGTTTGTTTTAGTTCTGTGGTCTTTGTTTCTTTTGGGGTTGGGTTTCGTTTCTTGTGTTTTCTGTCTGAGGCTCAAATGGGGAGGGGGTGGGTGGACGGGGTGGCGACGCGGCCCAAGAGCTAGCCGGGACTGGGGTCCACCTTGCAACGGTTACGTACATTACGCATGGGGCCTTCCGCACCGACCCCAGGTTGCCCAGTCTACGGCCTTACTTCACCTCAACTATCAAGACTCCAACATACCGTGCTCCAGAGTTGTTGATCGGCACATGCTATCAACGAACTAAATGCGCAGCGCGCTTATGTAACCAACCGTCCGCTCGAGAATACAGAGGTGGGGCTGCACAGCGGCGGCACTTCGCGCGGGCGGGGGCGGCAACTAGGCAATCGGGCGGCATTATGGGGTCCACCTTGTAACGAATAATACTGTAATAAAGGGGGTTCCGTGTGGGGACCGGTGTGCTCCGGAACCCGCCTTTACCGTACCGATCTCCTCTGACCGTGGCTGCAAGTAGCTGGATGCTGTATGTTTTTCGATATTATTGCAACACGATGGCCCTTCCCTGCACGCAACTGGTCACTGCATGCAACGATCCACCTCACCTCACCTCGCCGCGTCCCGATCTCAGTGTGAGGACCGGCAGCAGCAGGGGCGAGCCCGGCAGCAGGGACGACCGGGTCAGCGTCACGTCCCCGTCGGCCACGTCGCCATCATGCGCCCGGTCCATCAACATGTAGGGCCCTAGGGTCCACCTTGTAACGGTTACATTACATGTAAGGCCCTGTCTCGCTCGGAAGGTTACCCACACATCTTTCCTACCAGCAATCGACTCACCAAGGACGACCTGACGCTAGTCTGCTGCTGCTGAGGTCCCATCTGCGACTGGGATGTGACCACTTGGGTTTTTGGCGATGGCCGGCACAACCCCCCCCCCCTTTCTTGTGCGCCAGTCCGCAAGGGCAGATATGGTATAGAATGTACCACCGACGCACGCGCACACGCGCCGTACTTACCTTGTACGTCGGGAGGCGGCCAACGATCAGAAATGATTATGCATAAAATAACTCAAACGGATGGCTACAGCTCAAGATGCCATCTCTTGGCCAACATCACCCTCAAAGGCGACAACAGCATGTCAGGTCCATTCATTAATGTAAGGTCAAACAGAGCACGATGGCGCCGCAGACGGAATAATAACAGCGAGCCAAGCATCCAAGCAGGGGCGGGTGGCGTGACCTGCCCCTGCGTCTGGCTGTCAGCAACCAGCAACTGGAACGGAACCGCAGTGTTACGCAGTGATGATGATATACAATACCATTAGTGCTATATACAAGTCAATGGACGGCCAGCGGCCATGGAAACCACCACCCTACCACCGTCCGTGCACCGCCGGGCCATGCGCCGCCGCCCCCACAACTAGAAACAAGTACGCGTGCAGTGTTGCGACGACGGGATCTGCGGCATTCATCCCGTCTTAGGGCGGTCAGGACGGCAGTCAATCCACCCAGCCCAATCACGTCCGCCGCCCCAAGCAAAACTCGCATCACCGCGGCCCCCCCTTCCTCCTCCGCGCGCCCGTCATACAGGCGGCCGGGCCGGGCCGGGCCGGGTCGAGGCCCTCCGCCGCGTGCAGCACTTGGCCCTCCGTCCACTGACGGACGAGGCCGAGGAGCGACAAACCAACTGGTCACCTCACTTCACCTCGCCTCGCCGCGTCCAGCAGATAAGGGGGGGGGCGCCTAGCAGTACAGCCCGACAGGGACCCGGCCTGCCCTCCTCTCTTCACTGCATGCAACTGTTGATCACCGCGCCGAGTCTAACAGTAGCCCCGTCGCAGAGTGCGGCCCGGCAGCAGCTGGAACGAGCCCGGCAGCGGGGACGACCGGATCGCCCTTCGGCCGGACGCCGCCGGGCGCGCAGAGGGTGACGGTGACGTCCACGGCCACGTCATCACCGCCGAGCTGCCCCGGCTCCGCCTCCGCCGTCAGCGCCAGTGTCGCCGCCGCCACTGCGGCCTCCGCCTCTGCCGCCGCCACTGCGGCCTCCGCCTCTGCCGCCGCCACTGCGGCTTCCGCCTCTGCCGCCGCCACCACCACCACGGCTGCCTCAACCCCCGCTGTCAGCACCATGGGCTGCGGCCCGTCGGGGCCCGCCGCTTGGTGTCCTTCTCGCACTTGGTGTCCTTCCCACGCGGGCCCGCCGCCGTCCAGGGCGCCCGCCGCCGGCTCGCGCTCCGCCTGCGTCCTCAACGTCAGTGGAGGTGCTTCCGCGTCCTGGCCCCGCCGCGACTCGCACCCTTCCTTGCCCTCCATCCCGTCCTCCTCCTCCTCCTCCTCGTCCTCCTCCCCCTCGTCCGAGTACTCATCGCCACTGTAACAGTCATCGCCCTCCTCCCCCTCATACTCCTCCCCCTCGCCGCCCTCGTCCTCGTCCTCCTCCTCCCCCTCGTCCGCCTCGTCGTCTTGGTGCGCGTCGCCGCCACCGTCCACGTGCCCGTGCGCCTGGCCGCCTCGGGGCCGCCGGGCGGGTGTCGGCGCCGGCAGCGCGAAGGGCTCCCCCACGTCCAGGTGCACCCGGCGGCACAGCTCCCCGGCGGCGAGCGCCAGCTGGCGGAGCGCCGTCGCCGCCCGGACCCGCTCCTCGAAGGAGCTGAGCGGCTTGTCCCTGGAGGGGGCCCAGGGTTGGGCGAGAGGGCGCGTGAGTTTCATGAGGAGCCCACCCATACGCATGCGAGAGGGCGCGTGTAGTGCGTATGCGCGCTGTGTGTGTGTGTGGTGCTGGTGCTTTCCACTATTCGGAAATGCCCCGGCCTACCAGCACTGGCTACCACCCGCCCATACCCCGCAGGGCGAGCAGAGAGCGCACGCGCCACCGCACGTGCCCCCCGTCGCATGAACCAACGATGGAACCTATCGCCGACCCCTGGAAAGCCCCTGAGTTGGGCGGCGGGCGGGGAGGTTCGGCCCTGCTGCGTCCGGGTCTGGTGGGACGCAGCGCTCACCACAGCAGCGCGAACCGCACTTTCGCGCCCGCCACAAGCTCCTTGCATGCACTCCGAATCCGGTCATGTACGACAGCCAGCAGTCGTTCCACCTCATCCAGCAGCGCAACTAGCCACGGGAGGGCGGCAGGGAACCGGGCAGGGGTAGGTGTGGCGGCGGGTAGGTTCGTTGCTTACAGGAGGGAGTGCGGCGGACACGCTGTACGACGGACGGGGCGGGACGACACATGGTGCGGTACAGGCGGCGGTTGCCTCGGTGCGGGGCCGGGGAGTCCGGATAGGAGTTCAAGCAGGAACAGCTTCAGCATACAAAGTCATCGGTTGCCGGTACGTCAAACATGATTGGCGTCCGACTGGAGGCTTTCTCTATTAGATGTAGGTGCGTGCACGTCTGCATTCACTCCACGGTTCACGCATGCACACACACACACACACACACGGGCGGGTTGCATTTCTAAACACACACGGGCGGGCGGGTTCTGTTCTAAACAAACAAACCTATACTTCTGTCGCCTGCATCGACTGTTACGCTGGACTTTGCTTCTCGCGGCTCCGTTTTCTTATACACACAAACATACACACAGATAAAGACACATGTTGTCCGCCGTATGATTTCGTCGTACTGCACATGCCGTACCCGCTGCGGTCCGTAGCAGCTCGGTCCCGTGTCGGCGCACTTGCTCGTTGACGTCCTGGACTTGGAGGGCGGTGCTCCCCGTGCCGCGCCTGCTGGCGGACAGATCGTACGTCGGCGCCATGCCCTTGCGGATGGTGGGTTCCAAGACGGAGCGGTTCAGCTCCCGCGCCGTCTCCAGCACCTCGCCCTCCAGCTTGGCCAGCCGGTCTGTCAGCTGTCGCTGCTCGTCACGGCGCACCTGAGTGTGAGTGTTTCATGAGAAGCCCTGAGTGTGTGTTATTTAAGCAGGCAGAACAGGAGTGCGTGACATGCGAGGGGCAGAGTGGCGCCCTGTGTGTGTGTGTATGTGTATGTGTGTGTGTTGGGGGGGGGGGTGTATTCTCAGGCGGGCAGAACAGGTGTGTGTGTGTGCGCGCATTTGTGTATTTCAGCGAGGAAGCCCGCTCGAACCACTCCGAGCAGGACGCGTATGTGTATGTGAGTGCTCGTAGGCAAAGGCAGGCGTGCGGGATATGCACTGGGCAACCGTTGCCCGTATGCATAGGTTGTGTACCCAACTCGTGCGTTTGTAATGCATGCATGTCTCCGTCGGGGCATGTTGCGATCCGGGCCGACACTGGCACGTCGCGGGAAACAAAGCCCTCAATCCACGCCAAAGCAGATATGACCCATCGCCAAGAGCCACAGAGTCATCGTCGAAGCGACGCACCCCGCTGACAACGAACAAGATCATTCGGACCCAGAGGCCCATTCTCCCACGCACCGTCCTGACTCCGCGTCACTACTCCTATGCCTAGGCCTATGCGTCTATCCCTGTGTCTTGAGCAACCTTGGTCGGGATATGTAGGGTCCGCTCCCACCTGCGCCGATAGGGCATCCAGTCGGTCCACGCTGACGCCAAAGCGCTCCGGAACCGTGCTCCGCAGCCACTCCGAGAAGCGCTCCAGCTCCGCCAGGCACTCGGACTTGGCGGCGCTGCGGGGGCACAGCATAAAGGACAGCGAGGCAGGTGAAGTAGGACACATACACATACACATACACATACTGACATACACATACACACGCACATGGCGGGCGTAGCTGCTCGGCGCATCCTCATCCTCATCCCCATCCACAGCTCGACGGGCACGGGGGCTTTTGACGCACGCACCGCATCGCATCCGCACCGGCTGCCCGACAGCAAAGGAGCAGTAGAAGCACCCGGCCACCCACCGGGCGGCGTTTGCCGCTCTAGCTGCTCGGTGCATCATTCACTATATCATCCTACCAAAATATCATTCCAATGATTATTAATAACGGGAGGGCCGCCCATCCAGCCGCCCACCTGAGGACCTGGGGGAAGCGGGTGTTGAAGATCCAGTCCCAGGGGGCGCTGATGGCGTCGCTCAAGGGGCCCACGATGAGGCCGTTGAAGTCGAACACGAGCTTATCCCGGGGGCGCGTGTAGCAGCCCCCCCGGCGCGTGATCGCCTGGGGACATCAACCAAGGGGGCCGAACACTCACATCACCACCACGGGGCGCGTTCCCCGCACTCCAGCGGACACACACGCGATGCTGCCTGACAGGGCGTGTGTGGTCGATGGTAAATGTTATCTGACAGGCATCCACGAGCCGTCGTTTGGGCATGCATGAGGGCGTGTGCGACCGATGGTTAATGTGCTTCAACAGGTGTCCGCGGGTCGTCATGCATTTGGGATGCGCCACACCTTGCTCCCCTTGCCCTTCAGGTCGGCAGAAGTTGGGTTCCTCGCCAAAGACAAACGCATTTCCACAAGTTGGGTTCATCGCTAAAGACACACGCTCGCCTGCCGAGGCCGATACAAGATCCTACCCGCCACCGGCAGAGGCCCTCACCCGGTAGGTGGCCCAGTGGAGGCCCGCACCCTGCTGCCGGATCTTCTCCTCGGCGCCATCACTCGCGATTTTGAACCCGCTGTTAAGGCTGGGCGAAAGCCGGCTATCCAGGAAGTCGGAGCACATCTGGTTATACTGCGCATCGTGCGTCACGGGGGGAGGTGCATGCGCACCGCCATGCGCACCGTCATGGGGGGCGAGGGAGCGGGACCCATGCAGGCAGCAGAGCGGCAGACGGCACGAGGGAGGGATTTCATTCCACATAAATACATAAATCAAATCAAATAAACAGAGAGAGAGAGAGAGCTACGCCAATGGCAGCGCCCATCATGGGGGTGGGCAGGGGAGCAAACGAGCGAGCCGGACCCCGGGGACGGGCGCGGCAGGGGGCACGAGGAGTGGCTTCACCGAAACGGAAGAACGGATACACCGAATCGCCAACACCACGCACATCAGGTGGGGGTGCCTTCCTGGACCCTGTCCCAATGGGCAGGGCAGCTTCCTCCGCATATGACCCTGCCACCTGGGCTGGGTGTGTCTGGGCTGTTTGTTTATAACCCTGCCACCTCCTCACTGCAACCCGGAGGCCCGATCGGCTATAACACAGCCGTTCGCTCGCCTGTGCGTCCCACGCCGACAGCAGCCGGGCCTTCAGGCCGTCCAGGGACTTGTAGATCAGCTGCCGCAGCGCCGCCGCCACCTCGGGCGACGTGTCCAGGCGCTGTAGCAAAAGCAGGCAGGCAGGCGGGACGGCGCCGAAGGTGTCAGCAACTTGCAACTTGCACACGCGCGCCCCCTTCGCTCTCAGCTCCATACAGCCGGCGGGACGGCGTCACGTGCAGCAGGATATCAACGGAGATCGACGACGCACGCACGCACGCATTTTTGAACATCCATTTTGGGGCGCCTCGGTAGGTAGCTAGGCCCACACGTGCCAAGCCCCCCCCCGTGTGGATGATTATCCGTGTGGAGATGCCGAGGTATGGCACAGTATGCGGGGGTTGCGTGCCACAGCATTCGGGGGTTGTGTCATGCGGGGGCCTTGCGTGCGATGGATTTCCGCCATAACTTAGAACCCGGGGCTGCCCTCCCCCTTTGCGAAGCACCACCTTGTTCAGCAGCGCCTTCCCCACAGAGTCGATGAACTCAAACAGCGCCTGCGCCAGCTGCTGCTGCGCCTGCTCTCGGCTGCGCTCGGCGATCTCCTTGACGTGCTTCCGCAGCCCGGGCACCTCCGTCTCGCTCAGCCTGCGGGGGGCGGGGCAGCGCCAGCGGGCGCCGGCAGGTGCACCACACAGCAGTGGCGGGACGCGAACGAACATCAGAGCACATACAGCGCCGCATCACCAGTTTGGGCGGTGAACAACACGACAAGAGGCAAGGGGTCGATGCCGCGAGCTCCAAGGAGTTGCGTTGCGTAGAGCTATAGCTGAAACCCAAATGACGTGGTGGAAAGTACTATCCGGATGGCATCCACACAAACGCCGTGGTACTGCAGCGCAGCGAACGGTGCCAGGCGGTGAGTTCGGTGCCATGCAGCCGGCTGCGTCCAGAAGCTTGCGCCACGACGCAATAATCCCTCGCACAGCAGCAGCCGCGCTCGCAGCACTGCTGCTGCTCACTTCGTGAAGACCTGCGCCCGGCCGTCCTTCTTGTTGCGGCCCTCCATCTTCTGAGCCTCCCGCGCCGAGATGCAGAACACCGGTAGGTCGGGCACCTGGTGATCGGGCCGCTCCTCCTCATGCTGCGGCTGCTGCTGGTCGTCGTTCCTCACGCCAGCAGCCATGTTGGGCGTGTCGAAGACCTGCAGCCAAGGGGACCGAACCGGGTTCAGGGTGGACAGTCGGGCGCGCCGACATGTGGATGGAGCCGCCTGGCGTCATATCGGCACCATGCAGGCACCCATGCGAACACGACGCGTGCACACATACGGGTCGTGTGCGCAGATGAAGCGTATGCTTCGGGAGAAAATGACCCCGACCGACCGAACCCGAAGCGAATGCACTCGGAGCTGAAACAGCGCAGCAGCAGCGCAGCAGCAGCTGACAACCTGACTTGGGAAATACGAGCAGGTGTCCCCGCGCAGTCAGTTCCTATAGCGTCAATTTCCACGTGCTGTAGCACAAGGGTTTGTGAGTCCAGAATGGTTGTGGATCCAGAATGGTTGTGGATCCAGAATAGCTATGGATCCAAGTCGACGCTTGTGAGGCCATGCGCTGCGCTGCACCGCTTCCTGGCAGGGGTAGAATCTCACCTCCTTGAGCCCTTCCCTGAAGTCCTGCTGCAGCCGCTCCCGGCTGAAGTTGTTCCGCGCGATGGCGCAGTACGACGTCATCTCGCGCTGCGGGCCCGGCAGGCGCTGACTGGCCGCGGCCGACTCCTCTTTGGCCTTCTTGCTCTGCCGGACCGCGGCCGCGTAGTCGGGGCTGCGGGCGCAACCAACAGTGTGGAGCGCACAGATAGGGTTGCTGACCGTACGTCCGGATGTATGTTGGCGTCGCACATACATCCAGTACAGCGGCCCACAGCCCACAAACACGGTTGAGGCCGGACCGCAACCATCCCCCGGCAGACGACGAATCTAGAATGTCGGTGCCAGTTGCACGTTGTGACGTGAGCGTGGTGGCGGACACCGGATCCTTTGCCACCGGAATTTGCAAATGCAGCGCGGCAGGCACAACGCGCCAGCAGTAGTGCTACCCACGCCATCTGCGATGGTGACCACCCACCCGAACCCAGCCGGCTCACCGGGTGGTGGTCGTGTACGTCTGCACCAGCTCCCGGAGAAGCTCCATGAGCTCAGCGACGGGCGTGGACCGGTACCTGTACATGCATGAACGTGTGTGCACAGGGTACGTACCATGTACCGTGCTTACAGCAGTCTACTGCAAACATTCGAGAGGAGTGCGTCAGGCCAGGCCATACACCGCATTCAGACGTAGTCGCCAGTCGCCAGTCGTGACATCCACTTCGCCGTGCATGCGCTGTCCCATGCATACATACTTAGTAACGCCTAGAGTGCTACAGCGGAAGGCTGCTGTTGTCCTTATTGCTTTTCGTTTGGTTCCCGTTAGTTGTCGCAGTCGGTCGGTCGTTCGCCGTACTCTTACTTTGAAATCAGGCGATTGTTGATCTTGGACTTTGACGTCCGAGCCCGCTTCTTTGTCGGGCGCTTCCGTTTGGCGCCCCGGGAGCGGCGATCGGAGCCTCCGTCGTCGCCGGAGCCTCCGTCGTCGGACCCACCATCACCAGCCGCGCTGTCGTCCTCCGAAACGTCGACCTCGCTCTCCTCCGATCCGTCGCCGCTGCACGTCCCTTCCTCTTCAGTGCAGTAATCCGAGTCGTCATCGGCCTGCATGAGCAGCAAGTAGGCGGCAACCGACCTCGATGTGCAGCACGTAGGTGGCAACCAACCAACCAACCAACCACTGCCTTGCTTACGCTTGCCGGTTCACAGACCGCCGACGGAGCAGCTGGCCCCGTGGAAGCCAACCCTGCGCACGGCATCTCAAAACGCATCCGTACCTCCGAGCTGGCGTCCTCCTCCTCCTCGCTGATCGAGACGCCATCACTGTCCACCTCGTCATCCTCCTCCTCATCCTCATCTTCGCTGTCTTCGTAACCTGCAGCACGTCGCGGCCCCGCCTCCCCGCTGTTCCGGCGGGCGGCCTTCCGGCCGCGCCCCTTCTTCTTGGCCGCTGGCCCCGGCGGCACCATCTCCTGCATCAGCTTCCGCAGGCCCTCGGGCAGCGGCTTGGGCTGCTGGTCCAGGATGCACTTCTGGATGGTGTTGGCCTCCTTGCAGGCCTTGGTGCACTTGGCCAGGGCAGTGGCAACCTGCGGTAGGTTCATAAACACGCCAGTGCGGTGGGTGGGTGCACAAGCATGAAGTCATCATGTTGATGCTCGCTGGCCCGCCAATACGGCCGAAACATGCGCGACCCAGCCACTGATGATATCGTCATCCCATGTCCTGACACCCGCCGCTGATGCACCAAAGCGTGCTACGCCCGCTGCCCTCGGGGTGCACGCACCACAACACCACAAAGGCCCATCTGGGCCCGTTGGGCCCCCCGGTCAGGTCGGGCTGCAGGTCTTAGTCCATCAATACGGTTTCATTAAAACGTTCCACGTCCCAACCCAGGAATGGTGCACCGACCCAGCAGTGCGCACAGAGGCGCCGTGGTGACGCACGCTGCGATTGGCTTCCTTCGTGGCCTTCAGGGCGTCCTCCTCCTGCTGCCTCAGGTTCTCCAGCTTGTCCTTGAGCGCCAGGTACTTGTCCAGCGCCACACCGCTGCGGGCGCAGACCTCCTCGGGGCCCCCCAGTTCGTCCTCGGCGCCGCTGACCTGCGTGGGCGTGTGTGTGCGTGGACAGCCGCAACCAGCAGCCCCAAGGACGCATTTCGGCACTACTCATGCACGCGGATTCGAGAGTAAGAAAGCCACGCTGCCCAGGTTGTATGGGGGTGTGCAGCTTGCTTGCCTGCTCTGCCGCTTATTTTTATACGTTGCCCCTAGACAGATGACGATCGTGCTGCAGCTCCTGCCAAAGGAAGGCTGTGACCCCGTGCCGCTGTTCCGACCGTCATCACGGCAATAGCGACAGTCCGCGGCGATTGGACCCCTGGCACGCGCGAACAAAAAGCCCTAAAGGACGACTTGGACGGCAAAAATATGTCAGGGAACGAACGGATCGCTTCTGCGGAAGCTTTTGTACCCACCCTGCCAAACCCACCCTGCCACCCACCCTGCCACCCACCCTGCCACCCACCCTGCCACCCGCCCTGCCACCCACCCTGCCACCCACCCTGCCACCCACCCTGCCACCCACCCACCCACCCACCTGGATGTTGTCCGTCTTGGTGCACACAAACGTCAGGGCGCGCAGCTGGCCATCCAAGACCAGCTGCCTCCTGAAGGTATTGCCCAGCAGGTCCTGCACGGTAACGAGGCCGGCAGATAGATGGGCGAATGAACAGGCAGGAGGGTTCAGGATGCCGGATGGTAAGGTAACCTGAGGTAACGGACATGATAGTCACTGGACCACATGCTCCCGACGGAAGTGTAAACGTTAGACGCGGCGGGTAAACCCCTGGCGCGGGTTAGGGCGACGGGGCTGGTGAAGCTTGCGGGACACCGCTGCCTTGAGGTACCTAAGAGTATTATCCTAATAGCGCTCGCCACACGCATGTACATGATGCATCCCCACAGTATTTGAAGCACATGGCCATCCTAGCGCCTGCCGCACTTCGGTACCTGGCCATCCTGCTCCCAATCAGCACACGCACACGTGTCCATGATGTGCTTAATGGGAAACCCGTGCACCCACCGTCTCTGGAGGCCGCCGCCACACTTTTGCACCTGGGCCTCCTACCCCCACGCACTGAGCACTCACACGTCCATGACGCATGCCACCGAAGGCCCCCGCCGCACCCACCTTGGCCGTCTTGTCATCCACCGCCCTGGTGATGTCCGCCACCACCCACACCGCGTCCAGCCGCTTCATGTATTCCTCCGCCACCGCCCCGCGCGCCTCGTTGGCGTCGCGCACACCCGGCAGGTCCACCAGCACGGCGCCGGACTCCAACAGCTTCACATTTTGCAGGAAAGAGCGGACGGGTGATCAGCCTTTGATCAGGCTCTCATTGGAGGCATAGGACGACGAACTACATAGGAGCATGTATTGATCAAAGGGGGGGGCGCTGTCAAAATCAGACGTCCATGGGGCATTGGCCATGACCACCTGCGCAAAATGAAATAGAATAAACACTGTATGGCTGGTCAGGGGCACTGGCGTTTAGGTCAGGGGGTGTCACGTTTCGACAGCCACGGGTGACGACGGTAGGTGCTGTCATTCGCTGCGTGCGGGACAGAAGGTGCACATTCACTGAGCACGCATATGTATCGATCAAGCCCTTCGCCACACGTCGGCTGGCTCACCTTCCACTTGTGCTGTATCCGGCAGACCTTGACGATTGGCCAGGCCTGGGCGTCCCCAGCCTTGTTGTGCGAGTCGACGTACTTGCCGATCTCACGCCTGCAGCGGCATAATCAATGACATACCTTGGGTACACATACAAAGGGCCGGCTCGTCGTGATTTCAAGCCTGTGTGGCCCCCTGTATACAGCTGGTGTCTCGTCCGTGTGTATACAAACAAAAGGATCTGTATCTGGGCTCGGTCGGGAGGGTCCATTTTCTAAACAAAATGATCAGGGCCTTCTGACGAGCTCCCGTTTGTCGAAGAAAGGCGCAAGAAGCGGATCCCCGTGACTGCATACTAGAGCAGGCATCCCCCATCCCCTAGCCGGCGACGGACATGTGTGTTTAGAGCAGGAACCCGCCCGATATGTGTGTACGCGCCCACCTGAAATCCTTGCGGTCGTGGTGCCGAATCTCCTTGGTGGTGCCCAGAAGCCGCGTGACGGCGTTGCTGTGCGACCGGAGCCTCTCCAGGGAGAGCGCCGCGCCGCGAATGACCTCCCTGCCGTACACCGCCTCCAGCATGGCCTGCAACCATGGGCAAGACAGAGGACGCGGAACTGATCGTGACTTGGTGCCCCTGATGAATGCGTTTCCGATATGACCACCACCACCACCACCACCACCACACAGACGTGTCTGGTTGTGCAGGCGGATCCACACGTGGCGCGTCTGGTATCGGCGCTTCTAGTAGTGGCCGCAGCACGCACACGCTGCAGCCTACCTGCCTGCCCTGACACATTCAAAGCCGAGCGCGGCTAGGCCGGGCGAGCCCACTGTTACCCACACCGTCACATGCGCTCATTCATCAGCCACGGAGCCGAGTCCCGCTAAGCTTTTGGGCGGGCCCACCGTTACTTACAACCCCACGTACATCCGTACATGCATCAGCCACGAGCCCACGAGCCCGCGAAGCCTACAGCCGACACTGTCACGGCCGCGTTGTGCTCTTGTTCGTCGCGGGCAAGTCATATCTATCCCCAGATAGACAGACGCCCACAACCTGCCTGCGCGGCCCCCGCCTCGGAGCGCGTGTTGCATGTTTCGGCGGCGCTGATGTTGAGCTTTCCGTGCTCGTCGCGCATATCCTCCATCAGGCGCTCCAGGCATTTCTGCCATTCCTCCTGCATTTCACGCCGCGCGTGCGGGGGAATCATGAGAAAGTGCTCGGTCCCAGACCGCGGCTACTTGGCCATGCTGGCCTGTCGGGCGTCCTCTTTGCGGCATCTGTCGGAACCACATTCCGGATGCCTGCTCGAGCTGTGCGGTTCACTCTCATACACCACAACAACCATAGGTAGTCTGTCTGGCCCCTGATGTGGAGCATGTTGTGACCATTCGTGCTGCAATCTAAAATTGCTATGGTTTCTAAATTACGACGGCAGCATGGAACAAACTGTCTACTGCGAAATGCCCCACCCATCCACGCATCCATCCACGCTCGCCGCCCCACCCGCGTCAGGAACTCGACCTCCGCGCGATACGCCGTAGAGGGCGCGTACGCGACCTCTATGGGGCAGCCCGTTGACGCCCTCATGCCGTTGGTGGGCAGGATGTCCTCCTCGCCCAGCAGCACGTTGAGCAAGCTGGACTTGCCTGGCGGGCGGGGGGCGCAAGCCACAATGCAGGGGCACAGCAATGAAGGCGAAGCACGTCAGAACCAACATGACTTGCGGTGTGGTGGTGGTGAGGAGGATGCGGCGGTCACCAATGACCCGCGGGGTCCACTGTAACATTTATAATAATGATGACATGTGTTTTGCGTACTGTTAGGTAATCTCTCAGCTGTTGCTCGTGCTTTCAAGAAGTGCAGCGGCACAAACACATGGTCGGTACGTCCGCATCAGCACTCTCCCAGCATCTCGAGAAGCCTTTGCCTTCACCAAATACACAGCGCAACAAGGTCGATATGTCCGCATCACAACCGGTGTTGCGTCCTGCAGCTTACCGGCACCAACCCGTGTTCCCCACAACACCAATGGTGGTGCAGCTTACCTGCACCCGTGTTTCCCACAACACCAATGGTGGTGCAGCTTACCGGCACCGACCCGTGTTCCCCACAACACCAATGGTGGTGCTGTTTACCGGCACCGACCCGTGTTCCCCACGACACCAATGGTGGCGCAGCTTACCTGCACCCGTGTTCCCCACAACGCCAATGGTGGTGCGGTGCGAGGTGCACCGCTGCATCAGGTCCCTGAGCTCCTGGCGCCAGTGCTTGCACAGCTCCGGGCCCACCAGCGGCGGTGGCGCGGCAGCGGCGCTGTCCGGTGCGACTGTACCGTTGCCGTTACCTCCGTTGTTGGTTGCACCTCCTGCAAGTACGAGTCGGATCATTGGATGGATTGCAGACGTACGTGGCAGTGTTGATCAAGCTGAACCCAGTGAACCTGCCGACAACACAAACCGGCGCAGCTCTGCCGGAGCCACGTGCCGCCACGTCATTCGTCCTCAGCCTTACTACATTTATTACTTCGGGGTTGTGAAGGGGGCAGATCCCAAGATGAGCACACGCAGCCGAACCATGTGTGTGTGGCGAGAAGAACGGAAGATAAAAGCAACTGAAGAGTTCGGCTGCACGACGCCCGTACATGAATGAATGAATGAACGTTACAGCGGATTACAGGGCTCAACGGTGTATAACAGGGTAAGCCCCAGGGAGAGCCCCGTACATAAGTTGTTGGACTGTGAGTTATGGTGCCAGCAGGCATCCATGTAAATGCGAATGAAAAGAACGCACGGTGTACGCAAAAGCACCGTCCTGGGCCGTCCTGCAAATCGTTGTACCGTGCGCAGGCAACCTACGGGCATATGCAGGCTTCAACTCCATGCGGCATCGCGGCACCCTTTCGACTCACCTTGCACCGGCTGTAGGATCAACGCTTCGACCTGCTCAATTAGAGTCTTGCAGTCAGCCATCACGTCAGCCCGGCCCGGCGTCTTCAGCGCACCGGTGCCCAAGGCGCTCGGCGGCGCCTGGTCTTTGGCAAGGTGCGCTTGCTGCATACCCGCGCCGGCGGGGGTCTGCATCATGTCCGGGGTCTTGCCGGCTACGGGCGGCTTCACCGCCGTGGCAGGCGAGTCCCACGCACTGGGTCCCGACTGGTCACGCGTCTCTGCCGGTGGTTCGTCCCCTAGCCCCGTGTCCGCTGGATGAAGGTCCGCATCCATGTCCACATCAAGGAAGCCGAGGGGCTCCTCCGGCACGGCTGCAGCACCTGCCAGCGGATGAAGCGCAGCCGGCACAGCCGCCTCAGCCGCCGCCGCCACCGCCTGGCCTGGTGGTCTGTTGGAGCCTGGCCCGGGAGTTCTGTACTTCTGCACTGATGGGACCTCGACCACCAGCTCGGGAGCGGCAGCACCAGCACCAGCAGCACCAGCAGGCTGCGTTTCTGTGGGCACAGCTGCGGCGCCCGCTTGGTGGCTGGCTACTGAAATTGGTGCAGCCGCTGCGTGATCGTGGGCTGCCGTAGGTACCGCCACGTGGCCTTCCGCTGGCGGCAGCATCGGTGGCGCCGTGAGGAGCGTCCCCTGGTGGTGAAGCCCTAGCGCCAGTGTGCCGGCCAAGGCCAGGCGGTCATCAGCTACGGCAGCAGCTACGTGTGTTTCCTGACGCGGATGGCAGCCAGTCGGGAGCTGGGCACTGCTGGCCAATGCCAGCCAGTCCATGGGCTTGGCGGTCGTGGGTGTGGCCGCAACCGCTTGTCCTGGCGGCGTGGCGCCCGCATGGCCCGTTGGCGGCAGGCTGGCGGCTGTCCAAGACGGCGGCTGCGAGCTTGCGCACGGGCCTAAGGCTGCCACTGCCATTCCTGGCTCGCCCTTGATGATGGCCGCGAGCGACAGAGCACCTGCATTCCGTGGAATGTGAGCAGTCATCAAAGCCGGCTGCAGAGCGACACAGATTATATAATGCGTCGGTTCAGGCAAAGTCGCTGCCCATAAGCAACCTCCTTGGTTGGAGCTAGGCCCATATAGGAATCGTCCGCATTACTTATAATGTCTTCAGACTGTACGGCGAAGCGTGAGGGTCAGCAATGACCCATACGGATATGTGATCGGTTTGTACAATAACGCATCAAATCTCCCACCCCACCGTTTAGGTACTGGTTAACAGGGACCGTGCCAGAAATTGCCCCCGGTTGCTGGGCGGCTTGTGGAACTTGATTCGGCTGCTGCTGCTGCAAGGATTTGCACACCATGTCGTAACCGCAAGGATTTAGCCAGGGGCCTTTCTGGCCAGTACTAATTACCTCCTGCCCATTCTCCTCCTCGACCAGGGTAAATGCAATTAAAGGTTGGCTGGGCGGGGTCGTTGCTGTCGCGACGTCAAATACAAGCTCGTCTAGAACGCCAATGAAGCAGCTCTTTCCGCGCTCAAGTTGGACGCAGCCCCCATCAGCCCTCTTACACCAGGCCGAAAGCTGAGTTGCACGGAGGACAGCGCGTGCACCAACAGCTGGGGCTGGGGCCGTAGATACGATGAGCGCATTGAAGACATTTCCGACTGGCAAATGTTTGCTGTTTCTTAGAGAGAACTGCTCAGGCTCACCCGGCGGGTGCTGGGAGCCTGTAGCAAAAAAGGCTAGCGACATCCTGGGCAATCAATTTGGCGTTCACGCGCAGTTCATTCTGGCATACGCAATCATGTATGTAGGTTATAGAGAAGCTGAAAACTTACTTGTTGGACCCTTAGGGAAAAATTGCTGAGCGGCCAAATTCAAATTCTTGAACCATCCTCCGAAACCTGGCCATTTCATCGAGATTCGGCCAACACTACCCGGACACCGTGTTATGAAAAACTTGGTAGGACAGAAAAATACAGTGATTTGAAACAGCTTATGTTGAAAAATGACATTGTGACACAGCAAACAGTTCTGGGTAGAACATTCTAACGCCAGCACGAACTCAATACCTTTGCAGCCGAGTCAGTTTCCTTACTACACACTAGTAAATAAAAATATTATTATTAACACTCTGGGCAAACCCTAGCGTGGATTAAGGGGCCGGTGAAGCGCAATATTTATATTTCGCTACCAACAGTACATACCTATTAAAACTGCTTAACAGGGTTCATTTTGACTTTCCTTAGGTGAGTGGCGCATTTTCACGTCGGCGAGCGTTCTTATAACAGTACTGGACACTGGAAGGAACAGGAAGGAATGCGCTATCAATCCGGGTGTTGCGGAAATCAAGAATGCTATGAAATTCAAGCTGAAATTCAACAACAATTTTGTGGCTCGGGCGGGTGCGGATGTGATTCTGTGTGGCAGGATGTGTTCTCTCGACGATCGACGTTGCCGAGCGATCAGTGAAAGACGGTAAAAGCTCGCTCTTGTCAGAATTAGGTAAGAATGTAATGCGTTGAGGCCCTTGTTCTCAGTCCAGGATTTAGAGGGATGTAGACGCCCGGCCCCTTCGGGCTTTCAGGGGCTGTCCGGTACGCGGTCGCCGCTTCGTCACCCACGCCCACCCACGCTCACCAACAGGCACCAATAGGAACACCTGTCATAACACATTCTTACGGGGATAGCTCTCCGTCCCGAAATGTATGTATGGCAATGAATAAGCTCTGGTTTCTTCGGTTCTAGCGCCCGGATCAGCCCGGATCGCTACATGTGGATTCCACAGAATTTCAGTCGACCATGTTTGTCGTAGGCGGCGGCTGGATTATGAGAAATAGGCCGAAGAAGAAACACCCGGCTCACCAAAAAAGAGGCGATGTGCAAAACAATCTCTACATGCTGAATACGACACACACAAGGACCCGAAGCGTACTGATGCTCCTCCTTGCCCTCTTCGTTCCCCTCCTCTCCACTCTTCTGCTCTCCATCCCTATTTCGCTTTCATTTCCACCTCTCCTTAGACTTCTTACGGCTCCGCCACACGTGGGCCCGGCCCCGCTGGCCCATCCACGAACCAGGCATGCTCTCCAGCGCCCTACCGTACCAACTCGTACGGGGCGAGACAGGCTCTGACACGCCTGCCTGTCAGCAGGCAGGATCTGTCAGCCTGACGAACATCGCCAGCCTGACTGGATTGGCTGGATCTGTTCCCGGCTGTCTGACGAGGTGCCGCTCGTGTCTTGTTGTAAACAACCGATGACAACAAAGTTGTCGAACGTCAAGAAGAGATAATAGGATTTGCGTCCACTGGTAGTTGTTTAAAACATGTTTGAAAGGTGGTCTTCCTAGTAAACGGCCTGTAAGACACTCTGAGAGCCGGTGGCTGCAGCCTTTATTGGCGTGCGTCGAGTGCAATGCGGCAAGAGGCAGCTGGGTGGGACACCCCGACCACTCATGCGTGCATGGGTCGCCAAGGCCGCCGGCAGGGCTGCATCCGCCAGACCCGGCTGATCGTCCACACCGCCATGCGCCATCCCGTATCCCGCCAGAAAATGCCGGCGTCCTACTGCACGGCCCCACTGCTCTCGTGCGCGCTGCCCGTCATCCGCCGCCGTCGCCCCTGCCCAAACACAGCATGCGGCCGCAAGGTACCTCGTGGGCTCCGCTGGCGGCACCCGGCGGCAGGGACGACCCTAGCACGCAGGACACAGCCCGTCGGGCCCCCCGTGCTGCCCCTCCCACCGCGCCAAAGCAGGTAAGCGGTCGAGGCGGGGAGGCACCGCGAGAAGCAATCGCCAGAGCGATCGACGACACCGGGCATCGGGATGAACTTGCGCCACCATGACGCGCCGGACAGGCTCCACAGGTGCACCGAAGCACTCCCGGGATGGTGGAATCGCTCAGTTGTGCCGGGTGTCCCGCTCCCTTGAGGACGGACCTGGCATGTGGCACGCACGAACCCCAACTAACGGTGCATGACCCACAGGTGCGTTGATCCCGGATTTGGGGTCCGCTGCAACGTGCATTCAAGGTGCGTGTGTTGAACTGAATGAACGTTACGGCGGACCCTAAAGGGATCAACGCTGTATACCAGGGTGTTGAGGCTGACGACCTGGGTACGGGGTCATCGCCCAGACTTGAAGTGACGTTTTCACCGGGGTCCGTGCATTCATTCATTTTCACCCTCCGCCGATCCGGGGTGTGGCCAGGTAGGGATGCGTGCGGTCCGGGGAGCATCTTACTGCAAGAGAAGTTTGCGACCCTGCGAACCGTTTCGTTCCTGTCTCAAGGACAGTCGATGACGGAGTGTGTTCGTGTAGACCGGCCTCTGGGAAACCCCCTTGCTTGGCGTGCCTTTGCACCGGTGAAGGCTGTGAGGGCAAAAGGGAATCTGATGGATGCACGGCAGATGTTCGGGGGCCGGGAAGCACGGGCGGGAAAGACACACATTTGTGCCGCTGAGTACCGCCGGAGCGCGCAAGCCATTTGTTTGGCCAAGGACACCTGACCCAGACAAACTACCCAGATCGAATAGGCTGAAACCCATCAGGCGCACCAGACGGTTTAAGGGCGGCAAATAGAGGGGTGCGCGTAGGGCGACAATATTTATTGTGACGCTGGTAGTCCACATTGCCGGTGTAGGCTTGGGAGTTGGGACCATGGTTTCATCTGTATTAGTCATGGTACGGCATGGTTCCTGAAATTCTCGGATTTGACTTCAGGATTGACTTCAGGATTATATTTGACGACTTCTAAATGCGTTCTTAGTGCCTGGATTGTAAAGTGCACACGAGTTCAGTTTTCAACACTCGGCTGGAGCTGGTGCCGCCTTTACTTGTTATTTACGGTCCTGAACGGTCCTGATTTTAATTGGATGGACATGGAGCCAGTTTGTCTCGGTTGGGATGACCTGCCGCCAGAAGTTCTTGACCGCGTCGCGACGAATCTTTCGCAAAACGAGGTCGTTTGCACCATGAAGTTGATCAACAGAGCAATGGCCGCACATTTCAATGGCGCACCGTCGTCCAGCTGTCCCAGCCGGTGCCGTAGCACGCGTTCGCGTGGCAGTGGGGCAGGCCGGACTCAGCCCGGGACATGACTCTGGAGCAGCGGCGCCAGCTACTCGCCCTCACGGCCCGCAGCGGCGTGCTGGCGAACCTGCAGGTTGCACACGAGGCGGCAGGCTGCTCCCTGCGGGGTTGCCAGACGTTATTCGAGTACGCGGGTGTGAGCGGTTCCCTGGAGGTGTGCCGATGGCTGCTCGACAATACGCCGTACCGTTTCAGTGAGAGAAGGGCCATGGCTGAGTCAGCTGCAAGGTCCGGCCACCTCCACATCGTGCGTTGGCTGCTGCAGCTGGACAGGCCTTATCGCAAGATGTACTGGAGGGAAGCCTTGGTCGCCGCCGCTGGCGCTGGTCAACGGGCCGTGTGTGAGGAGCTGCTGGCCGATGGAGCGCCGGTACCATACCAGGCAGTGTGCGCTGCCTTCAAGAAAGGTCACGTCGACCTCGGGGAGTGGCTCCTTGAGAGGTTCCGTGGCAGCCCAAGGGCGCTCGTGTATATGGCGATTGCGGTCTTGGACCTGCCTTGCCTCCACCGTGTGTGTACCTAAGTTTTCGGCAGCAGCATTTGTATATATTCTTCAGACGACTTACTTGTGCGGGCCTTCCTCAGTCCCAACCCCGACTGGCGGGCGAAGCTGTCGTGGCTGGAGGAGCAGGCCGGGCGCAGAGACTTCGTCCCACGCACAGGCATGTGCGAGATGGCGCAGATGTTAAGGGCTGGGCCGGATGCCCTGAAGCGTGTGCAGCTGCTGCACGAGCGGGGAGCGCTGGCCGATGCAGAGAGCCGCAGAAACCTGACCACTGAAGCAGCCAAGGCAATCAACGCTTCCGTCCTGCAGTACATGAAAAGGCACTTCTACATTGGTGTCGCCGATTTGAAGGATGCATTTGCCTCCGCGGCATCTAATGGCAACTTGGACTGGCTGATGGAGATCAAGGCCCTGGGCGGTCGCCCGACGGCGGATGCTGCCCGTAGGGCCGCACAGAACGGCCACCTGCACGTGCTGCAGTGGATGGCGGGGCCCGAGGCGGGGCCGGAGGGCGAGGAGGCGCTGCGGCGGGAAGCTGCTCAGCTGACGTACCATGCGGCCCTGTCAGGCAGCGTGGAGATGATGCGCTGGCTGCGGGAGCGGGGCCAGCGGCACATTCGGGGCTGCGATCGGAGCTGGCAGCGTCCCTCTCCTGGAGATGCTTGCGGCCGAGGGCTGCCCGATGCAGGTAGGTGTGTTGCCGCTTTTCAGCTTTTCATGGGGAACGCGCAACGTGTGCCTAGGCGCTGTATGGTCTTGAGTATTTATGGACATGTGGAGGCACAGGTGCATATGAGCAAATCGGAATCGGGTTGTATTCTCTCTCAGGCCAATCCGGCCCATCCACAAAGCAGTACTCAGACCACACAACGCCTGGGTACACCTGTAGCTGAACTCGTGTGCGCCAACGGTTTATGAAATAGCTACGCACAGTCGATTTACCCGCCGGCGTCGGTTGATTTTCGGCTCTTCACTTGTGCACTTGGGCTGGTTGAATGTGGAATGAGCTGCGTGTCTACCCGGCAGCTGTATGCGTTCCTTGAGGCTCGGTCACTGCCGTGAATGGTCGCGCTGGTAACACCCTTCAAGCTGAAACTGTGTGCCGTACCTGTCTCCCCTGTAATTTAACCTGCTTTAGACAAATCAGGTGAAGTGCTTCACTCAGCCGTCTCACACCCTGCCCTCATTTCATGGTGCCGAGCAGGATTGCAAGTATGATATGACGCACGCCTGCTACGGCGACCTGCTCACGCTGACCTACCTGCGGCAGTTGGGCTGCCCCTGGGACCCGACCGGGGAGACCTTCACCAGCGCCATCGTTTTTGGGGCCAGTCCGCAGCAGCTGCAGCGTCTCCTGGATATGGGCTGCCCGGTCGACCGGCAGCGGGCTAGCGAGGGCTGCGTTGAATGAGAAGGCCAACGATGTGCGGCTGTGGGTGGAGGCCCAGATGCAGGCAGCGGGTATCTCACCGGATTAAGGTGGTGTGACCGGGACCAGGCGGCGTGGTCGTGGAGGGCGCGGGGAGAGGGGTTGCCATCGAGAGACCCAGAGAGGGCATTGCCATGGACACGAAGATGTTCAGGGTAGATGAGCGGGGCGTTGTGAGCGGGATGTTTTATTAGCGGGCTGGTCGGGTGGTGCAGAAAGAGGTCACACAGGTATTTGTACGGCCGTGGCCTTGCGGGGCCCGTTGGTCAGCAGTCTCCCCATGGAGTGGCAGACGCGCATCACAGGCTACGCAACACCGGCGGGCGCCGCAATGCATGTCTCAAATAGGGGTACTGTTGCCGCGATGACATGGGTGTCGGGTGTCTCGAAAGTGTCTGGCACCGCGGAAAACAGCACCCCTATAAGTACCTGCGGAGGATAAGCCGCAAACTTATCTGTGCACTATTTCACTGTCGTACTGCGAGCAGGCATTTCCACCATCATCACCATGCATCCATGCTGCCGTAATTGTAGGGCCACTCGGGCAGCTTCGAGTGTTTTGGGAGAAACCCGTGCTTGTCCGTCCGTCGGGAGCACTGCCCAGGATCATGGTGTGCCAGGCTTGGGGTGAGTGCCGGCTTGGGGCCCAAGCTGGGTATCCGAACGATGCTGCACGTGCACTGCATGACGCGTGATGGTGTGCATTGGTATGACATGGTGTGCCAGCCTGGGGTGGATGCCAGCTTGGGGCCCAAGTTGGGTAACCGGACGGAGCTGCACGTGCGTGCATGACGCGTGGTGCGGTGGTGGTGTGCGTGGGTCGCATTGGCCGACCCACGGGTCCAGTGCCAGTGACAGTAGTTGAGGCCGCCCTGCATCGTTGTGGAGTACTGCCACCGCCGTGATCGGGTGCCCGCCGCAGCATGTTGCAGCACCCAACGACCTCATCACCGCATGCAGAGAGCTGCACATGTGTGGCTTATGCTGTCTTGTACCTCCGGTGACGTAACACATGGCACCGGCGCTGTTGGCTGCTGCCCCACCTGACCGTCCCGCGCGGACCATGTTGGAGGGCGTGTGTACCTGCGTATGCGTATACCGAAGGAATAGACCCAATGGGTGCGTGTGCAAGTCGGTTGCAACTTGCAAGGCAAGGTCCGGTGACATGCCGGTGGGCGTAGCTCCGCGCGCACGCATGCCGCCACCCTTGCGTCGCAAGTTGGAACCGTCATCTCTCATGTGCACGTGGGGTAAGCAAGGCCGCCAGTGGTCCGGAGCGCGGTCCGGAGTCAGCGAGTGGCACCCAGGGCAACCGCCCGCGTGGCAACCTCCCGTGGGTTTCGGTCGAATACGGTTTCGGGGCATCACCGGGCGGTCTCCTGGCCGTCGGCGGGTCCGTCCTGTGTGGGAGGGTTCGGGATGTACCGGATTTCACCGCCGTAGCAGTCAGTGGCGGATTTGCCCCAAAGGGGTAGTTGGCCACTGGCGGTACGGCGCATGTATGTGTGCACGACAATGATGCCGTACTGTGTGCTGATCGGCCAAATGACCAGTTGGGGACGCATCGTGGGATGACGTCGTTTGTGCGTGGAAGCGTGTTGGGTGCCAGCTGGTGGGTCGGCTGTCGCACTAGTGCTGCAGTACTGAGTGCCCCTCATATACCGTAGTCCGGTCCTGTTACCTGAAGCACGTCTCATATAGGTGGCCAAAGCGGGTCAGGGACGAGGTCGGTACGAGACCCTGATGTGGCAGGTGGAGCGAGCGGGAGGGGACATAAGAAATTGGTAGGCATATTCAAGGAGCGATAGGGGAGGAGAAGGGACGGCGGGTGAGGACTTGAGGGAGCGGGAAGGTCCTTGTACGTGTTTCGTTTCGGTGAGCAGCGGTCTGCTGGTGCCGCCTGCTGGTTCGCTGTACACTGATTGCATACAGCTTTGTGCCTGGATCGAGCCTGTTGCAGGATGCAACCCCCAGTCTGTGTCCGCCAGCGTAGCGGCCTGCCATGGCTGCCCATACATACTGCAACCAGGTCGCTGGGTAGGCAAGTATCAGGCATCAGGGGCCCCGGGCAGCAGGCCAGTCCAGGTGCTACCTTACAAGAGCCAGCAATCAGCCCCTGCAGGCCCTTCCTCCCCTTATGGACGCCCCAACCCGCCCGCCAGCATTGATGACGGCCAGCTCCGGAACCAGACGCCGCAGTCTGCGGGCAGCCGTCAAGCGGCCAACATGCTGAGCCCCAGCTGCCCAACCCCAACCCGGCATGATGGCTGGTGACTACCGCAGCGGCTGAGGTTCGTGTTGGGAAGGAGGGGGAGGTGCGTTTTACTGCACTGCTGGATGTTACGGTTGCTGCCAGGTCTGAATGCTGTTTGCGATCGAGTACGGATATGCAGCACCTGTACAGCGTCGGGTATCAGCCAACCATCCCTGCCGTCACCGGCGAGGGAACAAGTGCAGGATGGCGGCGGGCCTTTAGTTGGTCGTTTGGCGACACTCTGGCGGAGGACTGCTTGCGGAGCGGGACGTGATGGGCGAGGTAGCTGGGGCGCGTGCGAGGCGACGGACACAGCAGCGCATCGGCGGTTTCGGCTGTTGAGGGGACGACGAGCGACGGCTTGAGTTCCGGGTTCCCTCTCCATTCCCAGGTTGCAACTACAGAAACTAGGTTAAACAGCGTCTGAATGTTGGGTTTGGGGCAAGAAAAAAGTCGTGTCGGATGGAAATGCAGTCCATGGCTGCACGTCAGGGGCGCTGGTACGGCATGCTCGCGACACGACCTGATCACAACCTCGCAAGGTTTCTATGTATGACTCAAGACAGGAAATCTACGACAGGAATTCTGAATTGTGTAAAATGCAAGTCAATTTACTTGTTTGAAACACAATCGCAGCGTTCTTCAAAAGGTGGCCTTCAGTTCTTTGATTAAACAACCGGTATATATAATGGACTTGACACTGCGGCACGTTGGTCATGGCTGGGCCGCTCTGCCCCCGGACGTTCTGGACCGCATTTCTGCAAAACTTACGCAAAACGAGGTCGTTTGCACCATCAAGTTGATCAACAAAGCAACTGCCGAGCACTTTAGGCGCCATGCGTCAGTCCAGCTGTCCCAGCCGGTGCCGCAGCACGCGTGGCCTGGCTTAACGCGGGACATGACTTTGAAGCAGCGGCGTCGGCTTCTCGCCCTCACGGCCCGCAGTGGCGTGCTGGCGAACCTGCAGGTTGCTCGAGAGGCAGCAGGCTGCTCGCTGACGTTGAGCACGCTGTTCGAAAACGCAGCTTCCGGCGGCTCCTTGGAGGTGTGCGAGTGGCTGAAAGGCATGATGCCGTGGAATTCCATTCCCATCAGGACTATTGCCCAGTCAGCTGCAAAGTCCGGCCACCTCCACATCGTTCGTTGGCTGGTGCAGCTGGGGGACCCAGACGATGGGGATCGTGAGCTCCTCTACAAGGACGCCCTGGTCGCCGCCGCGGGCGCTGGTCAAGGGGCCGTGTGTGAGGAGCTGCTGGCCGATGGAGCGCATGTAACATACGAGGCGGTGTGCGCTGCATTAACGAACGGCCTTGCCTCGATAGGGGAGCGGCTCCTGGAGAGGATCGAGATCCCCACCACCGGGGCGATTCATGACCACCGTTCGGTAATCTTCCAGGAGCTGGTGTGGTCAGCTGCCCTGGGCTTGGACCTGCCTTCCCTTCAGCGGGTGCTTCCCAGATTTTTCGACAGACGGCCATTTCCATCCCCGTCTTACTTCTTCGGATGTGTCTATTTCAGTCCCACCCCCGACTGGCGAGCCAAGCTGGCATGGCTGGGGGAGCCGGCCGACCCGCGCACGACCGATTGTTCCTTCCGTGGCCTGGTGGAGACGGTGCTGGCGAATGGGCCGGATGCCCTGGAGCGCGTGCAGCTGCTTTATCAGCGGGGTATCTTGGCCAGTGCTGACAGTTTCTGGCGATTAGCAGCTGTCGCAGTACAGACAAACAACATTCCCATCTTGCGGTATTTGCGAGATAACGGCCTGCTGAAAAGCGGGGTTCTTGGAGACGGCATGAACGAGGCCGCGCGCAGCGGCAACTTGGACCGGCTGTTGGAGCTCAAGGCCCTGGGCGGTCGCCTGCCAGAGCGTGCTGCCATGGAGGCCGCCCGAAAAGGTCACCTGCACGTGCTGCAGTGGATGGCGGGGCCCGAGGCGGGGCCGGAGGGCGAGGAGGCGCTGCGGCAGGAAGCGGATGAGCTGACGTGCCACGCCGCAGAGTCAGGCAACATAGAGTTGATGCGGTGGCTGCGGGAGCGGGGCTGCCCCTGGGCCGAGGGCACATTCGGGGCTGCGATTGATTCTGGCAGCATCCCTCTGTTGGAGATGCTTGCGGCCGAGGGCTGCCCAATGGAGGTAGGTGTGTCGGTTGCAAACCTTAGCGGGTTCGATGTAGATAGAGCTGGTTGTTTGCTCAGCCGCTGTTCGGCTTGACAACTCAATATCTTTGCTGTGAACAACTGCGCTGGTACACCACTTCACGCTGGACCTGTGCAAACTGATAGCCACGATATGTTTGTTTCCTGTGCCTCATATCCGACTTCATGACATGTAGGTAGAACAGCGGCACGCAGCCGTCTCACGCCCTGTCCTCCTTTCATGCCCACATCCGTGTTCGTGCAAGGATACCTACGAGTATCATCTGCAGGATGCCTGCTCCGGCGACCTGTTCACGCTGACCTACCTGCGGCAGTTGGGCTGCCCCTGGGACCCGGCCGGGGAGACCTTCAACAGCGCGGTCAGGTTTGGGTGCAGTCCGCAGCAGCTGCAGCGCCTCCTGGATATGGGCTGCCCGGTCGACTGGCAGCAGGCGAGGAGGGCCGCGTGGGAATCGGCGGCCGAGGATGTGCAGCCGTGGGTGGAGGCCCAGATGCAGGCAGCAGGTATTTTACCGGAATATATCGAAAGTCCAAACGAAGATTCAGACGATTAATCGACGGGGTAACATGACCGGGACCAGGCGGCGTGGAGGGGCATGCGGCAGAGACCTCTTGCGGGTCGCAGGGGAACGGGTTGGGAGGCTGGTCCTTTGCTGTTCGAGGAGGTCACACCGTGTACGATTGCCGCCGTGCGGGGCGCTGTGGATCGGGTGCCCCCCTTACAATATTTTCGGAGGGTAGGTAATCCATGATACCTCTGTGCGGCGGTATCAAGTCTCCGTATTCGCATCAGCGGTGCAGGCATTTCCACCACCAGCGTCATCGCCGCCACCATGCTGTCGCAACAAACAGTGCCCCTCGGGCAGCTTTGAGTGTTTTGTTCGAGTGTTTTTGGGAGAAACCCGTGCTTGTCCGTCCGTCGGTAGCACTGCCCAGGATGCATCGCGGAATGCCAGCCTTCGGGGGGACGCCGGGCTGGGTATCCGAACGATGATGCACGTGCGTGCATGACGCGTGGTGGTGTGCATGGGTCGCAACGGCCGACCCGCGGGTCGGTGACAGTAGTTGAGGCCGGCCTGCATCGTTGTGCCGCGTGAGGCCGAATGCTGGGCATGTGGCTTGGGCTGTCCTGTATCACCGCAAGGGTCATCTCGGCCGGACTCAGAGAGGCGGGTAGACAGCAAGTGGGACGTAGCCATGGACGCGAAGGTATCCGGGGGTAGATGCTAAGTAGGTGATGCCGTAAGCGGAGCGAGGTGGGTGTTGGTAGCGGGCTGGTCGCGTGGTGTAGGCGGAGGTCACAACCGTTGGGTACGACTGTCGCCTGGCGTACAAACGGTAGATTGTCACGGCGACAGCTTTAAACGTGTTGGGAGAACCCCGTACATTTTCGCCAACCAGGGCACTGCCATGACTAGGGAGTGCCGGCCTTGGGGCGAGTCCGGCTTGGGACCCAAGATGGGTAACCGAACGATGCCGCATGTGCAATGCATGGCGCATGGCGCGTTGTGGACAGAGGTGAGCATTGGTCGCAACGGCCGAACCGCGGGTCGGTGCCAGTGACAGTAGTTGAGGCTGGCCTGCATCGATGTGGAGTATCGTAGCCGCCGCCGCCGGGTGCACCCGACGACCTCCCCGCACGAGGCCGAGTGCTGGGTTTGTGTGGCTTGTGCCGCCCTGCACCACCGCAAGGTTCACATCACACCGGGGGTGTACGGCTGCCCCTCGAGGGTTGTTGGGAGTGCAGTGCGGTGCAGGGTGAGTGCGGTGCCTCTGCCGGTGCGCGCCCCTGTGCCACCCGGTCGTCCATGTGGGTGACGTGCGGGCGGCTGGGGGTGGTGTGGGAGGGAGGGTTAGTCCTCCAGATGCCTGTACGCGAGATTGACGCGGGTGATCACGGAGGGTGTGGTGGCCGCATGGGAGGTTCGGTGGCCGCATGGCACCCAGTTAGTACGCTGGTTGGAAGGGCTGGGGAAGGGCGGGTCTCGCGCATGGCGGATGATCAGGGGGGTGCACTTGCCGCATGGCACCAGTTTGTGTGATGGCTGGAAGGGCTGGGAAAACGGAAAAAGGCGCGCTTCGTGCTCGGACGCTTGTTAGGGCCGGAGGGAAGGAGGGGCGGGCGCCGAAGCGGAGGCGAAGGGCGGAGGCGGAAGCAACCGTGGCGGTGGCGCAGACGACAACTTGCGCGGCAACCGCGGAGGTGACACTTGTGCGGCAACCGTAGCGTAGCGGCGACCATGGCCGGATGAGATGGGCGCCTCCATCGATCCCGACAACGGCGGCAGGGAGGGAGGCAGGTGGGCGCGGCACGCTTCCGCCGTCGGGGGCAGGTGTGCTGAAGCAGGAGCTGCCCCTCTCCCCGCGGACGGACCATGTTGGATTAGTCGGGACGCTTACCTGTGTATGTGTTTTTGTCGTCAAGAAACATCGCTGGATGCGTGTGTTCTCGGGTCACACTGCAGTGTCCGGTTACACGTCGGTGGGCATAGCTCCACGCGGCGCAAACAGGAACCGTCATATCTCACGTGCATGGGGGCGGCACATGTGCAGGGGCGGGGGGAAAGGGGGAGATACGCTAGGCCGCCAGTAGTCCGGAGCGCGGTCTGGCGTCAACGATTGCGGCTTAGACACGGCAGGAGTGAAACGACTAGAGTTTCTAAACAAGGTTCTGAACGGCAGCCTTTCGGCTGTCAGTTGTCAGTTATGCCCCGGTGACCTGGGTCACTGGGGCAGTCGTACTCTGATATATTCTCGGAAGCTCCTGTTGTTCGGCAATCTGCCTTCACTAACAGGAGCTTATTGCTCGCTATTCCCGGCCCCCCCTCCCTGTTTCGCGCGAGGCCCGGGCTGGACGAGGCTGGTAGCAGCGGGCGCTACAGCAGCAGGCGCTCTTGTTACCTAGGGGCGGGGTCGTCTCCCGGGGTGCCTGTTGCTTGTGTTTCTGGGGTCCGTGCGAAGTCGGGTTGGTTCGTCCCTCGGGGTTGTCTCGCGTTGGCGTCGGCCCGCGTCGCGGGCGCGGGCGCTGCCGTGTGCCCTTAAGCAGTGTGCCGTGGTGTGTTAGTGGCGCGTGTGGTTCGGTTGTCGTGGTTGGAGCCCGACGGCCTGGCGTGGTCTGGGCCTAGGGCGGTGCGTGCGCCTGCCGCTGTCGCGTGTTCTGTGAGCGAGCGAGCTCCCCCTGCAGTGTAAGGCCCGATCCCAAGCCGCTGCCCCGCCACCGTCCCCTTTCCAGAGCCAGCTATGCCACCTCGAGCCGCTTTGAGACAGCCGAGATAAAGGCTATATAGTTCAGAAATGGCAACCTCCCGTGCGTTTGATTTCGGTTTCGGGGCACCACCGGGCGGTCTTCTGGCCGTCGTGTTGCTGTTGGGGGAGCGTTTGGGATGTACAGGATTCCACCACCGATAGCAGCCACAGGGGGCCTATTTAGCCCAAAAGGTTGTGCTGTGCGACGCATACTGTTTGGAGCGCGTTGGGTGCCAGCTGGTGGTGGATCGGCCGACCGGCGGGGCTCTGCCACCGTGGCACACGTCGCGCACGCGTAATGCAATCCTGAACACTGTCCAACCATCACCGGCTTGTACTACCCGGTATTGTTATGTGACACATGTCGTACGGGGCGCAAAGTGGGTCAGGAACAAGGTTATGATGAGATGTGGCAGGTTGGGCGATTGGGAGGGCGGAATAACGGCAGATGAGGACTTGTCCGCGGAAAGGTCATGAACCTGGTTTCGTGACGAGCAGCTGTTGTGCTTCGGGCTCCATCTCGGTGTACCAGGTTGCAACAACTGATGACTGTAAAATATCGCTTGGATTTGACTTCGGGCAAGAAAGGTAGGAATCTTGGGTGTTGAGCAACGGGCATTTGTACGGCACGCGCTCGCGCAAAACGAGTTACGATATGATCAATACCTCGCAGCATTTCTGTGGTGGTTCGTTACGGAAGATCTTCACAACATCTCAGGTATCTTAGTATCGTGTCGAGAGCACACCGCAAGCTCGGCCTTCCAGGACAAACGTGTTTTTTGCAGGGCGAAATAAAATGGTCCTAGCAATGGATCTGATACAGTCGCAAGTTGATCAGGGATGGGCCGCCCTGCCGTCGGAACTGCTGGAACCAATTGCAGCGAAACTTACGAAGAACGAGGTCGTTTGCACCATGAAGATGATCAACAAAGCAACGGCCGAGCATTTTAAGCGCCACACGTCAGTCCAGCTGTCCCAGCCGGTGCCGCAGCACGCGTTCGCGTGGCGTTGGGGAGGGCCGGACTCAACGCGGGACATGACGCTGAAGCAACGGCAGCAGCTTCTCCCCCTCACGGCCCGCAGCGGCGTGCTGGCGAACCTGCAGGTTGCCCACGAGGCGGCGGGCTGCTCGCTAAGGCTCCCGGACGTGGGCGTCTACCCGTTCCAACATGCAGCTACGGGTGGCTCCCTGGAGGTGTGCGAGTGGCTGCAGGACATCAGGCCGTACAGGCTTTGCGACATGCAGACCATGATAACCTCAGCCGCAGGAGCCGGCCACCTCCACATCGTGCGGTGGCTGCTGCAGCTGCCATTGCTGCTTCAGCTGGACAGCCCCAACGGAGGGCTTTATGCATTCCTCACCGGGAACGCCCTGATCGCCGCCGCTGGCGCTGGCCAACGGGTCGTGTGTGAGGAGCTGCTGGCCGACGGAGCGCCGGTACCAGATGGGGCGCTGTGCGATTCGTTCATGAGCGGTCATGAAACGACAGGGGAGTGGCTTCTGGAGAGGCTCAAGCGACAGGCCGGAAGTGAGGCAATCTTTTCTGGGCTGTTGTCGTCAGCCATCGGAGGCTTGGACCTGCCTTCCCTTCAGCGGGTGCTTCCCACACTTCTTGGCAGCAGGACACTCTCCTCCAGCGCTGACGCCTTCGGATGTGTCTTTTTCAGTCCTATACCCGACTGGCGGGCCAAGCTGGCGTGGCTGGAGGAGCAGGCCGGCCGGGGCCTTACCCGGTGGCGTGCCCATTCCCTGGTACGGACGGTGCTGGAGACTGGGCCTGATGCCCTGGAGCGCGTGCAGCTGCTGCACGAGCGGGGAGCGCTGGCCGACACACGCAGGTTTCGCTTCGTAAGATCTGTCTCAATTCGTTTACAGAACACATCAACCTTGCGGTACCTTGGGGGTAATGACCTGCTGAAATTCGGACGTTATCAACAAGGCCGCGCGCAGCGGCAATTTGGACCGGCTCCTGCAGCTCAAGGCCCTGGGCGGTCGCCTGACGGCGGATGCTGCCCGTAGGGCCGCCTGGATGGGTCACCTGCACGTGCTGCAGTGGATGGCGGGGCCCGAGGCGGGGCCGGAGGGCGAAGAGGCGCTGCGGCGGGCGGGGACGCGGCTGACGGGGTACGCGGCCGAATCAGGCAGCGTGGAGCTGATGCGGTGGCTGCGGGAGCGGGGCTGCGCCTGGGCCGGGGGCACATTTGCGGCCGCGATTGGATCTGGCAGCGTCCCTCTCCTGGAGATGCTTGCGGCCGAGGGCTGCCCGATGCGGGTAGGTGTGTTGCCGCTTTGTGCGCGTATGCCTCAGCTGTTCATGGGAAACGCTCAACGTGAGTAGACACAAGTAGGGCATCCTTAAACTCGCGGGGTATTCACTTCACGCCGTCCTTGCCCATGGCACCGCATCAAGTTGAAACGTCCGGGTGGGCAAGAGCTGTCTGCCTCGCCAACACAAGCTTACAAAGCAGTACTCAGACCGTACAACGCCTGAGTATAATAGCCACACCTGTGTAAGACGAAGGATAAAATGACACAGCTACACAGTTTCATACAGTCAGCGGATGCGCCGCAGCCTCATTTGGCGCCCCCATCACTCACACTCACGCAGGGCTATCAGCACCCCGACAAGAGCACCTAGACAGGCTCCCACACGCTCTGAGCACCCGTCTCACGCGCTGTCCTTATGTCTTGCCCACGTTCGCACCCGTGCAAGCAGGGATGCGAGCATTGCATGAAGAACATGTACAGTAGCAGTATAGCCACGCCCGCGTAATTCGGATGACAACAAAGCAACTGCCGACTTCCCCTCTGCCCACTTTCGATGCCCACGTTCGGATCGGTCCAAGCAGGATTGCGAGCGTTACATGAGGGACGCCTGCTACGGGGACCTGCTCACGCTGACCTGCCTGCGGCAGTTGGGCTGCCCCTGGAACCCGGCCGGGGAGACCTTCAACAGCGCCATCGTTTTTGGGGCCAGTCCGCAGCAGCTGCAGCGCCTCCTGGATATGGGCTGCCCGGTCGACTGGCGGCGGGCGAGGAGGGCCCCGTCGGAGTCGATTGCTGAGGGGGTGCGGCTGTGGGTGGAGGCCCAGATGCGGGCAGCGGGTATCCCGACCAATGTAGACGGCGTGGTCATGGACGGATTAGGGCAGGGGGTTGCGATAAAGGGAATGCAGGGCATTGTCATGGGCAGGAAGGTGTTCAGGGGAGGGAGTACGTGTTTCGTAAGCGGGCGGCGCGGGGCGGCCGGGGCGGCGCGGGGCGGGGCGGGGCGGGGTGCGGCGGGTGCGGGCAGCAGGCAGGCTGGTCCTGTGGTGTGGGAAGAGGTCACACAATGCACAATGACTACTGCCAACTCACGGGGACATCGCCCGCATGCTGTCGTACATAGAGTGCCACACACGGGGGCAGCTTCAAACATGATGGGAGGGCCCCGTACCTTCCATTCAGGAGCACTGCTTTGATGCATCACGGAGTGCCAGCCTCGGGTGGATTCTGGCTTGCGGCCAAACCTGGGTAACCGAACGATGCCGCATGTGCGTGCATGGCGCGTGGCGGATGACGAGTGGTGGTGTGCATTGGTCGCAGTCGTGGACCCGCGGATCCGTGCCAGTGGCAGTGGATGTCGGCCCGCATCCATGTGCACTGATGCGGCCGCCGGGTGCCCGCCACAGCATGTTGCAACACCCGACGACCCCTCCGCAGGAGGCCGAGTGCTGGGCATTTAGGTTATGTTTCCGACCTGTAACTCCGGTGACGTAGCGCGGCGGTGGCGCAGGGGCTCCCCTACCTGATCTTTCCCCTCGGGCCATGTGGAATGGTGAATGAGCACCTGCGTATGTGTTGCACTAGAAAGAGAAACATACCCCCCATGTATGTGAGGTGGCAAGGCAAGGTCCGGTTACCAGTGGCTGTTACCAGCGGTGCGGGTCGCAATAAGTAATTGGGAACCGGGTGCACGACAGGCATCCCGGGCCAGATGAATGGATGGGCCCTTTAAGCGGCGGAAGCCGCCGATTACGGGCCCTGGGGTGGGTCGCCGGGTGCGCTTGAGGTGCTGGTCCGAGGCGACTTCGAGGGATGTGGTTAATGTTTCCCTTCGCGGGTTTGACGTTCGAAAGCGTGTGATGCGGAGGCTCTGGCTGCCACCGATGACTGGTGGGGACACTGACACTGATGTAACATCAGCTGACACGGTAACGTCATTGGATGGGCTCTGTATCGGGCGGGTCACGAGTACAGCTGCGCCGCGTTGCACACCCCCGCCACCCCGGCGAGGGACCTTAGTGCGGAGGACGGCGGCGGGTCTGACTGCAGGTACGGTCAGTGTGGCGAGGCCTGACCTCTTGGAAGGGGTCGACCGAAGGGGTCAAAAGTGGGTCTGGAAAAGGGTTGTGCAAACAGTGCACGGCGATGATACCGCGGGTCCCCGTCTAGTCCACGCTGTTTGTGGTGGTGAAAACCACCGGTTGAGCACTGTCCACAGGGAATCGAAGGGCACGAGGGATACGAGGGACACCACGGCTACGTGGTAAACGAAAAACACGAGGGACATGGAGGACACGGGTGTGCAAAGGCTGCGCTGCGCTGTGCTGAGCGGGCTGAGGTGGCTGCTCCACGGAGCTGAACGGATTGGCTGAGGTGGCTGCTTCGCGGAGCTGAACGGCTTGGCTGAGGTTGCTGCGGCGCGGAGCTGAAGCAAGGGCTGTGCTGCAAGATCAGGAGGGTGCGAATGATGATTCCCCGGGCCCAACCCAGTTACCCGATCCCTCCCTGGGCCCGACCCAACAACGAGCGACCCGGCACATGATCCCGAGCCCAGCCCAATCGTCACCTACCGGATGCGGGATCTCGTTAAGGTGCACAGCATGGGCTTTGGTCTTGGGGATGCAGGGGGATGCGTCAGGCGGTGAGTGAACGTGTTGGCAAACCCGACGAAGCACTCCTTCCGATGAGCGATCCTGCAAGCAGCGACGCGAGGGCGGTGTCAGCGTGTATCGTGTGTGGAAAGCTGGCGTGGAAAGTTGGCGAAGCAAAACTTACCAACCAACTTGCCAACACCTGGATGGGCTACTACCGCGCCTGCAAGCAATGAGGAGTAACCACCAGAGGAGTCAGCTCGTGCCATGCGCAAGGGGCCGATTCGCAGTCGATCACGAAGCGGCGGACTTATCAACTTGTAGGCGCGGACCTACCACCGCACCTGGCCAATCGATCCGCAACAGCAGCCACCGCGCCTGCAAGCAATAAGAAGTAACCATCAAGGGAGTCAGCTCGCGCCATGAGCAAGGGGCCGATTCGCAATCGATCACGAAGCGGCTGACTTATCAACTTGTAGGCGCGGACCTACCACCGCACCTGGCCAATCGATCCGCAACAGCAGCCACCGCGCCTGCCTGCAAGCAATAAGACGTAACGACCAAGGGAGTCAGCTCGTGCCATAACGCGCGGGCAGATCCGTATTATTGCACAACCACAACACCGACCAGGCCTATCACCTATCACCATGAGCGATCCTGCACGTAAACAGGCTCCATCTCGCGAGGGGCATCGCAGCGCATAAGGGATGGGGGGGTTAGAATAGTGACGGGATCAAATCTCATGGGTCTACGGCATTGTACAAAATCAATAGTAAACAAAGGGAATGCGTGTGCAAAGGCTGCGCTGCGCTGTGCTGAGCGGGCTGAGATGGCTGCTTCGCGGAGCTGAACGGATTGGCTGAGGTGGCTGCTTCGCGGAGCTGAACGGATTGGCTGAGGTTGCTGCGGCGCGGAGCTGAAGCAAGGGCGATGCTGCAAGATCAGGAGGGTGCGAATGATGATTCCCCGGGCCCAACCCAGTTACCCGATCCCTCCCTGGGCACGACCCAACAACGAGCGACCCGGCACATGATCCCGAGCCCAGCCCAATCCTCACCTACCGGATGCGGGATCTCGTTAAGGTGCACAGCATGGGCTTTGGTCTTGAGGATGCAGGCGGATGCGTCAGGCGGTGAGTGAACGTGTTGGCAAACCCGACGAAGCACTCCTTCCGATGAGCGATCCTGCAAGCAGCGACGCGAGGGCGGGGTCAGCGTGTATCGTGTGTGGAAAGCTGGCGTGGAAAGTTGGCGAAGCAAAACTTACCAACCAACTTGCCAACACCTGGATGGGCTACCACCGCGCCTGCAAGCAATGAGGAGTAACCACCAGAGTAACCACCAGAGCACCACCGCACCTGGCCATCCGATCCGCAACAGCAGCCACCGCGCCTGCCTGCAAGCAATAAGACGTAACGACCAAGGGAGTCAGCTCGTGCCATGAGCAAAGGGCCGATTCGCAATCATGAAGCGGCTGACTCATCACCTTGTAGGCGCGGACTGACCACCGCACCTGGCCAATCGATCCGCAACAGCAGCCACCGCGCCTGCAAGCAATAAGAAGTAACCATCAAGGGAGTCAGCTCGCGCCATGAGCAAGGGGCCGATTCGCAATCGATCATGAAGCGGCTGACTCATCACCTTGTTGGCGCGGACTTACCACCGCACCTGGCCAATCGATCCGCAACAGCAGCCACCGCGCCTGCAAGCAATAAGACGTAACGACCAAGGGAGTCAGCTCGTGCCATGAGCAAGGGGCCGATTCGCAATCATGAAGCGGCTGACTCATCTAACTCATCACCTTGTAGGCGCGGACTTACCACCGCACCTGGCCAATCGATCCGCAACAGCAGCCACCGCGCCTGCAAGCAATAAGAAGTAACGACCAAGGGAGTCAGCTCGTGCCATAACGCGCGGGCAGATCCGTATTATTGCACAACCACAACACCGACCAGGCCTGTCACCTATCACCATGAGCGGTCCTGCACGTAAACAGGCTCCATCTCGCGAGGGGCATCGCAGCGCATAAGGGATGGGGGGGTTAGAATAGTGACGGGATCAAATCTCATGGGTCTACGGCATTGTACAAAATCAATAGTAAACAAAGGGAATGCGTGTGCAAAGGCTGCGCTGCGCTGTGCTGAGCGGGCTGAGATGGCTGCTTCGCGGAGCTGAACGGATTGGCTGAGGTGGCTGCTTCGCGGAGCTGAACGGATTGGCTGAGGTTGCTGCGGCGCGGAGCTGAAGCAAGGGCGATGCTGCAAGATCAGGAGGGTGCGAATGATGATTCCCCGGGCCCAACCCAGTTACCCGATCCCTCCCTGGGCACGACCCAACAACGAGCGACCCGGCACATGATCCCGAGCCCAGCCCAATCCTCACCTACCGGATGCGGGATCTCGTTAAGGTGCACAGCATGGGCTTTGGTCTTGAGGATGCAGGCGGATGCGTCAGGCGGTGAGTGAACGTGTTGGCAAACCCGACGAAGCACTCCTTCCGATGAGCGATCCTGCAAGCAGCGACGCGAGGGCGGGGTCAGCGTGTATCGTGTGTGGAAAGCTGGCGTGGAAAGTTGGCGAAGCAAAACTTACCAACCAACTTGCCAACACCTGGATGGGCTACCACCGCGCCTGCAAGCAATGAGGAGTAACCACCAGAGTAACCACCAGAGTAACCACCAGAGCACCACCGCACCTGGCCATTCGATCCGCAACAGCAGCCACCGCGCCTGCAAGCAATAAGAAGTAACCATCAAGGGAGTCAGCTCGTGCCATGAGCAAGGGGCCGATTCGCAGTCGATCACGAAGCGGCTGACTTATCAACTTGTAGGCGCGGACCTACCACCGCACCTGGCCATTCGATCCGCAACAGCAGCCACCGCGCCTGCAAGCAATAAGAAGTAACCATCAAGGGAGTCAGCTCGTGCCATGAGCAAGGGGCCGATTCGCAGTCGATCACGAAGCGGCTGATTTATCAACTTGTAGGCGCGGACCTACCACCGCACCTGGCCATTCGATCCGCAACAGCAGCCACCGCGCCTGCAAGCAATAAGAAGTAACCATCAAGGCAGTCAGCTCGTGCCATGAGCAAGGGGCCGATTCGCAGTCGATCACGAAGCGGCTGACTTATCAACTTGTAGGCGCGGACCTACCACCGCACCTGGCCAATCGATCCGCAACAGCAGCCACCGCGCCTGCAAGCAATAAGAAGTAACCATCAAGGGAGTCAGCTCGCGCCATGAGCAAGGGGCCGATTCGCAATCGATCACGAAGCGGCTGACTTATCAACTTGTAGGCGCGGACCTACCACCGCACCTGGCCATTCGATCCGCAACAGCAGCCACCGCGCCTGCCTGCAAGCAATAAGACGTAACGACCAAGGGAGTCAGCTCGTGCCATGAGCAAAGGGCCGATTCGCAATCGATCATGAAGCGGCTGACTCATCACCTTGTAGGCGCGGACTGACCACCGCACCTGGCCAATCGATCCGCAACAGCAGCCACCGCGCCTGCAAGCAATAAGAAGTAACCATCAAGGGAGTCAGCTCGCGCCATGAGCAAGGGGCCGATTCGCAATCGATCATGAAGCGGCTGACTCATCACCTTGTTGGCGCGGACTTACCACCGCACCTGGCCAATCGATCCGCAACAGCAGCCACCGCGCCTGCAAGCAATAAGACGTAACGACCAAGGGAGTCAGCTCGTGCCATGAGCAAGGGGCCGATTCGCAATCATGAAGCGGCTGACTCATCTAACTCATCACCTTGTAGGCGCGGACTGACCACCGCACCTGGCCAATCGATCCGCAACAGCAGCCACCGCGCCTGCAAGCAATAAGACGTAACGACCAAGGGAGTCAGCTCGTGCCATAACGCGCGGGCAGATCCGTATTATTGCACAACCACAACACCGACCAGGCCTATCACCTATCACCATGAGCGATCCTGCACGTAAACAGGCTCCATCTCGCGAGGGGCATCGCAGCGCATAAGGGATGGGGGGGTTAGAATAGTGACGGGATCAAATCTCATGGGTCTACGGCATTGTACAAAATCAATAGTAAACAAAGGGAATGCGTGTGCAAAGGCTGCGCTGCGCTGTGCTGAGCGGGCTGAGATGGCTGCTTCGCGGAGCTGAACGGATTGGCTGAGGTGGCTGCTTCGCGGAGCTGAACGGATTGGCTGAGGTTGCTGCGGCGCGGAGCTGAAGCAAGGGCGATGCTGCAAGATCAGGAGGGTGCGAATGATGATTCCCCGGGCCCAACCCAGTTACCCGATCCCTCCCTGGGCACGACCCAACAACGAGCGACCCGGCACATGATCCCGAGCCCAGCCCAATCCTCACCTACCGGATGCGGGATCTCGTTAAGGTGCACAGCATGGGCTTTGGTCTTGAGGATGCAGGCGGATGCGTCAGGCGGTGAGTGAACGTGTTGGCAAACCCGACGAAGCACTCCTTCCGATGAGCGATCCTGCAAGCAGCGACGCGAGGGCGGGGTCAGCGTGTATCGTGTGTGGAAAGCTGGCGTGGAAAGTTGGCGAAGCAAAACTTACCAATCAACTTACCAACACCTGGATGGGCTACCACCGCGCCTGCAAGCAATGAGGAGTAACCACCAGAGTAATAACCACCAGAGTAACCACCAGAGTAACCACCAGAGTAACCACCAGAGTACATGTGGAGTAACCACCAGAGTAACCACCAGAGTAACCACCAGAGTACATGTGGAGTAAGCACCAGAGTAACCACCAGAGTAACCACCAGAGTACATGTGGAGTAAGCACCAGAGTAACCACCAGAGCACCACCGCACCTGGCCATTCGATCCGCAACAGCAGCCACCGCGCCTGCAAGCAATAAGAAGTAACCATCAAGGGAGTCAGCTCGTGCCATGCACAAGGGGCCGATTCGCAGTCGATCACGAAGCGGCTGACTTATCAACTTGTAGGCGCGGACTTACCACCGCACCTGGCCAATCGATCCGCAACAGCAGCCACCGCGCCTGCAAGCAATAAGAAGTAACCATCAAGGGAGTCAGCTCGCGCCATGAGCAAAGGGCCGATTCGCAATCGATCATGAAGCGGCTGACTCATCAACTTGTAGGCGCGGACTTACCACCGCACCTGGCCAATCGATCCGCAACAGCAGCCACCGCGCCTGCAAGCAATAAGACGTAACGACCAAGGGAGTCAGCTCGTGCCATGAGCAAAGGGCCGATTCGCAATCGATCATGAAGCGGCTGACTCATCACCTTGTAGGCGCGGACTTACCAACGCACCTGGCCAATCGATCCGCAACAGCAGCCACCGCGCCTGCAAGCAATAAGAAGTAACCACCAAGGGAGTCAGCTCGTGCCATAACGCGCGGGCAGATCCGTATTATTGCACAACCACAACACCGACCAGGCCTATCACCTATCACCATGAGCGGTCCTGCACGTAAACAGGCTCCATCTCGCGAGGGGCATCCAGGCCTATCACCTATCACCATGAGTCAGCTCGTGCCATGAGCAAGGGGCCGATTCGCAATCATGAAGCGGCTGACTCATCACCTTGTAGGCGCGGACTGACCACCGCACCTGGCCAATCGATCCGCAACAGCAGCCACCGCGCCTGCAAGCAATAAGAAGTAACCACCAAGGGAGTCAGCTCGTGCCATAACGCGCGGGCAGATCCGTATTATTGCACAACCACAACACCGACCAGGCCTATTACCTATTACCATGAGCGGTCCTGCACGTAAACAGGCTCCATCTCGCGAGGGGCATCCAGGCCTATCACCTATCACCATGAGCGGTCCTGCACGTAAACAGGCTCCATCTCGCGAGGGGCATCGCAGCGCATAAGGGATGGGGGGGTTAGAATAGTGACGGGATCAAATCTCATAGGTCTACGGCATTGTACAAAATCAATAGTAAACAAAGGGAATGCGTGTGCAAAGGCTGCGCTGCGCTGTGCTGAGCGGGCTGAGATGGCTGCTTCGCGGAGCTGAACGGATTGGCTGAGGTGGCTGCTTCGCGGAGCTGAATGGATTGGCTGAGGTTGCTGCGGCGCGGAGCTGAAGCAAGGGCGATGCTGCAAGATCAGGAGGGTGCGAATGATAATTCCCCGGGCCCAACCCAGTTACCCGATCCCTCCCTGGGCACGACCCAACAACGAGCGACCCGGCACATGATCCCGAGCCCAGCCCAATCGTCACCTACCGGATGCGGGATCTCGTTAAGGTGCACAGCATGGGCTTTGGTCTTGGGGATGCAGGGGGATGCGTCAGGCGGTGAGTGAACGGACTCCCCACCCACACATAGTCCTGCTTCCCTAGCCGCGACTCCCCACCCACGCATAGTCCCGCCTCCCCACCCGCGACTCCCCGCCCACGCATAGTCCCGCCTCCCCAGCCGCGACTACTCCCCACCCACGCATAGTCCCGCTTCCCTAGCCGCGACTCCCCACCCACGCATAGTCCCGCTTCCCCAGCCGCGACTCCCCACCCACGCATAGTCCCGCTTCCCTAGCCGCGACTCCCCACCCACGCATAGTCCCGCTTCCCAGCCGCGACTCCCACCCACGCATAGTCCCGCTTCCCTAGCCGCGACTCCCCACCCACGCATAGTCCCGCTTCCCTAGCCGCGACTCCCCACCCACGCATAGTCCCGCCTCCCTAGCCGCGACTCCCTACCCACGCATAGTCCCGCTTCCCAGCCGCGACTCCCATCCACGCATAGTCCCGCCTCCCCAGCCGCGACTCCCACCCACGCATAGTCCCGCTTCCCCAGCCGCGACTCCCGCCCACGCATAGTCCCGCTTCCCCAGCCGCGACTCCCACCCACGCATAGTCCCGCTTCCCAGCCGCGACTCCCCCCACGCATAGTCCCGCTTCCCCAGCCGCGACTCCCCACCCACGCATAGTCCCGCTTCCCCAGCCGCGACTCCCCCCACGCATAGTCCCCCCCGCCGACTCCCCACCCACCCATAGTCCCGCTTCCCAGCCGCGACTCCCCACCCACGCATAGTCCGCTTCCCAGCCGCGACTCCCCACCCACGCATAGTCCCGCTTCCCTAGCCGCGACTCCCCACCCACGCATAGTCCCGCTTCCCAGCCGCGACTCCCACCCACGCATAGTCCCGCTTCCCTAGCCGCGACTCCCTACCCACGCATAGTCTCGCTTCCCTAGCCGCGACTCCCCACCCACGCATAGTCCCGCTTCCCCAGCCGCGACTCCCACCCACGCATAGTCCCGCTTCCCTAGCCGCGACTCCCTACCCACGCATAGTCCCGCTTCCCTAGCCGCGACTCCCTACCCACGCATAGTCTTGCTTCCCTAGCCGCGACTCCCCACCCACGCATAGTCCCGCTTCCCTAGCCGCGACTCCTCACCCACGCATAGTCCCTCCTCCCCAGCCGCGACTCCCCACCCACGCATAGTCCCGCTTCCCCAGCCGCGACTCCCTACCCACGCATCGTCTCGCTTCCCTAGCCGAGACTCCCCACCCACGCATAGTCCCGCTTCCCCAGCCGCGACTCCCACCCACGCATAGTCCCGCTTCCCTAGCCGCGACTCCCTACCCACGCATAGTCCCGCTTCCCCAGCCGCGACTTCCCACCCACGCATAGCCCCGCTTCCCTAGCCGCGACTCCCTACCCACGCATAGTCCCGCTTCCCCAGCCGCGACTCCCCACCCACGCATAGTCCCGCTTCCCCAGCCGCGACTCCCCACCCACGCATAGTCCCGCTTCCCTAGCCGCGACTCCCTACGCACGCATAGTCCCGCTTCCCTAGCCGCGACTCCCCACCCACGCATAGTCCCGCTTCCCTAGCCGCGACTCCCCACCCACGCATCGTCTCGCTTCCCTAGCCGCGACTCCCTACCCACGCATAGTCTCGCTTCCCTAGCCGCGACTCCCTATCCACGCATAGTCCCGCTTCCCTAGCTGCGACTCCCTACCCACGCATAGTCCCTCCTCCCCAGCCGCGACTCCCTACCCACGCATAGTCCCGCTTCCCCAGCCGCGACTCCCTACCCACGCATAGTCCCGCTTCCCTAGCCGCGACTCCCCACCCACGCATAGTCCCGCTTCCCTAGCCGCGACTCCCTACCCACGCATAGTCTCGCTTCCCTAGCCGCGACTCCCCACCCACGCATAGTCCCTCCTCCCTAGCCGCGACTCCCTACGCACGCATAGTCCCGCTTCCCTAGCCGCGACTCCCTACCCACGCATAGTCTCGCTTCCCTAGCCGCGACTCCCTATCCACGCATAGTCCCGCTTCCCTAGCTGCGACTCCCTACCCACGCATAGTCCCTCCTCCCCAGCCGCGACTCCCCACCCACGCATAGTCCCGCTTCCCCAGCCGCGACTCCCTACCCACGCATCGTCTCGCTTCCCTAGCCGAGACTCCCCACCCACGCATAGTCCCGCTTCCCCAGCCGCGACTCCCACCCACGCATAGTCCCGCTTCCCTAGCCGCGACTCCCTACCCACGCATAGTCCCGATTCCCTAGCCGCGACTCCCCACCCACGCATAATCCTGCTTCCCCAGCCGCGACTCCCCACTCACGCATAGTCCCGCTTCCCCAGCCGCGACTCCCCACCCACGCATAGTCCCGCTTCGCCAGCCGCGACTCCCCACCCACGCATAGTCCCGCTTCCCCAGCCGCGACTCCCCACCCACGCATCGATAGTCCCGCTTCCCCAGCCCGACCGACTCGACCAATTGCGCATTATCCCTACCTCTGCTCAACCCAACGACCCCGCGCATGATCCCGAGGGAGCAAAGCCCTATCGTCACCTACCGGATGCGGGATTTCGTGACGGCAAAGGCGCACTTGACGGCGGTCTTCGACACATGTTTACTGTTCTTGTTGAGCAAGCTTCGCTGGTCCTCGGGTGTGTATGTACAAGCTTCGCTGGTCACTCGGGTCTGTGTGTGCGGGGAAGGAAAAGCGCGGCGGGATAAGAGGTTGACGAGTACTACGAAGCGCAATGTGATTCCAGATCAGTTTGCAAACCGTTTCCACGCCCAGAGACATCAATACAGTCGGCAGGCATGCCAAGCATGTTGCGTTCGGACGCACGTTGTCACAATGGTCACGCCCCGTTATTGCATCGAAACGAGCTTCAAGTAACAGTCCAATAGCACGTAATCCACAAGCCAGCACTCACGTAGGGTTTACAGCGGCGCTTGCGACTTCGCTGTCGACACGAACCTGACCTTGACAATTCGTTGTGACATCTCTGTAGCAACATATAATAAATTGATAGTCAAGAATCTAATAAAGCGGCGATTCCGGCATGGCAAGGGAGCATCGACTTTGGACTGTAAGCACTGGCGACCAGCAAAAGCCTCTTCACAAAACCCGAACCTCACCTTTTACAAGCACACTCTTAAGCCGCGTCCAAGGTGAAGTCCATCGACTGGGCCCAACCCAACACTCCCGACGAGTATGAGCTGAACGTTTCCAACATGAAAACCACATAGCAGGGTAATTGTCAATAGTGTAATTATCAAATAGTCGTGTAAGAAGAATATGCAGGGAAGCAGTGCTTCGGGACAAAAATTTAAGAACTCAGCTGGAGCGAAAGTGCATTAAGGAAACCCTGGTGTAACAGAGTCTAATTGATCCTGCAGCTTTGTGGTGAAAAAGGAGGCCAGCCGCAGGTTGATATAGGATGTCCCATGTACGAAAGCGGCTGCGAGGCTCTCGGGCCCTGCACAGGCCCAGCTTCTCTGTCAGACGATCCTGTCTTACGAGATCTACTAATGGTTCGTAAACACTACTGGCAATCGCACATGTCTGACAGGATGACAAGGTCGGTACTGCTCTGGTTGGGTTTCCAGGGGTTTCCACTTCACGAAAACCATGGGTTGAGTTGTGGGGCCCCAGCGGCCCTGGCACCCTACCATGCAGCTTGCGGATCAGCGATAAGACCGGCTCACCTGTTCTTTGCTTCATAACACTGGGTAACACTGAAGACTGGGTGAAATGTCACTGCTGGGAATGGCACATATGCCCGAAGGCCTCAGGCTGGGCACCTGGGCCATCCCTCAAACTGCCGTCCGGTCTTCAGCGTCGTCCAGCAAGCAAACACTAGGCGAGCTGGTCTTAATGCTTATGCGCAAGCTGCGTAGTGAGAGTGCGTGTGCGCCGACACTCAACCCATGGTTTCCGCATAAACCCAACCAGTGCGCCTCGGGCCTCCGGGCGCAGCCAACTGCTGTGGTATTCGTCACGGCGAACTTCCTTGTGACTTGCGCCGTCTGCGCTAGAAATACTGGTATGCTGCGTTCTGCTCGTTCGCTCCACTGCAGTGCCGAGCGTGCTGCACCGCTGCAACCTCTCCTAGCCGCCCCAACATCTCTACAGACTGGAGATTTCCGCTCACTTCATTGGTTGACTATGGTTTCCCTGCAACATGTGCTGCGGGGCTCCTGAGGTCCGAACGTTAGGTAGGAGGCGACAGGCAAGCCGCAAAGAAGTGTTAAATGGACTACGTGTGGACAGGGGGGAGTGTTAAAGGCGCTCATGAGAGGGCCTAGAAGTTATGGGCGAGCGGGCAACCTCTTACATGCTTGCGACGGTTGTGCTGGCCGCCACTTTCCAGAGGAAGCTCTCCAAGACAATATGAAAACATGATGTTGTTGGTGTGTCTGCTAAGTTCCAAGAGGTCGCTGTCCAGGACATATTAAGCAAACAATGCTATGGTTGTGCTACCTTCCGCTAAATTCTACAAGTAGTTGCCGATAAAACAAGAAGAACGTAAGCAAAAGAAGTTGATCACATCAAAAGAATTGCGGAGTGCGGGGCTTGGTCATCGCAGATACTCGAATTCTTTCGGCGTCTAACCATAAGCATCCAAAGTTTTTGACCTGCAATGTAAGGGATGTTGTGCGGCATCGTTCATGGAAGCTGGGCGGGACGGACTGCTTGAACTTGACAACTTCCAACTGTAACCGCCACGTGACCGGACGGGGCTTTGCAATATTGCAAACTGTCTGGACTTGACAGAAGGTGCTCTGTACCTATCTCTGTCGACTGCCATGAATGAGGAGTCCCCTGCGTTGAATAGCCGAGCGGATACAACACGCAGTCGCGCGACCGCGCTGCCGCCAAGAGGCCAAGTGCCGGAGGGGCCCGGCCCATACTGACCCGGAAATGTCATACGGACCTGCGAGATGTGGAGACGACGCCGTGCCGTACTCCTTGCCCAAAGGACATGTCGATGCACAGAGGAAGCCGAGGAAAGGGGTGAGAAGGCTCTACAGCAGCCCACTTGACACGTGATCTCATGCCACCTCACACCGACACGTGTGCGAGCTCCCCCGTCGGCAACCAACCAACCATTGTCGCACATTGTCGCACATACACACCGGAAGGCCATCCAAGTTGATCCGGCTGCTCGCGAACGGCTTTCAGTCTCAGAATTTCGTACCACAGTACGCCCGAAGCGCCCCCACACCCACCCGCTGCTGGGACCGACCCCTGGCACCCGACACGAGATCTCGGACCCGACCCCTGGGACCAGATCCGAGCCCTGGGACCAGATCCGAGCCCTGAGACCCGTTTTTTCTGCATAGAGCTGCCGTAGTCCGCGCCGCCGCTGATGGAAAGAGGCCGCCTGAAGTGGGAATCCTTTCCTGGACCCCTTTCCTTGTCAGCCGCCGCCCGTCGCGATCCTTAGGTCACCGCATAAGTCGGTTAGTCCACCGCCATGTCCAGCACCCCCCCGGAAGCGCAGGCGGCGCCGCGGGCCGGCACCTCCCCGGGCGGCGGCTGCTGGCCTTCCACACCCAGACGCAGGGCCGCCATCACCGCCGCCTCCCGCCGCGCCACGGCCACGTCCTTGGCGGAAGCCGCCGCGCCGCCGTTGTTGCCGCCGTTGTTGCCGCCGCGCACCGGGGACTGCGGCTGGGTGGTGCCGGTCACTGCCCAGGCGCGGAGCCAGCGGGCCACCTGATGGGGGCGAGCGAGCAGTTGCGGGGAGCGACGGATGGGTCATGTACGGACTGACGGACGGAGCGAAACGAAGGGAGTGACGGATGGATGAACAGAGCCGGTACTGACCGGAGAGCAACGGACGGGAGACGGACCCGACATTACAGGCATCGTGTGGCGCGTGGTGTGCAAGGAGATGAGAGGCGAGGTGCTGAGGGGGCCCGCCGCTTTCCCCCCTTGCTGCTGCTGTTGCTGCTGCTGCTGCTGCCCCCAGCCCGTCCCAAATCTAATGCCCATTCAACACCGACAGGTACAGAGAGCGGCCAGTCAGCCAACCAGCCAGCCCCATCTGCCCGTTCTGCCGCCCTCTGCCAGGAAACATCCCACCCCGCTCAAGCCCCCGCCCACTGACCCACCGCGTACATGTAAAACCCCTTAACCCTCATGCCCGCCTTCACGGACCCTACGACCATGGCCAACCCACCCCACCATCGCCCCCGCCCCCACCTGATCTAACGGCGCCCTATCCACCACATTGGCTCCGAAACCCTTAGCGTGTCGCTCCCCGCGCACGCCCTCGCCGCGCAGCACACTGCCGTCCCCTCCAGCGCCGCGCCCCACTGCGCGTCACTGACACCGTCATCCGCGGCGCGCGCCGCCGCGATCTGGTCCCACGGGTCGGCGTCGTACACCGCCCGCAAGGCCAGCTGCCATTTGCTGGCGTGCGCCGCCCGCTCCTCTGCCGGCATCAGCGACAGAAGCTCAACCGCCACCAAGGCCGCGTCCTTGGCAGCGGGGTCGACGGCGGCGGCGGCGGCGGCGGTCGGGGTTTAGGAGCGGGCGGGGGCGGCGGCCGCGGCCAGGGCTTCATCCAGTACCACTGACGTCTGCATAAGACCCCCGTCCAAACTGAGACCCAGGCGCGCCTGTCGTACAGTAGTACCGTCGGGCACGACGAGGGTAAGGATCAAGGGAGGGCCTTCGGGACTTCGGTACGCAACTGGCCCGTGGGTCCGTTCTCGGCCTGCCTCTTCAGCTCAACCGCTTGTTCACAAACCAGGGACCCGAACAGCATGGGACCCGAACAGCACGCAGCTATCGCAGCTTCAAAATCAGACCTGTAACCTCCCCTTGCCGGGGCCGGGTCGAACACTCCCAGGCTTTGGACTCCCGAACCACATCCCCGCGGCCCCCCGCCCCCGGGCCCCCCTGACCATACCTGGACCCCTTTCCTCGTCAATAAAGACAATACCTGGACCCCCCCCTTCGCACCCCCACGCTCCCCGAATGTCGACCGCAAAGCATTGTTTGTGTGGTCTGTTTCCCTGACCTCCACCCCCCGCCCGCCCCCCAGCACCTGCAGTCCGAGCAGCTTGAGCTGCCGCGTCGCTCCCGCCTCCCGCTCCGCAGCGCCCGCCGCCCGGGCCGCCAGCCGAGCCAGGCGCAGCAGCCGCAGCGGCGGCCCCAGGCTGCCGCGCACAGGACCCGCCGCCGCCGCCGCCGCATCCGCCGCCGCCTGCCCGGCCCCCGCCCCCGCCCCCTCCGACGACGACGACGACGCCGACGCGGCTGCCGCGCTGTGCACCAGCACCGCCGCCCCGTCCCGCAGCGCCCCGTCCCGGACCAGCTGTGCGGCCAGCAGGTCGTCCGTCCCCGCCCCCGCCCCGCGTTGCAAATGTCGGATGTCAGGGTTGCGGTCCAGCACAACCCACTTGCCGGACCGCCGCTTCTCATGGGCGCCCTTGTGGCATTCAATCCGTCGGTCGTGGCATTCAAGGTGCTTACAAAAATGGATTCCGGTCACTGGCAATGCGCTCCGGGTGCGCCGCTGGGGGCCCTGTACGTACACACACCGCCAGTTCTCTTCCAGCTGCCGGCTATTCCGTACATCCGTACACGTACTTGCCGATGAGCTGCTCGCCGCCGCCTCCCGTCCGCGCCCCGGTGGCCGTGCCCCGGCCCTCCGTTCCCTCCTCCTTGTCCGGTAAGCCCGGCGCGCTGGAGCCACCGCGCCCGCCTGCGGCTCCTCCTGCTGCTGCGGCCCCTCTGGGGCCCCGCCGGGGGGGGGGCCCTGCCGTCGCGCCCCGCGGGGTGTGTGGAGTACTGCCACCTACCGCCACCGGGTGCCCGCCGCCACATGATGCAGCACCCCTCGACCCCCGCATGAGGCCGAGTGCAGTACATTTCGGTTTGGTTTCCTACCGTACAACTCCGGTGACGTAGCGCGGCGGTGGCGCAGGGGCTTCCCTACCTGACCTTCCCTCTCGGGCCATGTGGAATGGTGAATGAGCACCTGCGTATGTGTTGCACTAGAAAGAGAAACATACCCCCCATGTATGTGTGGTGGCAAGGCAAGGTCCTGTTACCAGTGGCTGTTACCAGCGGTGCGGGTCGCAATAAGTAATTGGGGACCGGGTGCCCGACAGGCATCCCGGGCCAGATGAATGGATGGGCCCTTCAGTGGCGGAAGCCGCCGATTGGGGCGCCTGGGGTAGGTTTGCCGGGTGCGCTTGAGGTGCTGGTCCGAGGCGACTTCGAGGGATGTGGTTAATGTTTCCCTTCGCGGGTTTGACGTTCGAAAGCGCGTGATGCGGAGGCTCTGGCTGCCATCGATGACTGGTGGGTACACTGACACTGATGTAACATCAGCTGACACGGTAACGTCATTGGATAGGCTCTGTATCGGGCGAGTCACCAGTACAGCTGCGCCGCGTTGCACACCCCCGCCACCCCGGCGAGGGACCTTAGTGCGGAGGACGGCGACGGCCGCAACGGGCAGTCGCGCTGCAGTCGTGGCAGTGACGAGCTGGAAGTCTCCGTGCCTAGGGTACCTTATCCATTCCCACAATGCAACAAGACAGCGTGTTTGAACTTTATTTGGAGGTGGCTTAAGGGCAGGAAAGGAAGGCATCACTAATGGGATGCTGGTACGGCATGCTCGCGCACTAATCGGACATAGCGACGTGCATGCCACGTAGGCACCATACCGCACTGATGCGTTTTCGTCTAGGGAGTTGGGATCTCGATGTTTCGAGGTTTGCGAGGCACCCGGGGCGTAGGCCCAGATCGGAGCGCACTCTGCGAGGGGGGCGCCGTAGAAGACGAATTGCATGTCCTAATGGAATGTCCAGTCTATAGGCCTTTACGGGAGGCAGTAAACTTTGATTTTGAGGAGGAGTCTATGGTGGAGGTCATGACGAAAATGGACCAGGCGAAATTAGGTGACCTTTTGGCGCTAATCCAAAAAGCGCGAAGGGACATTCTCACGAATCGGGCATAGATTCTTTCCTCCTTTTAGTTAACTCATCTTTGTGCGCCCCTTGACGTAAATCGTTGTGGGGGAACGCATGTCAGTATTGGCCATACGACCAGTACAACATGTAACATACATACATACATACATACAACTAATCGGACGTTGTAATAACATGATTACAACCTCACAGGGCTTCCATGGTTGATCAAAACAGAAACTCGACAGCTTCTGAGGTTACGCAGGGACGTGAAAAGGTTGACCGGACCAAGCGAGGCCTTCCTGGACAGGCGTGTTTAATTACTCTGAGCAATATAACTGACCAAAGGGATGGACCTGAGACAGCCGCGAAAAGGTCAGGGATTGGCCGCTTTGCCGTCGGAGTTGCTGGACCGCATTGCAGCACACCTTACGCAGAACGAGGTCACTTGCAACATCAAGTTGATCGACAAAGCAATGGCTGCGCATTTTAAGCGCCACACGTCAATCCGGCTATCACAGCCGGTGCCGCATCACGCGTTCGCGTGGCGGTGGGGCAGGCCGGACTCAGCCCGGGACATGACTCTGGAGCAGCGGCATCAGCTACTCGCCCTCACGGCCCGGAGCGGCGTGCTGGCGAACCTGCAGGTTGCTCTAGAGGCAGCAGGTTGCTCCCTGCACTTGTCGCCGGTGTTCAAAGACGCGGCTTCGGGCGGCTCCCTGGAGGTGTGCCAGTGGCTACACGGCATGTGTCCGGGCTGCTTATATTGTAGCAGGGTCGTGGTTGATTCGACCTCAGAGGCCGGCCACCTCCACATCGTGCGTTGGCTGCTGCAGCTGCAAACGTCCATGTCAGAGGATCGCGCAAGCCTCGCCAAGCACGCCTTGGTCGCCGCCGCTGGCGCTGGTCATCGCGCCGTGTGTGAGGGGTTGCTGGCCGATGGAACCCCGGTGCCGTACGAGGCGGTGTGCGCTGCCTTCAAGAACGGTCACGTCGACCTCGGGGAGTGGCTCTTGAAGGGATGCGAGCTGCCCGACGGTGATGAGGCAGCCTTTTCGGAGCTGTTGTCGTCCGCCATCCTGGGCTTGGACCTGCCTTCCCTTCAGCGGGTGCTTCCCACACTTTTCGGCAGCAGGCCACTCTCATCTGGCGCCGACAACTTCGGATATGTCTTTTTCAGTCCCACCCCCGACTGGCAGGCCAAGCTGGCGTGGCTGGAGGAGCAGGCCGGCCGGCGCATTACCAAGTGCCCCTTCCATTCCCTGGTACGGACGGTGCTGGAGACTGGGCCGGATGCCCTGGAGCGCGTGCAGCTGCTGCACGAGCGGGGGATCTTGGCCGACACTGACAGCTTGCAAGAATTAGCACAAGCCGCAGTATGTTCAAAGAACAGATTAATATTGCGGTATCTCCGAGTTAACGGCCTGCTGAAAGACGAGTATCTTACGGACGGTATTGCCGCCGCGGCTTCCAGTGGCAACTTGGACCTGCTGATGGAGCTCAAGGCCCTGGGCGGTCACCTGAAGTTGATTGATGCCCTATGGGCCGCCCAGAACGGCCACCTGCACGTGCTACAGTGGATGGCGGGGCCCGAGGCGGGGCCGGAGGGCGAGGAGGTGCTGCGGCAGGCAGGGCCCGCACTGACTTGGAATGCTGCAGGATCAGGCAGCGTGGAGCTGATGCGGTGGCTACGGGAGCGGGGCTGCCCCTGGACCGAGGGCACATTCGGGGCTGCGATTGGATCTGGCAGCGTCCCTCTGTTGGAGATGCTTGCGGCCGAGGGCTGCCCGATGGAGGTAGGCGTGTTGCGGCTCTTCGCTGGCATACGTGGGCTGGCTGGTTCGATGTAGATTGAGGTGATTGCCGCCTAAGCCGCTGTGTGGCTTGACCACACAGTCATTGCCGTGGTCAAACACGCTGGTGAAGCACTTCACATTGAATCTGTGCAATCCGAATGTCCCAGCCACGACGTCCGTGGTTCCTCCCGGCCTCTCCCGGAATGACATCCGATTAAATCAAATGTAGATAGGACAACTACACTCAGCCGTCCCACGCCCTGTCCTCATATGATGACCGCAATCACACCCTTGTAACAAGGCGGCCGACAAGTATCGCATGATGAAGGACGCCTGCTCCGGCGACCTGCTCACGCTGACCTACCTGCGGCAGTTGGGCTGCCCCTGGGACCCGGACGGGATGACCTTCAACAGCGCCATCCAGTGGGGGGCCAGTCCGCAGCAGCTGCAGCGTCTCCTGGATATGGGCTGCCCGGTCGACTGGCAGCAGGCGAGGAGGGCTGCGTGGAAGATGAAGGCCGATGGGTTGCGGCTGTGGGTCGAGGCTCAGACGCGGGCAGCGGGCTAAGACGAAGGTTCAGACGAGTAACAGAAGGGACCGGGACCAGGCGGCGTGGAGGGGCACAGGGTAGAGACCTCCAGAGCGGACGCGGTGGAGGGAAATGGAAGCACTGCAGGGCATTGCCATGGACGTCAAGGTGTTCAGCGCAGCTAGGGAGTAGGTGGGCGGTAAGCAAGGCGCGAGGGGCGGTTGCAGCAGGTAGGCTTGTCCGGTTGTGTGGACATGTCCTGAGGCCACACCGTTTACGGCTGCCGCCTCGCGGGGTCATGCGTGCCATGCTGTCGTACAACGTGTGCGCCACTGCGACAGCTTCAAACGTGTTGGGAGAACCCCGTGCATTTCCGCCAACTGGGGCACTGCCAGGATGCATCGCGGAGTGCCGGCCTCGGGTGGGTAACCGAAGCTGGGTAACCGAACGATGCCGCATGTGCGTGCATGACGCATGGCGCGTTGTGGACGGAGGTGTGCATGGGTCACAACGGCCGGCCCGCGGGTCGGTGCCGGTGACAGTAGTTGAGCCCCCCCGCATCCATGTGCACGGATGCCGTTGACTACCCTCGCGTGGGGGCTGAGTGCTGTACATTTAGCTTGCGCCCCCCTGTATCTCCGTTGACGTAACGCGGCGCTGGCGCTGTTGGCTGCCCTTTCCTCGCGGACCATGTTGGATGCGGGATGCGTACCTGCGGACGTGTTCATGTGCAGCAAACCCGATCCATGCGGGGTGGCCAGGCACGGTCCGGTGACATGCCTGTGGGCGTAGCTCCACGAGCATGCACGCCACCCTTGCGTCGCCACCCTTGCAGCGCAAGTTGGAACCATGACGTGTGCAGGGAGGGGAAGGGGGGTGGTTAAGCAAGGCCGCCAGTGGTCCGGAACGCGGTCCGACGTCAAGCGAGTGGCAACCTCCCGTGGGTTTGGTTTCGGTTTCGGCGTATGCGTGTGTTCTCGGGTCACACTGCCATGTCCGGTTACATGCCGGTGGGCGTAGCTCCACGCGGCGCACGGGTGGGTTCGGTTTCGGCGCACCACCTATAGGGCGGTCTCCTGGCCGTCGGGTGCTGTGGTTGCAGTTTGGGGGAGCGTTTGGGGAAGCGTTAGGAATATACCGGATTTAACCGCCGATACCAGCCAGAGGGGGCTTGTTTAGCCCCCAAAGGTGCAGTGGGAAACTGGCTGTACGACGCATATGTGTACGGCAATTCTACCGTATTGGTGATTTGTGGGGAGAGTGGCCGACAGTCGTGGGCGCGTGGTGGGATGGCGGTGTTTGTTGTTTGGAGCGCGCGTCGGGTGCCAGCTGGTGGTGGATCGGCCGACCCGCGGGGCTCTGCCACCGTGGCACACGTTGCGCACGTGTGCTGCACTCCGGCACACCGTCCAGGGGCACTGCCGCACTCCTGCACACCGTCAAGCGCATCAGGGGCGCTGACGGATGTCGTTTGACGGCTTCATCATAGCGGGCTAAGCGGGTTGTGCCTGTACGTTGAGGTACGGCGGTTGAGGACTTTGATTCCCGTTATGTGGACATGCATGGTGGTATATTCCGTTTTGACTCTTCGTGGACCGACACGCATCGTGGGCCAAATGGATGGATGGACCCCTTGGTTTCGGAACCCGCCGAGAGCCCCTCACCACAACCACCACCACCCACACCATCCCGGCCAGCCCGAGACCGGAGTGTAGCTCCAGCGCAGCCCAACGCAGCTGGCTCATTGCCTTAAAACTGCCGGTTTGTTCCATTTACGTCTCAGGGTGGCGGTCAGCGACGTGAGGGTTCACAATGGCTCACGAGGGAGGGGGTCACGGTTTTCCTACCCCGGGGCCGCGGGTTTGGTTTCCTTTCGCGGGTTTGACATTCGCAGCGTATGGTGCGCAGCTCTCGGCTGTCGTGGAAAGTCATCGGTAACCTGATGGGGGCGAGGGTATCCGGAGTAGTTGGTAAAGAGGTAGATAGGAAGTAGGTGATCCCGTAAGCGAAGCGTGGTGGGTGTTGGCAGCGGGCTGGTCGGTTGGTGAAGGCGGAGGTCACACAGGTTGGGTGCGATTGCCACCTGGCGTACAACGGTGGAGTGCCATTGGCGCAACCTCGAACGTGTTGTTAGAATCCGTTACTTTCCCGCCAACTGGGTCAATGCCATGACTAGGGAGTGCCAGCCTTCGGGGGAGTGCCGGCTTGGGGCCCAAGCTGGGTATCCGAACGATGCCGCACGTGCACTGCATGACGCATGACGCGTTGTGGACAGAGGTGTGCGTTGGTGCGTTGGCGCGTGCAGCTGCTGCACGAACGGGGACTCTTGGCCAGCGCTGGCAACTTGAACCAACTAGCATACACCGCATTACGTTTGCAGAACACAACAATTTTGCGGTATCTCCGAGTTAATGACCTGCCGGAAATTCGGTATCTTACGGACGGTATTACCGAGGCCGCGCGCAGCGGCAACTTGGATCGGCTGATGGAGCTCGAGGCCCTGGGCGGTCGCCTGACGTCGGATGCTGCCACTGGGGCCGCCCGGAACGGCCACCTGCACGTGCTGCAATAGATGGCAGGGCCCGCGGCGGGGCCGGAGGGCGAGGAGGCGTTGCGGCAGGCGGCGGCGTCTTGTCTGACGGGCGTTGCAGTATTTTCAGGCAGTGTGGAGGTGATGCGGTGGCTACGAGAGCGGGGCTGCCCCTGGGCCGAGGGCACATTCGGGGCTGCCCCTGGGCCGAGGGCACATTCGGGGCTGCGATTTGCTCTGGCAGCGTCCCTCTCCTGGAGACGCTTGCGGCCGAGGGCTGCCCGATGGAGGTAGGCGTTTCCTGCTTTTTGCGGTTTCTGCCTCAGCTGCTCATGGGGAATGCTCAGGGTGGTTAAATGCACCACGCAGGTGGGGTATATTGTGTGAGGTTAGACGCAGGTAGGGCATATTCACATATAGTGAGGTAGTATGCGCTTTACGCCATTGTTGCCGATGGAACCAGTGCTCAACAAGTATTTAGGACGATACAACAATACAATAGGTATCACCACGTCCTTGTAAGATTTAACCCGCCGCCCCCATTCGACACCCACATTCTCACCCGCTCGTGCTAGCAGGGTTACGCGTTTCCCATGAGGGTCGCCTGCAACGGCGACCTGCTCACTCTGACCTGCCTGCAGCAGTTGGGCTGCCCCTGGGACCCGGCCGGGGAGACCTTCAACAGCGCCATCATGTTTGGGGGCAGTGCGCAGCAGCTGCAGCGCCTCCTGGATATGGGCTGTCCGGTCGACTGGCAGCTGGCGAGGAGGGTTCCGACGGCCAAGAGGGTGCGGCTGTGGGTGGAGGCCCAGACGCAGGCCGCGGGTATCCTGCCGGATCCGGACACCCCGGCGAGAATCCCTCAGAGGGGTGTGATCGGGAATAGGCGGCGTTGAGGGCATGAGTCAGATACCTCGCAGGGAAAGCCGCGGACGCCAGTTGCAAAGAGGGAAACCTGGGCAGCGCCAAGGGCCCTGGGCTGCTAGGTGCTCGGGGTATATAGGTGGTAAGCAGGCGGTGAGCGGTGCGGGGCGGACGTGGGCAGCTGGGTGCTGGTCATGTGATGTAGGAGGCGACACAGGTGTTTGCCTTGCGGGGCCCGTTAGTCAGCCAGCCGCCTCCCCGTGGAGTGGCAGACGCGCATCACAGGATACACAACAGACGGTATCGTGCCGCGGCGGGCGGCGCAATGCACCTCTTCAAACACGGTAGGGGCACGGTTCGGGTGCCACTCAAAATAGCTGCGAAGGACAATCCGTGATATCTGCGCTGCGGGTGACGGCGCTGCTGCTGCCGCCGCCGAAAATCATTTTCTGTGTCTTCGCATCATCAGACCGTTAGCGTAGGGGCGTCGAGGGTCGGGTAAGGACGTCTTCATAGATCACGACAACACCCGGGGCGGGGGGGGGTGGCAGGTGCGCCGGCGCGCCCCTCCTCGCGGAAAATGTCGGATGCGGGATGCGTACCGGCGGACGTGTCGTACTGCAGAGACACTGCCGATGTACCGTATGCGTGTGTTCTCTGGTCACAATGAAACGTCCGGTTGCATGTTGATGGGCGTAGCTCCACGCACACACGCCACCACCCTTGCGTCGCACATTGGAACCGTCATCTCTCATGTGCATGGGGGGGGTAAGCAAGGCCGCCAGTGGTCCGAGCGCGGTCCGGAGTCAGCGAGTGGCACCCAGGGCAACCGCCCGCGTGGCAATCCCCGTTCGGTTCGGTTGGGGTGCGGTTCGGGGCACCACCGGGCGGGCCGTTCGGGTGTGTGCTGTTTGGGGAGCGGTTGGGATGTTAAGGGATTTCAGCATCGATGGCAGCTAGAGGGCTGATCAGCCCGACGGGGCAGTTGGCGTGTGCGGCAATATCACCGTACTGTGTGCTTGCGAGGAGAGTGCCCAGTCGGAGGAGCATGGTAGGATTGCGATGTCGGTTGTTGGGCGCCAGCTGGTGGTGGATCGGCCGAACGGCTGGGCTGCCGCTGCGGGCGCGCTGCTCCGTGCTGCCGGCTGCCAACCGCGCAATACCGTACTGCGTACTGCGGCACAAGGCGCGCTGCCGGACATTGTTTCAAGGGCTCAATCGATGACAGCTTCGGTACGTCTGGGGGCAGCCCCCCAAGCGGCGCATGCCCCCCAAAAACCCGCGTCTGATTCAATATTACAGAAGCTGGGCTGGAGGCGCCCCGCCAGCTAAAAGGTGTTTTGGGGTTTCTAGGGTTTCAGACGTCGCGCGGCAATTGGCGGACGCGGTGACACGACGGCAACGACGGCCGGCGGGCCGCGTCACCGCGGTCCTCCGGCGCCGCCGGCCCTGACGCCACCCGCGTCCCATCGGAGGGCTCCTCCGGCGTGTGGGGCGCGGCTCGACCGGCCAGAGCGGAAGCGGCAAGCAGCTCCGGCAGCTCAGCCCTGGCGACGCCTTGACGTCCAGGACGTGGCACGGCACAACGCTAGCCTCCGAAGCCGTCAGCCGGCACGGTTGTGAGAACTGAACGATCGCCGCCGGCAACACATGGCTGACGCACCAATCAATGCCATCATCACCCCGCAAGCCGACGGCGGGTACCGTGGTGTGGGCAGTTGAGCGCCTGGCCACGTCCGGACAAACCGCAGGCGGCCATCTCAAAACAAAATGGGTTTCGAGAGAGGCTTCAAGAGAGGCTGCAAAACCGGCCCGCCTGTCACACGCCATTTCCGCGGATCGCCAGACGCGACATACACACACACACACACACACCCGTCACCGCACTCACCGCACTCACCCATGACGTCAAGAGTCGTAGCTCCCAAGGGACCACCCGGACCAGGACTCTGCACACCACACCACACAGCCAGCCACGTGTACCCCATCGCCCGCCCCTCGGACACACGCCTCAAGGGCCAACTCCGCACCCCCTGCTGACGTGCTGCCTCCGCCACCCCCAACATCCGGCTGTCTGCACAACCCACCCGATGACCCGCGGGGTCCGCTGTAACATCCTGAATAGTAACCTACCGCACTAACCGTGCTGCTGCATGGGGACCACCACCACCGGCGGACGGCATGGAAACCGTCTTGCATCACTGACTGGCGCTAGGTGGTCTTGCTATGTGGTTTTCAGCTCATCGGAAGTCTTGGGTTGGGCCCAGTCGACGGACTTCACTACTCTGGCCGTGGCTGAACAGCGCCTTTGAAAGGTGAGCTTCCGGTTTTGAGCCTTCTGCGCATTGCGTTACATTGGTTTCCACAGGCTGCATTTGCAGCTAGAGCTGCCGCCTTCTTTGACTACTTGATTATATTTCAACTCTATTGATGACACGGACCGCCACGTACAAGCCCTCTTCCGTACCATACTCCGTAGTCGTACCATTTATTCCTCTTTTCCCCAACACTACATGTCTACATCCCGGTAAGATCACCCGCCCCCCAACGCCACTTTCTCGTACCGTGCTCGGGACGGTGATCCTACCACGCCTCGCAGCGAGGCCGCCCATTCACCCAACGGCGAACAGCTCTCAATAACACGCCTCTGCAATTAAAAACAACCGGTTGCGGCCCTGCGGCCTCTGCGTACGGCACGGTACGGCATGGTGCGGTAAGGTAGTTGGTGCAGAGGCCCCGCCGCCCCGCGGCCGCCGCCTCCTCACGCGCCTCGTTGCCGCCGGCCTCCGAAAAGGATGTGCAGCGGGACCGCCTCGTGCGCCTTCTTCAGCTCCTCGTACCCGCTGTCGCCCGGCTTGCCGTCGGGGTCGTCGTGCGCGTAGTGCGCGAGCACCTCGTGGTACCTGAGGAGGTGAGGGGGGGTGCGGGGTAACGGAACTTGGTAGACACATTCAAACAGCGCTGCTGCCAGGTGCGGGGGATTTTGAGGGGTTGAAGGGGTGCGGGGTTGAAGGGGTGCGGGGTTTAGGTGGGTAGCGCCGGATGCGGTGCGGTCGGCAGTGTGGGATAGAGGGTTGCGGGTGGGTTGGGGCGCCAGATGGGATTGGGGCATCACATTCATCGGGTGTTAAAATAAACCGGCATCACATTCATCGTGTGTGTGTGTGTGTGTGTGTGTGTGTGTGTTATTGAAGCAGGCAGAAGAGGAGTGCGTGACATGCGGGGGGCCATTCATCGGGTGTGTGTGTGTGTGGGGGGGGGGAGAGGGCAGCAGGGGTGGACCCCGGCGGTGATTGCGCCAATCGCACGGGGCATCGCACGGGGCATCGCATGCGAGCATCGCACGGGGCATCGCTTGCGCGCATCGCACGGGGCATCGCATGCGGGCATCGCACGGATCTCTCCCTCCGCCGGCGCGAACATACGGTATCGACTTTCAAATTGTCCGAGACAATTTGAAACCTCGGCCTTTTCAGAACAATGAATGGTATCGATCCTCCTCCCTTCCGGTCGACAGCAGTGGGATGAGAGGCACCAGGATCCGGTACGCAGTCGATTTGCACGGTCGTACACAGTCGTACGATCCCCAGGTCGTCCCCAGGTCGCCAACGGTATTGCGGTTGAGCTAGTATAACACCTGGCCATGTGTGGTGTGTTCAGCAAGGAACGAGTGTGGTGTGTTCAGCAAGGAACGAGCACGGTATCTGGGTGGGCGTGTGCGGAAAGCCTGCCCCTGCCCCTTCGCGCGCCCCCCAGCACCTGCCCCGCACGCCTGCACCTGCACTGGCACTCGAAGGGGGTTCAGGTGTTTTGATCTTCGGTTTTTACCATTTTGAGGGTTTTAGGGTTTTTCCCCTGGAAACCCAACGCACGCACCTGCACTTGCTCGAAGTCGCCTCGTGTCGTGCCAGGAACTTGATCTCCTCCACCAGCGGCACACACACGGGGCGGCGGCTGCAGCTGACCTCGTACCTGAAGAGGCGCGGGCGGGCGGGCGGCCGGGGCGGGGCGGGTGGTGGGCGGGGCGGGCGGGAGGCGGGCGGGCGCGCACAGGGGCGGACAGACGGACCAGCAGCAGCTGTCAAGAGGGGCCGGGGCCCTCTGGAGTGACGGCACAGACGCTGACGGTTTCGCCACACACCCTCCTGGCCGCTCCCCCTCGGGTGTTCGAAACCACCGTCAGATAAAATAGGTGATGGTCGCCCGGCCCCCACATCCTCACGCACCCCACCCCGCTCCGCCGAGTACGGTAGGTCGGCGAGGTGGATGGTGGATGGTGGATGTCTTGGGGGCTGCGCAGTCGGCCAGGCGAGCCGTGCTTCCCATCAAAAGCCGTTCATTCATTCATTCAAAAGCCGCGGGCATTACAGAACCCCGCGACAGACCCTCTAGCCCCAATACCATTTGTTTCCGGTCGAACCGTCGCTCTGGCAGCAGCCCACTTTGAAATGTCTACCGATTTCCTATATCCCTCCCCCCTCCCCCCCATCAGCCCCCCTGAGGCTGCGCGCGCAAAGCGCAACGCGCGAGCGGAGGAGCCTTTGACCGAACCCGAACCCAAACACACACCCCCTCGCGGATCCCCGGGGTCTCTGGGCGCCGGGGGTCGCTGTCTCATCTTTCCTTTCATGGATCCCGAGATCCCGGTATGCGCTCCGCGGTCGCCTTAGGCCATCCCATGTCCGACCCGTCGACGCTTCCGTCGATGTGCGGCAGCTATGACAACCGCTGCCGGCGGGCCAAGGTACCTGACGGATACAAGGTACCGCGCACACATCTCCCCTGTTCGTCTCTGGTTTCTTTCTTTTTTCAATACGAACCCCTGCTGCTCCCCACACTACAGGAGGGGGGCTTTTGCGAAGATGGGGGGTCATGGTTTGGTTTCCAAATTCCGTGGGAGCGGCCGCGCCCCCCGCGCTGCCGCTTGTCCTTCGGGGTCGCGTCGTCCGGCATCGCGGCAGACAAACCCCCCAGTCCCTCTCAGCGGCCGCCCGCCCACTCACTTCATCTTCTTCGACAGCTCGGTCAGGAGGCGGAAGATGTAGCAGAGCCGCGCCTGGCGGTTGAGGTTGCGCAGCGCAAAGTGCTGCGCGTTCGCGGCGATCTGCCTCGCCTCCTCGTCGTGAGACTTGGCCCAGGCGATCATCTGGGGGAGGGGCGTATGTGATGGGGCGTCCAGCGGCAGGTTAAAGGAAGGCAGGTGAGCGGTTCAGCCCCTTATCTGTGGGCGGACGAGCGGCACGGCAGGGTTGGGCAGGGCAGGGCAGGGCAGGGCAGGGCAGGGCAGGCATCGGATGTGCGGGGATGTAGGGTCTTTGATCTGATGGGGGGGTGGCAGGCTAGCGGCAGGTTGACGGTGCCGCCCCATCGCGGGGTTGTGTCCAACGATTGGGTCAAACCCAACACCCGGACTCTCATGTCATGTTACAGCCTGAGCTCCGCGACGGCCTGAGCGCACGCTTTGGTGTAGCAGCGTCTCCTGCAGGTCCCAGCGGACGCGCCGCACGGTGAAAATTTGAAGGCACCGCCGGACTGGTGCGGCCGATAGATGCAGGGCCCAAAGACGTAAACTGCCAAACGAACAGGCTCCCCTTCCCGGCGCGCACTTCGATGCCTGAGTTACAGGCCCGTGTGCCACAACCACAAAAGGATGGCGTTGGGCTGTTGGCCAATGCTTCTAACGGTCTAAGTGTCGTACACGGCGAACCACCTCCTCTGTCCCGTCCCATCATCTGGGCCCAGTCGTCCCTCGCAGCGCCCCATCGCCGCTCCCCCGCCCTCGCCCCTCCGTCCCCCGCCCCTCCGCCCCGCCCCCCTGGCGCAACCGACCTCCAGGATGTCGTCCTGGTCCTTGCGCATGATGGGGACGTAGTGCTTGAAGGGCTTGATGGCCGGGTAGTAGTAGCCGTAGGTGAGACCCTCCGCCTGGGGTGGGTGGGTGGGCGGTTGGGGGGGCGGGTGGGTGGGCGGTTGGGTAGTCGGTTGGGTGTTGTGGGTGGGGAAAGACGGGGGGGTCAGCGGGGACCGCCCCCCTCACCCCTCACCTTGAGTATGAGGCTGCCCAGCAGCAAGTACTTGTCGAACTTGGAGCTGATGGACCAGCCTGAGGAGGAGGCAGGGGGGGAGCGAGCCGGCGGCGGCGGCGGCGGTGGAGGCGGCGGCGCGAGGGGAGCGAGGAGGCAGGGGGAGCGACCCGGTTAAGGCGGCTTTCAAGCGCCGGAAGCCGCGCTGTGAGGGGAGCGCAGCACGGGGCGCGCAGCACGGGGGGCCTTACCGGTACATCCCGGGAACGGGGAGCCCAAGCGGCCTTGCGGCCCCCCCCCGCGGCCATGCCGCTACTCAGGGCGCCCCGAAACCCTCACGTCATTGCTAGCTTCCTCGTTCCACCGCTTCCGCACCTCACCCGCCTCACTCCGACACTCTGACACGCTCTGACTCCGACTCTCGCCCGCCCCCTCCCTCTCTTGACACTCCGACTCTCGCCCGCCCCCTCCCTCTCTTGACGCTCCGACTCTCGCCCGCCCCCTCCCTCTCTTGACGCTCCGACTCTCGCCCGCCCCCTCCCTCTCTTGACACTCCGACTCTCGCCCGCCCCCGCCCCCTCCCTCTCACCGTCCGTCGATACGATGTACTTGTAGTTGTTCTGGTCGATGAGGCTGACCGGCTCCGCCATCTCGCCGTTGGTCATGTTGCGGTTCAGGGCGGCCGTGAGCAGCACGTCCGGGTGCGCGTAGTAGAGCGTCTCGCTGTAGTATTCGCGGGGGCAGGGCGACGGCTTGCCGTTCTCCATGATGTGCGGCCCGCGGTAATACCAGGCGCAGAAGACTGCACAGGGACAAACACACAAATCCGTTTTCGCGCGCGTAGTTCTTTCGTGGTTAGCTCTTTGCTGCCTGATCTGCAAAATACCATACAAGGAACCCCCGATGGTGCGGTCGCAGCACCGGTCCCGTCCTCCCGTACTGCCCTACTTCCGCCCCGGCCAGCCTTCCTTCTCGCACTCACTGTTCCAGCGCCCAAAGGCGATCTGCGGGTTTTGTGAGGGCGACGACGTGACGTGTGACGTAATATTGTAAGACGCGATGTGCCGTGTTGGTGGTGGCGTTCAGATGGCACGCATCAGGCGGACAGGAGGGCGCCACAGGGGGCCCCAACCGGGGTGGTTAAAAAGAAATGGGATGGTCGTTAAGGCGGAGGGCGGGGTATAGGAAATTGGTAAAACCATGTGCCGGGGCCCTCAGCCCGCGGGAGGGCCGAAGGAGCGCACGGAGGGTCAGGCCGGCCGGCCTGACCCTCCGTGCGGGGTGGGACTGGGAGCGGGGGCAGCTAGCTCAACACACCACACCCACACATGCATCGGCTGCCCGGGACGGTGAGGCCTGTGTACCGCAGCGGACACCAAGCCCGAGGCTGAGAGCCTGACCCGTGCTCGGGTTTACCATGTTTAGAAACTAAATCCTCGGGAAGACCCCAGTGCTGAGGCTCAGGGCGTCAAGAGAGTCGTGCATGAAACCGGAGGGGGTGTCGCAAACGTCCGCCTGCCTCCGCTACAATCATTCGAGGAGGAGGAGGCCCACACGCGGCGCTCCGAAACTGCCTTGTGACCACGTGTCCAGTATGAAACGGCTGCTGGCCTGCTTGGCCGCTTACCGGCAGTCGCCCGTGCCAGGGCGTCTCCGACAGCTTCTGCACCGAGCTCATGAGGGCGTCAAAGCTGTCCCGGGGACACCTGTAAGGGACGACGCAAGGCGGGAGCGACGCAGTGGCGGCCGACCGAAGGAGATCAGAATGCCGCCAGCACCACCACTACTGCCACCGCCCGTCCTCTGCACACCCTCCATGACGCTCTTGTCCGCGGCCCTCCGTGCCCCCAGTGTCTGGGCCGTTTCTTTTTCAACCCCCAGTGCCCCTCACGCCTCCCCCCAGTACCTTAGAGACTTGCTAGCTCAAGCCCTTGGACTCCTCCCCCGCAAGCCTCGGCTTGCGGCAACCTCCGCCCACAGGCCGTGCGTGCAGCTCACAAACAAGCCACAGCCGCCCACGGCCGGGCGCAGCCACAGGGACGTCCAAGCAGCTGGACACGGCCCCTCCCTCCCTCCCTCCCTCCCTCCCTCCCTCCCTGATGAGGACTCCAAACGTCCAAAGAGTGTGTCTCGGCACCCCGCGAAGCCTCAAGACGTTGAGAAGGTCCCCCGAGGGCCTTTACTTTGGCTTGGATATGTCCACCGAATTTCCCCCAATACCTCCGAGGGCATCCCGCCCCCGCCGCCAGCGAGAATAGCCCCGAGGGCACCCAGCGACTTGCAGTAAGGTGCTGCGACTCCCCGACACATACCGCAATTGAGAGGCGCAGGAGGGCGACTGAAGGACCGATGACGACCCGAGGTGAACCCACATCGGGGTAACCCACGCACCCACCTGAACGCGCCGCTGTACGGCACCAGCAGCGCGCCGTGCTGCGCCGCCTTGCTCCACGCCAGGATGGGCGGCAGGCCGTGCGGCGGGAAGGGCCAGGACCAGCCGTCGCCCGCGCGGCTGGACTCCGCGGGCGCGTTGTCGTCGTGCCAGTAGGAGAATTCCACATCCGGCAGGCTGTACGAGACGGCGGGCGAGGCGGGCGGGCGGGCGGGCGGGCGGGTGTGCGGGCGAGTGTTTGAGCGGGCGACAGCGAGCGGGCCGGCGGGCGGGCGGGTGAGAGCACACACAGCCGTCGCACGCGGTGTGAGGCTGTGCTGTGACGAATGGAGGGCAGCTGGACACGGCAGCTGGACACCGTCCTTCCTTCCCCGGACCAACCACTCGCCAACCACCGGACCGTGTGAATGCAACCAGGCATGCAGTGAACGTGTGGTGAGGACCCGGCGTCCTGGGCGATACCAACCCGTCCGGGGCTAGTGCCGTCCATCGCTCGAGGCATCCTCACCGGAAGACCTGCATCGCGAGCAAGGGCGACGGAATGCAGCGGCGTCATAAAACTGACAGAACACATCATTGGCATGGCGTGTGCATAAGAGCAGGTAGCTGGCGCTGGTGCTGCATCCCCGAGAGACACATCCTGGAGGGTCGAAACCGACGTCCAACTCCTAACCTTGGGGTTTGGAATTCCCAAGCCCCGCCCTGCTCCCCCTGACTGTTGACAGCTCCCAACAAACCTGGCTGGCTTCGTAGAGCTCCACTAGAAAGCCGATTAGTTCGATTGCTCCAAATCCGTTGGTCTGCGAGACCAGTTCGCGTGTCATAACACTGCAAGCTGGTGCATAAAGCTCACTGTACCGTTTCATGCTCACCGGCATCAAGTTCGTCACGTATACGGTGCCATTTTTGATGAGGATTCGCTGCGACTTGACGCACGCATGGACACGGACTTCGGTCGGAGGACAAGGGTCATGCAGGCTCCTGACCAGGTCTTCGGTAATGCCTTTCTCGCCCCATACTTTCGTTTCTTTGAGCATACTGCAGTGCATGGCAACGTCGCACTGCGTAAAGATCGACCCGCGAACGTCACTGCCATCGATACCGCTCTTACAGCTCCTCTATTTCAGGATGCAGGTCACATGCTGTAAGTTTTGGTGGTCTCCAATCGCCTCGCGACAACGCTGCTAGGCCCAGGATGGCTATGACCAACGAGATCGCGTAAACTGGATGCATTATTCGTAAATATAATTGATTAATATCGTAAAAAACAAATTATGCAGGTCATGGCATGGCATTGAAATGTCCCTAATAGGACTTCTAACATAAAACCGAGCTTGGTCCAACGAGTGGGTTACTCTGAAGCGAGTTCCGTGTACTCAAAAGCTAACATCGTCTAATTTACAATGAAGCATAACAGCTCCGGCTCTGCGTCTTCATCATTCCGTACGGCACACAGTTGCACCTAGTGCGGTTGCACCACCCGAGCCCCGAGGCATCCGCATCGCGAGCAAGGAAGCTTCTCCACAATCGATCATCACGGCAATCTTGCAGCACGCAATCGGTATTCGGCGCCCTGCACTGCCCACCACCTGTCGCGAGGGAAAGGGCAGCGAAAGCCAACTGACGAGCAGAATGAGCAAGTGAATGCGGCTTTTGACACAAGGGGATGTAAAGGGCTACAATAAAAGCACCCTAATCAAATAAATGGCTGAAGAATTCTAAAGGTTTCACGAAACCTTCGAAACGTTTAAGCAGCGTCGCGTTCCGAGCCTGTCCCGTGCCTCGCATCAACATGTCGTCTCAGACTGCACACACTCACATACGATGCACCCAGTTCAAATGATTGGGGATACGCCAAAGCCCGTCCTTAAGCCCCTAGTCCCTACTGCCGATCCACACTCCATTACAACCCCACCGCCTCGAGGGACAGACACCGCCCAAAGGCATTTCAGCCACATGCGTTTGCGCCCGTACCTTAACGACACATCCGCGGATGGCACCTTCGTGACACGGGTTACGGCGATGGAGAGGATGTCGCGGTCTCGCAGGTCGGCCAGCGCCTACAAGCAACGGGCACGGGTTACCAAAAGTGATACAGAGAAGGCACCGCATGACCCCGGCCACGTACGGTACGGATGCCCCGTACACCCGCCATCCGCCGTTCTCGGTGGTGCAGCAGCAACTGCGACGCAACCGCGACATGTTTGTTTGTTTGTTTGTTTGCCGAATCGGAATTGCACCATAAGGCCCACCTGGTCCAAACCTGCGGCGTCGCTGACCAAGCAGAGGCACACGATGGGGCCCTGGTCCGGCTCCTCCTCTGTGCGCGCCCGCCCAGCGCCCTTCAGCCCATCGCGACCACGACCGCGCCCGCGACCGCGACCGCGCCGCAAGGCATCCCGCGCGTTCGGCTGCGGCGACGTCAGCCTGCTGGCCGGCGTCTGCGACGATATGAGCTGGGGCGGGGTGCGCGCGGTGGGGCAAGGCGGAGCTTTGTCGTCATTTCCTTCGGATGATAAGAACACCAGGCCAAAGCACATGTGTAAAAATCCAGAACCCCAAGCGTGTGGGAGCAGATCAACCAGGGTTCAAGTTAACAACGCCAGGCCAAAGCGCATGTGTGGGGATCAGACAGATCAACAAGGATGCGCATGAAGGACATGTGGAGCTCTTCAGGGCGTGCGCACATGCTGTAAAAGAAGGGCTGCGAAACAGGCCTGAGCACCGTACCCGTGCAGTCGCCAGCGCATCTGCCACTCCGCGCATCGCCTCCGCGGCCGCCTCCGCCGTCTGGCCCGCCGGCAGCATGTGCAGGTGCAGCCCCCGCCCCGAGAAGGCAGTCGTCGAGCTGCCGGCGGCGCCGGTCTGCAGGCCGTCGTCCGCGCTCCCTGACCCGCTGGGGTGCCGCGGCAGCGGCTGCTGCCGCGACGCCGCGCGTGGCGCGGGCCTGGCGTCGGCAGGACCCGCTGCCAGCGTCGCTGCGGCAGGAGAGCTCGGATGTACGGCAACAGGCGCCGACGCCAGGAGCTCGTCCAGATGCCGGCCCCGCATCAGCAACTGCCTGGCGTACGCGAAATCCTGTGAGGTCCAGGTGAGGAAAATCGCCAGGGCGGGTGCGTTATTCCCCAATACGACTGCTACAGTGCACGAGGGCACTGTACCGATGTAGGAACTGACGATTTCTGGACCGGAAGTGAGGGTTATTTCTAGGACCTGGACATTTTAAACCGATGCACCCGAACGATGCATGGCTCCCGTGCGCACCTCCGGACTGAGCAGCACCCGCTCCGCGCCGCCCTCCAACGTGGGCCCCGCGCCCGACGTCGCCGCCGCCTCGACTGCCGCCTCCGGCGGCGCCACGGGCAGCCCCACGGCCCGCCCTCGCGTCCACATGATCCGTGTGCGCGTGTCACCGGCTGTTGCCGCGAGGAGGGGCGCCTGGTGCGCCGCGGCGAAGTGACGCAGCAGGGCCAGCCGGCTCGGGTAGGCGGAGCGGCACAGAGGACAGTCGTGCGCATCGTCCGCCTCACGCTGCGACGGCCCCGCGGCGCGGCGCAGCCGCGCCGTGGCCGCATTAGACCGAGCAGGCTGAGCGCCAGGTCCCGGGGCGTCCGCCGCCCGGCTGCCGGCTGCCGTGGCCGCCGCGGCAGCGGCGGCGCTGGCACCCGCCCCGCTTATCTTGCCGTCACCATTGTGCTCCTCCACGCGATCATAATCATCGGGTCTTTTTGATGTAACGTTGGCGATGGTCCCGGGCTTCGCCCGAGCTTCGTCAGGCTGCTCCGTCGGCATATCCGCCCAGGTCCGCAGCTGCGCCACCTGCCGCCGCAGCACGGGGGCCTTGCCCAGCGTGGACTCGCGCAGGAACAGGTGCACGGCATGCACCGTCCCGTAGTGCGCGAGGGTGCGGCACAGCTGGTCGAGCGCGCCGACCAGGTCGGGGGAGGACGCGGCGCCGGTCAGCCCCGCCGCGGCGAGGCGTGAGGCACGGCCGCGGGCGCGGGCCCGTTGGGTGTCTTGACCGTCGGCGGGGTCACCGGCCGGGGCCCCTCCGGATGGCTGGTGCTGCTGCGTGAAGGGCTTGATGGATTCGAGGTCCCACAGCACTGTCAGCTGCGGAACGCCGCGCCGGCTCTGCATCAGCGGGGGCGGATCCTTGCTCGCCACTCCGTCGGTGGACGTGGAGGCCACACCTGGGGCGGTTGCGTGCAGGCGTGCCGTGTCAGACTGGAGGGAACCGCACACGCACGGGGCGGGAAGGCGCCCGACTCATTGCATGTTGCACATGAAACGCATCTGCGGATGTGTCATAGCCGTGCGGCCCCCGACGGATGCACGTCGGCCCTGCGTGCGCATCGCTGTAAGGGTACATGTGAGGGTGGGGATGGACCGAAGGCTGAGCAGCGGAATGCAGCCATTGGCCTGCCGTGGTAGACCTTTGCGGTTGACAAACAAGCAAGACCGGGAAAGCCTTCCGTGTTGGAGAATGCGGCCACTGCCTCCATAAGCGCCGTTACATCACTGCGCCAGGTTGCGTTCCTGCCTTGGTTTACAACCTTCGCAACTTATGTGGGCCCGTTGGACGCCCGGTCGGGGCTAAAAGGGTCCACCTTGTAACGGTTACACTACATCAGCCACACTGCCTGGCGCTTGCCTCGGCTCCGCGCAGTTGCAGTGCATTGATGGAAGGCCCGCGCACCTGCCTCAGCGGCACTCAGGCCAGCGCGGTGCACCTCCGCGGCGTACCAGTCGCCAAGCTGTCGCCGCGCCAACGGATCGAGCCGGATTCCCGCAATCTCATACTCCGCCGTAAAACCATCAGCGAGCTCCTCGAAATCCCCTTGGACAGCAGCCCGAACGGCCGCTTGATTTTGAGCTAGTCGACTGCACCGTCGGCCATGGAGTGTTGACGGTGCCAACAGCGGCCCGTGCACGGCAGATGTCGCTACGCCCCTCATGCTCAACAGTTTGCCATGTTGCAACGAAGACTGCCCAGCCATAACATGGTCAATAGGTCAACCCGAAATCACAAACTTAATATGGGTCTTGCTCACCGTCGAGATCTGACAAACAATAAAGAAAGAAACTACAAAGTAAAGTTTTCGTGCAAAGTCATTGCAAATCACCTGAGCAGCAGCCTGTGTATCATTAAGTTGCATGTTGTACTACAGCCACGCCAGACTATTCCTTAAGCCGCCACTGGTTCCATAAACCGATAAAAGTGAAGATAATAAGTCAAGCTCTCCAATAAGCGAAATACAAGTTAATGTGGTCTAGTGTTCAACGCGGCAACCGAAACAACCGCTCGCCACTATCGACATTCGACAAACCAAACAACGCTGCATCCAACCGCCCTGCAAGCATCCATGCCCAGCAAAAGTAGGGACATCGGCAAAGCATTTTTGCACCCTAGTCCCAATTCACGCAACATCAATCGTTGGACAAGGCCGCGCCGTGCCGCGCGGAACCCCTGCGCTCGCCGCACCTGCGCACTCGCACGCACGCCTAAAACGCACCCCAGACATAACTCCGCTAGCACACACGTGCTTTCGACCTGCCTAGAGCACACTCATCAACCTATCATGGGAAGTCCGCTCGTGTCATGAGCAAAATGTCGTCTCCAATAGGTTCGAACCTGCGAACACCGGCCGCTCACGACCGCTGCGGCTGCTGCTCACATCACGCTGCAACGACACCCGGCACTGCCCAGAGCGTCATCATCTTCGCCGACGGCATCGACACGGTCTGCTTCCGCAACCATCGTGAGCTTCGCCCGTGACGCACGCACATTCGCGCTGCTTGTCACAGCCACAGGCTTGGCGCGGTTGCGGTTCTCCGCCAGTTCGACCGCACGCGCGATAACGCCAGCGATGATGTCCTCCGCCAGCAGGAGGCCGTCGAGCGTGCGCGCCATCCCTGGGTCGGGCGTCGCGACGATATCTGAGCGAGGTGGCGACGCCCCCGGCCAGACGACGCTTCCGGTCATACTAGCGGCCGCAGCCGCTCGCACCACTGCCAGGCCCCTAGGCTGGTGCTGGAAGGCATGTCTTCCAGAGCCAATCATCGGAGACGGCCGCACAGCCGAAGGCGGCGTGAACGGAAGCGGTCCTGGGCTGCTCGCCGTGGTTCGATAGGCGAATGCAGAGCCCGGTGTGGCCCCCTTGGCGCCTGGCGTCAGGTATGCAACCCGCGGGAGGCGCGTTTCAGGTGTTCGGACGGCTGTGGTGGCCGCCGGCGACCCGTGGGGTCGCGACTCCGGGGTCCGCTTGACGGATGCGACAACCGGGGTAGCCACGCTGCGCGCCCCCGGGGTCCGACCTGCTGCGGCAGCAGCAGCTGCTGCTGTCGTTGTTGCTGCGGGAAGGACAGATGGTGCGCTAGCACGTGACTCCAATGCGTGGCGTGAGGCGGCAGCTGGCGCAGGAGAGCTGCCCACTGGTCGGCGGACGGCGCTGGACGAGGTCCGTGAGGCACTTGTGCGGTGCTCTGGAGTCCGAAGAACAGCCACAGGGACGAGGGAGTTTGTGCTGCTGTCTGCTCCGTGAATCCCGCGCCTCTGGGTGCTGCTCGGGCCGCCGTCAGAGCAGTTACGCGCAGGCTGCGCGACACCGGCCACTGTTGCGTCCGCGCCGACTGGTTGCCTCGGTGACTGGTCGGGACTATGGGTATCCTGCCTCATCGCGGCACCAACGGCTGAAGGCGGCCCCCGGGATGCTGGGCTGTCGACCGTGGATACGTGTTCGTCAATACTCCTGTCAACTTTGCCTCGTAGACTGTACCGCTGGAACTGACGTTTTAGAATTGGCGACGGCCCTGAGCCCCAGACACGCCGGTACATGCTGCTTGATTTTTGTTTCCCTGACCTCGATGGCGGAGTGATAGACTCGTCTTCATCGTCAGCCAATTGGATTGAAACCACGGGTCCAGGAGTGTGATCACGGTTAATTGGAAAGTGTGCGCCGACTACAGCCGGCGACATGTTTGCCGAGTAGTGCTGGTCCGAATCATCAAGGCGCTTGTTTGCAGATCCCGGGCGATCAAGAGGTGATCCAACGTGCAACGCCATGGCTCCGGCAGACTCGGCTCTCAGAAACGCAAAAGTTTGACCACGTTCAAAGTTGACCGGGGCCAGAAAGGCAAACGTCCAAGACTAGTCGGAGAATTCGAGTCTGTGCTCCATAGGATATTCCGTTGTGGGCATGCAGGAGGACAGATAGGTTGGCCAGGCCGAATCAAGTTGCAACCAATCAAAACGAACCCATCCTGACTCTGCGAATTATATTTTGACCTGAAATACAAGCAATTCGATAAGTAACGATTGGCAGCTAGGGTGTGAGTTTTCCCCGCCTCTCGTTAGAGGAGGGAGTTGTACGAAGGGCTCGCTCTTCCGCCTTCCATGTCCAATTGGACCACACCTCACCGCATTTCACAATGCCATACAGGTTTTTCTTCTACAGGCTGTGTATATTGACGAACTCTTCAGAGTGTCCGCCGCCCCACTTGACTTTCATACGCCGTTAATGTTGCTTGTCATATGGATACTCATTTCAGCTAAAAAGGTTCATTGATAGGTCGCTGGACTTTGATACTTAATCTTGGGAGCATCTCGGCACTGTAACCACCACAGAATGCTTGAGCGGCAGCGAAGCTCGGTGGGATGTTCAACTTCTTACACGACTACACAGTTACTCCCCACATGTCTCCGCGTGCTGCGCCGCGGCCGACGTACGCGCGGCAGGCAAGACTTCACCAACGCCTCATGCCCTGCCGTATATTCTCTAGCGCCACGTCCGCTCTTGTTGCACTGCAGATGCGGCGCTCAACAGCGACCTTACCGAGGTACTCATTCTCCTGAACGGGTGAGCCAGGCCACCTCACCGCAGTTCGTGGCTCGCAGCATTCCCACGGCGCAATTGTTTCAAAGTCGCAGCGTCGCTCGCTTGCCGCGCTTCCTGCTTCGCAGGAGGCGCCGCGTAGAGCTGGCCCGCATCATCGACCGTTGGGTCCCGTGGCGGCAAGCGCGGCCACAGCTCCGCCCCCGACCCCGCGACCAGGCGCGGCACCACCCGCGGACGCGGACCTCGATACCAGCATCCCCGATGCCATCCCGAGCCTGGAGCACCTGGAAGACCTGCGCAGCAGAGCCGCCATGCAAGCGTCGCGAGGGAAGGCGGGCCGCGCGGCCCGTGACCTCCGGCCAGTCGCGCAGGCCAACACGCTGCGGCCCTTCCCCGTGAACGGCGCCGGCGGCAGCTTCTCCGGCCACGTCGGTGCTTACGACGATCCGGACCCGATGCCGGCACCGACCGTGGATCCTCCGCGCCCTCGCGCGGAGGTAGAGGGCGCTGCGCTCCCCCTGGCCACTCCGGTCCCCGCAGCCAGCAACCCGCCGCCGCACGGCCGCTCCGCGCTGTCACGGGTCGTGCCTCCACCGCAGCCGCTGGCGCGTCCCCAGCCAACCCGCATCGCTGCCGCCGAGGGCCCAGCCCACAAACCCGCCTCGAGGCCCAGGCGGGGCCCAGGCGCGCCGTCGCCGCGGCGTGCGTCCCCAGGCGCTCAGAACCTCACCGCCAAGCACACGCTGGCGATCAAGAGCGAACGGGACTGGCGGCAGCTGCCTGGCCTCCTGGCGGAGCTGACGTCATCGGCGGGCGGGCTGGATGCCTTCACGGCCTCCACCTTCCTGACCCACATTGCGCAGCTGGTGGCGAAGGCGCAGCCGGTGTCGCAGGCGGACGTGGTGACGATAGAGCGCATGCAGGTGCGGGACGGGACGGGGCGGGGCGGGGCGCCCGCAGAGGAGGACTTGCGAGTTGAGGTTGCGGCGCGGGGCGTGTCAGGTGCCCCTTGTGGGGAGATCGCTGAACCCTCCGCTTGCTGCTGCTTTCCCTCTTCTTGGAGGGGAGGATGAGGAGGAACTCTTTTCTTTCTCTCTCTTCTGTCCTAGCAGCGGCCCTTCCACGGCCCTCCTTTAGCAGGAGGCCAGGGAGTCCTCATCCAAGCGGTGGTGGTGGTCCTCCCTGGTCTGGGGATCGCCACCGACGTCTCGTCCTCCGCCGGATAGACGCGCGCCTGGGACCCCGCCGCCGTCCCTGGGCATACCCTAACCACCCCGGTGGCTGTCCCGCTTGGCGCGTGTGCTGCAGGCCAGCGTCCTCGAATCAGTGGAGCGGTGGATGCCCGAGTACCGGGCGCGACAGGTGCGCGTGTCACCAGCTGTGGCGGGCCGGGAAGGAACCCCTGGCGGGGAAGGAACCCTTGGCGCTGTCTTTTGATTGACACAACAGCGGATCGGATCGCCACGGTACTGAAGGTTGATAATGCCCTGTTCGGCGGCGGCGCAGATCTCCAACATGACCTGGGCGCTGGCGAGGCTGGGGCTGCCCTCGGGTGCCGCTTTCGTCCGGGAGCACCTGCTGCCTGCGAGCTACCCGCTGCTGGCATGGTGAGGGAGGGGCGGGAAGGGGAGGGGCAGGGGGGCGACAAGTGGTGCATCCATGGCAGGGGAAGGGGCATGAGCAGCGGTGGCGGCGGCGTGCGAACGCAGCTGTGGCAATGTGCCATAGGGACGGGAAAACAAGCGCGCATGGGTGTGGCTGTGTGCGCAGTGTCCGCGGCGCGGCGACCCGCCTGTGCCTGGCCGCGGAACTCTGTTCAGCGAGCGAACCCGCCCGACCCAACCTAGGTGCAGAATACTACCGTACTTGCCTGCAGGAAAGAAACGCAACAAAACATGTTTCTGAAACGACAGTGCGTGTACATACCTGTCGAGCTCTTTCGTGATGACCCTGCCGAGGCAGTTGGTCCATCCGTCTGGGGGACCCTTCCCGCTGTGTCTGTTGAACGTGGGCGCTGGGCTGGGCTGGCCGGGGCTTGTTACGGCAGCGCCCTGTTACGGCAGCACCCTGAGGGACACCGTGTCGTGCTCCGTTGTACTAACCTAGGGCGACTTCTTCACTTTCGCCGTTCCACGGACGCCCCGCGCGGTGGCTGCAATCGCCGACAGGTACGAGCCACAGCACCTCTCCAACACGCTGTGGGCGCTGGCCACCGCCGGCGTGGCGCCCGACGACACCTGGCTGGAGGAGTACCTCACGGCGGCCTTCGTGGCGCTGCAGAGGAGGTCGCTGGCGCCGCAGCACCTGGCCAACGTGCTGTGGGCGCTGGAGCGGCTGGGGGTCATTCCCGACCAGGTGCGGCTGCCAAGTGTCAGGGGGTTGAAAAGGAACAGCCGAGGCACAGCCAGCCCGGCAGCTGCTGGGGGGTGTCGGAGCGGGGAGGACAGCAACCGGTTGGCGCAGCCAGCCTGGCGTAGCCTTCAATTTCGTGGTTGCGGATGTGCGGATTTGCCATGCTCAGGGGAGGTCGTCAACCCTGCTGACAGGGCATCGTCGTCGTCGTCGTCGTTTCCGCGTTTTTGAGAACCGCACCGTTGGGCTCGGAACCGCGCGCGTGTGGATGGCCCCCTTGGCTGCCCACCCGCAACCCGTCAAGCGACCCGCTCTTCTGCCCGCTCTTCACCCCTGCCCGCAACCCGCCACGACAGCCCCGATATCTCCACCTCCACCGCTCTGCGCAAGACGACCCCCGCTTCATCCGGGCCGGTGCTGCGCCTTCCCCAACACGGCGCGCCCTCCCCGCTCCTTCCCGCGCAATCGCATCTTCCAATAATATATACCCCCATATAAAGTAAACATCTGCCGGTGCACGCCATTTCCGGCGCGCGGTGGTGCGCCCCGCAGGAATGGATGGCGGCCTACTACGACTGCGCGCAGGCCGCCGCGCCCGCCTGCAACGCCCAGGACTGCAGCAACATCCTGTCCAGCCTGGCACTCATGCGACTGCACGAGCGCCAGCCCGCGGCCACCGCCGAGCTGGCGGACCACCTGGCGCAGCGCCTGCGGACGCTCCTTGCGGCGGCCCCCGCAGCCGCTGCCGCCGCGGACAGGACGGCCCCCTCGCCGCCGCCGCCGGCGGCGGCGGTGCTGGACAGGACCGCCACCACCTCGACGCCGGGCGCGCCCGCGGACGTCGTGGTTCTGACCCCCACGCCCGCGCCCGCGCACGGCGCCGTCGTGGGCCTGCCGGAGCCCGCCAGCGCCGCGACAGCGGGCGTCAGCGACCAGGCCATCGCGAACAGCTTGTGGGCGCTGGCGGTCATGGGCGTGCAGCCCAGCGGGGGACTGTGGGAGGCCGCCATGGCGGTGTTGCGGCAGCGGCTCGGCGACCCGACGCGGCCGGCGCCCGGGGTGCACTCGGTGGCGCTGACGATCGTGGTGTGGGCCAGCACGACGCTGGGTCGGGCGCTGCCGGCGGGGGTGACGAGCTTGGTGTTTGGCCGGGTCAGGGCGGCGCAGATGGAGGCCATGGAGCCGAGGAGCCTGGCGACGCTGGTGGGTGGCTGGCTGGGTGGGCGGGTGGGTGGGTGGGGACAAGTAACCCACACGACCCAACCCTGGGTGGGTGGGTCGGTGGATCTGAGCCGTGTCGAATGCCCGGTGCGCCTGGGATAGCCCTGGTGGAAGGTCTTGACCTATGTATGCCTGTCGTGTGAGTGCTTCACCCTTGGCAGTTTGGCGGGCATAATCGGGTCGTGGTTTGGGGTGCACTGACACGGCTGCCCTGGCGCGAACCTTGACAGCGGCACAAGCGGACCGATGTCGTGCGCCCGTTGTTCACCGTTCATAGCTGCCTGCCTCTGTTGCGCTGTACCCTCGTGCACCCCCGATCCACGGTGTCCTGCTGCGCCGCTCGCCGCAGGTTTGGGCTCTGGCCACTGCGCCCCCGGAGCAGGCGCGGCCTCCCGCCGCCTGGGTGGCGGATGCGGTGGCCGCCTCGGGGCGGTCCGTCACGCAGCTGGGTGCCCAGGTAGGCGGCCGGCGTTGCGGCGCGCTGCAGCAGCAGACGCTGTCGGTGTCGATGGTGATGACGGTGATGATTATTGAGGGAATAAGACGCCGCCCGGGGCAACGTGGCCGCAACGCGGCCGCATCCTACTTGCGTTGCATCTGGCTGCCGAACCCGCTACAATCCATCTGGCAACGCGGTCCCTGCCTATCGCCCAGACGTACCTGTGTTGCAGCGGCCGCAACCGCAACAACTCATGCCTCGGATTCTTATGAACGGGATGCTGAGGAGCCGGGGTCCCGCCGCAACGGCTTTCTTTGTCCGCCACCCACCTGGCTGCATCCCCCGGCCGTGCCTTCCCCTCTCCCGCAGGCCGTGAGCAACCTGCTGTACGGGCTGTGTCAGCTGGACGCGCGCCCTCCGCCCGCCTGGATGTCGGGGCTGATCAACCACTTTCACCGCAACCTGGGGGCCGAGGTGGGCGGCGCACTTGGCATGGGGGCTGTGGGGGGTGAGGTTACGACCACATCAGGCGGTGACAGACGAGCAGACTTCATGGGGCTGGGGCGGCGGCGGCCGCGGAACTCTCGTGCGTCTTTGGTTGTCGCCCTGGTCGTTCCTCGTCGCGCTGCTGGGTCCCTGTCTGCGGCGGGAGGCGATCGCGGAGCGTCCTGACTCAGCGCTGCTTACGCTGTACGGGGACCTTGGCCTTTTTTCCCGTCAAGCTCGTGCGCAATGTGATTGAATGCGATGGTGCCTCCTGGCTGGTTGGTTGTCGCGCGCGGACAGGCGAGTGGCCAGTCTGTGAGCAACGTGCTGTGGTGCCTCGCCAAGATGGGCTACCGGCTGAACGAGGAGGGCATGGGCATCCTCTTCAGCCTCGTGCACAACCAGCTCGCGGCCTGGCGGGAGCAGCAACAACAGCACCAGCACCAGCCGTCGGCGCAGGTGCAGGTGCAGGTGCCACAGCACCACCAGCACCAGCAGCAGCCGGCGCAGGAACATAGACAACCCCGCGGCGGTCGCAAGCAGGCGCAGACACAGGCGCAGGCGCAGGTGCCGCCGCCCTTCACCTCCCAGGAGGTGTCCAACGTGCTCTACGCGATCGCCAGCATGGGCTACGCCGTGGACCCGGCGGGCGAGTTCGCGCAGCTGCTGCTGGAGGCCGCGCGCGCGCGGCTGCGGGAGGCGAACCCGCAGGAGCTGAGCAACCTCATGTGGTGCATGGCCGCCCTGTCGGTGGGTAATGGGTTAACTGGCGTGTGTATCAACCGGGTATCGACTGGCCTGGCACCCGTGACACAGAGGTTACGTCCGGTCGGGATCCCCGGTTTTGTTTTCGGGGAGCGATGGTGTTTTTTTGGACCTTCGGTGGGACCCCACGGTCGTTGCGTGTGCCCGCCGTTTGGCTCATTCGGGCGACGCGGAGAACGCGGCGGTTGCTGCCGCTCGCGTCCACGCTCCATCACGGAGCGGTCTTCATTCAGCGTTGCATTCACTTTCTTTGAAGAGGGCCCCTCGACATCCATCCAACACAGTCGCACGGCACACGGCAGCGTTTCCCCCCTCGCGGGTGCCTTGCCGCCGTCGCACGCCGCGCTGTGCCCTTCTCCTCTCATCTCGCCACCGCCACCGCTTTTCGCTTTTCACCGTCGGGCACCCCCGCCGCCCCTTCCGGCCGCAGATCCGGCCCTCCCAGCCCTGGCTCGACGACTGCTTCGCGGCCGCGACGGCCCAGCTGCCCGCCTTCAAGCCCTTCGACCTGGCCCAGGCGCTGTACGCCACCGCCAAGCTGCACCTCCTCAGCGCCCAGCGCCCGCCCTCCCTCCACGAGGCGCCCACCGGCGAAACCACCACCACCTCCGCCACGACGGCGAACCCCGTCTCGGCGGCGGCGACCGCCTGGCTGGCCGCGGCGGTGGACGCGGCGCCGCGGCTGCTGCCGTCCGCGAACGGGCAGGACCTGTGCAACCTGTCCTGGGCGTTGGTGCAGCTGCGGGTGCCGGTGGCGGCGGGCTCGCCGCTGGCGGACGCCTTCACCGGCCGGCTGGTCGCGCTGGCGGCCGCCTGCGACGCCTCGCAGCTTGCACTGGGCGTGTGGGCGCTGGGCAAGTGGCGCGTGCGGCCCAGCCGGGTGCAGCTGGAGCGGCTGGAGCTGACCACGTTCCGAAAGGTGCGCGGCTGCGGCAGTGCCTGCTGCTGCTGCGGCTGCAGCTGCTTCTGCTGCTGAAGCTGTTACGGCAGCTCCCTGCGGCAGCGCCAGTGATGCTGCTGCTGCTTTAGAGGCAGGGCTGCTGCTGTGGTGAAGGCAGGCAGGCCGCTGCTGCTGCGGCCGGTCAGGCAGCGCGGGGTAGGAGGTGTACGCGGGGTAGGAGGCGTGGTGCAGGAAACGTGAAGACGTATTGGAGCTGCGCTGCGGCAAGTGCGGAGGAAGGGGCGGGCGACGGTCGCTGTGCCCAGCCGGAAGTCAATGTCCCCGATAAACCCTTCCCTACCCTACGCTACCCTACCCTAGTTTGAAAATGTCTACCAATTTCCTATACCCTGCCCCACCCTACCCTACAGGTGCCCTCCATGCGCCCCCACGAGCTGGCGGCGCTTCTGAGCGGTTTCGCGGGCATGGGCCACGTGGTGCCCGCCGAGTGGTTGTCGGACGCGATGCAGCAGGTGGCGGCCCGCAGCAAGGAGTTCGGACCGCAGGTGCGCGCCTGGGAGAGCGGGGAGTGCGGGCGGGGACTGAGTCGCGGTGGGAGTTCGGACCGCAGGTGCGTGCGCCTGAGCCTGACGGGGCGGGGCCGGGGAGTGCGGGCGCTGTGTGTGTTATCAAAGAGAAAAGCTGAGCCGCGAAAAAACAGACCCGTGTCCAGTAATGCAACCGACGACTGAGACCGAGACCAGAGTTACCAATATGCCAGGGCGAAGTATGTCGACCATAAGTAGTCCCAAGGTGGTGTAGTCCGTGATGCCGTGGCGCCCCGTATCGTTGTCGAGCGCCGGTGGGCGCCGTTACGCCAGCAGAAGTAGCGGCTATGACGCCGTAGGCTAATGCAGACGAAACTCGACTAAACTACCTACTGATCCTGTGTGTGTGTGTGTGTGCGTGTGTGTGTGTGTGTTAAGATAAGAGACCCGCCCGTGTGTGTGTGTGTTCTCCGCTTTGTGCAACACGTTGGGTTGTGGAGCGTTATGAGAATTGAATACGGGACGCGGGGGTGCGGGCTGGGATCTCGACGTTTCTGTTACGCCCTGCGCAGCTTGGCCCCTCTGTTTGACCCGCCACCCCACACCTCGCGAACCCCCCGGCCCCGCAACGCTCACTTTGGCGCCTCGCGAAAGCCCCCACTCAACCCCACCCACCCCGCCCACCGGCCACCCGCCACCCCGCACCCCGCAGGAGTGGACCATGGTGGTGTACGCGCTGACCCGCGTGCAGAGCGACAGGTCGCTCACCGAGATGGTGCTGCGCCTACTGCCGCGGCTGGACCGCATGCCGCTGCCCTCGCTCATCCTCACCGCCTACTCGGGCGGCTGCATGGGCCCCAGCCCCGTGGCGCGGCAGCTCGTCAGCCGCTGCCTCGCCCTGCTCGCCGGCGGCGGCGCGGCCACACAGCCCGCCGCCGCCGCCGCCGAAAGCAGCAGCCAACGAGGGCGGCCCACCGTGCCGCGCGGTGGGCCCCAGGGGGGACGTCGTGGGACGGCCGCTAAGGGCTTCGCCGCGGGGCCCGCGGGCCCCGGCCGCAAGCCGACGGCGGCGGCAGCTTCGCCGCCGATGGCGGACCAGGCGGCGCATCCGTCAGAGGCGTCGCGGCAGGGGTCTCTCCGCGAGGTTGGAAGTGGCGAGGCGGCGGAGGCCGCCACCGCCACCGCGGGCGCGGACCGCCCCGTGGCGGTGGCGTCCCTGACGCCCGTGGAGCTGAGCGCGCTGCTGTGGTCGGCGGTGCGGGTGGGCATCAAGGTGCTGCCCCGCGAGTTCCTCGAGCAGTTCTACAGGTGGGTGGGTGTGGGGGGAGTGGCTGGGGGGAGTGGCTGGCTGGCCGATGTGGGTCGCAAGGCAGAACAGTGATTGGGTGGCTGGCGTGCTGGGTAGCGTGTTAACGTCGCTGCCGTCGCTGTCGATGGCGAAGATGACGGACGGTATGTCCGCCGTGTCTTCCCGGCTGGTTGGTATCCCAAACGCACATAAGCAGACGCGCACTGAACGACATACTTCTCAAAATATTTACTAAGCGGCCCTCCTGTCACTTGTTGACCCAAACCATTCCCGACGCAACCCAACACCCCGCCCAACCCAACACCCCGCCCTCCCCCGCGCAGCTGCACGGAGGCGCACCTGGAGACCCTACCCGCCAGCCTGGTCGCCTCCTACCTGTGGGCCGCCGGCCGCCTGCGCATGTGGCTGCCCAGCCGCTGGCGCGCGGGCCTCATGCAGCGCGCGCTCGCCACGCTGCCCGAGATGCGCGCCCGCGAGCTGGCGATGTGCATGGCGGGGCTGCTGTGGCTGCGGTGAGTGCCGCAGCAGTGGGGTACAGGACATTGGTAGACATTTCACAAAATGCGCTGCTGCTGCCAGAGCGAGTTCGACTGGAAAACATTAACTCGGTACCGTAAATCGTAGTGGGACCGCATTCCCTCACCGTGACTGCTAGAGTTTGTTGGATTTGCCCCGTTTCGGGGGAAGATCCGGACACCATGCGCAAACCGCAACCCCTTGGCCCTGCACCCATCCGCAAACCGCAACCCCTTGGCCCTGCACCGGGACGGCGCGCCATGGGGCCCAGCACCAGGCATCCCCAGCCCCCCCAAAAAGTAACACATCCGGCACCGAATTCGTCGGGCGCCACGGCTTAGCACCCTGACCCGGCACCGAATTCACCCGGCTCCTCTACATACAGCACCAGATATGTGTCAGGGATGGATGTGAGGAGCACCTAGCACTTGTTGCGGCGTTAGCCTCGAAGGCACGCCGCCAGAGGAGCAGAGCGGGCGCCTAGTGGGGCAACGTGCCTTGGGCGACAGGGTCCGGATATTGATATCCGGACCCTGTCACCCAGGGCGCGTTGCATGATAGGGGCCCCCTCTGCTGCTCGCTACCCGCCCCCCTCCGCCCCGCGCCCCCGTCACGCTGACTCGCACCCCGACCACCTTTCCCGCCCGCGTCCGCGTCCCCGACAGGATGTGGCCGACCGAGTCGTTCCTGCACCAGCTCGGGGGCTGCTACGAGGTGCACCGCGCGCAGATGCCCGACCGCGTGCGGAGGCACGCCGACGCCGCCCTGCTGATGCTGACGCGGCGCCTGGCGCTGACGCGGGAGCGCGGGTACGGCGCCGACCGGGCGCTGCGGCTGCGGTGGCGGCGGCAGGTGGCGCAGGGCAATCGGCGCGCGCTCGCCGCAGGCGCCACGGGCTACCGGGGTGCGCCGGTGGCGTCGTCACCTCGCCACGCCGCCGGCCACACGTCCCGGCGGGGCGCGCTGCGGCTGGGGGTCTTGAGGAGCGCGAAGTCGGGAGGCGCGGCGGCCGCCACGCGGGGGGACAAGGCGCGGGATCGGCCTGCTGCCCGCGGCGAGTAGCGTCGCCCTGTGTGTGTGTGTTGTACAAGATAGCTGAGCAGTGTGTTTAGAAATGCAACCCGCCGTGTGTGTTTAGAATTGCAACCCGCCCGCCCGCCCGATCCCAGATGGCAATATACTTACCATAGAACCTGCGAGGAAAAACCGCCGTGTGTGTGTGTGTGTGTCCGGGGCGGGGGGTTGAATCTTTTTCTTCCGGTTGCGATGCGTCGGAAGGGCAGCCGCCTCAAGGAACTTTCAGAACTGGCTCGGATGTTCCTTGGGAATGTTTGAACTGCGTTTCGTGCGCGTGGTTGCGGTTGTTTGCTGTTGTACGGTTGGGTCATGGGGGTTTAGGGTTTCGGGAGGTCGCTGCAGCTTGTGCTTGTTTGCGAATTGGCGAGCTAACGACAGAGGGCAGGAATCCGGTTCGCGCGTCGTTCGACCCGGCTGGGGCGTGAACGTGTTCGGTCTTAGGAGAGTCGCACGAGATTGTGTAGATCATCCAGGAGGGTGTCAGGACTGGCACCTGCGAACTGCGGTGCGTCTCTCTCATTGCGTTGTTGAGTGGAGGAGGGTTCAGAGGCCGTGGGTGGCTGCATGTGCGATGTACCGTAGGAGTGGCATGGCGGCCCGACCTTGTGGAGAGCGAGCGAGTCCTGCTGTGTGTGGCGATGTGGCGCGCAGGCGCTTCTGGCGGGGGGCCTGAGTACACGGCATGACACGGGAAAGAAGACCGGAGAGGTGCACGTGGATGGCAGACAACACGGTTGGTGCAGACATGATGTGACGAAAGCCATGGCACAATGTGAGCGCGCATTTCGATGCACGCCTGGGTTCGTTGAAAGTCAATAGGAATGAAGCATTATGTACTCGGCTCCGGTTCCACCGGATGTTGTTCGGATCGGAGGACGTTCGGTCGCGCACATGTAACCTCTTGTAACACGTCCGTCGTCCCAGAAGGCAAGGTCGGCGCCAAGGAGGGAGTGCCACGGAATGATCGACCCCGAAGTGCGCTCGCAGTGGTTCCGAGATCCTGAACGAGCAGCTTTCGTCATCTGTGAACGGTTTGCAAGGCAAGTTGCTCTTCCACCATTCTTGTACTCCCATAACTGCGTCAATATCAACGTACATATCTGAGAGGAGGCGCTGACGTCTTTCTCTTACGGGAGTGCTGGACCCTGGTCGCTTGCTTGTCTTCTCGATGTGGTCCCGGAGCAACTGACGCGCCTTGGCGGCAACATTATTGGGTCTTGCGTTGCGGCCTGCAATAATGCAGGCTGGCACCAGCGATTCCCGTTGTTAACATATTACTTTAACAAATTGCCTTGATACAACCGTTCTTGTCTGATACTCTAACCCAGGATGGCATCATTCGCCTTGGTGCCAACCGGATCCGGACACGCGGCGGATGAGGTGCTGACCTTGTGCCAAGCAAGGAACCTCAGATGTCAAGCAGTCGCTCGAGCCGTCCTGGTAACGGCGGCAGCGGGCGACCCGCCGGGCGCGAGCGCCACTTTGCGGGCGACCCAGGTGGCCGCCTGGTGCCGCCGCGCAAACGGCGACGAAGTCAGGCTGCAGCTGGGCAGGAAATTGTTTGTCGGTGTGGGCGACGAGCTCGTGCTGCTGCTGACGGCCGCAAGCACGACGCATCCACCGGAAGCGGCCGAGTTCTCCTGGCTGCTGACAGAAAACGAGGATGCTGAGGAAGCGCCGGTGAGCGAGCCGCGATTTTTTTGAAATAAATTTGAATTTAAACCATACACTTCGACGATGTGGGTTGCGCGTTAAGATCTGACACCCGGGTCTCACGCGTTCGCGTCCCGTTTCGCTGCTTCATTCGCGCGCGATTCGCAGGCCGTGCCGCCTGTGGCGCCGGCAGCACCCACTGCCGCACCGCCGCAGCCACCCGCGCCACCCACCCGCACCCAGCCGGCCGTTTCGGAGGTTGCCAAGACTTCTGTCGAGACCGCGACGACATCATTGCCAGCAACGGGGGAAGCGCCCCACGGTAGCAGGGCGGTGGTGACAGCTGCGGTGGCGGTGGCGACCGCAGCGGTGGCGGCCGCAGCGGATCTCGGCCAGCCGATCGAGGACGACGACGATGACGACGACCGGTCAATGCCGCCACCAGCCCAGCCTCAGCCTCCGCCGTCGGGCGGCGGCGGGGCGCGCGCAGAGGGCGCTCGGCAGCCGGACGACCTGGAGCAGCAGTGCAAGGCGCTGGTCCAGGAGGTGTCCGCCGTGATCCTGCCGCCGGGAGGAGGTGCCAACGGTGCCAACGGTAAGGCAAGGTCATGTTGCATGCCAGATGGTTTCGTTTTGCATGCCGTGCCAAGGACACTGCTGTACGAATGAAGGCAGATGCAGTACGCCGTTGGAGAATCACGCTGGCCGATGAGCGATGTAAGAAAACAAGGTCATGAATGCGTCGACTCTCTCCCTCCACAGATGATGCTGGCGGCCGCGGTGGTGGTGGTGGTGGCGGCGGGGCAGCGACTTCCTGTGTTGTGACCGGCGGCGCGGGCCCCGCCAAGGGACCGGACAGGGCGCGTCAACCGCTGGTGGGACCGGAGCTCTCCCGGCGGTGGCAGGAGGACGTGACGGCCCTCATGGGTCGCTGCTGCCTGCGCCGGACCACAATCGGCGTCGTGGGCAATACGGGTGCAGGTACGGTATGACCAGCAGGGGACGAGCGGCCGCCTTGGGTGGCGCGCGGGATTAATGCTGTACGGATCGTACACGTAGTCGTGCCGTGCTTACGTGCTCATATTCGATGTGGGTCTCCCGTCCGCATCAGCATTTCATAGAACAGTTTAACGTAGAGATCCCGTTTGGGTCTGATCTGGCTCCAATTGACATCGATTTGGGTCCACATCGGCTCCCATTCGGGATGGAGTTGGGCCCGATCTGGGTCCCATCTGGGTCGCAGGCAATGGAAATCGCCGCATGCTCTGAAACGCCATGAAGGAATGAACGTTACAGCGGAAACCGAAGGGATCAACGGTGTATACCAGGGCAAGCCCCAGCAGGCCCCACCGCCCAGGCGGCAAGACACCTCCACACCTCAACGCCGCAATACTCCATGTCGACTGAGCTTGTCCGCGTCGCTGACGTGCTGCGGTGGCGTGCTTGCCCCCCCCCCCGCCCGCCAGGCAAGTCCAGCCTGCTCAACGTGCTGCTGGGCGAGGAGGACGTCCTGCCCACCAACGGCATGAGGGCGTCAACGGGCTGCCCCATAGAGGTGTCGTACGCGCCGTACTCGTTCTACCAGGCGGAGGTCGAGTTCCTGACGCAGGTAGGTGCGGCGAGGGAGTGCCGTACCCGATGCCCGCCAAGCCGCCATGCGGCATCGAATCTCGGGGTGCCGGAGGAAGGCGGTGGAGACTGCTCCTTGGTTACCGGCGGTGGAGACTTCTCCCTAGTTACCCTAGCGCGATGTGGGTCAGAACTCTCACAGGCCACATACGCTGTCTTCACGCCCCGTGTGTGTGTGGTGCGCGCATGGTGCGCGCACCACAGGGCGCCCGCCCGCCCGCCCGCTGCCGCTGCTGCCGTGCGTGCGCGTGGGACGATCTTCCACCGGGCCCACAGCCGCGACCTCACGACGTCCGTCACGAGGCGGGCCACCCAAGGGAGCATCCTGGCGCCGGGAGTGTCAGCTTGTATGTGACAGCGAACCCTACCTTTCGCGCAACAGGTGGCAGCAGCAGCTGTTTGATTTCCAGGGCGGGTTCAAAGCGCTTTCTCCTCTCCTACTTTAGAATTGATAATCTGAGATCCCGAGTGCTCGTACGGTTGTCGTACAAGAGGGTGTGCTTTCGTGCCACTCGTGGCCGCCTGTCCGCCTGCCCGCGCTGCAGGAGGAGTGGCAGCGGTACCTGGAGCGCCTGGTGGCCGACCTGATGGACGAGACGGGGCAGCTGCGGGTCATCTGCAACGGGGACGCAGCCAACTCGCGGACCGAGGCGGGCGCGGCGCAGGTGCGCACATACCTATCTACCTACCTGCCTACCTGGCTGGGTGGACACGGGTGGGCCTACACGTGCGCACGCGGTCAACGTTACGGCGAACCAGAGTCTCCGGATCTAGGATCCAAAACGAGCCTGGGGTTCGCAGGGGTACAGCTAGGGCGGCGGCGGCATGCACTCTGTTTGTGGCTGAACGGTTCGGCGCGGGCAGCCGCGCAGTTCCCCCTTCCCAGCCGGTGCGGCCGGGTTGACGCCAGACCGTCCAGCCGCATTCATTCCTTCATTTATTCGACGGCTCGTTCGAATCGCCTCAGGCCATGCTGGAGGCCGTGTACGGCCGTGACGTCATCCGCGGCCGGGACCTGTCGCTGGCCAAGCTGCAGTCCATCGCCAGCCCCATCACACGGCTGCTCGGGACCGTCAAGACGATCCGGATGGGCCACGCAAAGGGGTTCAGGTGAGTGGATGGATGTCTCTCTTGTCTCAGCTCTTGTCTCGGGCATTCTTGGTTTGATTTTGGTCACGCGATCAAGCATTTACAATTTCACGTGTTGAGAGCAGCAGTGTGGTGAATTATCTCGGTCCCCCGCGGGTTATTCCTGTATGCACGGAATCACACGTTATTCCGTTGTCGCATCCATTGCACGCACTGACTGGACCGGTTGAGCGAAACGTCCCATGTTGCGTAACACCGCCAGCAGCAGTCACACTCCGTTCATCGTTCATCGCATCATCATCGCTCATCGCATCATCGGCAGCAGCCGCCCGGCCCTACGTGCCTGCAGCCCTGCATGCGGCGATGAGGATGCGGCCGTTGTGCAGGCGCGTACGGCATGTGTTGATCTCCGTACGATAGATCTTTGCATGCTTGGTTGACTGTTGGGCGCGTCATCCGTGCTCTCCTCTGCACGGACGGCCCCGGGCGGATCCCAACGTCACGCCACCCCGGCCCGCTGCCCGGCGGTCTTCCCGCAGGGCCGAGATCGGCAGGTACGTCGACTCGCACAACAAGGCGGACAACGCGCAGGCCTGGCCGATCGTCAAGGTCTGCCGGATGCAGCACAAGTGGAAGGTGAGCCAGCCGACGTGAGCTAGCCGACATGCGAAGGCAGGCTTGATCGATGAATGCACGTGATCGCATGTACGAATGAAAGAGATGTATAGCGGATGTACAAGAGTCATCATCTGTGCCTACCAGGGGTGACGTACCGTACCACCGGCGGCTTTCCGCCGTCAGAGCACGTAACGTCGTGTAACGCGTAACGTGCAACGTCGTGCAACGCCGTGCAACGTCGTGCAACGTGTAACGTGTAACGCCATCTGCGTCGCATCTCCTCTTTTGTCTGACGGCGCATTTCGTTGCCGGGCCGGGATTCGGACGGTTCGCGGACTGCTCATCAGCTGCTGTCCGGCGGCGCCGTGCTGGTGGACCTGCCGGGCGTGCGCGACGCCAACGAGGCGCGCGGGGCGGTGGCGGAGGAGTACATGAAGCGACTGGACGCGGTGTGGGTGGTGGCGGACATCAACCGAGCCGTGGACGACAAGACGGCCAAGGTGGGTGCGGCGGGGGCCTGCGGGGATGGTGCACGGTGGGCATACACCAACAATACGGCCTGAAACTGGCCCAGCCCGCGGCCGGGCAGCCAATACCCTTATACCTGGTCTCAGAGCGCGAAACAAGGACGTGCGGGCGCACAGTGGGGTTAAGGTAGGATACTCGAGGTACTCTGGGTGGGTGGGCGACCAGTACCGACCAGTACCGTCATCAGTGAGTGGTGAGGAGGCTGAGGAGGCTGAGGCTGTCACGAATTACGGTACCCGTCTTGAGGTCGGCTGTGCGACATTTAGATGAAATAAAGCAACCATGGCGCACAGGCGACGCGGTTTCGATTACGCATTGTGTGGTGTGGTGAGGAAGCTATGGCGGTCGCCCGACCACGTACTGTACCATGCACACCGTACGGCACCTCCCGCCGCGCCGTCGCAGGACCTGCTGGGCAGCACCTTCCGGCGGCAGCTGCTGATGGACGGACAGCTGGACGTCATCACCTTCGTCTGCACCAAGACTGACAACATCCAGGTGCCGTACAGCGGCGTCGTACAGGGGCTTGATTGAGCTGCTGTCAGCGCTGGATTGCCAGCCAGGGTTGCCAGGACCGAACTCGTCTGGTGGACGGCTACCACCCTCGCCCGCAACGTACCGCTCCCCTGCGTCCCGCTGATCTACCTGCCCGCCTGCCTGCCTGCCTGCCTGCCGACCTACCTGCCTACCTACCTGCCTACCTACCTTCCCGCGTCTCAGGCAACGGGTGTCGAGGCCGACCTGGGGTTTGAGGAGGTGTGCCGTCTGGGCAGGGTTTCAGAGCAGCGGTACTCGCAGCTGGTGGCCGCCATCCAGGACCTGCTGGGGGAGCAGGAGGCAGCCGAAGACGCGTGCAAGGCCGCGCGCCGGGAGGTGAGTCGCGCGTCGTGGCTCATGGGGGCCGGTTGAGGCTGTGGAGGCTGTGGAGGGGCGCCTCTTGACAATCCGGGATAGGGGGGGAGAGAGAAAGCGCTAAGGGTCCAACGTGTCACGGTAGAACCAGTAGCGCGCCGCCGAGGCGCACGGCTGTCTGCGGTCGTACGGTGCCGTACTGGCGTACGGCAGCCGCTCGATCGATCTATCGCCTGCACCGAAACCCCCTGGTCGGTCGGACAGCACCATATGCCTGCGTGTGGGCGCCTCTCGATGCCTCTTCTTTACGTTGCTCCCCCTGGGGGGTGGGGGTGGGGGTGGGTGGGTGGGGGGGGGTGGGGGGGGGGTTGTTGGTGAGACCCCGAGTTCGCTCGCTCGTGTATATGCCCCCAGCATGGCAGCAGCGCAGTTTGAGTATGTCCCCCAATTTCCTATGGCCCCCAGGTCCGAAGGGCGCGCTCCACCTGCAGGAACGCGATCACCCGGGCCGAGAAGATGCGAAAGGCAGTCCTGGCCGCCGCCGGCGGCGGCGGCGGCGGCGGCGGCGGACCGTCCTCCCGACCGCATCTCGAGGGGTTGCGGCAGCTGATGAGGGAGATGGTGCCACCGCCGCCGACCTCGGAGGCCGCCCGGCAGGGCGGTCGCAGCGGCGGCGCCGCGCTGCTGCCGGTGGGTGTGTTGGTGGCTGGTGGCTGATCGCTGTGAGAACTCGGGGCCGTGCTTGCTTCCTTCGGATCTGGATCTGACCGGATCCGTCCATTCGGTCTACGAGGGTGCACTCATCGCCGTTGTTGTAGATAAGGCGGCTGGGGCCACCCATGGCTGGGGCCACCCACGGCTGGGGCCACCCACGGCTGGGGCCACCCACGGCTGGGGCCACCCACGGCTGGGGCCACCCATGGCTGGGGCCACCCACGGCTGGGGCCACCCACGGCTGGGGCCACCCATGGCTGGGGCCACCCACGGCTGGGGCCACCCACGGCTGGGGCCACCCACGGCTGGGGCCACCCATGGCTGGGGCCACCCACGGCTGGGGCCACCCACGGCTGGGGCCACCCACGGCTGGGGCCACCCATGGCTGGGGCCACCCATGGCTGGGGCCACCCATGGCTGGGGCCACCCATGGCTGGGGCCACCCACGGCTGGGGCCACCCATGGCTGGGGCCACCCACGGCTGGGGCCACCCACGGCTGGGGCCACCCATGGCTGGGGCCACCCACGGCTGGGGCCACCCACGGCTGGGCCCCCGGCTGGGCCACCCATGGCTGGGGCCACCCACGGCTGGGGCCACCCACGGCTGGGGCCACCCACGGCTGGGGCCACCCATGGCTGGGGCCACCCATGGCTGGGGCCACCCATGGCTGGGGCCACCCATGGCTGGGGCCACCCACGGCTGGGGCCACCCATGGCTGGGGCCACCCATGGCTGGGGCCACCCATGGCTGGGGCCACCCACGGCTGGGGCCACCCATGGCTGGGGCCACCCACGGCTGGGGCCACCCACGGCTGGGGCCACCCACGGCTGGGGCCACCCACGGCTGGGGCCACCCATGGCTGGGGCCACCCACGGCTGGGGCCACCCACGGCTGGGGCCACCCATGGCTGGGGCCACCCACGGCTGGGGCCACCCACGGCTGGGGCCACCCACGTGACGCTTGGCCTTGCGTTGCGGACGGAGGGGCCGTATGCAGCAGGCTGCCTGCGCTGCGCTGGAGCGCGCCGCCTGGGCCGCGGGCGGCCTTCAGCTGTATCCGAATGGTCATCTCGTGCTGCATCGATTGTCGATGAGATTTGCGGCTACCCAACTTTGATTATCATCATCATTATCGATGATGTTACGGTGGACCCCGCGGCGCCGCGGGTCATCGGTGACAGCCGTAGCTTGCGTTGATTGCTACATACATGAGCGCCGTTTGCTGCTACCGTATGCCACTACATACATACTGCGGGGTCCGCTGTAACATCCTTAACAATAATACTGCTGCTGCTGTACCGTATGCCGCTCCTGTCTTATCATTATGTAACCGGCAGGAGGATGCTGGTGAGGAGGAGGACGAGGAGGAGGACCAGGAGGAGCAAGATGATGAGGAGCAAGACGAGGAGGAAGACGAGGCGGAGGACGAGGAGGACGAGGAGCAAGAGCAGGAGGCCGAGGAGGAGCCCGAGGAGGGGGTTGAGGTCGAGGAAGGGGACGAGGACGATCCCTGCGGTGGCGGCGACGACGAGGATGGCAACGACAGCTGGCAGCGGGACTCGGACGACGACGCGACCCGCTCCAGGGGATTCAGCGATGACACGGCGGCGGCCGGCGACCAAGGCAGCAGCGAGGGCGGCGACGAGGAATGGTACTGCACCGCGAGGGAGGGGAGGGGCGCCCGGGCGGCGGCGGCGGCGGGCCGGTACGGCAGTGACAGGGCCGACAAGAAGCGACGGGGCGCCGAGCTGCAACAACACCAGCGCGGGAAGCGGCGGCGGCGGTGTGGCGGCGGCGGCGGCGGTGACGCGCCCGGTGCCGCGGCGGGGCGAAGGTGCGTGATAGGGCGATGGGGTGATGCTGTGCAAGCCAGGGCGGTGGTACCATAGCTGGAATCTCGGCCGCGTGATGCGCGTACCCGCGCCTGACTGACTGAGCCTGCAGAGGCGGATTTATTTCCGGGGTTAGGGGTGGGTGCACATACACCGAGCAGGCCGTGCGTGGCCCATCCGGGCCCCTCGCTACGCCGTACGTACCCGCAGGCCCCGGCCCCGAACCGCCCAGGAGCTGGTGGCCGACCTGCGGGCGCACGTGGAGAAGTACACCGCCGTACTCAGGTGGGTCGAATCGGTCGTCTGTATGAGGAGGAGGGGGAAGCAAGCGGGTTCTTAAGAAAGGAAAAGCAGACCCGGGAACGAACCTGGGCGTGTCACCCAAGCCAACTCTGAACCCACGCAACTCTGAAGTCGGGTTAGGACTTCAGAGTACACAGGTTGTGTGTGTGTGTGTCCACATACAGCCTGAGAGTTTATGGATGGGATCGTTGTGTCTGTCTCGGCTGTCCGCACTCCGCAGGCCCTTGTGCCTGACCGCGATGGGTGAGCTCCGACGAGCGGAGGCGGCGCTGGCGGCGGCCAAGCAGCGCCTGGTGCGGCCGCAGCGCGAGATGACGTCGTACTGCGCCATCGCGCGGAACAACTTCAGTCGGGAGCGGCTGCAGCAGGACTTCAGGGAAGGGCTCAAGGAGGTGCGTGCCGTACGTACCTGCTGCCGTACCTGCTGCCTGTCCATCTGACGACCGGGCGGGCCTACCTCCTGCGTGGGGATGTCCCCTGGGGGTTGTTACACCAGGGGACGGACGTCCCCAACTTACCTCCTTAATCTGTACATATAATGGGCCGGTTGGAACGCCCGGTCGGGGCTAAGGGTCCACCTTGTAACGGTGACAATGATGACATTATGCAAGGGCTTAGGCCAGAATAGACAGAATACATACAAAATATATAAGCACTGGAGATGGATAGCTGGTGCCCAGCCCCCACCGAGTGTGTCCATAGACCGTGTCCCTGCCCCGCCGGCTCGTCATCAAGGCGGATGGCGTCCTGCCGCTGCTGTTTGCTACTTTGCCGCTGCTGGCTGGCTGGCTCGTCGTGTTACGACCGAACTTCACCGCATTCCCCTACCTCCGCGCTGGCAAAGGACGGATAGCCTCTCGTCTCCTCCGAAACCCGTGCGGAAACCAAGTACAACGTACAACGGCGCTCCGTACGGCACATGTATGCGCAGATGTTTGACATGGAAAATGCGGCTCTCCGCGGCGCGGCGGCTGCGGCGGACTTCGGCGGGGACAGTGGCGGGGGCGGTGGCGGGGGATGGCCGCCCGGTCCTGGCTTGGGCGCTGCTGGCGAGGACCGCGTGGCTCGCCTGCAGCCCGAGGTGCCCGACCTACCGGTGTTCTGCATCTCGGCGCGGGAGGCTCAGAAGATGGAGGGCCGCAACAAGAGGGACGGCGCCGCGACGGTCTTTAAGAAGTGAGTTGAGTGCCGTACGGTTCCGCGCGCTCAAATGAACGGGTGATTTCCGTGTATATGTTGAGACGGCCGCGTCCGCGTCCGTTGCTTGAGGTAAACCGTGAAAGGTAAAACCCGTACTAGGCGGTGGCCGCGCCGCGGCCGCGAGCGAGCTGTTGTCATGGATGATGCCGTACATGGTGGCAGAATGCGGCCAGGGGGTACGAACTACTGTGCGCGGTTGTAGGATGTGTGCGGTTTTAAATTTTGAGGGCTACTCCGGCATGCCACCAGCGTAGGTTTAAACTTACGCGGTGAGTATTAAACTTACACGCACGGCCGGGGCGGAGAAGAGGCTTTGAGGCTCTAGGCGTCTGAGTCAGCTCTCTCGCTCGCGTTGGCTGCCGTGTTGTGTCGTACTACGGCAGCTCCCGTACGGGTCGTCCTTCGCGCAGCTCACTGCTGCCGCCGCCCGCAATGTCGCCGCCGCTGCCCATGCACATGCATGCCGTATCCCAGTGTGAAGGAGACCGAGGCACCCTCGCTTCGACAGCACGTCATCGACACCGCCCAGCGCGGCCGGGTGCGGGCGCAGCGGCAGCTGGTGCGGGACCTGTTCGAGTTTCTGGAGTCGGTGGGGGAGGCGCTACTGAACAACCTCTTCAACGCGCAGGCGCCGCAGCTGATCAGGTGGGTCCGCACGCGCGGGCGGGGCACCCAGCTGCCCACCCGTCTGAATGAATGAATGAGTGAATGAATGAGTGAATGAATGAATGATTGAGTGAATGAATGAATGAATCCACTTGGAGTGCCCACTACTAAGTGGGAACTTCGAAGCCATGAATGCGGTAAATGAAACACGTTACAGTGGACCCCGCGGGGGCATCCGCCTGTCCGGCTGCTACTGTTCCGGCTGGCGCTGCTGTATGTGTAGGCCCGCGCGTTGTCTCGTTCGAGCACATGTGTACGACACGACTGTCACACAATTCCCGTTACCTGGTCGCGCGGCCGAGCATGGCATGTCTGTGTATGCGGTGGATGTGCGTGACCACGCTTCGAGTGATATGTGTCCGGATGCACCCACCCACCCACCCACCCACCCGCGGAAACGACCGAGCTGTTGTGATAGCCACCTCGAGCTTACGTCCCCTCCCCTCCCACCCCACTTCCCGCCCCCACCCGCCCATCCCTCCAGCGCCGCCAAGGCGCAGTGCCTGGCCCAGCTGGGGATGTTCGAGGAGGCGGCCCGGAACCAGGTCGTGGAGCGCTTCGGCGACGTGGTCGGCCGGGGGCGGCTGGACGCCTTGTGCGCCCGGGTGGGTGGTGGCTAGGAGGGAAGGAGGTAGGAGGGAGGGGGATAGGAGGGAAGGACATAGGAGGGAAGGAGCTAAGAGGGAAGGTGAGAGGAGGGAAGGGGATAGGAGGGAAGGACATAGGAGGGAAGGAGAGAGGATGGAAGGAGAGAGGAGGGAAGGAAAGGGGTGGAGAGGGAAGGACAGGAAGGAAACCGAACCGTCCCATGGGTCATCACCGAACCGTCCCATGGGTCATCACCGAGCCGTCCCATGGGTCATCACCGAGCCGTCCCATGGGTCGTCATCGAACCGTCCCATGGGTCACGCACACTCAGGTGCGGCGCGACGAGGAGCGCCGACTCACGGAGCGGCTCGACAAGCTGGCGGCGGAGTTGGACGAGACCGCCAAGGAGCTGAGCCGGTCGGTGCTGGAGCCCGCCGTCCGGGACGGGATGCAGTCGGCGTACGACGCGGCCAGGGCGGACGGCGGGCCGGGCACCTTTGGGCGCATGAAGGCCTTCGTGGAGGGCCGCGTGCAGAGAGGAGCGCGCGGCATGTTGGAGGGCGCGGCGGGTGAGTGAGAGGCGGCGCGGGGCGGGGCGGGGCGGGGCGGGGCGGGTCGCCCTGGCCTGGCAGGGTGTATCCCCAGGCAGGGGCAGGCGCAGGGGCGGGGGTTGGGGAAGGGGGTTAAAATGAAGACAAGAGGGGGAGGAGTCACGTACAGGCAGGCAGCGGCCTTCAGAAATACCGTAACCTGCATTAACTGTGCCAAACGTGTGCGGTGCTGTGTGTGCGGTGCGACAGGCTGCATGGAGGAGCAGGTCCGTGCGCTGCTGTCCCGGGTGGACGGCACGGTGCGCGAGGCGATGGAGGAGATGGCGGTGGGCGCAGCGGCCCGACTGGCGCTGCTCTGGTGGGTGGGTGGGTGGGTGGGTGGGTGGGTGGGTTGGTGGGTTCCTCTATGGGGGCGGCCCCGGGGCCGGAGGGCGCGCGCCAGGGGTCGCGTCCTGTGCAGCAGGTTTAGCGCGTTGCGGCCTCTCGCTGTGAACGGGGCCGCCAGGGCGCCGCGTCCACAGGGTGTAACGAGGTATTACGGTAGGCAGCGGCCTTTAGTGTCGGGGTAGAAGCGGTTCTGTGGCTTGCGTACTTCGTCGGATCGGAGGTCCAACTTCACGTTTTAAAGTTTTTGGTCATGAACACACAAAGGCCGTGGACATTAAAAGGCGTAGGACCCGGCAGCGACCGATCGCGGGGCGGCTGGTAAGAGCTCGACCACCCTAGAGCATCTTGCAACGGGCTCCCAATGGATACGGGCGGATACCTCTCGACGCCCGGCTGCCTGGTCAGTGGCCACAAAGCCACCTCCACGCTTACCGCCGCTTATCTTCACCCACCCACCCACCCACCCTCGTGGTGCTGCGTCTACTTCCGTTCGTGGTGCCGCCCTCACTTTCCCTCCCCCCCAGGGACAAGCCGCTCAGTACGTACGAGCAGCGGCTGCACGCCGCCGCAGCCGTGCGCCGCATCGCGTGCGCCGTCGCGGACCTGTGTCGCCGCGCCGGCGTGGCGGTCGACGAGCCCTTCGCGCTCCCGCCCCCGCCCGAGCCGCCGGCCAGGCCGACGCGGCCCGCCGCGGCGCGCACCTGCAGCGCGGTAGCGGCTGCCTGCGGGCCCGGACCCGCCCGCGGTCCCACCACCGTTGGGATGCCGTTGAATGCGCAGCGTGGCGGGGGTACGGCCTCGACGTCCTGCGTGGTCGGCTCGGAGGGCAGCATCGGGAGGGAGCCGATGGGGGGTTGTGGTTTGCCAGGGTCGTCTCTGCCGCCGGGTGCCGCCAGCGGAGCCGACGAGGCACCAGGCGGCCGCATGCTGTGCTTGCCAGCTGGACCACCTCCGCAGGAGCCGCATCCACATCCGCAGCCGCTGCTGCAGGCTCCGCTGCTGCAGGCTCCGCTGCTGCAGGCTCCGCTGCTGCTCTGTGCGACCCACGGCCCACCAGTGGACGACCTGGTCACGGCGCAGCACCTGCCGCGGCAGCCAGGAGGCGCGGCGCAGCCCGCGCCGACGTCCGCCGGCGGCGGCGATGCTCCCTGTGCGAGTTTGTCCCTTGCCCGGGAGGGCGAGGCGAAGGGGACCGCACCCCGGGAAGACGGGTTCCACCCAGCGGTCCACCGGTGGCCCTCGGCCTGTTCGGGCGCCGGGTACCTCAGCGCGGAGGTCCGCGGGGGAGTTCCGATGGGCCCGCCGGAGGCCGGCGGCGGTGGGTGCAGCCACGGCGCGGCGCGCGACGGAGCGGGGGCCGCGCGGGGGAGCGACGGGTGGGAGGGGTTGATGGAGGAGGAGGAGGAGGAGGAGGAGGAGGGGATGCGGTGTGCGGGTGTGGACGGCGATCCGGGTCCGGCGGGTGCGGCCCTGCCGGCGGCCCTGATGACGCACGGTGAGTGGTCGGGGTGTCCCAGCAGCCTCATGCTGCTGGAGAGCATGCCGGGTTCGTGGATGGACCAGCAGGGGCGGGACCTCGAGGAGGAGGAGGAGGAGGAGGAGGAGGAGGAGGAGGAGGGGCAGGTGTGGCAGGACGACGCGGGGAAGGGGGTGGACGAGGTGGATTCCGGGACGTCACCCGCTCGATGAGGGTCACGATCAGGTGCGGCGGGTCGGAAGAACCCCACAGGTCTCGCGTGGCTTCCTCGGGGAGCCAGACCGCGGCCCTTGGGGAGTGCAGCGGGGAGGTGGCGAAGGCGGGGCAGGGCGGGGCGGTGGGGGGGGGCGGGGCGTGATGAGCGTCAGGTGTTTGGAGTTTATGGTGATTCGAGGACCTTATTGGCATCGTCGTTGTAACGTGAATGAACCATGTGGTTAGATAAGAGAGCCGTCTGATCCAAGCCAAGCACCTACATACCTGCCATATCACCGGGCCTGCACCTTTGCGGACACTTGATGCCGTACCGGTGCTGACGTTGCCGTACTGCGCCGTGCACGCCAACACATGTACGAACGCGAGCGCACACACCTCACGAGACATCCTCCCGTTGCGGCGTTTCACAGTGCCGCACAAGGGCATGCCCCTTGTGCTCAGCGGCCCGGACTGCGGCCTCATTTCAGTTGCTACTGCGGCGCTGCTGCGGCGACGGGAACCAGCCAGTCAAACCGTGACCATCACGTGTCATCCGATACGGTACTCGGCATTTGTGAGGGACGCCGGGTGCGGGGCGCCTGACGGCTGCGGCCCGCAGACGGCGGCGTCGGTTCGGGGGCCGGGCAACGAGGGGGCGTTCCATCGAAGGGGCGGGGCGGGGCTGTCTTTATTGACAAAAGGGGGCTGCACAGGCTCGACTAGCTAGCCGCCTAGCACACCACTGCCTTCCACGGAACTCGGAACCGGCCTGCAACCGGCCTGCAACCGGCCTGCAACCGGCCTGCAACCGGCCTGCAACCGGCCTGCAACCGGCCTGCAACCGGCCTGCAACCGGCCTGCAACCGGCCTGCAACCGGCCTGCAACCGGCCTGCAACCGGCCTGCAACCGGCCTGCAACCGCCTGCAACCGGCCTGCAACCGGCCTGCAACCGGCCTGCAACCGGCCTGCAACCGGCCTGCAACCGGCCTGCAACCGGCCTGCAACCGGCCTGCAACCGGCCTGCAACGAACCGGCCTGCAACCGGCCTGCAACCCGACAACCCTACATCCAAGACCGACCGCAGCTTGGGAAGGAGACATAGCGAAGGAAGCGGATGCAGGCCATAAGGGGACAGGGTCTGGGCCAGTTCACGGTCTGTACGGCACCATAAAGCTGCTGCGAAACACGCTCATAATATTTCCGTTCCCAGGTCCCCAGGTCCCCGCCGTCCCTCCGCCTCCGACTGGGTCCACCTAAGGCAAGTCAGCGGTGCTGTCCCGACCTCGTTCCCGACCCGCTTTTGGACCACCGTACGGCAGATATCGTATACGGTAACATGTACGTCAGGGAAACATGTGCATGAGCCGTACCCGTATGAGCCGCATATGTGCATGTTACACAGCATGCAGCGCGGGTGAGTGCGTGCTGCGCGGCGATGCAACGACAGCGGTAATGTAACCGTTACGAGGTTGACCCGTGTCCGGTGCTTGCTTGGCGGTCGCGGCCTCCAGCGGAAGCGTGGGCCTATAGCGCCGTTCCACATCCCTCCCACCGCCCTCCCACGTCCCACCGCTGTCCCACCGCCCTCCCGCCGCCCTCCCACCGCCCTCCCACGTTGCCCATACCGGCCCACATGGCCAGCATGCCCACAGCGCACACCCACACGGTTGGAGATGACCGGTTCGCCCGTGCTTCTATCGGTCCATCTCTTGATGGCGGTCCATCACCGAATACCGCAGCCGCGCAGCCCGTGGACGGTTACAAGCTTACAACACTCACCTCTGCGCGAGCGTAGTGGCTGTGGCTGTGCTATGATACCAAATGCAGTGACACGTTGACTTCTCTAGCAATGAAGTATGAATAGCAGGGAAGTCAGGTTCTAGCGACGATTGGTGAAATGATTTCGGTTGTACTGTTGTACGCCACGGTACAGCACGGCAGAGCCATCGCAGCTTGTTCAGCGGCGGCTGGGTTGCGACTCGGTATCTGCCGTTGTTGCTAATTATAATAATTGCTGTTGCCCCTCTGCCGGGGCATAGTCCCGCCCGCCCGCCCGGGAGAGTACACCCTTCGGGTGGGCAGCGTGGGACGCTTGGTGGTTGCAACGGAGTGGTCATTACAGTGTCCACCGGCCATCTGGCCGGTTTGGACATTGCAGCAACAACCGGCCACTGGTCCAGCGTCGAACAAAATGCTAACGGGTGTCCCTTGCAGGTCGTAGCAGAGTGGTTGTCGTTGCAGGGCGTGTTGTTTTCGAACAAATGTAACCAGAGGTGCTAGAATGTAAAATAGCAGACGGCGGGCTTTTCATTCGGTATTCCGCAGGTGTTGTGTGCCGCGCGTCCTGTGCGTGGGCGGCGCCGTATATTTTCAATAAACCCACCATCGTGGCATGTTTGAATAACATCATGTTGCTGTTGGGTGGGGTTGCTTCAGAACCAATTGAAATTATTGGCGCTGAGCCGTTCCCGTCTCTCATATCTCTTTCGCCTTTTACTAAAGAGATCAGCGAGCACGGCTCATTGAGGCGCATACCAACTTTTTTTGGAAGGCTTTTGCCTTATCCAAGTGAACGTATTTCAAACATCACTAACGCGCAACACTCAAAGATTGTTGACCTATAGCAAAATCAAGACTGATGTAGTGCGTATATGGGAGTTTGCTTTCGGACAGCCACCTTTCCCCACTAGGTAATTGAGAGCTATTGTCTCCGTTGGTTGCTTAGCAGTCCCTTAATTGTCTCAAGAGACAGTTAGGATCTGCCTGCCCGGCTACCTGGCTGCAGAATGTATGGGCAGCCATGGCAGGCCGCTACGATGGCGGACACAGACTGGGAGGTGCATCCTTCAACACCAGGCGATGGCGGACACAGACTGGGAGATGCTGTCAAGATTTCCGTAATGAACAACCTCAAAGTACTGCGAGGTTGTGATCATATCGTAACTCTTTTGCGCGAGCGTGCCGTACCAACGCCCGTTGGTTGCCCAACACTCAAGATTCCTACCTTTCATGCCTGAAATCAATCCAAGCGATGTTATCGGGAGTCATCGGGACACAGAGATGGAGCCCCCGGCACAACAGCTGGCTTCCCCATGCGTCACCTCAACACTGCCACCGTCGCCGGTCCCCCATCTTCCACTCAACGGCCGCTGTCCGCCGTACCTCAACGTACAGGCACAACCCGCTTAGCCCGCTATGATGAAGCCGTCAAACGACATCCGTCAGCGCCCCTGATGCGCTTGACGGTGTGCAGGAGTGCGGCAGTGCCCCTGGACGGTGTGCCGGAGTGCAGCACACGTGCGCAACGTGTGCCACGGTGGCAGAGCCCCGCGGGTCGGCCGATCCACCACCAGCTGGCACCCGACGCGCGCTCCAAACAACAAACACCACCATCCCACCACGCGCCCACGACTGTCGGCCACTCTCCCCACAAAGCACCAAGACGGTAAAATTGCCGTACACGTATGCGTCGTACAGCCAGTTTCCCACTGCACCTTTGGGGGCTAAACAAGCCCCCTCTGGCTGGTATCGGCGGTTAAATCCGGTATATTCCTAACGCTACCCCAAACGCTTCCCCAAACTGCAACCACAGCACCCGACGGCCAGGAGACCGCCCTATAGGTGGTGCGCCGAAACCGAACCCACCCGTGCGCCGCGTGGAGCTACGCCCACCGGCATGTAACCGGACATGGCAGTGTGACCAGAGAACACGCGCATACGCCGAAACCGAAACCAAACCCACGGGGGGTTGCCACTCGCTTGACGCCAGACCGCGCTCCGGACCACTGGCGGCCTTGCTTAACCACCCCCCTTCCCCTCCCTGCACACGTCATGGTTCCAACTTGCGCTGCAAGGGTGGCGACGCAAGGGTGGCGTGCATGCTCGCGGAGCTACGCCCACCGGCTTGTAACCGGACCGTGCCTGGCCACCCCGCATGGATCGGGCTTGCTGCACATGATCACGTCCGCAGGTACGCATCCCGCATCCAACATGGTCCGCGAGGAAATTGCAGCCAACAGCGCCGGCGCCGCGTTACGTCAACGGAGATACAGGGGAGCGCAAGCTAAATGTACAGCACTCAGCCCCCACGCGAGGGTAGTCAACGGCATCCGTGCACATGGATGCGGGGGGGCTCAACTACTGTCACCGGCACCGACCCGCGGGCCGGCCGTTGTGACCCATGCACACCTCCGTCCACAACGCGCCATGCGTCATGCACGCACATGCGGCATCGTTCGGTTACCCAGCTTCGGTTACCCACCCGAGGCCGGCACTCCGCGATGCATCCTGGCAGTGCCCCAGTTGGCGGAAATGTACGGGGTTCTCCCAACACGTTTGAAGCTGTCACAGTGGCGCACTCGTTGTACGACAGCATGGTGCGCATGACCCCGCGAGGCGGCAGCCGTAAACGGTGTGGCCTCAGGACATGTCTACACAACCGGACAAGCCTACCTGCTGCAACCGCCCCTCGCGCCTTGCTTACCGCCCACCTACTCCCTAGCTACGCTGAACACCTTGACGTCCATGGCAATGCCCTGCAGTGCTTCCATTTCCCTCCACCGCGTCCGCTCTGGAGGTCTCTACCCTGTGCCCCTCCACGCCGCCTGGTCCCGGTCCCTTCTGTTACTCGTCTGAACCTTCGTCTTAACCCGCTGCCCGCGTCTGGGCCTCGACCCACAGCCGCAACCCATCGGCCTTCATCTTCGACGCAGCCCTCCTCGCCTGCTGTCAGTCGACCGGGCAGCCCATATCCAGGAGGCGCTGCAGCTGCTGTGGACTGGCCCCCCACTGGATGGCGCTGTTGAAGGTCATCCCGTCCGGGTCCCAGGGGCAGCCCAACTGCCGCAGGCAGGTCAGCGCGAGCAGGTCCCCGTAGCAGGCGTCCTTCATCATGCGATACTTGTCGGCCGCCTTGTTACAAGGGTGTGATTGCGGTCATAATATGAGGACAGGGCGTGGGACGGCTGAGTGTAGTTGTCCTATCTACATTTGATTTAATCGGATGTCATTCCGGGAGAGGCCGGGAGGAACCACGGACGTCGTGGCTGGGACATTCGGATTGCACAGATTCAATGTGAAGTGCTTCACCAGCGTGTTTGACCACGGCAATGACTGTGTGGTCAAGCCACACAGCGGCTTAGGCGGCAATCACCTCAATCTACATCGAACCAGCCAGCCCACGTATGCCAGCGAAGAGCCGCAACACGCCTACCTCCATCGGGCAGCCCTCGGCCGCAAGCATCTCCAACAGAGGGACGCTGCCAGATCCAATCGCAGCCCCGAATGTGCCCTCGGTCCAGGGGCAGCCCCGCTCCCGCAGCCACCGCATCAGCTCCACGCTGCCTGATTCTGTAGCATGGCAAGTCAGTGCGGGCCCTGCCTGCCGCAGCGCCTCTTCGCCCTCCGGCCCCGCCTCGGGCCCCGCCATCCACTGTAGCACGTGCAGGTGGCCGTTCTGGGCGGCCCATAGGGCATCAATCAACTTCAGGTGACCGCCCAGGGCCTTGAGCTCCATCAGCAGGTCCAAGTTGCCACTGGAAGCCGCGGCGGCAATACCGTCCGTAAGATACACGTCTTTCAGCAGGCCGTTAACTCGGAGATACCGCAATATTAATCTGTTCTTTGAACGTACTGCGGCTTGTGCTAATTCTCGCAAGCTGTCAGTGTCGGCCAAGATCCCCCGCTCGTGCAGCAGCTGCACGCGCTCCAGGGCATCCGGCCCAGTCTCCAGCACCGTCCGTACCAGGGAATGGAAGGGGCACTTGGTAATGCGCCGGCCGGCCTGCTCCTCCAGCCACGCCAGCTTGGCCTGCCAGTCGGGGGTGGGACTGAAAAAGACATATCCGAAGTTGTCGGCGCCAGATGAGAGTGGCCTGCTGCCGAAAAGTGTGGGAAGCACCCGCTGAAGGGAAGACAGATCCAAGCCCAGGATGGCTGACGAACACAGCTTCGAAAAGACTGCCTTGTCGCCGCCGTCGGGCAGCTCGCATCCCTTCAGGAGCCACTCCCCGAGGTCGACGTGACCGTTCTGGAAGGCAGCGCACACCGCCTCGTACGGCACCGGGGTTCCATCGGCCAGCAACCCCTCACACACGGCGCGATGACCAGCGCCAGCGGCGGCGACCAAGGCGTGCTTGGCGAGGCTTGCGCGATCCTCTGACATGGACGTTTGCAGCTGCAGCAGCCAACGCACGATGTGGAGGTGGCCGGCCTCTGAGGTCGACTCAACCACGACCCTGCTACAATATAAGCAGCCCGGACACATGCCGTGTAGCCACTGGCACACCTCCAGGGAGCCGCCCGAAGCCGCGTCTTTGAACACCGACGACAACTGCAGGGAGCAACCTGCTGCCTCTCGAGCAACCTGCAGGTTCGCCAGCACGCCGCTCCGGGCCGTGAGGGCGAGTAGCTGATGCCGCTGCTCCAGAGTCATGTCCCGGGCTGAGTCCGGCCTGCCCCACCGCCACGCGAACGCGTGATGCGGCACCGGCTGTGATAGCCGGATTGACGTGTGGCGCTTAAAATGCGCAGCCATTGCTTTGTCGATCAACTTGATGTTGCAAGTGACCTCGTTCTGCGTAAGGTGTGCTGCAATGCGGTCCAGCAACTCCGACGGCAAAACGGCCAATCGACCTTTTCGCGGCTGTCTCAGGTCCATCCCTTTGGTCAGTCATATTGCTCAGAGTAATTAAACACGCCTGTCCAGGAAGGCCTCGCTTGGTCCGGTCAACCTTTTCACGTCCCTGCGTAACCTCAGAAGCTGTCGAGTTTCTGTTTTGATCAACCATGGAAGCCCTGTGAGGTTGTAATCATATCATTACAACGTCCGATTAGTGCGCGAGCATGCCGTACCAGCATCCCATTAGTGATGCCTTCCTTTCCTGCCCTTAAGCCACCTCCAAAAACTGTTCAAACACGCTGTCTTGTTGCATTGTGGGAATGGATAACGTACCCTAGGCACGGAGGCTTCCAGCTCGTCACTGCCACGACTGCAGCGCGACTGCCCGTTGCGGCCGTCGCCAACTCCACACTAAGGTCCCTCGCCGGGGTGGCGGGGGTGTGCAACGCGGCGCAGCTGTACTCGTGACTCGCCCGATACAGAGCCCATCCAATGACGTTACCGTGTCAGCTGATGTTACATCAGTGTCAGTGTCCCCACCAGTCATCGGTGGCAGCCAGAGCCTCCGCACCACACGCTTTCGAACGTCAAACCCGCGAAGGGAAACATTAACCACATCCCTCGAAGTCGCCTCGGACCAGCACCTCAAGCGCACCCGGCAAACCCACCCCAGGCGCCCCAATCGGTGGCTTCCGCCACTTAAAGGGCCCATCCATTCATCTGGCCCGGGATGCCTGTCGGGCACCCGGTCCCCAATTACTTATTGCGACCCGCACCGCTGGTAACAGCCACTGGTAACCGGACCTTGCCTTGCCACCTCACATACATGGGGGGTATGTTTCTAGAAAGAGAAACATACGCAGGTGCTCATCCATCATTCCACATGGCCCGAGGGGAAAGGTCAGGTAGGGGAGCCCCTGCGCCACCGCCGCGCTACGTCACCGGAGTTACAGGTAGGAAACCAAACCGAAATGTACGGCACTCGGCCTCATGCGGGGGTCGAGGGGTGCTGCATCATGTGGCGGCGGGCACCCGGTGGCGGTAGGTGGCAGTACTCTACACACCCCGCGGGGCGCGACGGCAGGGCCCCCCCCCCGGCGGGGCCCCAGAGGGGCCGCAGCAGCAGGAGGAGCCGCAGGCGGGCGCGGTGGCTCCAGCGCGCCGGGCTTACCGGACAAGGAGGAGGGAACGGAGGGCCGGGGCACGGCCACCGGGGCGCGGACGGGAGGCGGCGGCGAGCAGCTCATCGGCAAGTACGTGTACGGATGTACGGAATAGCCGGCAGCTGGAAGAGAACTGGCGGTGTGTGTACGTACAGGGCCCCCAGCGGCGCACCCGGAGCGCATTGCCAGTGACCGGAATCCATTTTTGTAAGCACCTTGAATGCCACGACCGACGGATTGAATGCCACAAGGGCGCCCATGGGAAGCGGCGGTCCGGCAAGTGGGTTGTGCTGGACCGCAACCCTGACATCCGACATTTGCAACGCGGGGCGGGGGCGGGGGCGGACGACCTGCTGGCCGCACAGCTGGTCCGGGACGGGGCGCTGCGGGACGGGGCGGCGGTGCTGGTGCACAGCGCGGCAGCCGCGTCGGCGTCGTCGTCGTCGTCGGAGGGGGCGGGGGCGGGGCCGGGCAGGCGGCGGCGGATGCGGCGGCGGCGGCGGCGGGTCCTGTGCGCGGCAGCCTGGGGCCGCCGCTGCGGCTGCTGCGCCTGGCTCGGCTGGCGGCCCGGGCGGCGGGCGCTGCGGAGCGGGAGGCGGGAGCGACGCGGCAGCTCAAGCTGCTCGGACTGCAGGTGCTGGGGGGCGGGCGGGGGTGGAGGTCAGGGAAACAGACCACACAAACAATGCTTTGCGGTCGACTTTCGGGGAGCGTGGGGGTGCGAAGGGGGGGTCCAGGTATTGTCTTTATTGACGAGGAAAGGGGTCCAGGTATGGTCAAGGGGGGCCGGGGGCGGGGGGCCGCGGGGATGTGGTCCGGGAGTCCAAAGCCTGGGAGTGTTCGAACCCGGCCCCGGCAAGGGGAGGTTACAGGTCTGATTTTGAAGCTGCGATAGCTGCGTGCTGTTCGGGTCCCATGCTGTTCGGGTCCCTGGTTTGTGAACAAGCGGTTGAGCTGAAGAGGCAGGCCGAGAACGGACCCACGGGCCAGTTGCGTACCGGTCCCTGGTTTGTGAACAAGCGGTTGAGCTGAAGAGGCAGGCCGAGAACGGACCCACGGGCCAGTTGCGTACCGAAGTCCCGAAGGCCCTCCCTTGATCCTTACCCTCGTCGTGCCCGACGGTACTACTGTACGACAGGCGCGCCTGGGTCTCAGTTTGGACGGGGGTCTTATGCAGACGTCAGTGGTACTGGATGAAGCCCTGGCCGCGGCCGCCGCCCCCGCCCGCTCCTAAACCCCGACCGCCGCCGCCGCCGCCGCCGTCGACCCCGCTGCCAAGGACGCGGCCTTGGTGGCGGTTGAGCTTCTGTCGCTGATGCCGGCAGAGGAGCGGGTGGCGCACGCCAGCAAATGGCAGCTGGCCTTGCGGGCGGTGTACGACGCCGACCCGTGGGACCAGATCGCTGCGGCGCGCGCCGCGGATGACGGTGTCAGTGACGCGCAGTGGGGCGCGGCGCTGGAGGGGACGGCAGTGTGCTGCGCGGCGAGGGCGTGCGCGGGGAGCGACACGCTAAGGGTTTCGGAGCCAATGTGGTGGATAGCGCGCCGTTAGATCAGTTGGGGGCGGGGGCGATGGTGGGGTGGGTTGGCCATGGTCGTAGGGTCCGTGAGGGCGGGCATGAGGGTTAAGGGGTTTTACATGTGCGCGGTGGGGCGGTGGGCGGGGGCTTGAGCGGGGTGGGATGTTTCCTGGCAGAGGGCGGCGGAACGGGCAGATGGGGCTGGCTGGTTGGCTGACTGGCCGCTCTCTGTACCTGTCGGTGTTGAATGGGCATTAGATTTGGGACGGGCTGGGGGCAGCAGCAGCAGCAGCAGCAGCAGCAAGGGGGGAAAGCGGCGGGCCCCCTCAGCACCTCGCCTCTCATCTCCTTGCACACCACGCGCCGCACGATGCCTGTAATGTCGGGTCCGTCTCCCGTCCGTTGCTCTCCGGTCAGTACCGGCTCTGTTCATCCATCCGTCACTCCCTTCGTTTCGCTCCATCAGTCAGTCCGTACATGACCCATCCGTCGCTCCCCGCAACTGCTCGCTCGCCCCCATCAGGTGGCCCGCTGGCTCCGCGCCTGGGCAGTGACCGGCACCACCCAGCCGCAGTCCCCGGCGCGCGGCGGCAACAACGGCGGCAACAACGGCGGCGCGGCGGCTTCCGCCCAGGACGTGGCCGTGGCGTGGCGGGAGGCGGCGGTGATGGCGGCCGTGCGTCTGGGTGTGGAAGGCCAGCAGCCGCCGCCCGGGGAGGTGCCGCCTGCGCTTCCGGGGGGGGTGCTGGACATGGCGGTTGACTAAGGGTCGGGACGGGCGGCGGCTGACAAGGAAAGGGGTCCAGGAAAGGATTCCCACTTCAGGCGGCCTCTTTTCATCAGCGGCGGCGCGGACTACGGCAGCTCTATGCAGCAAAAACGGGTCCCAGGGCTCGGATCTGGTCCCAGGGCTCGGATCTGGTCCCAGGGGTCGGGTCCGAGATCTCGTGTCGGGTGCCAGGGGTCGGTCCCAGCAGCGGGTGGGTGTGGGGGCGCTTCGGGCGTACTGTGGTACGAAATTCTGAGACTGAAAGCTGTTCGCGAGCAGCCGGATCAACTTGGATGGCCTTCCGGTGTGTATGTGCGACAATGTGCGACAATGGTTGGTTGGTTGCCGACGGGGGAGCTCGCACACGTGTCGGTGTGAGGTGGCATGAGATCACGTGTCAAGTGGGCTGCTGTAGAGCTTTCTCACCCCTTTCCTCGGCTTCCTCTGTGCATCGACATGTCCTTTGGGCAAGGAGTACGGCACGGCGTCGTCTCCACATCTCGCAGGTCCGTATGACATTTCCGGGTCAGTATGGGCCGGGCCCCTCGGGCACTTGGCCTCTTAGCGGCAGCGCGGTCGCGCGACTGCGTGTTGTATCCGCTTTGGCTATTCCACGCAGGGGACTCCTCATTCATGGCAGTCGACAGAGGTAGGTACAGAGCACCTACTGTCAAGTCCAGACAGTTTGCGATATTGCAAAGCCCCGTCCGGTCACGTGGCGGTTACAGTTGGAAGTTGTCAAGTTCAAGCAGTCCGTCCCGCCCAGCTTCCATGAACGATGCCGCACAACATCCCTTACATTGCAGGTCAAAAATTTTGGATGCTTATGGCTAGGCGCCGAAAGAATTCGAGTATCTGCGATGACCAAGCCCCGCACTCCGCAATTCTTTTGATGTGATCAACTTCTTTTGCTTACGTTCTTCTTGTTGTATCGGCAACTACTTGTAGAATTTAGCGGAAGGTAACACAACCATAGCATTGTTTGCTTATGTCCTGGACAGCGACCTCTTGGAACTTAGCAGACACACCAACAACATCATGTTTTCATATTGTCTTGGAGAGCTTCCTCTGGAAAGTGGCGGCCAGCACAACCGTCGCAAGCATGTAAGAGGTTGCCCCCGCTCGCCCATAACTTCTAGGCCCTCTCATGAGCGCCTTCCCTGTCCACACGTAGTCCATTTAACACTTCTTTGCGGCTTGCCTGTCGCCTCCTACCTAACGTTTGGACCTCAGGGCGTCATGGTTGCCCGCAGCACATGTTGCAGGGAAACCATAGTCAACCAATGAAGTGAGCGGAAATCTACAGTCTGTAGAGATGGTGGGGCGGCTAGGAGAGGTTGCAGCGGTGCAGCACGCTCGGCATTGAAGCGGAGCGAATGAGCAGAACGCAGCATACCAGTATTTCTAGCGCAGACGGCGCAAGTCACAAGGAAATTCGCCGTGACGAATACCACAGCAGTTGGCTGCGCCCGGAGGCCCGAGGCACACTGGTTGGGTTTGTGCGGAAACCATGGGTTGAGTGTCGGCGCACGCGCACTCTCACCACGCAGCTTGCGCACAAGCATTAAAACCTGCTCACCTAGTGTTTGCTTGCTGGACAACGCTGAAGACCGGACGGCAGTTTGAGGGATGGCCCAGGTGCCCAGCCTGAGGCCTTCGGGCATATGTGCCATTCCCAGCAGTGACATTTCGCCCGGTCTTCAGTGTTACCCAGCGTTATGAAGCAAAAAACAGGTGAGCCGGTCTTATCGCTGATCCGCAAGCTGCGTGGTAGGGTGCCAGGGCCGCTGGGGCCCCACAACTCAACCCATGGTTTTCGTGAAGTGGAAACCCCTGGAAACCCAACCAGAGCAGTACCGACCTTGTCATCCTGTCAGACATGTGCGATTGCCAGTAGTGTTTACGAACCATTAGTAGATCTCGTAAGGCAGGATCGTCTGACAGAGAAGCTGGGCCTGTGCAGGGCCCGAGAGCCTCGCAGCCGCTTTCGTACATTGGACATCCTATATCAACCTGCGGCTGGCCTCCTTTTTCACCACAAAGCTGCAAGATCAATTAGACTCTGTTACACCAGGGTTTCCTTAATGCACTTTCGCTCCAGCTGAGTTCTCATTTTTTTGTCCCGAAGCACTGCTTCCCTGCATATTCTTCTTACACGACTATTTGATTATTACACTATTGACAATTCAATTACCCTGCTATGTGGTTTTCATGTTGGAAACGTTCAGCTCATACTCTTCGGAAGTGTTGGGTTGGGCCCAGTCGATGGACTTCACCTTGGACGCGGCTTAAGAGTGTGCTTGTAAAAGGTGAGGTTCGGGTTTTGTGAAGAGGCTTTTGCTGGTCGCCAGTGCTTACAGTCCAAAGTCGTTGCTCCCTTGCCATGCCGGAATCGCCGCTTTATCAGATTCTTGACTATAAATTTATTATATGTTGCTGCAGAGATGTCACAAAGAATTGTCAAGGTCAGGTTCGTGTCGACAGCGAAGTCGCAAGCGCCGCTGTAAACCCTACGTGAGTGCTGTCTTGTGGATAACGTGCTATTGGACTGTTACTTGAAGCTCGTTTATTTGCAATAACGGGGCGTGACCATTGTGACAACGTGCGTCCGAACGCAACATGCTTGGCATGCCTGCCGACTGTATTGATGTCTCTGGGCGTGGAAACGGTTTACAAACTGATCTGGAATCACATTGCGCTTCGTAGTACTCGTCAACCTCTTATCCCGCCGAGCTTTTCCTTCCCCGCACACACAGACCCGAGTGACCAGCGAAGCTTGCACATACCGTACACATCCGAGGACCAGCGAAGCTTGCTCAACAAGAACAGTAAACATGTGTCGAAGACCGCCGTCGAGTGCGCCTTTGCCGTCACGAAATCCCGCATCCGGTAGGTGACGATAGGGCTTTGCTCCCTCGGGATCATGCGCGGGGCTGTGGGTTGAGCAGAGGGAGGGATCATGCGCAGTCGGTCGGGTCGGTCGGGCTGGGGAAGCGGGACTATGCGTGGGTGGGCAGTCGCGGCTAGGGAAGCGGGACTATGCGTGGGTGGGGAGTCGCGGCTGGGGAAGCGGGACTATGCGTGGGCGGGGAGTCGCGGCTGGGGAGGAGGGACTATGCGTGGGTGGGAAGTCGCGGCTAGGGAGGCGGGACTATGCGTGGGTGGGGAGTCGAGGCTGGGGAAGCGGGACTATGCGTGGGTGGGAAGTCGCGGCTGGGGAAGCGGGACTATGCGTGGGTGGGGAGTCGCGCCTGGGGAAGCGGGACTATGCGTGGGCGGGGAGTCGCGGCTGGGGAGGAGGGACTATGCGTGGGTGGGAAGTCGCGGCTAGGGAGGCGGGACTATGCGTGGGTGGGGAGTCGAGGCTGGGGCGGCGGGACTATGCGTGGGGGGGGCGGGGGGGAGGGATATGCGTGGGGGGAGTCGCGGCTAGGGAAGCGGGACTATGCGTGGGTGGGGAGTCGCGGTGGGAGCGGGACTATGCGTGGGCGGGAGTCGCGGGAGTCGCGGCTGGGGAGGGGAATATGCGTGGGTGGGAGTCGCGGCTGGGAAGCGGGACTATGCGTGGGGGGGGGGCGGGGGGAGGGGGATGCGTGGGGGGGAGTCGCGGCTGGGGGGGGGATATGCGTGGGTGGGAGTCGCGGCTGGGAGGCGGGACTATGCGTGGGTGGGGAGTCGCGGCTGGGAAGCGGGACTATGCGTGGGTGGGGAGTCGCGCTAGGGAAGCGGGACTATGCGTGGGTGGGAGTCGCGGCTGGGGAAGCGGGACTATGCGTGGGTGGGAGTCGGGCTGGGGAGCGGGACTATGGTGGGGGGAGTCGCGGCTGGGGAAGCGGGACTATGCGTGGGTGGGGAGTCGCGGCTAGGGAAGCGGACTATGCGTGGGTGGGGAGTCGCGGCTGGGGAATGGGGTGGGGAGTGGGGCTGGGGAGGGGGATGGTGGGGGGGGTCGGGTGGGGGGGGACTATGCGTGGGCGGGGAGTCGCGGCTAGGGAAGCGGGACTATGCGTGGGTAGGGAGTCGCGGCTGGGGAAGCGGGACTATGCGTGGGCGGGAGTCGCGGCTAGGGAAGTCGCGCTGGGAGCGGGATGCGTGGGTAGGGGAGTCGCGGCTGGGGAAGCGGGACTATGCGTGGTAGGGAGTCGCGGCTAGGGAAGCGGGACTATGCGTGGGTGGGAGTCGCGGCTGAGGAGGAGGGACCTAATGCGTGGGTAGGGAGTCGCGGCTGGGGAAGCGGGACTATGCGTGGGGGGGGTCGCGGGGGGGGGGGTGGGGGGGAGTCGCGGTGGGAAGCGGGACTATGCGTGGGTAGGGAGTCGCGGCTGGGGAAGCGGGACTATGCGTGGGTGGGAAGTCGCGGCTAGGGAAGCGGGACTATGCGTGGGTAGGGAGTCGCGGCTAGGGAAGCGGGACTATGCGTGGGTAGGGAGTCGCGGCTAGGGAAGCGGGACTATGCGTGGGTAGGGAGTCGCGGCTAGGGAAGCGGACTATGCGTGGTAGGGAGTCGCGGCTGGGAAGCGGGACTATGCGTGGGTAGGGAGTCGCGGCTAGGGAAGCGGGACTATGCGTGGGTGGGAGTCGCGGCTGGGAAGCGGGACTATGCGTGGGTGGGGAGTCGCGCTGGGGGGGGACTATGCTGGGGAGCGCGGACTATGCGTGGTAGGGAGTCGCGGGAGGAAGCGGGACTATGCGTGGGTGGAGTCGCGGGGGAAGCGCGGACTATGCGTGGGTAGGGGTCGCGGCTAGGGGGACTAGCGTGGGTAGGAGTCGCGGCTGGGGAAGCGGGATATGCGTGGTAGGGAGTCGCGGCTAGGAAGGGACTATGCGTGCGTAGGGAGTCGCGGCTGGGGAGGCGGGACTATGCGTGGTGGGGAGTCGCGGTAGGGAAGCGGGACTATGCGTGGGGGAGTCTCGGCTGGGGACGTGGGACTATGCGTGGGTGGGGAGTCGCGGCTGGGGAAGCGGGACTATGCGTGGGTGAGGAGTCACGGCTAGGGAAGCGGGACTATGAGTCGCGCTGGGAGGGGACTATGCGTGGGTGGGGAGTCGCGGCTGGGGAAGCGGACTATGCGTGGGTGGGAGTCGCGGCTGGGGAGCGGGAAGTCGCGCTAGGGAAGCGGGACTAGGGGAGTCGCGGCTAGGGAAGCGGGACTATGCGTGGGTGGGGAGTCGCGGCTAGGGAAGGGGACTATGCGTGGGTGGAGGGACTATGCGTGGGGGGGGGGGGGGTGGGGGGGATTCGCGGCTGGGGAGGTGCGACTATGCGTGGGTGGGGAGTCCGTTCACTCACCGCCTGACGCATCCGCCTGCATCCTCAAGACCAAAGCCCATGCTGTGCACCTTAACGAGATCCCGCATCCGGTAGGTGACGTTTGGGCTGGGCTCGGGATCATGTGCCGGGTCGCTCGTTGTTGGGTCGGGCCCAGGGAGGGATCGGGTAACTGGGTTGGGCCCGGGGAATCATCATTCGCACGCTCCTGATCTTGCAGCACAGCCCTTGCTTCAGCTCCGCGCCGCAGCAACCTCAGCCAATCCGTTCAGCTCCGCGCCGCAGCAACCTCAGCCAATCCGTTCAGCTCCGCGAAGCAGCCACCTCAGCCCGCTCAGCACAGCGCAGCGCAGCCTTTGCACACGCATTCCCTTTGTTTACTATTGATTTTGTACAATGCCGTAGACCCATGAGATTTGATCCCGTCACTCTTCTAACCCTCCCAATCCCTTATGCGCTGCGATGCCCCTCGCGAGATGGAGCCTGTTTACGTGCAGGACCGCTCATGGTGATAGGTGATAGGCCTGGTCGGTGTTGTGGTTGTGCGATAATACGGATCTGCCCGCGCGTTATGGCACGAGCTGACTCCCTTGGTGGTTACTTCTTATTGCTTGCAGGCGCGGTGGCTGCTGTTGCGGATCGATTGGCCAGGTGCGGTGGTAGGTCCGATAATACGGATCTGCCCGCGCGTTATGGCACGAGCTGACTCCCTTGGTGGTTACTTCTTATTGCTTGCAGGCGCGGTGGCTGCTGTTGCGGATCGATTGGCCAGGCGCGGTGGTAGGTCCGCGCATACAAGGTGATAAGTCAGCCGCCTCGTGATTGCGAATCGGCCCCTTGCTCATGGCACGAGCTGACTCCCGTGATGGTTACTTCTTATTGCTTGCAGGCGCGGTGGCTGCTGTTGCGGATCGATTGGCCAGGTGCGGTGGTAAGTCCGCGCCTACAAGTTGATAAGTCAGCCGCTTCGTGGTTGCGAATCGGCCCCTTGCTCATGGCACGAGCTGACTCCCTTGATGGTTACTTCTTATTGCTTGCAGGCGCGGTGGCTGCTGTTGCGGATCGATTGGCCAGGTGCGGTGGTAAGTCCGCGCCTACAAGTTGATAAGTCAGCCGCTTCGTGATCGACTGCAAATCGGCCCCTTGCTCATGGCACGAGCTGACTCCCTTGATAGTTACTTCTTATCGCTTGCAGTCGCGGTGGCTGCTGTTGCGGATCGAATGGCCAGGTGCGGTGGTACTCTGGTGGTTACTCTGGTTGTTACTCTGGTGGTTACTCTGGTGGTTACTCTGGTGGTTACTCTGGTTGTTACACTGGTGGTTACTCTGGTGGTTACTCTGGTGGTTACTCTGGTGGTTACTCTGGTTACTCTGGTGGTTACTCTGGTGGTTACTCTGGTGGTTACTCTGGTGGTTACTCTGGTGACTCTGGTGGTTACTCCTCATTGCTTGCAGGCGCGGTGGTAGCCCATCCAGGTGTTGGTAAGTTGGTTGGTAAGTTTTGCTTCGCCAACTTTCCACGCCAGCTTTCCACACACGATACACGCTGACCCCGCCCTCGCGTCGCTGCTTGCAGGATCGCTCATCGGAAGGAGTGCTTCGTCGGGTTTGCCAACACGTTCACTCACCGCCTGACGCATCCCCCTGCATCCCCAAGACCAAAGCCCATGCTGTGCACCTTAACGAGATCCCGCATCCGGTAGGTGACGTTTGGGCTGGGCTCGGGATCATGTGCCGGGTCGCTCGTTGTTGGGTCGGGCCCAGTGAGGGATCGGGTAACTGGGTTGGGCCCGGGGAATCATCATTCGCACGCTCCTGATCTTGCAGCACAGCCCTTGCTTCAGCTCCGCGCCGCAGCAACCTCAGCCAATCCGTTCAGCTCCGCGAAGCAGCCACCTCAGCCAATCCGTTCAGCTCCGCGAAGCAGCCACCTCAGCCCGCTCAGCACAGCGCAGCGCAGCCTTTGCACACCCGTGACCCCATTGTCCCTCGTGTCCTCCGTGTCCCTCGTGTTTTTCGTTTACCACGTAGCCGTGGTGTCCCTCGTGTCCCTCGTGCCCTTCGATTCCCTGTGGACAGTGCTCAACCGGTGGTTTTCACCACCACAAACAGCGTGGACTAGACGGGGACCCGCGCTATCATCGCCGTGCACTGTTTGCACAACCCTTTTTCAGACCCACTGTTGACCCCTTCGGTCGACCCCTTCCAAGAGGTCAGGCCTCGTCGTTATAATTAACAGGAAGAACAGTTGGATATTTCGGTAGACAACGGTCTTAGTTGTCTCGTCCTTATGTCAGGTAACTTTCTCGTTGGGATCGGTTGCTCGTCCCATCTCTGCTCTACCTAGGTGCGAGCGCTGCCTGTTGGCAGCGCTTCGCCTGGTCAATTCGACAGGACGATTGAATGTTATAAAGGCTGTAACACATTGCCTCTACTGCATTCGGCGGCTGCGCCGCCAGCGTCCGGCCCAGGCCGACCAACAATGTATCTTCGGCGGCTCTAGGGCGGCGCCGGCCAGGCCTGATCAACCTGGCCGGCAGTCGTCGTTATCTGCCTCACATAATAGCTTCAGTCATTAGCCAAGGTATTGTGTCTGCACTGAACAGCTAGGCTCAGGATTAGGGAGAAGGAGCGCGGCCTCGCCACAACGGTCAGGCCTCGGGGCCAGCATTGGATATAACAAGCCCGAGTTATAGTCCAGCTGCTGTCGCGCACGCCCCGCACGAGTCCACACCAGGCGAAGCGCTGCCAACAGGCAGCGCTCGCACCTAGGTAGAGCAGAGATGGGACGAGCAACCGATCCCAACGAGAAAGTTACCTGACATAAGGACGAGACAACTAAGACCGTTGTCTACCGAAATATCCAACTGTTCTTCCTGTTAATTATAACGACTTATGCCCGCAAATTGCACGACCATCAACGGTGCACGACACACTGACCGTACCTGCAGTCAGGCCCGCCGCCGTCCTCCGCATTAAGGTCCCTCGCCGGGGTGGCAACGCGGCGCAGCTGTACTCGTGACCCGCCCGATACAGAGCCCATCCAATGACGTTACCGTGTCAGCTGATGTTGCATCAGTGTCTGTCCCCACCAGTCATCGGTGGCAGCCAGAGCCTCCGCATCACACGCTTTCGAACGTCAAACCCGCGAAGGGAAACATTACCCACATCCCTCGAAGTCGCCTCGGACCAGCACCTCAAGCGCACCCGGCGACCCACCCCAGGGCCCGTAATCGGCGGCTTCCGCCACTTAAAGGGCCCATCCATTCATCTGGCCCGGGATGCCTGTCGTGCACCCGGTCCCCAATTACTTATTGCGACCCGCACCGCTGGTAACAGCCACTGGTAACCGGACCTTGCCTTGTCACCTCACATACAGGGGGGGGTATGTTTCACTAGTGCAACACATCTGCAGGTGCTCATTCATCATTCAACATGGCCCGAGAGGGAAGGTCAGGTAGGGGAGCCCCTGCGCCACCGCCGCGCTACGTCACCGGAGTTACAGGTCGGAAACATAACCTAAATGCCCAGCACTCGGCCTCCTGCGGAGAGGTCGTCGGGTGTTGCAACATGCTGTGGCGGGCACCCGGCGGCCGCATCAGTGCACATGGATGCGGGCCGACATCCACTGCCACTGGCACGGACCCGCGGGTCCACGACTGCGACCAATGCGCACCACCACTCGTCATGCGCCACGCGCCATGCACGCACATGCGGCATCGTTCGGTTACACAGGTTTGGCCCCAAGCCAGAATCCACCCGAGGCTGGCACTCCGTGATGCATCAAAGCAGTGCTCCTGAATGGAAGGTACGGGGCCCTCCCATCACCTTTGAGCTGCCCCCCTGGCACTGTATGTACGACAGCATGGCGGCGATGTCCCCGTGAGTTGGCAGTAGTCGTGCATTGTGTGACCTCTTCCCACACCACAGGACCAGTCTGCCTGCTGCCCGCACCCGCAGCACCCCGCCCCGCCCCGCCCCGCGCCGCCCCGGCCGCCCCGCGCCGCCCGCTTACGAAACACGTACTCACTCCCCGGTTACACAGGTTTGGCCCCAAGCCAGAATCCACCCGAGGCTGGCACTCCGTGATGCATCAAAGCAGTGCTCCTGAATGGAAGGTACGGGGCCCTCCCATCACCTTTGAGCTGCCCCCCTGGCACTGTATGTACGACAGCATGGCGGCGATGTCCCCGTGAGTTGGCAGTAGTCGTGCATTGTGTGACCTCTTCCCACACCACAGGACCAGTCTGCCTGCTGCCCGCACCCGCAGCACCCCGCCCCGCCCCGCCCCGCGCCGCCCCGGCCGCCCCGCGCCGCCCGCTTACGAAACACGTACTCACTCCCCGGTTACACAGGTTTGGCCCCAAGCCAGAATCCACCCGAGGCTGGCACTCCGTGATGCATCAAAGCAGTGCTCCTGAATGGAAGGTACGGGGCCCTCCCATCACCTTTGAGCTGCCCCCCTGGCACTGTATGTACGACAGCATGGCGGCGATGTCCCCGTGAGTTGGCAGTAGTCGTGCATTGTGTGACCTCTTCCCACACCACAGGACCAGTCTGCCTGCTGCCCGCACCCGCAGCACCCCGCCCCGCCCCGCCCCGCGCCGCCCCGGCCGCCCCGCGCCGCCCGCTTACGAAACACGTACTCCCTCCCCTGAACACCTTCCTGCCCATGACAATGCCCTGCATTCCCTTTATCGCAACCCCCTGCCCTAATCCGTCCATGACCACGCCGCCTGGTCCCGGTCACGCTACGCCTAACCCCCGTCTACATTGGTCGGGATACCCGCTGCCCGCATCTGGGCCTCCACCCACAGCCGCACCCCCTCGGCAATCGACTCCGACGGGGCCCTCCTCGCCCGCCGCCAGTCGACCGGGCAGCCCATATCCAGGAGACGCTGCAGCTGCTGCGGACTAGCGCCCGAATGGATGGCGCTGTCGGAGGTGTCCCCGGCCGGGTTCCAGGGGCAGCCCAACTGCCGCAGGCAGGTCAGCGTGAGCAGGTCCCCGTAGCAGGCGTCCCTCATGTAACGCTCGCAATCCTGCTTGGACCGATCCGAACGTGGGCATCGAAAGTGGGCAGAGGAGAAGTCGGCAGTTGTTTTGTTGTCATCCGAATTACGCGGGCGTGGCTATACTGATACTGTACATGTTCTTCATGCAATGCTCGCATCCCTGCTTGCACGGGTGCGAACGTGGGCAAGACATAAGGACAGCGCGTGAGACGGGTGCTCAGAGCGTGTGGGGGCCTGTCTAGGTTTTCTTGTCGGGGTGCTGATAGCCCTGCGTGAGTGTGAGTGATGGGGGCGCCAAATGAGGCTGCGGCGCATCCGCTGACTGTATGAAACTGTGTAGCTGTGTCATTTTATCCTTCGTCTTACACAGGTGTGGCTATTATACTCAGGCGTTGTACGGTCTGAGTACTGCTTTGTAAGCTTGTGTTGGCGAGGCAGACAGTTCTTGCCCACCCGGACGTTTCAACTTGATGCGGTGCCATGGGCAAGGACGGCGTGAAGCGAATACCCCGCGAGTTTAAGGATGCCCTACTTGTGTCTACTCACAATGAGCGTTCCCCATGAACAGCTGAGGCATACGCGCACAAAGCGGCATCTGCGCGACATCATGGCAGCAGCCGGGTCCATCTCCCTCGCCGACGCGGCAACGGTGTGTTTGGAGGCACTGCCCAAGCAACCCTGGAGAGAAGGTTATTCCCCTGGAGCTGTCGGGCATCTTGGGTTGCGGGTATAACACACAGCTGCGGGACGTGTGGGGTGGGGGCGGTGCTGCGGGAGTTGGGAGGGCGGTACATGCATGAACCATCAGTGCTGCTTGGGACCCGCGAAGGTGCAGGGGTCCTGGTCAGCTGGAGGGCGCAGCTTACGCGCGCTTCACTCGGCCGGAGCTGCCCGATGTGCTGTGCTGCGCGTGCGGGGGACGCCGGGCGCAGCGCCCGAAGGACGACGGGTCCTCGTCCTGATGTGGCAACAGGGAGGGCTTCGCAGCCCTCAGCCACGGATCCGCGCAGCTGCATCAGGGAGGCGCCCCAACGCAGCTGGCAGTCCGCAACCCTCTCCAGGTCCCGTCAGCAATAGGCGCCTACGAGCTATCTGGGCCCGTTGGAACACCCGGTCCCGGTGGAAAGGCGCCGAAATCGTTGTTTGCGAGCACGGATACGCGGGGGTGCGGCGGACCCGTGGGCCAGGTGCGACGGTGGAGGCGTTAGTCCTGTGCCGAAATCGTTGTTTGCGAGCACGGATACGCGGGGGTGCGGGGGACCCGTGGGCCAGGTGCGACGGTGGAGGCGTTGGTCCTGTGCACCTCGCCCTTGCCCCTCAGCCATCACGCAGGCAGCTGCAAGGGAATGATGCGGCAGAGAGAGCTGGCGCTATTGTGCTGGGCGGTGCGCAGGCCTCTTGGTGGGACTCGCCTCGGCCTTTGTGCCGATCACCAATGTTGTGTGGCCGCATTTTGCTAGGGCGAGTGTCAGAGCTGTGGACTGGCAGGCTGGATGGGCGTCAGTGCTCAACCGGTGGTTTTTGGGCGGGGCCCCAGCGCGAAGCGCGTTCGGGAGGCCCCGCCCCCTAGGATTGCCCATGTCCGTGTGTCCGTCCGTGTGTCCGTGTGTCCCTGTGTCCGTGTGTCCGGTAACGGCAAAACGTTCATTATCCGCTAAACTAATTCGTTATGTTTGTCATATTAATTGTCCTCTATTGCAAGGTAACTTTGGTTTGGCTGAAAAAAATTCTTTGCGCACAAACGGTCAAAGTAAAGCTCCGCGGTCCCCATGGACCCGAGTCAACATCCAACCAACGCCTCTCGCGCTCATATTTGTTGCAACGGGTGCCGCGTGATGAATACTTGAATTAGGAATGGGCGGCGCGTGCTAAATTGAACTTCGATAGTGTTCTGATACCACCAACATCAAGATTTGCCTTTCTGTCTTGCCAGATGAATACAAATCAACAATATGTATTGAATCAAAGTTTCAAGATGCAAAGGGATAGCGTACCGAGTGCCAACGAGTTCTCCAGTTCCGATGGCCCAAAGTCCGGGTCTCACCGCGGCTTTTTCGCACCCTGTTTTTGCCTTACATTTGCTATGTAACTATTGATAGCAAACTTTAGAGGTTCACGTCTGCTGCGAGCGTGCAACTGAAGGGTTGCATGCCTGCCGACGGACCAAAACAACTACAGTTTCACGGCAAAACAAGGATGCTTCAAGCTTGCTTTGTGATCATCTGCTTGACAGACGGATGTGGTAGTGCAGAGGCGACTATCGTTACCATAGTGCCGATACGGTGACCGCCGTCGCCGGCGGCGCGTACTGCAGGATGGTTTCGGGGCTGCCGACGTGTTTGGGCTTGGTGAATCTATGCACGCCGATCCCCCTTCAACATCAACGACACCCCCAATGTCAACCTTTCACTTTCTCACACTGTTGCGCGGTAATAGAGTTTTCCTTCTTAAGCAAGCAGCCTGTACGGATTATAGGGGGACCCCGCCCTTTTCCGGCTTTGAGGAAGCCGACCCCTACTTGTCACCACCACAAACAGCGTGGACTAGACGGGGACCCGCGCTATCATCGCCGTGCACTGTTTGCACAACCCTTTTCCAGACCCACTTTTGACCCCTTCGGTCGACCCCTTCCAAGAGGTCAGGCCTCGCCACACTGACCGTACCTGCAGTCAGGCCCGCCGCCGTCCTCCGCACTAAGGTCCCTCGCCGGGTGGCGGGGGTGTGCAACGCGGCGCAGCTGTACTCGTGACCCGCCCGATACAGAGCCCATCCAATGACGTTACCGTGTCAGCTGATGTTACATCAGTGTCAGTGTACCCACCAGTCATCGATGGCACCCAGAGCCTCCGCATCACGCGCTTTCGAACGTCAAACCCGCGAAGGGAAACATTAACCACATCCCTCGAAGTCGCCTCGGACCAGCACCTCAAGCGCAGCCAGCAAACCCCCCCAGGGCCCGTAATCGGCGGCTTCCGCCACTGAAGGGCCCATCTATTCATCTGGCCGGGGATGCCTGTCGGGCACCCGGTCCCCAATTGCTGCGACCCGCACCGCTGGTAACAGCCACTGGTAACCGGACCTTGCCTTGCCACCACACATACATGGGGGGTATGTTTCTCTTTCTAGTGCAACACATACGCAGGTGCTCATTCACCATTCCACATGGCCCGAGAGGGAAGGTCAGGTAGGGAAGCCCCTGCGCCACCGCCGCGCTACGTCACCGGAGTTACAGGTCGGAAACATAACCGAAATGTACGGCACTCGGCCTCATGCGGGGGTCGACGGGTGCCTTCACATGCTGCGGCGGGCACCCGGCGGCGTCGGCAGTATCCCACAACGATGCAGGCCGGCCTCAACTACTGTCAATAGCACCAACCCGCGGGTCGGTCGATGCAACCCATGCACACCTCCGTCCACAACGCGCCATGCGGCATCGTCCGGTTTTGCCCCAAGCCAGAATCCACCCGAGGCTGGCACTCCGTGATGCATAAAAGCAGTGCTCATGAATGGACGGTACGGGGCCCTCCCATCACCTTTGAAGCTGCCCCCCTGGCACTGTATGTATGACAGCATGGGGGCGATGTCCCCGTGAGTTGGCAGTAGTCGTGCATTGTGTGACCTCTTCCCACACCACAGGACCAGCCTGCCTGCTGCCCGCACCCGCCCCGCCCCGTCGACAAACTTACTCCCTTCCCTGAACACTTTCTTGTCCATGGCAATGCCCTGCATCCCCTTCACGGCAACCCCTTTCCCCAATCCGTCCACGACCACGCAGTTTGGTCCCGGTCACGGTTCTCTAATCCGGCGAGATACCCGCTGTTGCCCGCATCTGGGCCTCCACCCACAGCCGCGACCCCTCGGCCGCCGATTCCGACGCAGCCCTCCTCGCCCGCCGCCAGTCGACCGGGCAGCCCATATCCAGGAGACGCTGCAGCTGCTGCGGACTGGCCCCCCACTGGATGGCGCTGTTGAAGGTCTCCCCGGCCGGGTCCCAGGGGCAGCCCAACTGCTGCAGGCAGGTCAGCGTGAGCAGGTCGCCGGAGCAGGCATCCTTCATGTAATCCTCGCAGCCCTGCTTGGACCGGCGCGAAGATGGGTGTCAAATGAGGGTTGGTGGAAACTGGTAAGCCTGCTGTGCGTAGCTATATCATTACCATTTGTCGTACACGGATGTGGATATGCTCAGGCAGACGACTTTTGTGTGAACCACCGAACGTTTCACTTGAACGGGCGCCGTGGGCCGGGATGGCGTGAAGTGGATACCCCACGAGTTTTAAGATGCCCTTCCTGTCTCTCTCCACGTTGCGCACTTCCATTCACCCCCTCCCAGGAGCTCACCGAACAGCTACGGAATAAACGCACTCACCGGCAACACACCTACCTCCATCGGGCAGCCCTCGGCCGCAAGCATCTCCAGGAGAGGGACGCTGCCAGCTCTGATCGCAGCCCCGAATGTGCCCTCGGCCCAGGGGTAGCCCCGCTCCCGCAGCCACCGCATCACCTCCACGTTGCCTGATACGGCCGCGTGCCCCGTCAGCCGACACCCAGCCTGCCGCAGCGCCTCTTCGCCCTCCGGCCCCGCCTCGGGCCCCGCCATCCACTGCAGCACGTGCAGGTGACCCTTCCGGGCGGCCTCCATGGCAGCATCCGCCGTCAGGTCACCGCCCAGGGCCTTGAGCTCCATCAGCAGGTCCAAGTTGCCGCCGCGCGCGGCCTCACAGATACCGTCCGTAAGATACCGAATTTTCAGCAGGTCATTAACTCGGAGGTACCGCAAGGTTGATGTGTTCTGTAAACCAACTGACAAAGATCTTACGAAGCGAAACCTGATTGCGTCGGCCAAGATCCCCCGCTCGTGCAGCAGCTGCACGCGCTCCAGGGCATCCGGCCCAGTCTCCAGAACCGTACCTACCAGGTCATGGAAGGGACACTTGGTAATGCGCCGGCCGGCCTGCTCCTCCAGCCACGTCAGCTTGGCCTGCCAGTCGGGGGTAGGACTGAAAAAGACACATCCAAAGCGTTCAGCGACAGATGAGAATGGCCGGCTGCCATAAAGTGTGGGAAGCACCCGCTGAAGGGAAGGCAGATCCAAGCCCAGGATGGCTGACGACAACAGCTCCGAAGAGACTGCCTCGTCACCGTCGGGCAGCTCGCATCCTTCCAGAAGCCACTCCCCGAGGTCGGCGTGGCCGTCCTTGAAGGCAGCGCACACCGCCTGGTATGGTACCGGCGCTCCATCGGCCAGCAGCCCCTCACACACGGCCCGTTGACCAGCGCCAGCGGCGGCGACCAAGGCTTCCCTCCAGTACATCCGGCGATAAGGCCTGTCCAGCTGCAGCAGCCAACGCACGATGTGGAGATGGCCAGCCCTTGCAGCTGAGGCAACCATGTCCACGTTATAAGACAGGAAGTTGTCCGGCACTCTGTCGTGCAGCCATCGGCACACCTCCAGGGAGCCGCTCGCACCCGTGTACCCGAATGCCTCACGAACCAGCAGCGAGCAGCCTGCCGCCTCGTGGGCAACCTGCAAGTTTGCCAGCACGCCGCTCCGGGCCGTGAGGGCGAGTAGCTGATGCCGCTGCTCCAGTGTCATGTCCTGGGCTGAGTCCGGCCTGCCCCACCGCCACGCGAACGCGTGCTGCGGCACCGGCTGGGACAGCTGGATTGACGTATGGCGCTTAAAATGATCCGCCGTTGCTTTATTGATCATCTTCATGGTGCAAACGACTTCGTTCTGCGTAAGTTTCGCAGCAAATGGGTCCAGCAGTTCCGACGGCAGAACGGCCCATCCCTGACCAACTTGCGGCTGTCTCAAGTCCATTACTACGGTCAGTTATGTTGCCAAGAGTATGTAAAGACGCCTGTCCAGAAAGGCCTCGCTTGCTGTGTCTCAAGTCTTATACATTTACGCGAAACCTCAGAGGCTGTCATGAATTTCCATAATATCAAAAGTCCTGTAAGGTTGTGATAATGTCACAACTCGTAAATGCGCGCGCATGCCGTACCAACGCCTGTTGCCTTGCCGTGGACTGCCTTCCCATCCTTGATGCCTATCTTTCTTGGAATTCGATTTACTGTACACGGGGAAGATCAGGTGGGGTTGTAGTTAGGGTTATCTGCGGGTTCCACCACCAAGGGCGCCCATCCATGAAGCAATGATGGCCCACGATGCATGTCGGGCACCCGGCCGGAGATGCCGATCCAGCGCCAAAAAATGTGAAGAATGCCGCAACAAGTCCTCCACAACCGTGTACTCGCATCTCCACGGCGAGGTCCCCGACCTTCGACCCCTCACAGCCACCACCGCCACCACCTGCCCTCCCCTTCCGGAGCGAGCGGAGTGGCGCCACCCTCAACACTCAAGACGCGGTCCGGCCCCCTCCTCCTCCTCCTCCTGCCCCTCACCCTTCGAAGCCCTCCTCCTCCTCGTCCTCCTCCTCCTCCTCCTCGTCATCGCTCCGCCCCGTCGGCTGCGGCCGCAACGTCCCCACCGCGCCCATGCCCCCCACCTCCCCCACCTTGTCCACCACCGCCACATAGATCGGCCCCCAGCCGCCCCGGTCCGGAAGGCAGATGGCGCCGTGCTGCGTCGCCTGCGCCCCCAACACCCCCGCCACATCCACCACCGCCTCCTCCTCCTCCCCCTGCTCCTCCTCCCTCCTCTCCGTCGTCCCTCCCCTGGACCCGGCCCCGCCTCCTGCCCCCGGTCCCCCCGCCCCCGCCGGCCCCGCCGCCCCCGCCCCCTGCCGCCGCAGCAGCTCCAGGGGCGGCACCACCCTGGCCGCCTCCGGCCCGCAGCGCTGCAGCAGCCGCTGCACCACCTCGTCGTTCTGCAGCGGGGCGATGGAGCAGGTGGAGTACACCAGGCGGCCGCCCACACGCAGCGCGCGCATGGCCGCCAGGCACAGCTGCGGGAAGGGCGGGGGGAGGGGCGGGAAGGGGCGGGAAGGGGGATTCGCGTGTCGCGTCGCGATGCGGGTGGGGTAGGGTAGGGTAGGGTAGGGTGGTTGAATGGAAAAAAAGAAAGGAACCAGGGTGCGTGGGTGGGTATGAGCGGTAGGAAATCGGTAGGCTGGTTGGCAGAGGTTGAGCTGCGCTGAGCGTGCGCTGACCCGGGCTCGTGGGCGTTGCGTCGTGGCTTGGGGCGGTGTGGGCAGGGTTTCGGAGTTAGGGGGGAAAGCGGCTCCAGGTAGTGCAGCAGCGCCGTGGCTCCCCCTCCCCCTCCCCCTCCTCCCGGCGTGCCCCGGTTTGAGGTTCTGGGTTCTGGGTTTGGTTTTTCTTTTCTGTTTTAACTCCCATCTCCCGACGCATGATGTCGCAGTCTTTCTTCCCCCACGGATATCATTCTGTTTCCTACACCCACTCCCGGCCCGGATGGCTCCCCAATCGTCCCGCACCCGTACACCTCCCACCTCTTACACCTCCCAGTCCCCCCAACGACCAACCTGCCTCCCGCCCCTCCCTCACCCCTCCCTCTGCTCTTCCTCCCCTTCCCCTCCCTCACCCCGCCCCTCCCTCACCCCTGCCCCTCCCTCACCCCGCCCCTCCCTCACCCCTTCCCCTCCCTCACCCCGCCCCAGCACCGCCCCGCCCCTTCCCCTCCCCCCCACCTGGCCCCCCTTGGCCCCTTGGCAGCACCGCAGTGTTAATAATCTGTCCCAGGACCAATTTCCAATTTCCCCAACCTCCCTCCCCACCTGCAGCTGCTCCTCCGCGATCCGCCTGCAGCCCGCCAGCGACCAGTCCCCCTCCGGTATGGCCCCCCGCTGCTGCGACGCCGCCTGCTGCAGCACGTGCCGGTCGGAGGAGCAGGGCGCGTCCACCAGAACCCGTTCGTAGCGGCCGGCCTGGTTGCGGCCCCAGTACGCGTGGCCCTGGTAGTTGAGCACCTGCGCCGGGGGGGTGGGATGACGGATGGGAGCCAAGAGTGCTGGGTATCGCATGTGACGATCGCATGAATCTCTGGGGCACCGCGCGCAGGGTGGGTGGGTGGGTGGGTGGGATGACGGATGAGGGCCACCCACCTCCACATGCGCGCGGGCGCCCAGCGGCAGGTACTCCTCCAGCACCCGCTGCAGCCGCTGCAGCCGCTGCCGGTCCGGCTCGTTACACACCAGTTTCCCGGGCGCGAGGAGCGAGAGAGGCGGGGGCGGGGGCGGAGGCAGATGTAGCGGCGGCTGTCCGTCCGCAGACGACGCGGCCGCGGCGCCGGCGGGTGCGTCTTCCGCCGCCGCGGCAGCCGACGCGCCGACCCGTGGGTCAGTGCCGCACGCACTTTGGCGGCGCTCTTCGACGCTGCCGCCCGCCGCCGCGGCTTGCTGGTCCGCCTCCGGTGTCCCGTCAGGGGCTGCGGCCTCCTCGCCATCGACGTCACACCCCGTTTGAGCTGATCCCCGCGCGGCTGACGCCGAGACCGATGCCGGAGACGATGCCACCGGTTCCTCTACCTCGGACGTCACCGTCGCCGCCGCCGCCGCAGCAGCTGTCGCCTCCGGCGCAGCCGGCTGCGAGGCTGACGGCGCCGCCGTGTACGGCTGGGCGTCGAACAGTCGCTGCGCCACCATCACGGACTTGCCCCCGGGTGCCGCGCACATGTCCAGTACGGCATGGCCGCGTTGCGGCTGGAGCAGCAGTACGGGCAGTACGGACGCCAGGTCCAGCCAGTACCACACCCGCAGCGCGGAGGCGGGGTCGAGGGGCGGCGGTGGGTAGGGCCCCGATGACTTGGCACGTCGGTAGGCGTGCAGGGGGCCGAGGGCGAGGAGGTTCAGCAGACCGGCGGCGCTGCAGGCGGGTGTGGCTGCGGGCAGGATGAAACTGTTGGCCACGGCCGCGTGAACCGTGGGTTTCAGGAGGGCCTCCCGGAGTGCGGGCCACCTGGGTTCGGCAGGATTGCAACGGAAAGAGGGCAAGGGTGCAACGGAAAGCGAGGGGGAGAGGGAAGGTGGGGGGAGAGGCGAGGAGGGTACTCCGGAGCTGACACGCCCCGTTCAGGGCGAGGACGAGGTGGTTATGGCGGCGGGTGGCGGTTTGTGAGGGGGGCGGCCGGCAGACACGGTGAAGCACGGGAGCGAAATGATATTACCTGGCACCGTAGACGCTGGAATAGTACTTATCAAACTCCTTGCTGTTATCCTTTTGCTTGCTCTTTGCCCGATGGCCGCGAGCATGTGACTGCTTGGAAGAGCGCATCGCTAAGGTGTAATATATTTACAAGTCTCACAGAAGTATTAGAAAGGGCCATTCGTCGTATCGTTGCGTCTGAAACTCTTGAAGTCTTGTCCAGCACGGTTGGTACGAGCTGCGGTGTGACCGTTAATCCATATATGGTTTTCACATCAATTTTAATATTGACCCAACGCCGCTGAAGTAGCTTACAACTTAGCTGGCGGTGACATCCCACACACTCACCATGATGCTCACCAAGGGCCACGCAGCTCAGTCGTCTGTCGGGCTTCGCCGCGGATGCAAGCCCGCTCGTGTTTCTACTCGCGTTTTGTGTAGCGCGCAAGCAACTGTGAGTCTGATGCAGGCGCCGACTGAACATATTCCTTTCTTTAGCGCGATCGTCAGAGATTTAAAAAATCAATAATTACATGTATCATGCTGGAGGTGTATAATGAACTAATAGATCTGCATGAATTTGGGCGCAGATGGGCGAGGTGACTATCCGTCGGCGACCACCGCACGGAGTGGATATTCAGCCGTAAGTTGACGCCCAAAGCCCCGTATTGTCCTATATTGTTTTCTATCTGTCCTGTGGGTAATTGGGCTGAGCTGGATTTTACACCTGTGCAGGTGCGGGCCTCATGCCTTCCGCGTCGGCGGGCTGCCCGACGAGAACAAACCGCAAAACATCCTGGAGGAGATTGTCTGGTGCGTTGTGCGGCGGCCGCGGAGCTGCGCCGCTGCGGGGCTGCCCTCAACCGTCTTGGGGCATGGAAGCTTGAGACTGATGGAAGGGGGAGGGAGTAACAAGAGTCTGAGGAGGCCATCCGGCTCCTCTAACAAAGCACCCTCCTTGCCCCAGATCCCCAAGCTGAACCCCGTGTGGGTCGGCCACAGCCAGCCGCAGAAACCAGCCACCCCCTCCTCCCACAATTCGCCGTCGCACGTCGCCACCGTCGGCCGCCTTCCCCGCCCTGGCCCCGGCGCCACCCCCCATCCCGCCCCACCCTACCCTACCCTACCCTACCCTGCCCTAGCCCTGGCTTGCCCTGATCCCGCCCTACCCTGCGCTAAGCCTGCCCCTGCCCCTGTCCCCGCCCCGCGCCGCCCTGCCGCTCAGGTGGAAGGCCCGGGAGGTGGAGGTGATGCGCGACAAGCAGCCGCTCGCCATGCTGCAGGCCATCGCCAAGAAGATGGACCCGGCGCGGGACTTCCGGGGGGCGCTGCTGGCCAAGGCCAGGGAGACGGGTACGGACTTCGGAGAGCCTGGCGGGGGGTTGGGTTCGGCGCCAGGATCGGCCTGCGGCCTCATGTCTGAACTCTGGGAATGCTCTGAGAGATCTGAACCACGTTCATGAACCATGTTACAGTGGACCCCGCCTGTTGTGGGCGCCTCCTCCCCTCCCCTCCCCCCGCAGGTCGGCCCGGCCTGATCGCGGAAGTGAAGAAGGCCTCCCCCTCCAAGGGCGTCATCCAACCCGACTTCGACCCGGTGCGCATCGCCCAGGCGTACGAGCGGGGCGGCGCCGCCTGCCTGTCGGTGCTGACCGACGAAAAATACTTCCAGGTGAGCGAGGGAGGGAGACCGCCCCGTGGGGTGGGGTGGGGTGGCGGGGTGGTGTGTGTGTGTGTGAGCGGGGGGCCGGGGGGCGGCGGGGTTTTAGGGGGGGCCGGGATGGGCGGGAAAAGGTAAGTGGATTGGGGCCCGGCAGCTGAGGAGATGAGGGGTGGGGGCCGGTTTACCCGCATCAGCGGGTGGATAGACGAACACCTAAATAACGGAAGCGTGGATCTTTGGCAGCAAATAAATACATCAAAATACGGGTCGGGTTGGAACCGCTGGGACCCTAGAAGCGCGGTATGTTGAGCGGCGGCACCTTCCCCTGCCCCGGCCCAGTGAGCTGCTTCTGCGGCACCGCGGACCGGACCTCACGGTCCGCTTACCGTACTCTGTGTTTGGCCGTACCCCCGGCCCCCCGCCCCGCCCCCTCTATCGGATATTTGCTCTGGCAGCAGCGCAGTATACCTATGTCTACCAATTTCCTATACCCCCCCGCCCGCACCTCCCAGGGTTCCTTCCAGAACCTGACCCGCATCCGGGCCGCGGGCGTCCAGTGCCCTCTACTGTGCAAGGAGTTCATCGTGGAGGCCTACCAGGTGTTCAAGGCGCGGGCCAGGTGCGACCCACGGGTCGGTGGGTCGGTCGGTCGGTGGAACGGGCCGGGTGCGACCCACGGGTCGGTGGGTCAGTCGGTCGGTGGAACGGGCCGGGTGCGACCCACGGGTCGGTGGGTCGGTCAGTTAACCTAGAGACCCTATTGACCACTACGGTACATCCACGCACAAGAACGATGCGCCCCCTTCCCGCCTTCCTCCCGACCAATGTCTACCAATTTCCAATACCCCTCCCTCCCTCCCTCACCCCTCGCACAGCGGCGCCGACGCGATCCTGCTGATCGCGGCGGTGCTGCCCAACGCGGACCTGGCCTACTTCATGAAGGCCGCGACCAACCTGGGCATGAGCTGCCTCATAGAGGTGGGGTGGGGTGCGGGTGGGGCAGATGTGCGGGAACGAGATGGGGAGAGCGCCAGGACGACTCGGCCCGACCCACCACAACCTTGTGCAACATGTAACCATTCAGCACCCCCGCAGCTGGGAACCTCATCGGAAACTTCCCCTCCCTCCCCGCCTCCCTGCCCCCTGCCCCCTCCTCCTCCCCTCCTCCCCTCCCTCCCCTCCTCCCCTCCCTCTCCTCCCCTCCCTCCCCTCCTCCCCTCCCTCCCTCCTCCCCTCCCTCCCCCCTCCCTCCCTCCCTCTCCGCCCTCCCTCCCTCTCCGCCCTCTCCCCGCCCAGGTCCACACGGAGGGCGAGCTGGCGCGTGTGCTTCAGCTGCCCGGGGTTGAGAACCACATCCTGGGGATCAACAACCGGGACCTGGGCACATTCAAGGTGGGGGCGAGGGAGGGAGAGGGAGGGAGGGAGGGGGCGAATGGGGAGCGGCGAGCAGGTCAGGGCAGCCTCGCGAGGCAAAGGGGAGGAACCCTGGGCCGGTCGGGCGCCCGCGCGGGGGCCTCGACTCTGCTCGCGGGTCTCTGCGTTGACTCTAGGGCCTGCACTCGACCTCGAGGTCGCGGCTGGCGGCCGTTGGTTCTGAGGGCCGCAACTGAGAGGTTTGCCTGACCCCTGACCCAAACCCGCTTCTGAACCCCGGACGACACGGGTGGTGTGGTGTGGTGTGGGGTGGGGTGGGGTGGGGTGGGGTGGGGTGGGGTGGGGTGGGGTGGGGTGGGGTGGGGTGGGGTGGGGCCACATGCCACGGGGCCCGGGGGCGAGGGCCGCTCGGGGTGACCGGTGCTGGTGCTGGTGCAGGTGCGGCCGCCAGGATCGGGGCGACGTCTAGGGTTTCGTTCAGCAGCTCACAGGGCTCAGATGAACCGTAACGGGCCCCCCCCCCCGGGTAGAGGGCAGATTGTGGCGGGCAGTGACAGATGCACAGATCCCCCCCCCGGGGACAGCAGTCCCCCTCCCCCACCGGAAGACGGGACCCGGGGATCCCTCGGGGAGTCCACCCCCTGGCCCCCCCACCCCCTGGCCCCCCCACCCCCTGGCCCCCCCCACCCCTGGCCCCCCCACCCCCTGGCCCCCCCCACCCCCTGGCCCCCCCCCACCCCCTGGCCCCCCCCACCCCCTGGCCCCCCCCCCCCCTGGCCCCCCCACCCCCTGGCCCCCCCCACCCCCTGGCCCCCCCCACCCCCTGGCCCCCCCACCCCTGGCCCCCCCACCCCCTGGCCCCCCCCACCCCCTGGCCCCCCCACCCCCTGGCCCCCCCCACCCCCTGGCCCCCCCCACCGGAACACCGGATCCCAATCCCGTCCGTCAGCGCACTTCGTCTCATCTCTGCCTGTCAACACAACAAGCTGCACCCAGCCCCACACACATAAATAACCCCAAGAACCCTCGTCCCCAGTGCTGCTGATGGGTGCTGCTTGATGGCCTGTCACCTGCCCGTCCGCGTCCCCACCCCTCAATCAAACTCCCAACACACGCCCGCCCTCGCTTTCTCCCCCGCCCCCACGCACACAGGTTGACCTGAACAACACGAAGCGCATCATGGAGAGCGAGTGGGGGCAGCAGGTGCCTAGGGCCGGGGGCGGGGCCGGGGGCGGGGGCGGGGCGGTTCGGGGGATGCACGTGGAAGGGAGGGGGTGGGGTGCAGGGATGAGGGATGGAATTCGGAAGTGAGGTGCTGTCCGGTGCACAGCAGCAGCTTCAGCTCCACGGCAGCTGTGGACGTATCGGCATCGGCATTGGCATCCGTGGGTGGGCGGCATCGCTGGGTGGAGGGCGGTGCTGGGTGGAGGGCGTGCGCGGGCCCCCGCGCACCTTGCCGCGCCCTCACAACCCTGACTGGGCGCCTGAGGTATCCGCTCACGGTACACGTAAGTCCCGTCATCACACGCGGAACGACTGCGCGGCACCGGGCGCCCCTCCTGGTTTAACGCTGTGGCCACCAATCCTTTTGTGGACCTGACTTCTTGGCCGCCCGGTTGCCTCTGCGGGCGCAGGTCAAGGAGCGGGGCATCCTGATGGTCGGGGAGAGCGGCATCTTCACGCCCGAGGACGTGGCGTTCGTGCAGCAGGTGCGGGGGGCGGCGGGCTGGGGCTGGGTGGGTGGTGGGTTGGGGTTGTGGGTGGTGGGTGGTGTTCCGGGTTGAGGTTGGTGTTCGGGTGGGTGGGGTGGGAAGCCGGGCAGGGCAGGGCAGGGCACGGCGCGGCACGGCGCGGCAGGGCAGGGCAGGTCGCGTGCGGACATATTCCGCGGGGGTGGGGTGGGCAACGTTGGTGTGGAGGAGGCCGCCGAGGCCCGCGATGGCTCCGAAACCGCGGCATGCGGCCCCCTGGCGCGTCCGTGCCGCGCGTCATCATCACGCGGCCGCCTAACTTTGCCACTGCCCCCTGCAGGCACCCGGGCTTCATGCCAGTACCGTACCCTCCGCACGCTGAGGGTTTAGGGTTTGGTTGTCGTTCTGGGGTCATTCTTTTGTTCCAATCCAAATATTATATGTAAATATTGGAAATACCCCCCACGATCGTTCGGCGCGCGTCACTTGAACCTGCGCCTGCATCCGCCCTGTACCTGGTTGGCATTCGGACCCCGCTGACCCCTTTGAACCCTTCCCGCGGACCCCATGCCACCTACCCCCCCCCTCTCCCCCCTCCCCGCGCAGGCCGGCTGCGGCGCCATCCTGGTGGGGGAGTCCATTGTGAAGCAGGGCGACACGGAGGCGGGCGTCAGGGCGCTGCTGGCCTGAGGGGCCTCGGGAGGGCTGGGGAGGGCGGGAAGGAAGGAGGAAGAGAGAGGGCGGAAGAGAGAGGGCGCCGTTTTGTTAGGGAGAGGGGGAGCGTCTTGGGAAAAGACAGAAGCCTACGGGGGCCACCCCGGGCGCGGATGGATCAGGACGTTGCCACCCGTTGGGAGAACATGTCATGTTTTTGAGGGTGTGTGATTCCGGATAGGGGTGGGCGGTGGATAGGGGTGGGCGGTGGATAGGGGTGGGCGGTGGATTAGGCAGCAGCGGGGTAGCAGCGGGGTGACACGGAGGGGGGTGGTGACCCAGGGGTCGGTCGGGGGAGATCTGCTGCTGTGGCGGTGACAGGTCAGCGCCGCAGCGGGGGTGGAGTCGCGCGGGCGGGTCGCCAGACCCCCCGGCGGGATGGGTGTTGAGGTGAGGGAAGGTGAGGGAAGGTGAGGTGAGGTGAGCTGCGGGGTGGAGGGCAGGGCAGGAAGGTCGAGCTCACACAACTGTAAATTGCACTTAGGCGGCTTGTCGCTGTTGCTGCTGCTGCTGCTGCTGCTGCTGCCTGCGGCGATGGCGGCAGTAATAGCTGCTGCGGCGGCGCGCGAGGCGGGGCGAGCAGGGGCCGGCACGCGGAATGGGCGGCGGCGGCTGCGGCTGCGGCCTGGACGGCATCGCCGTCGTCGTCGAGGTCCGTTTCGTTGCGTGTGCGTGTTGGTGTTTCGGGTGCGGGTGCGGGTGCTACCGCAGCAGCTGCACCTCGATACCCTACCTGCGGTCTGGACGGCATCGTCGTCGGGCGGGTGTATGTTGTGTGGTGCTTGACGGCATCGTGGTCGGGGGTGCAGGAGCCAGGCCTGAGACGAGGCGAGATCATGCGAGTTTAATGAGGGAGGAGCCCACCCAGGGGCAGGTGTATGTTGTGTGGGGTGTCTTTCTCGGTTGCGGGGTGCGGCCGACAAAGGCAGGAGGGTGTGTCTTTGTGTAGTAGTCTAGGTTGCGGGGTGCTGCCGCAACCAAGGAACTCGGCGGCGGCGTTGCGGACCGGATACAGCACGAAATTCGACGCAACAGCCGATGTGGTGTGACTGGCTGCCTGTGACTGCCTGCCTGCCACGCCGCCGCGCGCGCGGAGTGGGGCGCAGGGCTGCCTCCCGCCCCTCTCCCCCCGCGCGTGCGTTTTTCGTCGTGGTACGGACGTACGGTGTGCACAGACGGTTGGTCAGTTGGGGGATCCGTGCCACGGGGGAGCGATGGAAGGCCCTTGGCACGCCAAGGAGGGCGGCGAGTGGAGTGGAGTGCACAGCGGCGGCGGATACTCGGCGCGGAGTAGATGGCTGCCGCGTTAAGCAATCCGAGTCGCTGCTGCCCTCCTGCCCGCAGAGGCGTAACCCACAGACCCTGGATCTGCCGAACGGCACACACGGTATATCGCATGTACAGACCTGTACCGGCAAGGCAGAGAGATTCCCCGTGCTGCGCGGTCGGTGGCGCCGTCCACACCCTGTCATCCGATCAGTGTCCACGCCGCGTCACCGCACCCCACCGGCCAGAAAAACACAACACCGCACTGCACGACACTGCACAACACAGCACAGCGCCCCACCCCACAGCACAACACCGTACGTACCGCCTGAACTGAATCCCGCCCAGCCGCACTCTCGCACTCGGCATCGCATCGCATCGCGTCATGCAAAGCACATCCAGGGAGGGAGCCCCAAGCACTCCGGGGAGGGGACCTGGAGGCAATCTAGGGTGGTTGATCCCATCGCCGTTGCGCCGAGGCTGCGGTGCGGTGCGGTGACCGTACAACGGCGGCGACAGGTCGTACGGCCCCTTCCGGTATGTGAATCAAGGCAGCAAATGAAACCGCAAAAAAGAGCGCACCCCCCCTCCCGGGTTCGTTCTTCGGGTTTACTTATTTTTTTCAATTTAACCCCCCCCCTCCCCCCCCACACACGCCTTTCCCGTACACGCGCACACGCTGACACGGTGCCGTACGACCGCTGTACTGCGCCCCTAGCCAACCCAATTGGTGGACCTCGTCGGCAACTACCCTCCGGGGAGGGGGCCGCCCGTCCTCCACATCCGCCGGCACCCTCCAGGCGCCCCGCCGCTGCGTCACCAGCGTACCCCGTACATGGGGACAGAAAGAGAGGCAGACAGACAGACGGACGGACAGACAGAGGGCCTTCCGAAGGAATAAGAGCGCCGCCCCCACCCCCGATCGTGCCACGGCCGGCCTGCGTCCCACAGGGTATCCACCCAACCCTACGTACGTACGTACATCCGTTGTACGGCAACCAACACATACACATGCCGTGTAAAAGCTCTTACAGCACTACAGCCCCACTTGCCCCAGATTTGTCTGTCAGTTGTAGGTGTGGGTTTCGACCCGTCAAATTGTTTTTCGTCCACCGCTGTGCTTGCTGCCGGTCCCGGCCGGCCGTCCGGACCCTACGGCAGGGAGGGGCCGGGGTACACAGTGTGTGGTACTTACTACACACGACCGCCCAGCACCACCGCTTCGCGCTCGCTCCAAGTTGTTGGGTCGGCCTCCAGGCCTCCCCCCGCCCCCGCCTTCCGCTCGTCACCACCGGTGGACGATCTGCGTCTCCCCACCTGCCGACACCCTCCTCCTTGGTGCCGTACTTGGTGCCGTACACATACGCACCGCACCCCCCACGCCTCTCCCGCTCCCCCGCTCCTCCTCAGCGCCGGTACCTACCGTGGGTGTGGGTGTGGGTGTGGATGTGGATGTGGATGTGGATGTGGATGGCAACAGAATCCGGTCCTGCGCTCCTCCTCCTCGCCCTCCTCCCCTTCCCCGTCCTCCTCACCCTCCTCCCTTTGCCCCTCCTCCCGCTACTCCTCCCACTCCTCCTCTACCGCCTCTTCCTCCTCCTTCTCCTACCGCCTCCTCCTTCTCTTCCTCCTCCTCCTCCTCCTCCTCCTCATCCACCTCCTCCTCCTCCTCGTCCTCCTCTTCGAAAGAGAGAGAGATGCAAAGCGCGGGGAGCGGTTCAAACCGGCCTCCTCCCCTCTCATGTCAACACAGACAGCGAAGTTGCGAAACCGCAGAAGGTAAGAGACAAGCAACCCCCTCCCAGCCCCCACACCTCTCTCCCTGCAGAGGCCTACAGACCTTTCCATCCGGAAGTCTGAACGGACGTCTGAACAGTCTGAACAGACACGACACATTATTGAACCCACCTAGTTTATACACCTACCACCGCAGCTGGGCGCCGCCCGGGCACGGCGTGCCTCGACACGCCCCGACTGAGTACATCCAAACCCGGCTGGGTTTGGATTTTTCCCTTTCTTTCTAGCGCCGACGTCCCAGTGGCCCGGTGGCCCGGTGACCCGATGTGCTGCGCCGCTCCTTCACTTCCTAACCCCAGGAAAGCTTAACCGCATGCGCCGCCTCACTCCCGCGGCCTCCTCCTCCTCCTCCGCTGGCCCCGCCCGACCTGGCCTGCACCCCCGCTCTCCCCTCTGCCCTGCCCCGGTGTCCCTCTTATCCTCATCTACCCCCCCCGCTGCTGCTTCGCACTGCTCCCTGTGGCCGCCCTCCCGCTGCTGCCAGTGCGCCCACTGGCACTCCGAGCTGCAGTACGACACCGCCCCGCAGCGGCGACACGTCCGCGGCAGGGGCAGCGCCGCGTCACTGGGCCCCGCCAGGTTCGTACAGCCCGGGTGGCCGCAGCGCGGAGGGAGCGAGGCGGCGACCGACCCGTGGGTCGGTGGGTCCGCCGCCGCCGCCGCCGCCGCCACCCGCACCAGCACCGTCGCCGCCTGGCGGCCGAGCCCATCGTCTTTCTCCTTGAACATTTCGTACATGGCTCGGCCGTCGGGCGCGCGTAATTCTGAAGTCGTGTCAGCCAGTACGGTCAGTACGGCCAGTACGAGCTTCATGGCGCTTCCGGACGGCGTGTTGTCAGCGCCGTCGGTTTTGAGTACCTTCTTGATAGCCCAAATGGCTGTCATCAAATCATGGACGACGGCAGCTTGCCCAATGCCCAGCCCAACGCCGTTCCCAGCCCGCCGCAGGGTCCTTGGGATGAGGCTGCCCACGTCCATCTCCACGAACAGCAGCCGCCGCCAGTCCTCCGCACCGGCACCGCACTCGTCGTCCCCACTGCCGCGGCTGTTGCTGCTGCTGCTGCCTGGCTGTTGCTGGTGGTGCGGCTGCGAGTACGACGAGTCCATGTCATCATCACGAGCTCCATCGCCTTGCTGGCGCCGTACACTGTCGTACGCGTACAACAGGGCGGGCACCCATGCCAGCACCTGACTAGCCTGAGCCAGCCCCACTTCATGCTCGTCCAGGCAGCCCGCCCCGTCCCCGGGTTCTCGCTGCAGCAGCGCCAGCGACACCCGAGCCGCCAGGGGCAGCCACTGCCGGGCGGCCAACCACACCATGCGCACCAGTTGCTGCTGCGAGGGCGGTATCGGCCCCCCGGCTGACTGTTCTACCCAGGATAGCATTTGACGGAGCGGCAGCTGCAGCACCGCTTTGCCCACCGCGACCAACTCCCAGCTGCGGATGGGGGAGGGCGGCGGCACGGCGCCACCACCACCGCCACCGCCGCCACCGCCGCCGCCGCTCCCGCCACCGCTGCCACCGCCCCGGCCGTCCAGACAGAGGTCCAGCAGCCGCCGCACGATCTTGGTGGTGGTGGACAGCAGTGCCGCCACCAGCCGCGGCTCGCCGTACGACATCAGGTGGTGTAGTACACCGAGAGAGCGGCTGCTGCGACTGCCGTACAGCAGCTTGAGAGAGAAGTCGACGTGGGCAGTCATGTTGCCAGCATCGGCGTCGAAGGCCCAGCGGTGGTATGCCCTCGTCAAGTGCTCCAGGAGGGGCACGTAGCCAGCGGCCAGGGCGGCGGCCAGCTCGGGCGGGGGCGACGGCGATGGCTCCCGCTCGTTGGCTGTGAAGCGTTTAGGGGTGGAAGGGGGGTAGGGTATATGAGGCTGCAGAGAGAGTGCAAAGCGGGAGAGGTTGTAAGGGTGAACGGACGCACGTGTGGACGGATGGACCGGTGGCGGGGTGCTCTGAGGTCGCCTCAAATTCACTGGGAGCCGGCGTATCGTCGAGAGAGGGACACCACTGCAGGCGTGCATATGCCAGGTGCGATAGAGGGAGGGGGGCTCGCCTGATGATGAGGGGCCGTACATATGAGTGCCGTACATATGAGTGCCGTACATATGGGTGCCGTACATATGGGTGCCCCAAGAATGCCTTCCCACCGAAAGTGGACGAGGGGCCCGGGACCCTACCCGCGAGGTAATCAGCAGCAAAAACAGCAGCACGGCGCGTGGCTCGCTCAATGCGCGTAATGGGATGGCCCCATAACGGATTTCAGTTCCCATGATGCACTTGTGCGCCGATTGGATTGATTGCCGTGTGCGGACACGTCCGGGCCTTTCCTTGTTTTATAATACTATCATCAACTTTCAAAGTCCAGGCCTTTCATCAAGTTAAATCGACTTCATCCCGGTGTTTCGAAGTCGGGGCCTTATAAGCCGGTAAGTCCGTAACTAACCGACACCACTCACCGAAACGGGCCCCGTCATCGCTCCCCTCGTCGCCGCCGAACGGGGCATACACGACCACCAGCATAAGGCGCTGCAAGTCGAAAGCGTCGACCTCGCAGCTGCCCGACTCGATCAAGTCGATGACCGCCCTGGCCGCGGACACTGCTGTCTCCCAGAACCGCTGCTCCGTCCCCATGTCCATGTCCAAGCCCTGCCGCTGCTGGCCCGCAGTCAGCCTGGGCTTGGAAGCAGGTGCGTCATCCCTGGAGCCGCTGCCGCCTCCGCCGCCATCACCACTGCCGCCGCCGACGGGCCCTTCGTCGCCCGCCCGCTCCCCCTCCTCCTCCGGCGGACGCTGCTGGTGCTGGTGCGGGTGCCGATGAAGGTGCTGGAGCACGATGTCCGCGCATTCAAGTGCCACATACACCAACTCGCAGCAGTGCGAGGGGTCCAGCTGGATGTCCAGGGGGGCCTCATCGGATGGCGGCTGGGACCCAGCAGCAGCGAGTCCACTACTCCCCGCCGGCGCAGCAGCAGCAGCCGCAGCGGCTGTTGCTGTAAGCGCACACCCTCGCGCCGCCGCCTGCTGCTGTTGCTGCTGTTGCTGCTGCGGTGGCGGCGGCGGCACGGGCCGTCGTCGTTGTCGCTGCTGATGCAAGACGACGGCGCCGCCGCAGGATGATGCTGCGAAGCGGGTCACCAGCCGCAGCACTCGCAGGCTGAGCTCCATCGCCGCGCGGCGGCTGTAGCAGACCATGTGAATCGGTGGCTGCAGCCCGTACGACAGGCCCCAGGATCGCAGAGCACAGATCAGGCCGGTAACCGCCAACGGCCAGTGCTGCGAGCCTGTAATGCCATCACCCTGCGGCTGCTTGTAAGCCGCCAGCACCTGACCCGGGGGCATGCCGTACGTCGTACCGCCGTCGGCGGCTGCTAGCTGGGATACAGTATGGGCTGCAAGCGCGTACTGCAGATTCGGGCCCGCCAGAATGGCACGGAAGGCCTGCAGCGCCTCGCGATGCACCTCGTCACCACTCTCAATCACCCAGCGGACAATGTCGCCGGACAGAGCCCACAGCTCCGCATGCTGTAGACCTTGTAACAGGACGCCCAGCGAGCGGTGCAGCGACGCGCCCCGCGGCGGCCAGCACATCACCGACCGCGCGCATTGCTCCAGTACGGCACTGCCCGCCACCGCCCGCAGCAGCGCCGAACCCAGGCTGCCGTACCCGGGGGAGGAATCCTCATGGCGGCACAGCGCCCCGGCCAAGAACAGCAACCGCCCCACCACGTCCACCAGATTCACCACGTTCAGCTCGGCCAGCCGACAGCGCTCGTCCTCACTTGCAGCTGCCAGTAGAGCGCTGGAGGATGGTAGGAAATCGTTTTGCAGCAGCAGCCGGGCGACGCGGAGGCCGGGGCCGCTGAGTGGCGACGGCTGTTGACCGCCGGGCAGGCGTGCGGCGGACTGGCAACCGATTAAATCCACAAGGAACAAATTGAAGATCAGAGCCAGGATAATGCGATGGAGGGCCTCGTAGATGCGGCGCTCGTTGCGGCGCGTTGCCGGCAGTGCGAGCGCGCGAGTCGCGGCCGCGAGCAACGTCAGCAGCGCGTCGCAGCAGTGGTGAGGCGGTCCCCAGATGGCCTGCTTGATGCAGCTGTGGAGTTCAAAACGTGGCTCACTGTTATAAAGCTCCAGCAATCGTTGGGCGCCCTCAGCAGCTGCCATGAGCTGCTCGTGCGGCACTGCTCCGCCAGCTGCGCCGGGAGCGGCGGGGCGCAGCGCGGCCGCGGCGTCCACGACTGCTTTCATTGCCCTGCTGGGCCCATCTGCCCCCATGAAGCGTCCTTCATCTGCTGCTGCTGCTGCTGCTGCTGCTGCTGCTGCTGCGCGGCCAGGACGAGGCGGTGGCCGCTGCCCACTGCTCCCTCCGGCAGACGACCACGCGCGCGGCGGCATTGAGCCGGGCGGACCAGCAAACCAGCACTGTCACGGCGTTTGCGTGGCCACGTTATCGCCTAACGCGGTCTTATTACGCGGTCGAACGCGGTCGGTTGGCTGACGCGGCGGGTTAACGCGGGATAGGAGTAGGGCCAACGGGTGGGTCCATGCGTGAGACCAGACAAGCTGGAAGGTTACGTGTTTTGCGTGATGACGCAAAGTTATCGCAAACCAGACTGGTTGGCGAACGAATATCACGTTACATGGGCCGCGGTAATGTCTAACGAAACGAAACGATGACCATGCATAAACGCGAGGCGTTGTATGTAACGTGTAATTGTAGCGCGATTCCAAGTAACTCTGTTGCTTCCATATTTGGGCCGGTTTCGTATTTTGCCTCGCATTCCATCAAAACTGTATCAAAATACACAGTTCGCGGCTCAAAATGTTCGTAATACATTGAACTGTGACCCTGTAGGGGAGGCGGCTTGCAGTAGCGGCTCCCATTGGGCTTACGGGCGCGGCAAAGAAATCTGACCGTTCCCTAAATTGGGCCAGTGGGCAAAACACGGCGTAGCCTCCTCCAGCGGCCATTTCGCGACCCCCATTCGTCATAGGTTCATCAAAGTATTGACAACTAACAAATGGGGACACTTTACAGATGCTGCCAGCAAGGTGCTAGTACCGTATTGACCTCCGTGCATGTCCATGGACGCCGACATCCCTCCACATTCAACCACTGCCGTCAACCCAAAGTCAACAGAGGACTTCACATACAGGTGTTAATGACGTACTGACTACTTAAGCGCTGCGAAAGTAATACCGTCACTCTGCCTGCAGATGCGTGTCGGCGGACCCGCGAGAACAATTGTCAACGCTTATCCTGGCCATGGAAATATAACCCATATATGATAACATTATAACTGGGATCCATTTGGTGTATGTCGGAAGCGTAGAATGGTACAAAAAGGTCACTGGCCCAATTTGTTTGGCCACCGGACACTTTTGGGGTCGGCTGGGTCCATGATGAGATAACCAGCTCAGCTATCGCTGTAGGATTCCGCACAAATATGAAACTTAAAACTTTTACTAAGAACATGGCACCTGATTCTGCATGCAGCGCGATTGTGTGCAAAAAATCCGCAACTGGCCCAAATTACGGCACCCTGACAATTAGGCACCGATAGAGTTAGATTTGTTCCGATACGAGGTGTTGATAATTATTGCCAGGCGCAATTGCATCGTTTCAGTTGGGCGTTAGAGGTACGTGTTCGGTAAAGTGCTGAACGTTACAATCCAACGCCGTCCAACGCATCCCAGCCAACGCGCTCTTAACGTGCTCCTGATGTGGGTCACCCGTTGGCATAGTGCAGCCATGACTTGGGGAGATCAGAAATTACTAACTGAAAATTTGAGCTAAATGGCGTCGAAAGGCACGAGCCCAAGCAACCCGCCGCCTGATGTTATGCTTGATGCCGTGTACGCACATACATGCCCCCGTGGTTGAACATCCAATCATTCATTTTGGTAAAAACAACGATGGTGGGTAAGTCGGTGCGCACATAGTCGCCGCACCGACGTCCGCAACCGTCCGCTTGCATCCACCCCCATGGGGAAACCGACACGGATGGATCATGGCATGACATCACAAGTACGTACGTACGGACGTACGGATAACCGATACGTGATTGCACGGTTCTGCCCACACAGTAGTCCTGCGACGCTTGAGGCTCCAAGTCACGACACGGTACGACACGATCATTTACAACACCGTATACGACATGCACGGTGACCGAGACACCGGCCCGTGCTTGCTCCCGGCTGGTTGCAACCCCAGGATATTCCGACCGGCTGTCGGACGGCGCTGACCGGATTCGTGTGCGGGCGGGATGGATGTATGGTCGGTCGCTCGGCGGTGGAGCTTACTCGTTGCCATGCGGTCTCTCATCTCCGGGTGGTGTTCGTGTTCGTGTTGGTGTTGGTGTTGGTGTTGGTGTTGTTGGTGGTCGATTAGTTTGCGGGCTCCGCTTTCTGCTCTCCGGACTCCGGCGGCCAACAATGATACCGCAACAAGGAGGTGTACGGGTGCAGTAAGGTCCTTGCTTGTAAGTCCCGTCCCCCGTCCCACGTCCCACGTCCCATGTACCACATCCCACATCCCACGTCCCACATCCCGTGTCCCACGTCCCACGTCGCACGTCCCATCGGGAAAGAACGAAACCCCCGATCGAGCGACGGTCACCGCAACGCCACACACACGTGTTCGTACGTAAGGTGTACGACGGACGGGCCGACGGTGGCTAGGTCCATCCGTCACGCGTCAGCACCATCGCACCCGGCGGCTGTCAGCGAGCTCCGTTTCGTAGCATGCATCCCCCATGCAGGTTCCAGGACGGAGGCCGCTGCGCTGTGTGTGTGTGTGGGGAGGGGGGGGCCGCGAGGGACACAGCAGCCATGTACGGTCCCAACACAAGATGCTGCTGCGGCTGCTACTGCTGCTGCCCCTACCGCCCACCGCCCATCGCGTGCCCCGCCCCCCCTGGATTCGTTGGGGTCCCGGGCCGACGAGCGCGCCCTCCTACGGTACGTGCCCGGTGCCGTGGCCGCCCCCGCCCCGTGATAATGATGATGATGACGAAGTGCGTCCCCGGCTCCTCCCTCAGCTACGAGAGCTACGAGAGCTAATAACCCGCCACTGTCGTACACCGCGTTGTGCCCTCTTTCAGCTTTCCCCCGCACCTATCTACCTACGTATCCAACCCCCCGGGAGGGCAGACGGGCTCCCCGGGGCCCTGGACCGTATCCAACCCCCCGGGAGGGGAGACGGGCACCCCGGGGCCCTGGACCGCACACGCCCCCCTGCACCTCTGGACCAGTTGTACGACCCTACCCGATACGACAAAACACGACACGGCACGACACGCGGGAAGCGCGTCAGCGGCAGCAGCGCCACCACCAGCCTCTCCCCTAACACCGTTAGCGTGACGGTGACTGTGTCCGGCATGTGTACGATGGATATGTACGGCACTCATGTACGAACTTGTACGAAAGCGGCCCTGAGATTCTCAACGCCACTCGTCGTTGTCCCACCCGGCCATACACACATACACACACACACATGAACTTCACACTGGACTTCACTTCTCGCGGCTCAGTTCTCTTTAACACACACACATGAACACAACCACACACATACGCCCACGCTTGCGATGTGTCCTGTTGGTGGCGCGGTCGTCTTGTTTGCCTGTCATATCTGTCCTGTTGTGTTGCCCATGGTAAGTAAATCGCAGGTTTTGGCAAGTATCCGGGCCTGGGCGGTTATGGGTGGGCTTCTTGTTAAACACACATGAACGCCAACCTCCGCCAAACCACGCCGTACATGAACGCGAACGTCCGCCGTACAGCTCTTAACTACCTAACCCCCGACGCCCCCTATCCCCCCCGATACACATGCCACACGCATGCGGCATCCCCGCGCCTCACTCCCGCCCTCCTCCTCTCCTCCTCCTCCTCCCCGGGCCCTGTCCGCCCTGGCCTGCGCCCCCAATCTCTTCTCTGCCGCTGCCGCCCTTGTCCCCCGGGAACCCCCCCTGCTTCCTGCCTTCCCTCAAACCCCCCTCCCCGCTGCTGCTTCGCACTGCTCCCTGTGGCCGCCCTCCCGCTGCTGCCAGTGCGCCCACTGGCACTCCGAGCTGCAGTACGACACCGCCCCGCAGCGGCGACACGTCCGCGGCAGGGGCAGCGCCGCGTCACTGGGCCCCGCCAGGTTCGTACAGCCCGGGTGGCCGCAGCGCGGCGTGAGCGAGGAGGCGACCGACCCATGGGTCGGTGGGTCCGCCGCCGCCGCCACTCGCACCAGCACCGTCGCCGTCTGGCGGCCGAGTCCGTACTTGCTCTCTTTGATTGCGTCGTTCAGGGCTCGGTCGTCGGGCGCGTGTAATTTTGAAGCCGCGTCAGCCAGTACGGCATCCGCGGAAGGCGCATTGTCGGCCCACTCGGGTTCGAACACCGTCTCGATTGCGTAGCTGGCTGGCAGCATCTCCCGCAACACGAAATCTCGGAGAATGGCAGCGTGCTCGTCGCCCAGCCCCACGCCCTCCCTCGCCCGCCGCAGGGCCCACTCCATGAGGCTGCGCACCTCCATCTCCACAAACAGCAGCCGCCGCCAGCCCTCCGCACCGGCACCGCACTCGTTGCCCCCACTGCCGCGGCTGCTGCTGCTGCTGCTGCTGCTGCCGCGGCTGCTGCTGCCAGGCGGTTGATGGTGGTGCGGCTTCGAGCACGACCCATCGCCTCGTACGCGTCGTGCAATGTCGTACGCGTACGACAGGGCCGGTACCCATGCCAGCACCTGCCTAGTCAGAGCCAGCCCAAAGCCAGGCTCGTTCAGCAGGAACCCCGCCCCGCCCCCGGGGTCCCGCCGCAGCAGCGCCAGCGCCGCCCGGGCCGCCAGGGGCAGCCACTGCCGGGCGGCCACCCACACCATGCGCGCCAGCTGCTGCGAGGGCGGCATCGGCCCCCCGGCTGGGGCTGGCTGACCCGAGGTGCGGCTGTGGCTGCTGCTGACAGGCGGCCCGCCGCTAGCCGCTGTTGATGCAGCCGTAGAGTCGGAGTCAGAGGCGGCGTGTGTCGGGGTGGAGGCGGCTGCTGGGGCGGCGGTTGCGGTGCCGGCAGCGCTCGCGGCACCATGGCTCGCTGACGACACCGCGTCAGAGACCTGGGCCGCCACCCAGGGAAACATGTGGGTGAGCGGCAGCTGCAGCACCGCTCTGCCCACCGCGGCCAAGTCCCAGCTGCGGATGGGGGAGGGCGGCGGCACGGCGCCACCGCCTCCGCCGCTGCCGCCGCTGCCGCCGCTGCCACCGCCCTGGCCGTCCAGGCAGAGGTCCAGCAGCCGCCGCACGAGCTTGGTGGTGGTGGACAGCAGCGCGGCCACCTGCCGCGGCTCGCCGTACGCCATCAGGTGGTGCAGTACACCGAGAGAGCGGCTGCGGCTGCCGTACAGCAGCTTGAGGGAAGCCTCGACGTGTACGGCCATGTTGGCAGCATCGGCGTCGATGACCCAGCTGTGGAATGCCCTCGTCAAGTGCTCCAGGAGGGGCAGGTAGCCAGCGGCCAGGGCGGCGGCCACCTTGGGCGGTGGCGACGGCGATGGCTCTCCCTCGTTAGCTGTGTGGCGTGGAAGGGTGGAAGGGTGGGCCAGGACGCGCTGTTTGGCGGCACACAAAAACTCACTCACCAACAACTTGGCAACGAACAGCAGCAAATCACAGCACAAGGTGGCTCAATGTGCGAATGGAACGAATGGCCTCCGTTGGATGAAGGTCTGTGCGCACTGTGTTGTTTGCGTGTGGACCGGATCGCAGTGGTTCGTCTTTTGGGCCTTTTGATCAATACAACTCCAAAAGCCCATAAGTCCGTAAGCTACAGTGTTTGGCAAAGTCCGGGCCTTTCGGGATCTTAGTCAGTCTCATTGACTTAGCTGACGGGCACTACTCACCGAAACGGGCCCCGTCATCGCAGTGGAACGGGGCATACACGACCACCTGCATCAGGCGCTGCAAGTCGAAAGCTTCGACCTCGCAGCTGTCCGACTCAGTCAAGTCGATGACCGCCCTGGCCGCGGACACTGCTGTCTCCCAGAACCGCCCCTCCGTCCCCATGGCCATGGCCATGTCCGCGCATTCAATCGCCGCACACACCAGCGCGCAGCAGTGCGAGGGGTCCAGCTGGATGGCCAGGGGGGCCTCATCGGGCGGCGGCGGGGACCCGGCAGCAGCGATTCCACTACTCCCAGCCGGCGCAGCAGCGGCTGCAGCGGCTGTTGCTTTAACCACACACCCTCGCGCCGCCCGCTGGCCCCCAACCGGAACCGCATTGCCGCGGCCGGTGGTGACAGCTTGAGGGTGCGGCTGTTGTTGGGGCTGCTGCTGCTGCTGCATCTGCGGCGGCGGCGCGGGTCGTCGTTGTTGTCGCTGCTGGTGCGAGTCGGCGCCGCCGCCGCGGGATGATGATGATGCGAAGCGGGTCACCAGCCGCAGCACTCGCACGCTGAGCTCCATCACAGCGCGGCGGCTGTAGCAGACCATGTGAACCGGTGGCTGCAGCCCGTACGACAGGGCCCAGGATCGCAGCGCACAGATCACTCCGGTTACCACCAGCGGCCAGTGCTGCTGGTCCCCGACATTGATGGCATCTTCCCCCTCCGGCTGCTGCGTGAAGGCCATCAGGACCTGCCCCGGGGGCATGCCGTACGTCGTACCGCCGTCGGCGGCTGCCAGCTGGGATACGGAATGGGCTGCAAGCGCGTACTGCAGATTCGGGCCCGCCAGAATGGCACGTAAGGCCTGCAGGGCTTCGCGATGCACCTCGTCACCACTCTCGATCACCCAGCGGACAATGTCACCGGACAGAGCCCACAGCTCCGCGTACTGAAGGCCCTGCAGCAGGACGCCCATCGAGCGGTGCAGCGACGTGCCCCGCGGCGGCCAGCACATCACCGACCTCGCGCAGTGCTCCAGTACGGCACTGCCCGCCACCGCCCGCAGCAGCGCCAACCCCAGGCTGCCGTACCCGGGGGAGGAGTTCGCGAGGCGGTACAGCGCCCCGGTGAAGTACAGCAACCGCCCAACTACCTCGACGAGAGCCACAAAGCTCCACTCCTGGAGCCGAAAGCGCTCGTTCTCCCTTGCGGCTGCTAGTAGAGCGCTGGAGGCTGGTAGGAAATCGGTTCGCAGCAGCAGCTGGGTGATACGGAGGCCGGGGCCACTGGGTCGCGGCGGTCCGACGGACCGATGTATGAACATATCCACGAGGTTCGATTTGGAAACCAAAACCAGAATGTCGCGATGGAGGGCCTCGTAGATGCGGCGCTCGTTGCGGCGCGTCGCCGGCAGTGCGAGCGCGCGAGTCACGGCCGCGAGCAACGTCAGCAGCGCGTCGCAATGATGAGGAGGGTCCCAGATGGCCTGCTTGATGCAGCTATGAAGTTGTGAACGCGTTTCATCAAAGAGCAGTAGCACCAGCTCCCTGGCGCACTCAGCAGCCGCCTCGAGCAGCTCCTTGGGCGGCGGCACTGCTCCGCCAGCTGCGCCGGGAGCGGGGCGCACCGCGGCTGCGGCGTCCACGACTGCTTTCATTACCCTGCGGGTCGCAGCTGCCGCCACACGTTCGTCTTCTTCTTCTTCTGCTGCTGCTGCGCCGCCAGGACGAGGCGGTGGCCGCTGTCCTCTGCTCCCGCTAGCCCCGCCGGCTGACGACCGCGCGCGCGACGGCATTCTTTCGCCCAGGTAGCTAGTACAGGTGGGCGGACTCGCAAACTAGGATGTCAACAATAATCCATTAGCAATGTAGACAGACCGAGATGATTTTGGCGCGCGGGCGGGCGGCACCTGACGGATATTGAATGAGGCGTTCGAAAGCGGAAGGAGTTTTTTTGAACATTCAGCCGACCGACGCAGATATGGGATGACTCCTGCTACGGGTATGTATGTATATACTGCACAATTTCAAAACGGAGCTTTGCAGCGGCTTAGTTGGTCTATGAGATTAATACCGACAGCATCGTATTGCGTAGAAAGCATCGTATCGGTTCAATGGGGACCAGCACTCAAGCATCCTGATTATTAGCCGTATGAGGGTGTATAAATCTATGAAAGCGCAGATAAAAATATAAAAGATGGGAGTGGGCGAGCGATACGAACGAAGAGGTCGACCCTGCCCTCATGCCGTAGATACACACACACACACTTGCTCAACCCCGTCCACTTGAGTGTTGCGCGGTGCCCACATGTCGTATACATGAACGCTTGCCAAGCCCGTCGCCCAACATACATCCAACCAGCAGCACAGCACGGTACGGCACCACACGACATGTACACGGCACAAGGCAACTGGATAGCACGGCCAAAAAAAGCACTCCACTGCGCCTGCTGGCATGGTCTTACCAACTATATATCTTCATCATTTCCGCGTTTGCCTCCTGAGTGATTTCAACATGTCCATCTCCCAGCCTTACTTTCTGGACGATCGACGTCGCTCGCATCTATCTGCGGTGGGGTGGGGTCACCCCTTCCGTCCGCCCATTGAATCCCGTCCCTTATCACTTACCCCTCGCTTATCGGGCTTGCTTCCTTAATGACATAGTGCACGCGCATACGGCAGCCATGCATCATGCGATTTGGGTCGCTTGCATGTTTGCTTGCTTGGATCGCAACTAGGCCCGCAGGTACGTAGGGCTAGCTAGCTGCTGCTGGCGATAGAGGATGCCTCACCCGAATGCCCGCCCGTTACTTCCAGGCCTGTATGTAATTAAACAAGTGCGCGGGGACGCACGCACGGGGTCGGAGGCAGGCTCATACATAAAGCCGGCCGCTAGTAAGGCGGAGATAGTTTGATTGATCGCATCTAATTCCCACACCCACATGCATATGCATCTTGCCTGCCTACCTCCTCGCTCAATCGCTGCGGTCTCGCCCACGTGTGTATCCGACGCGACCCGCCCAACACATACCCCCGCCTAGCTACCCCCGCCTGCGTACCCTAGCTAGCTGGCTAGCTAGCTACTCATTACCTTCGTCCAGCTCCCTTTGTCATTCGATTCTGCGGCGCGCGGGGACCTAGCTAGCTACGTGCCCCAACACACATACATGTGCCGTTATGCCCGCAGGGCGACCCGCATCTGCTAGTCCGACCTGGCACCCGATCTGCAGCGGCGAGTGGCTCAGCACCTTCCTGGCAACGACGTGGCCTGCAACCTGAGGCTGATCAATAAGGCCGCCGCGGGGGCCTTCCGCGGCGACGCGTCCCGGCGGGTCCGGCTGTCGGAGCTATCGGAGCCGGTGCCGCCCCACACCTTCGCCCGGCGCTGGCTGGGGCGACCCGGTCGCGTCATGTCGCGGTCTGACGCTCGAAGCCCGGTAGCAGTTCATGTCCCTGACTGCGGCCAGCGGCGTGCTGCGCAACCTCCAGGGGCCTGCTGGGTCTTGATTGCCCTGATATACACTGCTGTTGATCCCTTTGGCTGGGGTCCGCTGTAACGTTCATCCAGCTGAGAATCCTTGCGGCTGGCAAGTAAGGCCGAAAACGAAATCGTTGGGTACATTACAGAAACACTAAGCGATCCACATGTGTTGAAGATGCGAGTGGCTCCCCCGTTGCTCCCCCGGCACTGTTTTGTATTATGGTTCTCCCCTACGCTTAAGCGACTACGCAGTTGCACATAACCATATAATCTTCAAATTTTATTTGTATCCAATGATTGTTGCCACTGGAGTACTACTCTTGCACCACTTGCTTGGGAAAGGAAGGGAAAGGAAGAGAGTAAAGAGAGAGTTTTACATGGTGAAAACAATGAAAATTTCTTACGGTATTGCTGTCCCAGCCATGAACAGTCGGTGCGCGCACGGGCACCGAGCCCCCATCCACCCGGTGCCTGTTGGGAGCAATCTGCGGGAATCGTCGATCTCATGGCCAATATTACGTTCATTGATTTATGAGACTAGTGCGGGCACGCCGCACATCCGTGAAACTGGGCTCGGTGCGCGCACCCATCGGTGCGCGCACTGAGCCCAGAAACCGCGTCATTTTTCGGTGCGCGCACCGAGCCCACTTCTGGGGCCGTTTCCTTCCTCGGACCCCCCATTTTTGTCGATAAAGACAGCAAAATCGCGAAAAAATCACCAACGTAATAGTTGTCCGGTTATCCGGTTGGCTGACGCCGCCCCCACAGGGCCCCCGCCCCCCGAGGCCCATCCCCCCAGCCGCACCGGACACCAGGGACCCGGGCCCCGGATGTACCGGCGGTCCATCGGTTGATTGGACCCGGGGACCAGCAGCAGCAACGAACAGCAGCATGCAGCCGCAGCAATCAACAGCAGCAACAACTCGCGCGCCACCATCAAGTGAAACTCCATCATGCCCCGACCATTAAGACACGCGAAAGCCTTTTGGCATTTTTGAGTCCTCGCTCCTTGCTTTCTCCCCAAAAATCCAATACCCCAAGCCAGCGACTGTAACAAAAACACAATTAAGGCTAAGTTTGTGCGAACGTAAACCCCTTAGACTCCTGTTAGGCGTATCACAATACGTCATCCAGTTTTCCGAGGTATATGGCACGATGCCTATTCGTGTCACCTACTCTGACTTGTCCTCTGAAGTCTTGGGTTCGAAAACCGTCCATGTCGACGACTTGTTCACGCTGTATTTCCTGAATTTCATGGGGATGCCGCACATTTTCCACACGGCCTCCAAGACTTCTAGCATGGTCTCCTTGCCGCAGAATGCACCCGCATAGATGCGAAAGATGTATACGTTACTCGGTTCGCTATGCGGATCATCCTCTGTTACATTGGCAAGGTACTCGCACTCGATGTCCTCGATCGCCTCTCGAAATTCTTCCTCACACCAGGCCTCCCAGCTCCCACTTGTCTCAAAAGCAACTTCATAGGTGACGTGCCAACCCATAATGCTCTGGTATATAATTTATAAAATAAAGTCGTGTCAGCGAGGGTCAGCGCGCAGGGCGGCCTAGAAGTGGTTTATTGTCACAGAGCTCGGGCCCTATAGGGTGCCTCGTAACAAGAAAACCAACGTGTAGGTTAGAAGTCCACAGATTCGTGGTATTGAATGATACCGTTTATGTTTAAGCATTGGTCTTTAACCTATCAAAATTGCAAGCGCCGTACGGCACGTGCGGCGTTTTCTTTGCGTAAAACTGGGCCGAGCACACGTGCCACGTGAGCACGTGACCGCGGCGGCCGTGGTGCCAGACTGACCTAATCTGCGTCCATCGGCACCGTACGCCTGGGCTTGACTGGGCGGTGGACACCACCGTCGCAGTCGCAGTTATCTAGAACGATCCCCTCCGTTCTAAAACTTGGTGCCCTTACGTTTGACGGGTGGGCGGGGGGATATCCTTAAACCGCGACGGTCGCTCGGCTACCCGTTAAACGCCTCTCGCGCACAGCTCCGATGAACTGCTAGTCTTCTCGCTCATCATTGAGATCAATCGCCACCATCCGATTGCTCAATCTATTAATTCCGCGGGTTGCCCGCCTGAGTCGTTTCTGCAGTCGGTTCTGCGTCACGTAAACCGCGCCTCTCAAAACCGATCGTCGCACTTCCGATTCGCAGCCATTAGCCCTCGGGCGGATCCCTTCTGGCTTCTGGTCCCTCCTGTGCCCGCAGACTCTTAATCAGCCGCGCGGCCCTCCTCGTCCTCTTACCGGTTATCTCCTTGCCGCCAATTAATTAATTGGCGCGACCGCAAACTGGTCCGGACTTAGGCCCCTCACTTAGCCCGGTGTGCCGAGCCACTATTGGGCGACAGCGAGGGGCCTTGGAATTTTGTCGCGTAGGGTATCTGATATCTGCCACTGCCTCCCCGGGGTACGGCAGCCTGGGTTCGGCGCTGCTGCGGGCGGTGGCGGGCAGTGCCGTACTGGAGCACTGCGCGCGGTCGGTGATGTGCTGGCCGATGTCGCTGCACCGCTCGATGGGCGTCCTGCTGCAGGGCCTTCAGTACGCGGAGCTGTGGGCTCTGTCCGGCGACATTGTCCGCTGGGTGATCGAGAGTGGTGACGAGGTGCATGGCGAGGCGCTGCAGGCCTTACGTGCCATTCTGGCGGGCCCGAATCTGCAGTACGCGCTTGCAGCCCATACCGTATCCCAGCTGGCAGCCGCCGACGGCGGTACGACGTACGGCATGCCCCGTGGGCAGGTCCTGGCGGCTTTCAAGCAGCCGGAGGGGGAAGATGCCATCAATGTCGGGGACCAGCAGCACTGGTGGTGGCTTGTTAAAATACTGATTTTTTGATTTGGTTTGTCGCTTTGTCTGATCCGTGCTCCCCGTGTCGCCCGCCCTCCATGCACATTCATCGGCTGCACCGAGGGGGTTCGCTCGATGGGCCGCGCGCCGGGGTCGTCCGCCCGTGGGTGCCACCACGCACCCACGCACCGGGGGGTAGGTGAGGGGTAGGTGAGGGGTGACCGACACACGCAACGCCGTGAAGCACGCGCCAAGCTCTTATCGCCGTCCCTGTGAGCCGACGAATCGGGGATGACGGGCGGCAGGCGGGCGGATGGAGCATCGTGAGTGCCTGCCTGCCTGCATGCGCGGTGGTAGCGCGTGGAGCGCAGCCATGCTGTCGTACAAGTGCTCGTACTGCTACTCGGTACGGCATGAGCGTTCGAGGTTCCACACGCACCGGTGGATCGAGCGAGGTTGAGTTTTGCACATATACCAGGCGGTGAGAGCGGATTGTGCGCGCGCCTTGGAATCCAAAGCAGATTTCCGGACCCGGGGGTGGACGGGAAGGAAAGGCTGGCCCAGAAAAGCTCCAGCCTGATCAGCCCTGTGTACAACTAACGTGCAGTCTCATGCCGCCGCGCGGGTCAGGGTAAGAGCAAGGTGAAGAAGCGTACCGTGTTGCGTCAAGAAGCGATTCTAACCTAGGAACCTACGATTCCGCCTTGCAAGACGAAAGTACAAACCGTTGGAACCGCCTATAGCACCAACGGACCCAACCACCAACGTCACGAACGGGAAAATGAACAATTGAAGCGGAGCTCAAGAAGACGCCATATCGCAGAAAATAATAGCGCTTGCAAAAATAATTAAAACTAATCGGATCCCCCTACCTCTGCATCACCAGCGTTGCGAACGACACCTCGTAGCTATTTGCAATCATCTCAGAACGCCAGAACTGCCGCGCGATCGAAGCGCTTCCTGTTTCGCGCGTGTTTAAACATTTCAAGAGTGCGTGAGAGATTCCTTTGGGGGGATTCGGAGCAGGTTGTGCGCGAGACGAGAGATGCCGGCGGGAGACGAGGCCGCGGCGACAGCGGCGACCTCCTCCGATTCTGCCGCGCCGGGGGCCTCCCCTGCGCCTCCGGGCGCCCCGCGGTGCCTGGTGGAGCTGCCCCGCTCCGTGCTGACCTCCCTGATGGAGGAGGTGGTGCGGTGCTCCAACCCCGGCCAGGTCATCAAACTGGCGATGGTGGGTCCGGGGTCCGGGGTGGCGGTGGCGGTGGGGATGGGTGGTGTAATTGGCGGGGTCAGGGCCGAGGGAGTGGCTGGGGGTAAGGAGAACACAGCCCAAACACACATCAGCCTGGCGAAGGGCTGGGGGGCCCGTGGGCGGAGCGGCGGGCCTTCCTTCGGGAGCGCCACCACCACCATCACTCGCCGACTCGCGGCATGCTGTGTGTGCTGTGTGTGCTGCGGCCGGCACCGGCACCCTCGGACACCGACCGATCGAGAGGATTTGCGCGCCCCGCCCCCCTTGCGCGGTCGCCAGCGGTCGCTGAAGGCGCCTTGAGTTGAAGGGCTCACCCGTCGCAGCGTGGGCTGCCCGTGGGACGAGATCCCGCCTGTCCGCCCCCACCCTACCCTCAGCTACCCTACCCCCCACCCCACCCCATCCCCCTACCCCGTTCCTTCACCCTAACCATTTGGTGCGGTTGCGCGCCTTCCGCTGCAACCCGATCCCGGCGACCTCCCCCCCCTGCCCAACCCCCGCCCCGTCAGCACGGCCTGTCTATGCTACCATATTCTTTGTTACACCCCGATCCCCGGGCCCCGGGCCCCGGGCCCTCGGAACCGCCGGCCTTCCCCGTGTGTCGGCTGCAGACGTGCCGGGGGCTGTACGCGGCGGTCAGCCAGGCGGAGGGGCTGTGGGCGGCGGTGAGCATCAAGCAGGGCTGGAGGTGGGTCGAGGTGGTGGTGAGGGGGGGGGGAGGGGGCGAGGGAGGTGGAGGTGGGTGGGGGGGGTCCTCGTCTCTCGTCTCTCAGCTCTCTTGGATATCCTAGCATATCCATTTGCCCGAATGCCCAAATGCCCAAATGGCCACCGAAACCATATTTCATATTAACTCTCACCGAACAAGTTAACCCCCCACGTGTGCCGTCAGCCGCCCGCCCACTGACCCACGGGTCGCCCCGACTCGGGGCGGCGCCGCCGACGGCGGTGGCCTCCCGCAAGGCGGCGCCGCTCCTCCGATCCGCGGGTCGGTTCTGGAGCTGGATCGGCGCTGGTTTCGGTACTACAGCCGGCGGATGGCCTGTCGGCGGCACGTCAGGTGGGGGCGGGTGGAGGGGTGTGGTGTGTGTGGGGTGTGTGTGGGGGGGCGTGTGTCTGTGTGGGGGGGGGTATGGTTGGGAGGGCGGCACGTCAGGTGGGGGTTAAATTGAAAAATGAAATAAACCCGAAGAACGAACCCGGGCAGACCCAGAAATACTCAGCATACTTTACGTGGCGAGGTACCTGCAGGGCAGTGGAAGTACAGAGACGGTGGGGCCATCGCAGCGGTGGGAAGAGCGCGGGACGGCGGGAGGGAGGGGGGGAAAGGGGGAAACCGCCCGGCGTTGTGTGTTTTGTTTGCACAGGAGGGAGGGCATGTGGCGGCACTTTGTCGATGCGGCGGCGAATCAGGAATGGTTGTGGGTGGCTTCGACCGCTGGCGGCATCGCGTGGTGCCTGCCGTACCTACGTGGCGCCTGCCGTACCTACGTGGCGCCTGCCGTACCTACGTGACGCCTGCCGTACTACGTGGGTTGATTGATTCGCGGGATCTGTGACCATGGCCCTGGCATGGCCTGGCACAGCCTTGTCGGGCCTGAGGGGCTTTTGGCTCTGTGATTGTCTGGTTGTCCTGCAGGGCACGTCGCGCTCCTCTGTACGGCTTTTGTACGGCTTTTTCCCGGTCAACGCAACCCCACCACACACGCACACGCACACACGCGGAAATTACCCGTAACTCTCCCCGCCCCCCCCCCCCGGGCCCACCCCCCCACCCCCCCTCCAGGCCAACCCCCTCCCGCCCCCACCCCTCCCGCCCGACTCCCCCTCAGGCGCTTCTTCCGCCTGTACTCGGGCTTTCTGTCCCGACCCAGCTCCATGGCGCTCTTGCCGGGTGGGGTGGGGTGGGGTGGGGGTTGGGGTGGGGTGGCTGGGGGGGGTGGGGGGAGGTTTGGCGGGGGGGAGTGGCTGGCTGGGTGGGTGAGGTTGCGTGGGTGGGGGGTAGGTAGGTGGGCAGGTGGGTAGGTGGGGGCCGCAGGAGGGCGCATCCGACAGCGGCTGACCCGTCGGTTTCCCCTAAACCCCCACACGCCCCCACACGCCCCCACACGCCCCCACACGCCCCCACACGCCCCCACACGCCCCCACACGCCCCCACACGCCGCCACACGCCCCCACACGCCGCCACACGCCCCCACACGCCCCCACACGCCCCCACACGCCCCCACACGCCCCCACACGCCCCACACGCCCCCACACGCCCCCACACGCCCCCACACGCCCCCACACGCCCCCACACGCCCCCACACGCCCCCACACGCCCCACACGCCCCCACACGCCGCCACACGCCCCCACACGCCCCCACACGCCCCCACACGCCCCCACACGCCCCCACACGCCGCCACACGCCCCACACGCCCCCACACGCCCCACACGCCCCCACACGCCCCACACGCCCCCACGCGCCCCCACACGCCCCCACACGCCCCCACACGCCCCCACACGCCCCACACGCCCCACACGCCCCCACACGCCCCCACACGCCGCCACACGCCCCCACACGCCCCCACACGCCCCCACACGCCCCCACACGCCCCCACACGCCCCCACACGCCCCCACACGCCGCCACACGCCCCCACACGCCCCCACACGCCCCACACGCCCCCACACGCCCCCACACGCCCCCACACGCCCCCACACGCCCCCACACGCCCCCACACGCCCCCACACGCCCCACACGCCCCCACACGCCCCACACGCCCCCACACGCCCCCACACGCCCCCACACGCCCCCACACGCCCCCACACGCCCCACACGCCCCCACACGACGCCCCCCGCCTCGCCTGCCTGCGAACACACACCGCGGACCTCGGCGGGTTTCCTTCCATCCCACACCCGACCCCTTGGCGACTTGTCACCCCCCCACACACACAGAATAAATATGTCTACCAATCTCCTATACCCCCCCCCACACACACACACACACCCTTCAGGCGCCGAGCCCTCTCAGCTGTCCGCCTGCGAGCGGCGCCTCGGGGTGGCCCTCCCCCTGGAGCTGTGGGAGCTGTACCGCCACCGCAACGGCCAGGCCCCGGGGGCCTTCGTCACCTTCGCGGACGACATGAGGCTGCTGGGTGGGAGGGGGGGTGGGGTGGGGGGTGCCGGTGGGTGGCGATTAGGGGTTGGGAGTTGGGGCGTGGGGATAGGGGGGTGGGGATGGGGGGGTTTGGGGGTGGATGGGTGGGTGCACGGGTGTCAGGACAGGCGAGGAATGACGTGTCAACAGTTCCCCCCGCGAAAAGGGGACAACAGCACTCGCGCATGGATTTGGTGTTTTGTGTACGGCACGGCCCGCAGGTCTGGACGATCTGGTTCTGGAGCGGGCCCCGGGGCTGTCGGACCTGCGGCGACGGATGGCGCTGATGGGACGGCCGCAGCCCCGGCAGCTGCCCCTTCCTGGAGCGGCGGCGGCGGCAGCTCAGGCGGAAGAAGTGGGCGGGCAGCAGAGTCCTAGCGGCGGCGGTGGCGGAGGCGGAGGCGGAGGCGGCGGAGGCGGGAGGGATGCCGAGAGCGGGTGTCCGAGCCCGAGCAGCGGCGGCGGCGGCGGCGGCGGCACGGAACTTGCCGACTGCGGACGCGGCGCGGCCCCGTCGGTGGAGACCGCGCCGGCGGGCGCCGCGGCCGCAGCGATTGGCAGGGTGAGTGGACGGGACTACACCGTTTGTTTGTTTGTACGACATTGTACGACAATAAGGCCATGATGGCGAAAGGAACGTGTGTGGGTACTGGGTGCCATCTGCCCGGGGATTCGGTGGGGGGCCGGGAGGGGGGGAAGGGGCCGGGGGTTTTGGGGGGGAGGGGGGGTTGGGGGGGTACAAATCGGGGTGGGTGCAGTCTGCGGTTGGGTTCTCAGTCATGTCCGGGTTTTGGATTCATGTCCTTGGGGAAGAGGTGGGGACTCCAACGGCGGCGTCGACCCCCCCTCACCTGGACGGCTACTGCCCATTCCCGTCAGAGGAGAGCAGAGCTCAAAAAGGGGGAAAGGGGCCGATCTCAGGGGCTGGAGGAGGAAGGGGCGCACTTGAAGGGGGAGGAGGGTGCAAGGGATTTGCCCGACCCTACCGCACCGCACCGCAAACCAGCCCACCGCACCGCGCCGCACTGGTCGCATTCGCAGCCTGCCGCTCCTCCTGCACCGCCACTGCGCACCCCCGTCCCCGCAACCCCCCTCCCCATCCCCGCCGGTCCCCGCCCTATGTGCGCGCCTGCTCACCCAGGGCAACAACTCGGCGCAGGCGGTGCCCGCGGCCGCGGCAGCGGCAGCGGTGCGGGTCCCCGGACCCACGGGTCGGTGCGAGGGTGGCGGTGGCGGCGGGGAGGGCGCGCGACCTGGCGGCGGCGCCGCCGGCGGGGGAGGAACACCCGCTGGGGCAGCCGTCCCTGGCCCTGCCGCTGAGCCCGCCGCTGGCGCCGCGGCCGCAGGCGCTACCAACGACGACGACGACGACGGCGGCGACGGCGGCGGCGACGACGGCGGCGGTGGCGACAGCGGCGGCGACGGCGGCGGTGGCGACAGCGGCGGCGACGGCGGCGGCGGCGACGGCGGCGGTGGCGACAGCGGCGGCGACGGCGGCGGTGGCGACAGCGGCGGCGACGGCGGCGGCGGTGACGGCGGCGGCGGCGACGACGACGACGAGCGGGTGCTGGTGGTGGCGTCCAACCCCTCCGCCAGCCGCCGCCTGCTGGTGGCGGTGGCGGACGGGCAGGTCTACCTGGCCCGAGGTACGGCAACGTGTCGAGGCGGCGGGGGGCGGGCGAGGGAGGGCGGGGGGCCACGCGTTTTGGCGCAGCGTCGCGGTTTGCGTCGGTTGAAAAGGGAAGGGAGCACACGTGTGTGTGTTGGGATGGGGTGGGTTGTGACACGGGTTACGAGGCGGGGTGAGGCAGGGCGAGGGTAATTTTTCCCGTGCGGGGAAGTTGTCGTACATACACGTCCCGCTGGGGGGAGGCGGGTATTACCCGCGGGTGCGGGCGGGCAGCTCTGGAGGGCAGCTCTGCGTGGTGGGGCGTGTGAGGCGTTGGGGCGTGTGAGGCGTTGGGGCGTGTGAGGCGGTGTGGGGGGGTTGAGTGCTCGATGCCACGTTGACTCCAGGGTTTGTGCGGCGGGCTCCGTCACTGCCGTAAGTACGACAGTGTACGTTCCGCTAGCTGCTGTCGCCCCGCGCCTCCCCCTGCAGTGGTCCTCGCGATGCGATGTGGGTCGATGTGGGTCGACTTCGAAGCGGAGGGTAAAAGGGGAGGGGAGAGATTCGGCCCCGGTCAGAATGTGTCTAGCCGGCGTCTGGCCCTCTCTTGTCGCGGCGAGGGGCGCGCCCGTCGAAGAACGTCAGGGAAGGCGCGCCAGTCGAAGAACTGAGGAGGGGCGGGGACCGGTGCGGGCACCTTCCCTGACTTGAATAAAATGGATCAAGAAGAATTTAAAATTTAGCGGCTGGGGCTGCTGGTGGTGGGGATGGGGACGTGCTTTGCGAAACTGAGGCCGGCCTGCCCCGCACCCGCTGCGCTGTGCGCTTTCTCCTATGTGTCATGGATGTGCCTCCATGCAGGCCTGTCCATCGCCTGCTTCGCGGCGAGCGTCTCAGCCATGATACAGAAGCTGCTGCATTGAATTTGGGAAGGCAGCGAGGGCGGCGAGCGGCGTGGAGAGCTGCGACGCGCCCGCAATGTGCCGATATCAGTACTTCTAAGCTTGTAACCGTGTACGGCGCTGTCTTCATTGCGCTGCGCGTTTCTGTGTACTGTCACTGTTTCAGTGATAGGGTTTGCCGCCAATAAGGAATTAGGCAGCTCGTTGCGGCAGTAACGCGCACTCGCATGTAATCGGACTTGCGATGCGATAGGGAAAGGCAGAGACGGCGGCCTGAGAGCGTCAGCTCAAATGTATTCACATTTAGTATTCGGCATGACTGGGCAGGGCCCAGGTGCGGCAATGTCTCCGGCTCCTACATCGTCGCCGCGAAGGCATCCGTTGGCCCGCAACCTGGCATTTCTCCATGGACCGCGCGCTGGAGTTGGTCGCGCCTTAGTTCGGTCTCACCAGGTACGGGTGGGCTTGAACTGCGCAGCCGGTGCGCAACGCTGGGTGCTCTTTGCCGAACCCCTCATGTTGTTCCTTCCTTGCTTGAACGGACGGACGGGAAGCCGAGCAGCAGCAGGAATGTGGATTTGGGAGTTAAGCTGGTCAGCTTTCTAGAGTCAACGGCGTTTGAAGTTGGCTTTACGCCAGCATCAGCGTTGTAGACCGGTGGTGGGCCCCAGCGATAAGGGAACGGGAAAGCGTCCTGGTTATGCAGGATATTCTTGTTCTGCCTACTGCAAGGACCGCTGTTATTCTACGAAACGCTGCCGCAACGGCAGAACGCACGCCACGTTGCCTGGGCCACCCGACTTTGGCAGCCGTTGGGTGACCCAAGTCGTCCACACAGCCAGGCTTGCTGAGACAATACCTAACGATGAACGAAGCCGCACAGCGGCGGGCTCGCCGGCTTCGTTGACTTCTTTCCGATGCGACGGGTAAGCTTGCGCAGGCGCTTCATCTCCCGCCGCTTCGCGATCCCTTGAATCCAACAGGAAAACACGGATGTCTTCATTCCGCGGGGCGTTCGCAAGGAGGCCGGCCAGGAACCGGCCGGACTGGACTTGGGTGCTGTACTTCGGAGCGTCTGGGATTTCAAGCCCCCAAAGGCAAGAAAACAAAAACGATGCGAATGTGATACGAATAGGATTAACAACATATCTTACCTTGCGGTAATAGTATGGCTTTGCCGAGGCGCAGTCCGACCTGCTGCAGCATGCGGCACCTTGCTGCAGTGCTGCCGTGTAGCCCACCCGGCTTTACCTCAAAGCGGCCCCCCCCCCCGACCGAGCGATCACAGAGCCAACAACTAGAGTCACCCGTGACTCGAACCCTCACGCCCCGTCCGACGCAGGGCTCGTCCGTGGCGGCAGCGGGGATGGCGGGGGCTGCGGCCACCTCGACGGTGCTCCCCCCACCGGCCACGGCCGCGGAGGCCGCCGCCGCGGCGGCGGCGGCGGCGGCGCCGCCAGTGCCCCCGGGCCCCTTCTCCGCCGCGCAGATGTCGGCGGCCGCCTCCAGCGGCCAGCCCATGGCGTCGCTGGCGGAGCAGGTCCTGACGGGACACGGTGCCGTACAGGACGACCCCGTGGCGGCGGCGCGGCAGCTGCAGGCGTTCCTGGCGCAGTACAAGGCGCAGTACGGCCCCGAAACCGACGCGCGCATCAACGCGGCCGTAGCCAAGCTGCAGGACTACATCCAGGGCTACAGCCAGGGGGGCCAGGACGGGCTAGAGGGGGCGGCGGCGGCGGCCGGCGGCGCCGTGATGGAGGGGGGTGAGAGCGTGGTCTACCACAACTACATACTCGAGCAGGTGCGTTGTCGCGATGTGGCTCGCGAGCAGCGACGATGGATGGAGGCGGCGTTTGGGGGGGGTTACCGTTCGAAGGAAGGAACGAATGAGGGAGTGGTCGAGCGGGTGAGTTATCTAGGGTGACAGAGCGCGCGGTTTGGGGTGGGAGTGGGAGGCGGTGTGGAGTAGGGGCGGGTGCAACGGAATCCAGTCGCCGCCGCCGCCGCCGCCGGTGCCACCACCGTAGCCCGCTAATCGGCTGGCTGGCTGGCTGGCTGGCTGGCTGGCTGGCTGGCTGGCTGGCTGGCTGGCTAGTCAATGTGGGTCGCGATGTGGCTCGCGAGCAGCGATGATGGATGGAGGCGGCGTTGGAGGGGAGAGGATACCCTATGAAGGAATGGATGAGCTCATGAATGAATGAATGCATGCACGTTACAGCGGACCCCGAAAAGGGATCAACGGTGTGCACGGTGCCAGGGCAAGCCCCAGCGGTATGTGAGAGTGGCGGGCAGCGACGAACGGTGGAGGGGAAGAAGGGGGCAGGGAGGGAGGGAGGGAGGGAGGGAGGGAAGGGAGGGAGGGAGGGAGGGAGGTTTGGGTTTCGCTGTCTTGATTGACGTGAGGCAGGGGGCTTCCGCCCTTCCACGGCCGGGTCCGGTGCCATGCTGCGGGAGCGGCGGGGCCGATCGACCTGGCAGACCGCACCACCCACCCGCCCTATCCCTCCCCCCCTTCCCTCCCGAAGGGTGGCTAGCCCGCCGAACCCACTCAACGTGACAAACCATAGGACGGATCAGGGCGCGATTTGTGACCCACCTGCCCCAACGGAAAGCGCCCCACCCCGCAGGCTGATGCCAACCGATGTACGATTACTACAGGACCACCACAGGGGGGGAAGAGGGGGCGGGGTGGGGTGGGGGGTTGGTGATGTTGTTCGGTGGGGAACCAATTCCCGCGACCCCCCGGGGAGGCTCTGATCCGTCAGGTCACGTCGGTCACGTGGACGACCCCCGCCTGCCGGACTTGGTTTCGGAGGAGACAGTACGGTTTCAGGCAACCCGGCGTCCTTTGACTAGGGGGATTAAAAAGTCCTTTAATCCTCCAACCCCAACCCCCAACCCCAACCTTAATACCATCCCCAATATCAACCCAACCCCAACCCCAACCCCAACCCCAATACCAAACCCCAAACACCAACCCCGAACACCAAACCCCAAACACGCCCCTCCACTACGGCCCCCATCCCCCCCCTCCCTGCAGCTCACCGGTGTCCTGGACTGGGTCAACGGCCTGCTCGTCAACAACAACCCCAAGCCGTACGTGTTTGACGCGTACGGCAGGGTGCTCCAGAACCCAGACGCGGTGACCTCCGTGGAGCAGCAGCAGGAGCAGCTGAGGGCGGCGTCCAACTCGCTGCGGCTGCTCATCCAGCAGCTGCAGCAGGTGGGGATGGGGGTGGGGGGGGCGTGTGCGGCGTGTGTGCGTGTGTGTGTGGGGGGGGGGAGGAGATATATACGGTGGTGGTGGTGGTGGTATGCGTGTGTTCAGATAATAGACCCACCCGACCCTAACCAGGCACCAGTATACCGTTTTATGTGTGTTGGTGTTGCGTTGTGTTGCGTTGTGTTGTGTTGTGTTGCGTTGTGTTGTGTTGTGTTGTGGTATGCGAAGAGGAAAGAGGTGGTTCCCCTTGGACCAGGGAGGGTCTAGGGTCTGGCACTGCCGCCCCGCCGGTGCCGTGTGAGGTTTTCCCTTCCGGACAACGGCAGCTGTGCTGCCCCCCCCCCTCCCGCCCTCCCTACCGACCCCTGCCGCTCCCCGCCCCCCTCCCCCCCTCCGCCGTACCACCGACCGACCCATGGGTCACCGCAGGTCAACCGCCAATACGCCGCCATGGCCGACCCCGACGAGAAGGCCGCCATGGGCCAGGTCCTCTCCCAGCTCACCACCATGGCCGACCGGCTCGCTGTCGCCGCCACGCGGCGGCCGCTGCCGCCGGCGCCGCCGGCGCCCGCCGCCGCCGCCGCGGACGCGGCCGCCTCCGCCGTCGACGCGGTGGTGCCGTACGTCCGGCCGCAGGATCTGTACGGCGCCGAGAAGTACCGTGATCCGCTGCTGCGGGTGCTGGACGGGGTGTACCAGGCGGTGGTGGTGGACAGCGGACTGCGGGAGTTCTTGGCGGGGATCAAGCAGCTGGGAGACAGCCTGGTGGCCAGCATGTCGGTGGTGAGTGGGGGTGTGGGGGCGGGGGCCGGGGTGTGGGGGCGGGGGTCGGGGGGTCGGGGTGTCTTTATTGACAAAAAAGGGGATGGTGTGGGGGTGGGGGGTGGGGGGGCCGGGGGCCGGGGCGCAGGGATGGGTAGGATGGAAGGTCGCATCCCTGGAGGGATCTCTCCAGGGATGGATCCCCGGTGCATTCAGTTGGTTCTCCACCGGACCGTTGCTCTCCGGCACCAGCGCAGGTTGAAAACATGTCTTGACCACTTTCCTGTACCCCACTCACTCAGCCCCAATGTCCACACATGTCCTGTGCCCCCTCTTTTCCCCCTCCCACACACATCCGCTTAACCCTACACCCCCCACCACCCCCCACCACTACCACACACACACACAAACCCTCAGGCCTGGACCGGCGCACCGCCCATCGGCCGCCTCATCGCCTACATCGCCGCCGTGGCGGGTGTGTTGTTCGTGATGCGCACCCGCCTGCCGCCCTCCCTGCTGGCCCCCACCAACAACTTCCTTGGGCAGCTGGGGCAGGGCCTCGGGCAGCCGCTGGGGCTCGGACCCGGGCAAGGACAGGGACAGGGCGGCGGCGCCCCCGGCGGCGGCGGCGGAGCCGCCGACGGCGCCGCCGACGGCGGCTCCGCCGCCACCGCCGTCAACCCCGCAGCCGCGGCGGCCTTCGCCACTATCGCGCAGAGCAGCAACGGCAGCGGCAGCGGCTCCGCCGCCGCCGCCGCGACGGCGGCGGCGTTCGCGGCCATCGCCGCCAAGGGCGGCGGCGGCGGCGCCGGAGGCGCCGGCAACTACGGCAACGTGATCGAAGCGGGGCAGTACTCGACGTCGCTCGCGGCACTCGACCGGGATGGCGGGCTCGGCGACACTCGACTGCCGTCGGAGATCCGTTCGTCGAACGATCCGTACAGCTCGTCCCGCGGCGCCATGACGAGAGACGGCGCCGCCGCCGCCGCCTCCTCGGGCGCGGCCGGCGGCGGATCGGGGTCGTCTGGCGGCGGCGGCGGCGCGACGCGGCGCAGCGGAGGGTACGGCAACGGCTGGGCCACGCTCACCGGCGGCGACGCTACTCCCTCGACAGGTGCGGACCATGTACGGCGATCTTCCTTTCCTTGATTTTTTCCAGTTACTGCTCGATGTTTAATTGTAGTACATATGCAAAGCATGTGGTATTGTGGTTGCGGTTCGGGTATGGCTCGCTCACCACAGGAAAGGAAACCCTTTCTTGTCCCCTCCTTCCCCTGCTTCCCCTCCTTCCCCTCCTTCCCCTCCTTCCCCTCCTTCCCCTCCTTCCCCTCCTTCCCTCCTTCCCCTCCTTCCCCTCCTTCCCCTCCTTCCCCTCCTTCCCCTCCTTCCCCTCCTTCCCCTCCTTCCCCTCCTCCGCCCTCGTATTCGAGGCGTGTATGCACACCCACCCGCCCTAGCCCCCCTCCTCCGCCGACGCCCGTCCTCCTATCCCTTCCCAACCCCCCCAACCCCCCGTCGCAGCCTCCTCCTCCTCCGGCCCCGGCCTCTTCACCTCGCCCTCCTTCCCTGGGGTCGCCGGTGCAGGCGGCGTCGGCGGCGCGCGTCGCGGCGCCGCCGACGGCGCCGCCGACTGGTGGGGAACCCCCCAGGTGGCGCCGTCGCAGATGCAGGCCACGACGGCGAAGGCCCCGGCGGCGGCGGCGCCGCCGCCGCCGCCGCCGGCGTCGCCGACGCCGCGCAACCCCACCGTCGCCGAGTCCTGGGAGGCCTTCCGCCGCATCCAGGACACCGCCGCCGCCTCCGGCGGCGGCGGCGGCATGCTCGACACCACCGCCGCCCTGGCGGCGGCCGCCGTCGCGGCCGCCGCCGTCGGCGGCGGAGCCGCCGCCGCCGCCGACCCGAAGATGGCGGAGGTGGCGCGCGCGGTGGAGGAGCGGCGGTTGTCCAAGGACCGCGCCCGGCTGCGCGCGACCATCAAGGACCGGCTGCGGTGGGTGTGTCTGGCGCTGGGCCCCGTCAGCAGTGTCGTACCCGGCGGGGAGCCGCTGCGGGACGAGGTTGACGGTCTGCTGGCGCAGCTGGAGTCACTCAGCCCGACGGACAAGCCGCTGAACACGGTGGTGGACGTGGCCAGGTGGGGTGGGGTGGGGGGAGGGGGAGGGGTGGGGTGGGGTGGTTGGGGGTGGGGGGTGGAGGGGGGTGGTAGGGGTTGGGGTTGGGGGTGGGGGTGGGGGGTGGTAGGGGGGGTGGTAGGGGTGGGGGTGGGGGGGGTGGAGGGGGGGTGGTAGGGGTTGGGGGGGTGGGGGTGGAGGGGGGGTGTAGGGGTTGGGGGTGGGGTGGAGGGGGGTGGTAGGGGTTGGGGTTGGGGGTGGGGGGTGGAGGGGGGGTGGTAGGGGTTGGGGGTGGGGGGGGGGTGGGGGGTGGGGGTTGGGGGGTGGGGCTGCGGGTTTCGCTGTCTTGATTGGGTGGGGGGGCTGGGGGCCGGGGCTGGGGAAGGGGGAAAAGGGGGGAGAGGGGTTCGTGGTGCGGTGCGTGGGGACCCATTTGGGGCACTGGGGGCGGCGCCATGCAGGATTGTACGGCGTGTCTGACTCTCTCAAGGTGTACGGCATGTACGGCATGACATTTCCCCCACCGCTTCGCGCTGCCCCCTCCCTCGCGTCCCTTCCTCGCCTTCCGGCCCCCTGATCCTCCCCCTTCCTCCCCTCTCCCCCTCATCCTCCCCCCCGGCCCCAGGCGCCCCACCGTGGCCGTCCCCGTCCCGTTGGTGGATCCCCTGCTGTTGGGCGACTGGAGGCTGGTGTACGCCTCCAACGCCTCCGCCACGGCCGGCGCCCCCAGCGCTGCGGTGAGTAGGCGTGTTTAGAATTGCAACCCGCCCGCCCGCCCGATCCCAGGTGGCAATAGACTGACCATCGAACCTGCGAGGAAAAACTTACCATATGCAGGCGCGCGGACAAGGCAGCCGCGCCACCACCGCAAGGCAAATCACACCGCAAATACTAAATACTGAGACGCACGACGCACGCAAACGGATTGGTTACCGACCTGTAAAATGTATGAGTAGGCGTGTGTGTATGTGTATGCGTGTGTATGTGTGTGTTTAGGAAAGGAACCCGCCCGAACGACAGAGTAGGCGTGTGTACAGAAATGCAACCCGCCCGCCCGCCCGATCACGCGCTACTGTAGCCGCCGCCCCCGCCTGTGCCGATCAGCATCCCTTGATATCCTTGCCTTCCGTACTTCCCTTGCCGTACTTCCCGTGGCTGAGCGCGGGCTGCCGCCTCCGCCCCACCCTCCCGGGGCGGCCCCCCCCCCCCCCACACACACACACCATCTCCCCCGCACCCCCAACCCCACTTCTCTCTCTTTTCTCCCCCGTCGCCCCCGTCGCCGCCTCTCCTCAGTTCCTGCCCGCCGCTGCTGCACCCCTCCTTGCCGCCGCCGCCGCCATCACCCCCTCCTCCGCCGCCGCCGCCTCCGCCGCCGCCTCCGCCACCTCCTCCCCGCAGTCCCAGGCGGCAGCAGGAGGGGGCCCCAACCTGTTGGCGCAGATCCTGCACATCGCCGACAGCCTCCCTGGATTCGGCATGACGCACGTCGTACAGCGGATTACCACGGAGGCGGGCGGCGGCGGCGGCGGCGGAGCCGCCGCCGCGGCCGGCGGAGCCGGCCGCGCCGGCGGAGCCGGCGGCGGCGGCGGCGCAGCCGCCGCCGCGCCCACTCTCCTTACGGAGAACTCAGCCGTGTTCCGGTTCGGGCCGCTGGGCAGCTGGCGCGTGTCGGTGCGGGGCCGCTGGGTGGACAACGGCGGCGGGCTGTGCGCGACGGCGGAGTTCGAGTCGTTCTCGGTGCGGCCGGTGGACCTGTGGGGGCTGCCGGTGGAGCAGCTGCTGCCCGAGGTGATGGTGCCGGTGCCCGACATCCTCCGAAGCCGCAGCGAGTGGTGCACCACCTACCTGGACGATGAGATGCGCATCGGCCGCAGCTCCGGCGGCGCGTTGTTCCTGTTCCGGCGCGGGGCGATGGAGGCGGAGGCCGCAGCGCCGCCGGCGGGCGCGCCGGCCGCGGCGCCGGCGGCGGCGGCGCCGCCGCCGCCGCGGGCGCCCGGGCCGGCCCCCGGCGGCGGCGGCGGCGGCGGTATCCCGCAGCCGGTGATGAGGCCGCTGTGAGGGCGGCCCGGGAGGAGGAAAGGCTGCGGCCGTCCGTCCGTCCGTCCGTCCGTGCGAATGGCACGTGGGCCGGTGCTGTTGCTGGGGCGATGGGCCGATGGGGCGGTCTATCTGTCTGTCGGTCGGTCGGTCGGTCGGTCGCTCGCTGCATCCGCGGAGCGGCACCCCCCTCGTGGTCTGCTTGGTGTGTACGAATACGCTCTTGTGTGTCTGTGTCTGTGCGTGTGTCTGTGCGTGTGTGCACAGCGGGGAAAGCCGGGCGTGTGTGTGTGTATGTGTTTCATGAGAAGGGTATGTGTATGTGTGTGTAATAGACTGCCCGCGCGATGGGTAGGCGGGTGGGCGGGGTGGGTGGGTGGGTGCGTCGAATCGTCCGTTGGCGGCGGGGGGTTCGCGCCTGCTTGCGGCCCTAGCAATCAATCAATTTTGGCAGTGGGATTCCCAGTGAGAGAAGAGACGGGGCGGGGCGAGGACAGCCCCAGAGCGATGAAGGGCGACGCGTTAACGGACTGCCTGCCATCCGGGCTGTGTTTCGACACAGCGGCCGGGCAAGTCGGGCGGCCCGGGCGGTGTGGGGCGCGTTGCGGGGGGCCCGTTGCGGGGGGGCGCGGTGTGTGTGTGTGTGTGTGCGGGGGGGGGCGCGGTGTGGGTCGTGTCCTCTTGTGGGCTTGTCGTACTGTCCAGGGATGGACCGGCGGCCATCGCCGCGCGGCTCGCGCGCCGGCCCTCTTTCGACCCTTCGGCCCCCTCGCCCGCTCGCCCGCTCGCCGCCGCGGCCGCCGCCGCAGCTCGGGGCCCGGGGGCCGGGGGCGGCCGCGCCCCCACGCGCGCTCCACGCATCGGCACTTTCGGGGGCGCCGAAGGCGCGCTTGCGCGCATGCCAGGCCGCCCTTGCTTGCTTGATAAATTTCCATTTTCTTTCTTGTGTTGTGTTGTGTTGTTCCGTCACGTAGCCCCAACTTGCCTAGCATGATGCCTGCACCACCGAGTGGGGCGGGCGTGCTCTAAACACCGTGTCGCGGACACGACGCGACGCGGCCGCGCGCCGTTGATGTGGGGATCCTCCCCCTCTCCTCCCCTCGACCCTACCATCACCCGCCCCCCCAAGGGCGAGAGAGACTTGAGAACCGTAAAGACACCACCTCGGTGAGCGAAGCGCTGCAGTACTTACTCTTCGAGTGCCCTGCGGCCGTGTGTGATTGTGTGATTGGTTTTCCAGTGGCTGCGAAGGCCACGCTTGCTCGCTTGTCTGCTTTTGCATCAAAGACGCGACGTTCGCCGGCAGGCTCGCGTGCGATGTAGTACGAATAGTACGGCGCATGATGTACGGCTGGTGTACGGTTGTGCTGCGCGCGCGTCGCGCGCGGCGTGACGTTGTGACGTTGTGATGGACGGACGGACGGATGGACGGACGGACGGAACTCGTGCACGTGGCCGTGCATGGCCCGCCATGCTTTTGGCGCAACTCTCGGCGGGGGCTTTTCGTTGTGATTGGACGGCGGCGATTGTCACCGCGTAGTAAGTGCGGCCTGCGAGAGCCGAGAGGCCTTCCACCCTCGGGCGTGCGCATCCTACCGTCCTCCCTCCCTCGCTGCGATCTGCGAATGTATAACTTCTGGTGTACTCTCACGGTTAGCTTTCATTGAATAAGGGTATACGGTCTCAAGGCGCGTGTCGAGATTCTTTTAGAATGGGGACGCTAGGGGCCCTTGGGGTGGCGCCAAATGTGCTCCAAATAAGTGTCGCCCCCGCGCGGCGAAACCCAACCCCTCCCGTCCTCCCGTGGCGCCTGGCGCGTCTTCGTGGGGGGTTGCGGGGGTGGTGGTGGGGGGTTGAGGGTGTGTGTTGGGGGGGGGGAGGGGGGGTCGGTGCGCGGCCGGCCTCTGCGTTGCGGGGTCCGCGTCGGGTCCCTCCGGGATCGTGATCTCTTTCTTGCGGTGGCAGGGGAGGGCAGTGGCGTGGCGTGGCGCGGTTGTGGGTGCCGGTGCGGGCTGTGGGGTGCCGGTGCCGGGCCGCAGGCCCGCAGCGCGCGGGGTAAGGTTTCGCATGTCGCGGGGGCAAGCGTGTCGCGTGTCCGGGGGGAAAGCGTGTCTAGGGGCAGTTCGGTGCCGCGTACGGGGTACGGCAGGCCGTCCGGGCGTGGTCATGGTGACCCTGTACGACGGCGGCCCCGTGACCACGGTGTGCGCGACACGAAGAGTACGGCAGGTTGCGCACCCCGTACGGTACGATATGATAAGGTGGTCGACCGCGGTTGACGTTGACAAGAGTGGGGGTTGGGTCTTGGGTGTGCTGAATCACTTTGGGTGGCATGGGTGGCAGCCGACGGCCAGCTTTGCCGTTCCATTCATGTCCTTGTTGCTTGTGTAGCGTGTGGGGGCACACCTAACTTTGCGGTCCAGGGCGGGCGGACGCGGGTCGACCGTCGACGTCCTCTTCGACGGCAGAGACTCTAGAGGACCGGCCGGGATGTGGCCGGGAACGCCTCGCAGGGGATAGGGCGCCGGGTCCTGCAACTGACCGTGTGTGCCGGCTAACTATGACGGTGAGGGACAAGTTTGACTCTCACATTGCAGGAGATGACCCCACGAGCAACTGATCCCATCGCCAGCTGTGCTGTTAATGCGATTTCCAGGGCGTCGCGTGCACGAACTACGATGATGTACGAGCTGTGGCAGCAACCAACAACCAATTTCAGGGGCGGGCCAACACCTGTCGCAACGCATCACGCGATTAGTTTACCAGCGAAATTACGATCGCAGCCATCCTGACTAGTAGCATTGGTGCATACGCCTGGGTTTGCTGACCAGAGTGGTTGGAGCCTTGAGTCAAGTCCCGGGGGTCGCACACAGCTGCTGAATTTCACTTTCAAGATTTACTGCCTATTTATCATTATAGTTATGAAAAAGTGCATGTACTGTTGATAACTTGAACATTTTGCTTAAAAACTTTGGTTACAATGCGCTAGGGCCCCTGACCTCTGGCATCCATTTGATACATATGGAAATATATTGATGTATGATGACCGAGAAAAAGGCAAGCGAGAAGCGACCTAGGGATGAAGAGCGGGTTGGAAACTTGGGCTGGCTGGCCACCAGCGGTGCGCTCCCACGCAAGAAACAGGACATCGAGGGCGTGAGCGGCGGCAGCATTCTTGAGCTCCAAGCGCAGCTCTACAGAGCTCAGGAAAATGCAAAGCTGCGGGCCAGCGGGGCGGAGGTGCCAGACCGGCGAGCATCGGGGTTCAACGTTGCTGCTCTCATGAAGGGCAGCAACGCGGGCGTGGAGGAGCGTGACAGAAAGGACCGGCTCGAGGTCAAGGTGCGCCGGTACGGATCCGCGCGTCGGTCTCCCCTTGTGGTCCCGTTCCTCAAAGCCTCGTTCTCCCCCGGCCCCCAAACCCCACGACGTGTGCCGCAGACCACGGCGGACCGCGTCGGGGAGTGCTACGCCGCCCTGGAGCGCAAGGCACAGCTGTACGAACGGCTAGGTGAGGGCGCCCGCACGGAACACCCACCGGAGGGGGGTGGCGGTGGTGTGTGTGTGGTGGTGGTGGTTGGGGGGGTCAGCAGTCGTGCCGAGGAGAGCCTCGAATGAGAACAAAATTGACGTTTGAACCGCCGCGGCGGCAGGTGACCTGTCATCGCCCCTTACCTGGGCCTCCCCTCCCACTTTAATAAATATGTCTACCACTTTCCTATACCCCTCCCCCCTCCCTCGTCGTCCCGGGGTGCAGCTCGTGGGGAGGTGGACGACGACGAGGAGCAGTTCGAGGTGGATTTCTTGCGGAAGGGCGGCGAGGCCCCGGGGCCCTCCGAACGGCCGCGGTCGGACGCGCCGCTGGACACCATGTTGGAGGCCGTGTCGGGGACGGGTGAGCGGCCGCCAGCCAGTCAGTCCGTCAGCCAGTCAGTCAGCGTCAGTCCGTCCGTCGGTCCGGGCGAGCGGGCTGCCTCGAAAGAGAATGGAAGCCAACGGGGAATGGAAGCCAACGGGGAATGGAAGCCAACGGGGAATGGAAACCAACGGGGAATGGAAGCCAACGGGGAATGGAAGCCAACGGGGAATGGAAAACAACGGGGAATGGAAACCGACGGAGGGGTGGAGGCACTAGAGCGCCGAGGGGCGGGGGCGGGGGGGAGATCCGTCCCGTCTCTCGGCTCGCCTCTGGGTCGATGCTTTGACCCGTGTGGCCCACGGGTTTGCCTTTGGTCTTGCGTTTCTCGTTGCGCGTTGGGTGCTCGAAATGGAACACAAAAGCTGTACCTTGTAACGGACCAGCCGTGACGACGCTCGCCTCCTTGTGGGGTTGCGAGGGGAGAGGCGCACGCCCGCCCGCCCTGCGATCGACGGAGGTGCCCCTCCCTGGAGACTTTGCTTGCCCCACGGTTCGGGACCACACGGTCTTCTTTCTGTTCGCTCTTCCGACGCGCGACGATTCGAATTGTTCTGCCTTTTGTCCTCGCGCCCTGTCTGCTGCCGCAGGGGGGATGCTGTCCGCGGACATGCAGCGGGAACGCGACCGACGCGCCTGGGAGCAGGAGCAGGAGCGGGCGCTGGCAGACGAGGAGGCGGCGGCGCGGCGGCGCAAACAAAAGGAGGTGGGTGGGCGGACGGCGGGGTGTCGACCGAGGCAGCGGGCGACGCCGGCAGCCGGTTCAGGGGTTCAGTGTGTGTGAAGTGAAGTGAAGTGGAGGGTCGGGGACATCACAGCTCGTCCAGTGCAGTCCAGGGGAAGGGAGGGAAGGGAAGGGGGAAGGGAAGGGGGAGGGAAGGGGAGGGGTGGGAACAGTCCAGCGCAACACCGTCCCGTACGTACCTCAGCCCGCAGTTGCCCGGCCTTGTCCATCCACCGTCAGAGTGTCGATCTGGGTTGCGATCTGGGTTGCGATCTGGGTTGCGATCTGGGTTGCGATCTGGGTTGCGATCTGGGTTGCGATCTGGGTTGCGATCTGGGTTGCGATCTGGGTTGCGATCTGGGTTGCGATCTGGGTTGCGATCTGGGTTGCGATCTGGGTTGCGATCTGGGTTTCATGCGGTTTTTGCGGCCCCCGTGCGCCTTCCAGAGGGGCGGCCTCGCGGGCAGTGTCGCAACCGCTTCAGCCTTGTGGTTGCGCCACCGCGAATGGCGCGCGCGCCCCGCGGGGCCCCGCCGGGCAGGCCCGAGCCAAATCAGGCACTGGTGCCGGGGACGGCGAGGGCTTGCGCAAACCGGCAAGGATGTGGGGTTCATGGGGTGGGTGTGCGGCGGCTAAACTCCGCTCCCTTACGCCACTGTTGCAATTGCAGGAGCTGCTTTCCCTGGGACAGCAAACTCGGGAGGAGCGGCAGCGCGCGGAGGCACTCAAGGCGCGGAAGGAGGAGGCCACCCGCTCCCGTCGCGAGGACCTCAAGCAGAAGTTCCTGCGTGACCAGATTGCGAAGAAGCTGGGCGCGGGCGGGAAAGCGACAGGACCCTTGAAGAAAGATGCTTGAGACGCTGTTGCGCCGCGTGTAGGTGCATTGATGCCGGGAATAGCCAGGGTGTCCAGGTGCTCCCGGCCTCGTGAGTCGTGCGTCCGCGGCGGCGCGACGTATGTACTATGAGTGTGTGTGGGACGTTCACAGAACAGTTGGGTTGGAACTCGGGCACGGAAGAAGTCGAAGGCGTGGCCGTAGAACCATGGGGTGATGGAATTCGATGCACAGATTGTCTTCCCGGGACGCTATTGGTTTGTCAGTGGGGCTGGTGCACACCTCATCAACCAACCCGACCGCGTAGCTGTTGAACCAGCATTCATCTTTCATGTGGGACAACTTATTCGTGAAGGTATGCACACGTTTTCCACCAAAACAGCGTTGGAATGATTGTTATATCGGGCAACTCGTACCCCGGGTACGGATTCTATTCCTGACCTTGGTTCACATTGCATCCACAACGGGTGCAACGGAGCGCACATCGCCCTTCAAGGGGCTGTCCTGTTGATTCAATAGTAGGCGGGTTGACAATGAGGTCTCTGAAGCAGATTCTCCGCCTGCAGCAGGATGCCGGCGCCCTGGCGCTGCGCGCCTTCGGCACCGCTGCGAAAGATGTCGTTGCCGCAGATAGCAATCCGTTTCTGCGATTCAGCAACCCTCGGCCCAGCCCTATCGACCACACGCCCCTACTTAGCACGCTTCCGGAGACCCGGGTGGGTGCATTCCACGGTGCTGAGCTCGGCTTTGATTTATATGATTTTCCTCTCAATCGACCACTGTCTCATGTCATTTCTGACAACCGCGCTCGCGTCAACTTTCCATCGTGCGTGATGGCAGATAACCACTCTGCCAAACGGGCTGCGCGTGGCGACCGAGGCGATCCCTTTCGCGGAGACAACGACTCTGGGTATTTGGATCAACTCTGGCAGCCGCTTCGAAACGGACGCAAACAACGGCGTTGCCCATTTCCTGGAACACATCCTGTTCAAGGGCACCAAGGCAGGTCGCTGTTTCATTTTTCCTCATATGTGAAGGTCGTGATGTAGGGCAGCATATGTGATGACGACTGCGCGATCCGAATTTGCAGACGCGGAGCGTCAAGGACCTGGAGGTCGAGGTGGAGAACATGGGCGGCCAGCTGAACGCGTACACCGGACGCGAGCAGACCTGTTACTATGCCAAAGTCATGTCGAAGGACGTGGGCAAGGCCGTGGACATCCTGTCCGACATCCTCCTGAACTCCAACCTGGACGCGCGGGCGATCGACCGGGAGCGTGATGTCATCCTGCGGGAGATGGAGGAGGTGGGTTCCGCATCAGACACCGGGCGCAGTCTCGGCGAATACTCTGGGGCGAGCCCGGCCCGTGAGCGGCATCCCCCCCTCCCTTCAACCCCCTCCCCCCCACCCCCACCCGCAGGTCAACAAACAGTCGTCGGAGCTGGTGTTTGACCACCTGCACGCGACCGCGTTCCAGTACAGCCCTCTGGGTCGCACCATTCTGGGTCCCGTGGAGAACATCAAGTCCATCACCCGTGACCAGCTGGTGGAGTACATGAAGACCCACTACCGGGGACCGCGGATGGTACGTGCGAACTGCAGCTCGAGGGAGGGACCCGAGGGCGAAAACACATGGAGAGGGACCCGAGGGCGATAACACATGGAGAGGGACCCGAGGGCGATAACACATGGAGAGGGGCTCACCTATTGATGATCCAAACAGAGAAGATAGAGATCAGTGGAGATGGTGGGGAGGGGGGGGGGCGCGGCGGGAAAAGGGCTTGGGCGACGGGGCTCGTTCAGCCCGAAGAAAATTGAGGTTTCATCGTCGAGCAGCAAAAATTGGCAGCGCAGCAGCTGTTGCGGGCCCGTGCGCGGGTCGCGGGGACGCGAGCGGGTCGTGGGGGTGCGCGGGTTGTGCTGTAGTGGGGGCGAAGCCGCTGAGCTCCTTTCGAGTGGGTATTTGAGTGGATATGACACACTGTCAGCCTCCAACCTCAGCGTTCACAGCTCTGCCTACGCTTCATCCTAGGAGTGTCACCACCTAGCAATTGTGTTTCGGACGGAAAACCCTGGCGCCGGCGGTCTTCACCACCTGACGTCCTGATGCGGCGCACGGCACGCGTCTGTGGCTGCAGCCTAGCGCTAGGGCGTGTGCATGAGCAGGGACCAGCCCCCCGTGAGGCGCCTTGCGCGCATGGGCAGCGGATGGGCAGCGCATGGGCAAACGAGGCCGCGAGGTTGTGCGCGTGCTGCTGATCGGCGAACGTGTGAGGCTCCACGGACGACCTGTGCCAGGGAGTACCAGGGAGTGGGTTTGCGTGGCATCGTGATACGGGCACCCGGATGCGCTGCAGTCGCCTCCAGGGGCAGTCGCCTCCAGGGGCAGCAACCTCCAGGGGCACCTTCAGGCGGGTTCCCTTACGATGGCTCATCCCATTTACGGGGAGGGTTACAGCAAATTGGCCGGCCGCGTTAGGAAGGACCGAGCAACGATTAACGCAGCCGTAGGTGTGCCCGGTCCAAGAGCAGTTCAGCCAAACGCCAAGCACGTCCCTCCTGCCCAGTCCAATCCAATCCAGTCCAAGTAAAGTCGTCCATTTCACGCCGTGAGACCCCGTGAGACCTCGTGAGAGGGGCCGCACTGTGCGGCTGGTACCGCCCGCCGGCCGCTCCTGCTCATCGCTTTGGAACGCAGCTCCGTGCAGCTCGGCGGAACACCAGCAACCCTGCGTGGGCCACGGCCCCATCCGCATTGAGCGGCTCACTATGAGAGCCGGTTTCAGCGGCTCGAAGGATGATCATTATAAAGAATCTCCTGCTATGGGTATTACAGCGAACGGCGCCATCATGTCGAGAGGTCGCGTCAAGCAGCAGCCGCCGCCGCAGCAGCAGCGAAGCACACACATGCGCTGTCATGTCGAGAGCGGGCGTTAGGATGACCTCTTGTCGCGCGCATCCTGACCCGAGCCTGCCCGTGTGCCCCGGTCGTTCACCGCCGAAGCGCCGTGGGACAACACCGAAGGTTGAAAGCCTTACCGCACCCTACCCCACCTTGCTAGTTGAATAGTCGTCAAGTCCGTCCGGACGGACTGAGCGAGTGAGCGAGTCATCTCGTGTGGTGTGAACGCCCCCGGGTTGCTGCCATGATATGATGCGGTGTCGCCTGGGACCTGCCGGTCACAGGTCCTGGCCGCTGCGGGCGCGGTGAACCACGACGAGCTGGTGAAGCTGGCCTCGGACGCGTTCGACGCCATCCCGGACGAGGACCCCACCACGTCTGTCCGTTCGCTGCTCGCCAAGGTAGGCCCTGCTGGGGCGGTTGCAGGGGTTTTGGTTGTGTCGACCCGCCCTCGCCCCATGGATCGCGCCATATGGGGCGAGTGGGTGCGGGGCAATGGGTCATGGGGCAATGGGGTGCGGGGCGGAATGGGCCATGGGCTGCGACAATGCAGGCACAGCTGCTTGCCAAGCTTGACCGGTGTCGGGAGAGGTTTCATGCGTGGTTGACTTTGGTTGCTGCTGCTAGAAATAATCATGAAATCGTCTCTGTTGTAACCTAGGTGCCGGGGTGGGTAGGGGGCCTTTGTGGCGGAGGGAGAAGGGCCTCGGCGGGGGTTGTCCCCCTTCTTGTGTCGGGCTGTACGTGGGTGCGCCTGTGCACCTCGCGCTGTGCATCTCGCTGAATGGAATGGGTGCGCCTACGTGCACCTATCGCGCTCGCGCCGTGTGCAGGACCCGTACCGCTTCACGGGCTCGTACGTGCACGACCGCTGGCCCGACGCCACGGACTGCTGCATGGCCGTGGCGTTCAAGGGCGCGTCCTGGACGGACCCCGACTCCATCCCGCTGATGGTCATGCAGACCATCCTCGGTGGGTGTTGCGCCCTGCGCTGCGGATTGTAGCAGCAGCGGTACAGCCAGACAGCAGCGCGGCGGCTGTGCTTGTTCCAGGCGGCGGTGCAGCACCAGTTTCACGGGGGATGCTTTGGGTTTTTGCTTCGTAGGCGCAAGGGGTGCGGAATCCCGAACGCAAAAGCAAGACCGGACCGCCTAGTGCACCCTCCCTGCCGAGCCGACTGCCGGCTGTCGATTCCGCGTTGCAACGAAAACCGCCTCATGTGCCGACCTGGGAACGTGCGAGCGCATTAGCGAACACCACTCTGCCACTCATGAATGAGAGCTGGCCCGTCCATGCTGACCGCCCGAGAGTGTGCTTGTGTCCGCGTGATGTGCTTGTATCCGAGTTTCGGTGTCGAACTGGTGCTGTTGTTGACGACAGGCGCGTGGGACAAGAACTCGACGGTGGGCAAGCACAGCAGCAGCATGCTCGTCCAGTCGGTGGCGTCTGAGGGCCTGGCGGACGCGTTCATGGCCTTCAACACCAACTACCACGACACTGGGCTGTTTGGAGTGTACGGCGTGACGGACCGCGAGCGGTGCGAGGATTTCGCGTACGCGGTCATGTCGCACCTCACCAAGATGTGCTTCGACGTGCGGGAGGCGGATGTGGTGCGCGCCAAGAACCAGCTCAAAGCCAGCCTGATGTTCTTCCAGGACTCGACCAACCGTGAGTCTTCACCAAACACGGGCGGGTGGGGTGGGGTTGGCGGCGGCTCTTGAGGCAGTGTTTGGTGGGGACCGTGACGCCGACATGGATGGATGGATCCGATGTGAGTGAACACGTCGCGGCATTACGCGACGGCAACTACAATCACTGTACGGACGCAGAATTGCTGAAATGCCCGTGGTCGCGTACTGGCCGGTACACCAGATGCGGACCAAGGCGCCCTGTCTGTCACCGTGGCGAAAGAAGCTTTTCGATGCGGCGCCGCGGGGATCGCGCCGAGGGGTTTGATGTGCTGTGCGGTCCTGACAGCCCCACTGCCCTCCGGTTGGTGGGTGTTGCAGACGTGGCGGAGTCGATCGGCCGGGAGCTGCTGGTGTACGGCCGCCGCATCCCCAAGGCGGAGATGTTCGCGCGCATTGATGCCGTGGACGCCAACACCATCCGCGCCGTCGCTGACCGGTTCATCTACGACCAGGACATGGCGGTGGCGTCCGTTGGGGACGTCCAGTTCATGCCGGATTACAACTGGTTCCGCCGCCGGTCGTACTGGCTGCGCTATTAAGCTGCCAGCCAGCCCCGCCTACCGTCAGTCAGACCTTCGGGTTTGATCGCGAAGGATGGATGGTGCCTCGAGACGGCATCGCATCAGTCAACGGCCCCGCACGTTGACCGCACGTTGCTGAGTCGGCAAGGGTCCCATGATTCGATGATGCCGCAATGGGGGCGCGGTGGCGCTGGGGGTTTGTGCATGCGGTTGCGTTGTAGCCATATGCATGGATGAGGGAGTGGCTGTGCAGTTCGGACCTCTGTGGTTCGTTTCCATTGAGCTTAACAATCAAAGGTCGTAATGCGGCAAAATTCTAAGGATGGTGTTTGCCGAGTCGGGCGAGGTGTGGATGGGGGGCTTGTGCACGGGGCGATGGGTCGCGGATGCAGTTGTGTAAGACACTCTTTAGTCCGGAACTGATATGGCGCAAGCTGCTCGGTCGCATAAGCAGCTGGGTTCTCCATTCCCGCAGAAAGGCAGGCAATCGGCTTCATCGGAGTCCAGACAACACCACGGCCACCTTTGGCCGTTCAGCGTCTGAGATATCTGCAATATGACTTGCATTGCCACTGAACTCTTAGTTCAACGTGCGCTGGCCAATAGAAGCCAGATTGTTCAATGCTCAACCATTAGCGAACCACCAACCGAGACAGTTAGCCGCCACGGAATGATTTTGACCATCGGAAAAGGGAAAACGACCCGCAATGCTGATCGTGGACTTGCACTAGCTGAAAGCGTTAACCGGGTTTCATGCATTATGCAATTTGGATAGGATGCCAGGTCGCGGACAACGACACGACCTCACTGGCGTATCAGTCCTGATAGTGGAAAATGGTAGATGATTATGATTTTATACAAATCTCCAAGTATCAGTACAGAAGTGACCGCAAGTTCATGCAACCACTTTTCGCGCAGTTCAAGATTACCGTGCTTGTGTGCCATACTATGTGTCAAGCGAAGACACCGTCCTCGAAGCTGGCTGTGCGCAAGGGTGCACGACCAGTGTGATTGCGCAGCACGCGGGAAAGGTGGGTTTCTGCAAGGTGTATCACTTGCAACTGGCATTTTATTTGTGATTTGGTTTGCCATCCTCTTCTATAGGTTATCGGCATTGACAAAAGTCCGTTCAACACAAGGGTGGCGCAGAGCCGATATCCTTCGGTCGAATTCCACGAAGTCGACGCTGCAGACGTATCCGCAATCCAACGACTGAATCACAGATTCACAAAAATATTCCTGGACATCAGGTAATCTTGCTTAAAAACCGCTTGCGACCTCGAATTCCAAGCTCGGACAGTTGACCAAACCCCCCAACGATCATCGCAGTGGCTCTCAACCCGTCGGTGAGTTCATATCGGCGTTGCGCCACACTGTTACAACGCCTCCGCTATAGTCAAGCCTCAACTCCGCGGTGCTTCACAGGACCCCTCGCGCAACTCCTCGAGAAGTACGAGCGTGCCTTTCCCGACGTGAATCTCATCGTCGTGAAGTCGTACAAACTGAAAAAGCTCGTGGGATGCAGCACAATCTTCCCAGAGCAAGTCCTTGGCACGACGCGGAATCGGACGGCCAAGTTCATGTTGCGAGACGCCACCAGCGATGCTTCCGGGCGACTGCTCCCACAAGGTGACAGCACACGGACCCGCCCTCTCCATCAGGACAAACCGTCTTGGGCGAGCCGAGCCGTGCCCACATGGCTAGCGGTCCTGACCTTCGCGTCCGGCGCAATCATGGGCGCTATGTGGCGGCGGTCACGGAAAACGTAACCAAACCGTGCGCTGATGCACTGGTGCGGCCACACGTGCTTTCATTCGTTCGTTCTGCTGTGCGATCAGTCGGTGTCTCACGCGATTCCTACATCACAGACCTACAAATCAGACTGCTACGCCCTACCACCGTTGCTGTCAATCGCGCAGCCCTAAGTTATTGATTCTGCCCCTGGGGCCGCGCTCTCGATTTGTAATAATCCACCCGAACCAATCAAACCCCACTCGCAAAACCCGCCAAAGCACTCTCCCTCAAACATCAGCATCATTCTGCAGCTTCAGGTACGGGTTCTCATTGGTGGGTCGGAACTTGGTGGCGGTCCACACGTAGAAGGCTAACGTGACCATCTCCTCCACAGCCGTGGCGACCCAAGAGTACTGATACTCCATAGTGCTCTTCAGGAGGTAGACCACGATGCGTGTGACGTAGATGTACACCACGACCATGACATAGAACTGGCGGAAAAGGGTGAGGCGCTCCAGGTTGCGGGCCGCCTTTCCGTCGGTTTGGGACGCCTCCCGCAGGTGTTTGATGGACCACACGATCGGGAACAGGATTGCGCAGCAGCAGATGATATCCACCAAGTGGAACACGTCCCGCCAGGTAAACCAGTCCTTCACAGAGGGGCTCTCCTCCTCGGTAATGATGATGGCGATGTTCGCAAACACCTGGAGAGGAATGACCACCATGATGATGCGCGCCTCCTTCTCCCCCAGAAACGGCTTCATGTAAGACCAACCCGTGCCAATGAGCACTACGACCGTGAAGAACAGGATGCCCCGGAAGAACGTGAAGACGTAGTAGACGATGTTCCAGCCCTCAGCCTCGCCCGTCCGTTCGATGTAGTACATCATGAGCGCTTGAGACAGCAGGGTCATCGCTTTGAAGCAGCCCAGGGCGAACATGAAGTAGTGGATTTTGTGGGCGTACTGCTTGTTGAGGTAAACCCACGCCGCCCACGCAGCTGTGCAGACCGTGAAGAGTGCAAACATCGTCTACACGAGTGACAAAGTGGATGGGGGATTCGAGTACCGTTACTGGCGTTATACCGGGGGGGTATAGCGGCATACAGTCTAAGGCAGCACGACATTGGCACGGTTTGCTTACCCAGTACACCGCGTCCAGCGACGTGTCGCCCACAGAGAGGTAGTCCTTCGCCCCGTAGGCGTCCAAATTGTACATTTCAATGCGACTGTTGAACGACACGAGCGTGTCCTCTTCGCAATTCGCGAAGTACAGATAGAAGAGGCCCCCATTTTCCACAATGAAATGGAAGGCAAACTCCGTCAAGTTGCCGTTGATCACATTTTGCACTGATGAGTCCTTAAACGTAAACAAATTATTGACTTCATCCAGGATGCATCCGCGCTGCAAATCCGCAAGGTCCTGCTCCAAAGTTGCGTCCGCCTCGACTGGTGACAGGAAGAAACCAAACTTCCCACTGTTGATGCTCCCTGTACTGTCATGCGGGCGATAAAGAGAGATGTCCCTGATAGTAATGTCAAGTTTGCCACCAGCAGCGAAGCCGAAGGCATCTGTCAGAGGAATCAGCCTCCGGTCGTCGGTCTCAACCGCACTGTTATGAATCTTCGCATCAGATCTCACTACAGCTAGAGCCAGTATCGTCAGGCCTAGAACAGCTCGATTCATGGTCTGCGTTGGCTTGCAACAGTAGGATCGTAGCGAGGAGCAGTTCAAGGTTGACCTATCAGCGCCAAAAACGAGGAATTGATAAAGTCTTGTCAAAACCGAAACATATCAGAAAATACAGGAGCTGTGGGGTAAGGTATCAGCACTTGTCGCCGTACACCGTAAAGAAAAAAAAACACCGTCGTAAAGTATGACATTATATGTATGCAAAGCCTCGCATACCTCAGCTGTATCGTCTCGCATGTAGGCCAGGTATGCTCGCCCTGGCAGGACAAACCGTTCCGGTGTCAGTGCTCAGTGGCATGCATCATCAAGTTCCAGATTCCACCGGTTGTGGGATTGAAGCCACAGAGTGATCTCGTCTGCGTGCAGCATCGCTTCATAAGCGCGTGGATCCAGGTCCAGTTTGAACATGCTCCAAGCGACCAAGCGTCGTTTGTTAGGAATCCTGGCTTTGTGTTTGCCTCAATGCAACCTGTCGGGTCAATTGATTGGATGCAAAACGCAGACACGTCAGACACGGCACAGTCAGGCGCGCAAACAGTATCCAGGACCCACTTCTGGGATTCCAATTTCTTACATGTACCTTCAGGGAAGTTGTGCAGGTTTGTGAGGCGCCCCACGCGTGGTGCCCGTGGCTGAGGCCGGCAGGTATTCCTGCACCTGCGCCAGTTGTCCATCCATCCCTGTAGCCACGCGCCGAAAACAAAATCCTTAAGCTCACGACCCGCCCACAGGCGACGATACCAGCAGCAGGGCGGTGTGTGTGTGTGTGTGTGTGTGTGTGTGTGTGTGTGAATCGTTACATATCTGCCGGGCCGACACTGGCCGGGGGCGCTAACCCGCCCCATACGGGAGACCGCCGAAGCACTTTCCCCCGGATACGGGGAAAGGGGCGTAAGGGGCCTCTGTCCCCTCGCTCTCAACCTAGGGCGCGTGCCCGATCCCCGAGGATCGGTGACCGCTGTGCCCCCTCAAGGGAGTGGGCGAAGGCCCATCCCGGGCGGTCTGCGCCTCGCAGTCCGCTGTTCAACCTCCTCAAGTCCTTGCAGCACCCAGGGCGCGTTTCGGAGGCGCGCCCCTGCTTGGTGCGGTAAAACTAGCCTGGTCCCGCGTCCCAACCTAATCGTAATAGCTAGGGTTGCACCCTCCGGCAGGCCTGCCTGCCCAGCTGAGCCAGAGCGAGGCGGCTCGCACGCGTCAGGCCTTGCTGGGTCCGGGTATGCAGTCGGGTGCGCCATGATGGGGCTATGGTTTGCACAAGGCAGCACATCACCACGCAAGCTTCCCTGTCGTACACCCCTTCCCGTCGCAAGCGGCCCTCGCCTACACGTCCCGCTCGCTGCCAACTCCCACTGGTCTGGCCCGACCCTCCTCGGGCACCCACGGATCCCCATCGTGCCCGGAAGTGGGCTTCCCTAGTCCCAATCCCTACCCCCTAGCGTCTCGCGCTGCTATCTATCCATCACGAGTCTACGTCTACTGGCTGCACGCAGCGGATCCGGCCGTCCACCACCGATAGGATTGGGTGGTCCGGTCCCACCCCCTCCCATCCCCGTCGCGGTCGGCCCAGTTCTGCGAAACTGGCCACCCGCTGCCAGAACTCCATGACTGCGCGCGCCTTAGCTACATCAACCGGCGACGGGGCAGCCGGCGCCCCCGGCGCGGGCTGTGCGCCGCCGTGGAGGGTCGCTGCACGTAACCCCGCCCTCGCCCGCTCCATGGCGCCAGGGCAACGATGTCCCAAACCCCTTGCTGTACCCCCTGTGGCGGCTCAGCCAGCCACACGTTGGCTCGGGTGATGGGGCCCGGAACGTGTACCCCGATCTGCTGTATCACTGCCTGAGCGACCGGGCATGCCCAGAAATGGTGTGCCCGTGGTGAACACGGGTGGGGCCCCGCACCGCCGTACTCGCCACACCCGCACGCCTCGGGGTGGGCGTTGTGGAGGTGGCTGTTGCCAGGCAGCGGGACCCCGTCAACCGCCAGGCGCCACAGTGTTTCTTTGTGCTCTCGTTCCCACTTGATGGCCCAAAGCCGCTGTAGAGTGGCAGGCATGCTGAATGCCGGGGGCCCAGCCACTCCGTCTGTCTCAAGCTGTCCCCTGGCCTCCTGCTCGTATTTCGCATGCTGTCGTGCCCGTGCGGCCGCCACCTCCTGCATCTGCAGCTGTGTCGCCAGCCGGACCGTCAGGCCACTAAGCTTGACCGTCAGCGAGTTGGCTAGCCTCCACCAGAGTGTGTGTTACATGTGTGTTACATGGTTGGGGGTGCGAAACCCCATACCTGCACATACCCATACGAGCCGGAGGCCCAAGGGCAAACAAAACGCCCAAAAGCACTGGTTTGCAATACCGCATTAACAGGAGTCGACGAGACTAGCGCCCAAAGGGCACGATAGAATTACGGTGAGCCCACATGCGCTCCAACATCTTTGCCAAACGAGCCGGATCCCAGGCAATCGCCTCCCTCATCGTATTAGGGCGGGGAAACCCTTCCTCAGCGCGTATTGCATCGTAAGCCGGGCAGTCGAGTAGAACATGCTTCTCATCTTCAATCTGGTGTTCAGAGCGGCAGCAACGGCAGACCCGTTGTCCTCTAGGGACATGGTGCCTACCCCTCCGCGCCCTGTTAGACTCAAGTGCCCAACAACAAAGCCTGAATTGCATTAACTTCCGGTGCGCAGAACGGGGGATAAAAACTGTAGCGTGCGGTTGCCACATAACGGCCGCCGCACCCATAAACGACAGGCCCATCCAATGCTTGTACTTCGACATATGGATCCCCGGCTGCTTCCCCTCTGATGGGTAATTGTCTGGCTCGACATCGAGGCGCACATGTTCCCAACCGCTCATTAGGGCGGTGTGAATGGGCGCCCATTACGCGGCCATGGGGGTCATATGATGCAGTCATACCGGCCAGCGAACACGCCCAGGCGTGGCGACTGTTCGAGACCAGTCGGCCCATTTGGCATCCCATCCCATCCACGCACGAGCGTGCGGCCCCTGCAGGTCACTGTGAGGAAGCCTCGGACCTACTTGAGGTCCAGCCTTGGGTTCAACTGGCCCTGCGGGTGTGTTAGCCAACAGTGCGCAATCCCTGCTTGGTGGCATCGCAGGTCCTGCGTGGAGAAAGAAACACCTTTCTCACCTTTCCAGCAAGTTTACACTGGCACGTACGCCAGCCAGCAGCGTGCATGCAAGGAATCCTTGCACGCAACGGTGTGTGTTGCGCTCCTTCGTGGGGTAGTTGCTACTACACATCGCGGGGCGGGTCGCATGACCATATGCATGAGAGCGGGCAGCGTCGGAGCATCCCATCCCCAAACACAGACGCGGGTGCATGTTTGACGTCCCCGTGGTGGTCCGAACGACCCCATCCACCGCCACATTCAGCCACATTCGTGAACCCGCCCGTGCGGTGGCTCCTCCTCCTCCCCCACCGCCCCCCCACCGCTTACTGCCTCCAGGGGGGTGCCATGGGGGTGCGCGCGGCGAGCAGCCGGTGGCCGTCGGTGGGGCTACACGGTAGCTCTGGTGGACCGTCGGTCTCCCCGCCGTTCTCCCGTCCGGTGAGGACGGGGGTGCGCCGTTCTCCCGTCCGGTGAGGACGGGGGTGCGCGTCTTGGGACCGGCGAGTCTTGGGACCGGATGCAGCGCTTGGCGGCGTGCGTGAACCGTGGAACCCTAGAGCCCTTGTAGCCCTAGGTCCGTGAACCTCAAGACGCACCCGAGCGAGCGGCGTGGCATCGCGTCGCATCGTATGGCATCTTGGCATGGCATTGGCATTGGCATTGGCATTGGCATTGGCATTGGCCTGTTAAAGGTGACCGATCCGTCGCGCTGGGACCGGCCCGCAGCGCCTTCTGCTCTTCTGCCTAGTTGCCGGAGGAGGAGGAGGAGGAGGCCGCCGTCATTAACGAACCGTGCCGAACCGGGCATGCGCGTCGTGAGCGAGGTTCCGTTGGCGCATGGCGCTTGGCGGGCGGGAGGCGCTCCACGGGGCAGCAGAGAACAACAGCAGCAAAGAACGGCAGTAAAGAACGGCAGTAAGTGCACCCCTCCGTGCGCAGCGCGGCAGTCACTGCGGCCGCTGCGGGTGCGCGTCCACGCCCTCGCTCGCTAGGCTCTGTACTGGACGGGCCTCAACGATGACCCGCGGGGTGCATCCACTGCAACATATCATTAAACATACGGCAACCAAAAAATACGGCAACATGGACGGACGACGATTTCAGGTTGCAACAGCCGCCGCCACCGGGCGAGACTGGATGTGCGTGCAGCGAGAAAAATCCCCTGACCCAAATCAGTTAATCGTATATTTGCATCAAGTACCTGCAAGTTCACACCAAACGGACAACGGAACTAGGGAGCCGTCGGCGCCACCGGGCGAGACGGGTGGCGCGTGCAATCCAAAATCCAACGGCCATTTGTCGTGTTGGCCCCGCTCAGCTCAGCTCAGCTCAGCTGGTTTGCACCATCCTCTGCTGTTCCCTCCTCCCAAGGGAACAGGATCCCCTCCTCCTCCCCCTTCAACCCCTTCCTCTTCCCTCCTCCCGCCCCTTGTCCGCTTTCCCCTCCCTCCCTCACCACCTCCCCTTCCCTCGCTGCCCCATCGACTGGCAGCCGTCAACGGTCCAGTGCACGACAACACAACAGCCCTGGACGACGAAACAAACACGTCGCACCCACACACCCGGCGCAGCAGCACTCTCAGTCGGAGCACTCCCGACCGCTGCAATTCCCCTCCTCGATGGGTCAGGAGGGTCAGGACTCCAGGTTGACCCTCCTGACTCAGGAGCCCGCAACAACCGGCACGTCATAGTGATACTGCTCCGAACAGCTCCGGCTGAGCTCCTTCGACTAATTACGGGTACTCTCAACCCGAGCCTCAAAGCCCCGGCTGCCCCTTCCCGGGTCGTCCCTCCCTCCCTCCCTCCCTTTCTCCCTTGTCGCCCTCCGCCCTTGTAGCCCTCAGCCTCAGACCCTCAGTAGTCCTCCGCCTCCTCCGCCTCCCCCTCCCCCTCCCCAGCTAGCGCGTGGTGGCGCCCTCCAGCGCCGCCGCCAGCCAGTCGCGCACCTGCTGCGGCCCCGCCACACCCGCGGGTGGCGCCGCGTCCCTCATCTCCGCCACCAACACCGCCGCCATGTCCGCCTCCAGCCCCCGCCGCGCCGCGCCCTCGTGCAACACCGCCTGCCAGCCCGACTTGAGTTGCTCCACCGCGCGGGGATCAACCTGCGGGGGCGGGGAGAGATGCGTGTACGACGGGGGGGACGGAGGGTCAGGGGGGAACTAGGGGGGGACAGGGGGGAAATACACACCGCCACCATCACGGCGACGGCGGGTATCAGACTCCAGGGAGGCTTAGACACCGGTGTCAAGTCAAAGTAGTGTCAAAACCTCCCCCTCCACATACATCCCTCCACATCCCCGACGTTCGCCCGCACCCCCACCAGCTCTCCAAAACCCTGAGACTCCTGCTGCCCCCCTCCCCAATCACTCCGCCCGCTGCATGGCCCCTTGAACTGACTATTTTTGGCATCTCATGCGGCACGGAGGACCCACACACAGGAAGTAAGTCCCCAGCCCCTCGCCCCCCTCCCCCTCCCTCCCCCAGAAAATGTCTACCAATTTCCTATACCCTCCCGACCCCCCCTCCCTCCCTCCCTCCCATCCCTCCCCCGCTCCGCAGTCCGCACCATGAGCTGCTCCGTGAGCTTGGTTCCCTTGCTGACCAGCAGCAGGGTGGGCTTGTGGGCCGCCAGGGCCTGCCACACCGGGGGGCCCAGCAGCTCGGGCGCGGGGGCGGACTCCACGCTCACCACGTACACCAACACGGAGAACACGCCTGGACACGGGGGAGAGGAGAGGAGGGGGGTAACATAGGAGATTGGTAGACATATTCAAACTGCGCTGCTGCCAGAGAGCAAAGATCCGGGGGAAAGGGGGGAGATGTGGGGAGTACTCAGCGGCAACAACCCCAGTCAGCGTGCAAGGAGAGGACAGGGTGGCCGCAGGATTCCTTCCCAGCCCCGGCAAGGAGGGACGGACAGGCAGGGCCTCCTCGCCTCAATAATCACCCCCTTTCCTTTCCACTTCCCCGTCCCCCCCCCCAACAGCCCCTTCGAAGGGTGCGCACCGTGCTCCAGGTTGGCAAAGTGCGACGCGCGCGCACCGACCCGTGGGTCAGGCGAGTCGAGCCCCGACGCCAGCACCGCGTAGGCCCCGGGCAGGCGCTTGATGGGCCTTATCTCCGCGGGGACACTGGAAGGTACCTGCGGGCCCGCCAGCCAGCCAGCCAGGGGGGAAGACCGCCCCCGCCCCCCGAAGGTGGCTTTTTTCCAATTCAGCCCCCCAAAGGCGAGGAAATTGGTGGACATGCTGAAGCGGCTGCTGCGGGCTGGGAAGGGTGTCGACCACCCCGGACAACTACCAACTAACCATTCGGTGACGTTTCGCGGCTTCGCTGTCTTTATCGACTTTTGAGGGCGTTGAGGTGTCCGAGGTGTCCTGCCGCCTTGTCGGTGGCGCCTGCTGGGGCTTGCCCTGGCAGGCACACACCGCTGATACCTTTTGGGGTCCGCTGTAACGTTCATTCGCTCATTCATTCATTCATTTATATTCACGAAGGGGCCCCGCTGCCCTCTCGTCCGCATCATCACTTCATCAGGGACCCTGGCGCCTCTCCCCCGCCCCCGCCCCCGACCCCTCCCTCTGGCGCCTCAGCCCCCCCCCACCCCCCCCACCCTCCGCCTCCCCAGTCCCCAGCCCCCCCCCACCTGGTAGTCCAGCGGCAGGTGCGCCAGGCTGGCGAAGGCGGTGGCCCGCCCCGCCCCCCGGGCCCCCAGTACGAACACGTACTTGAGTGCCTCCGAGGAACCGCAGCACAGCCCCACGCGCTTCCAGGCCAGCAGCCGCAGCAGCAGCACCGCACCGGCCTGACGTGGCGCGGGGAGGGCGGTGGGAGGCGGGAGGAGATGGAGGCGAGGGAGAAGTTGGAGAAGATGGGAGGAGGTGGGAGATGGGAGGGAGGTGGGGGGAGTGAGAGCGCCTGGCGGTCTAGGCCGGGAAGAGGGGGACAGGAGGGAGGCAAGGTGGCGGCAGGAGAGGAAGGAGAGGGAGGAGACGGGAGGAGACGGGAGGAGACGGGAGGAGACGGGAAGACAAGGCATGGGTGCGAGGGTGGGGAGTGCGATGTTAACGCCCCAACCTCTCATCCGGGCATAAACCGCCCCTCCCGTGCCCCAACCCCCATCCCACCCATGCCCACCTCTTTCCTACACTCCCTTCCCCCCCCCCCGTCCCCCCACTCCCTCCACTCCCTCGCCCCCCCGCACCTTCCGTACGGCCTGTGAGGCCAGGCCGAAGAACCCCCCGCCCTCGAAGCGGCTCTCCACCGCCGCCGGGTCGTCCACCGCCACCGCCCCGCCCCCGTCCACCAGCTTCAGGTCGAAGGCCCGCAGCAGCAGCGCGTCCACCGCCAGACGGGCGGCGTCGGGTCGGGACCTGACCACCCGGAGGGGGTGGGGGGGAGAGGGGGAGGGAGAGGGGAGGGGGAGGGGGGGACGCGGTCGGTGGCTGGCTTGGCGATCATGTGTGCGAAGTATATCTGTAAGCATGTACGACAATATGGCACAGCGGTGGAGGCAGCCGGCCCTGCCTGTCAGCCAGGTCGGGCCCTTTCCCCTCCCCCCCTGCCCCCCATCCCCTGCCCCCTCCGGAATCCCCCTGCCCTCCCCCCCCCGTGACTCCTCCCTGCCGCCCACCTGAGCCTCAGCCGGGGGACAGCTGGCTGAGAAAGAGGTCCTCCAGCTCCTCGAAGCTGGCGGCATCCAGGGCGCGGGGACCCACCTGCGCGGGGTTGGGTGGGTGGGTGGGTGGGTGGGTGGGTGGGTGGGTGGGTGGGTGGGTGGGTGGGTGGGGGGGTGGGGGGGGATATAGGAAATTGGTAGACATAGTCGAACTGCGCTGCTGCCAGTGCAACGGTGGGTGGGGGTAGCTGGTAGACAGATTGTGGTGGGGGAGGGCGGAAAAAAAGGGGGGGAGGGGGGCCATCTTCGGGGTGCCGGGGACGTAACAGGTGGCGACTTGGGAGAGGCGGATGGTTCCGGAGCGTGATATGCTGTCGGTTATCCTATCCCGGTCTAGCAGCCGGCCTTCCCCAACCCCCCTGGACCCGGCGTCTCCGTCCAGTCTCGAGCAGACAGCCATGTCCCTCGCTGAGCTGCCTGTTCCCTCCTTTCCCCCCTCCTCCTCCCCCTCCTTTCCCCCTCCCCCCTCCCTCCCCAACCCCCACCATGTCCCCTCCAGCTGCATGCGGACGGAGGAGCCCCGACTGCGGCTGTACACCGTCTCAGTGGCGCTGGCCAGACCGCTGAGGGGGGTGAGGGGGGCGCACATGGGAGGGGAAAGGGGGGTGGGTATAGGACAGTAGGGGAGGGGGGGACAAAGGACGGGGGTTAAGGCGGGGTGGGGGGGCAGGGAGGGGTGGGGGTGTAAGATGAAAAGGGGCGGCGGGTAAGAATTGGGGAACCGTTGCGTGGCACAGGAGTCAAGGGGCGGGGGGGGGGGGCCGCGGACAGACGGGGTCCGCAGTCAGGCCCTTGGTGCAGGGGGAGGCAGCGTATGAGGCGACTCTTACCCCCCTCCCCCTGCAGCGGGCTGCGGAGCCCGTCCCCCTCTCGCTGGCAGGCACCTAGTCCTGCCAGGCGCCACCATCCAATCCCCGCCTGCCCCCTCCCGTTCGTTTCTTCGGATGTATTTCTATTTTCAATTTAACCCCCTCCGGGAACCCCAATCGTCCAACTCGTAGGGTCAGTGACAAAGCAGTTCGTCATGGAGGATGCCCACCGGGCACCGGCCTACAGGACTGCCCGACCCCCCGCCCCGCCCCCCGCCTCACGCCGCCCCGACACGCCCTTTCGTTTCGTTCTAGGTGTTCCCCTCTCGTCCCCACACCACCCCGCGGCCCCCTCGCCCCCCCTTCTCCCCCCCCCATTTCATACACACGCCCCCAACCCCGCACCCCCGCACCCCGCACCCCCGCACCCCCAACCCCCTAACCCCCAACACCCAATCAACCCCCAACCAACCGCTCACCGCAGCAGCGCGGAGATGGCGTCCGCGGCCGTGCCCGCCACCGTCAGCAGCGCCGAAACCACCGACAGCGCGATCGAGAAGACCACTGTGAACGCCACCGCGCCGCTCAGCACGGTGGCGCCGGTGCCCAACAGCCGCAGCGCCACCGCCGCCAGCGCGAAGCCGGTGGCCACCAGGCGCAGCCAGGAGCGGAACATGCCCAGGAAGATCTGTCCAAAGGTGGGGAGGGGGAGGAGGAGGGAGGGAGGGAGGGAGGGGAGGGGGTATGGGAAATTGGTTGACAGATTAAAGCTGCGCTGCTGCCAGAGGAGGGCAAAGAGGGGCTGAGCGGACTGGACACCAAACCCAGAAACGGTGCGCGCGAGGACATGGAGGGCTAGGGGGGGAGGAGGGAGGAGGGGCGCGTTGGGGCGCATTGGGGCGCATTGGGGCGCATTGGGGGGACGTATTGGGGCTACGCTGCCGCCAGAGCAAAGGTCGGGAGGTATATGGGATTGGGGTGCGTCCCCTCCCCTCCCCCCTTTCTCCGGGTACCTGCGAGAACTCGCCCCCACCCCGTACGGCACCCACCTGCGAGAACTCCAGCCAGGTTCGACCCCGGCTGAGTCGGTAGCGCTGCTGCAGCGTCCTGCTGATGTGGGTCAGGTTGGGGGCGGCCGCAGCCGCCAGCCGCCGCAGCGGCAGGCCGCCCTCCCACACCGCCCCGGCGCCGCCCTCCACAGTAGGGCCCGCGCCTGCAGGCGCAGTGGCGGGACAGAGCAGGGGCCGTAGCGGTAGGGGGCGTTGCGGTAGAGGCAGTAGCGGTAGGGGCAGTGGCAGTAGCAAGAGAGGCAGTAGTAGTAGAGGCAGTAAATGTAGAGGCAGTGGCAGTGTCGGGCGCTGTGTGTATTGTCGACACGGCAGCTCAAGGGGGTTGTCTTCTTCATCCCCCCACCCCCAGGTTGTGGTTAGCTGACATTCGTCGTCCGACCTTGTTTTCCTTGCCTGCCCTGCCCCCTACACCCCGGGGGAGAGACGGAGGACGAAGGCCCCACACGCCCCAACCCACATACCCCTGGCCTTCGCGTCTCGCGGCTCAGTCCTCTTTTACACTCATACACACCACATTCTCCTCCTCCGCCCCGCCCACCCCACCCAAACCCCACCCACCCAAACCCCACCCACCCAACCACACCCCCCTCCACCCCACCCACCCACCCACCCCTCCACCCCACCCACCCCTCCAGCCCACCCATCCCTCCAGCCCACCCACCCACCCCTCCAGCCCACCCACCCCTCCACCCCACCCACCCTCCACCCACCCACCCCTCCTGCCCACCCACCCCTCCACCCCACCCACCCGCCGCGACGCTCTCCTCCTCCGCCCGGGCCCCCTCCCGGGCCTCCCGCACCGCCGTCTCCACCACCCCCTCCAGCGGTACGGGGGGCGCCGCGTCGGCGAAGGACTCGAGCCAGGGGCCCAAGCTGCTGGCGAGCCTTCGGGACGGCTCGGGACGGGGGGGTGCGGTGGGGGGATGCGGAAGGAAATGAAATGAAATGACATGCAAGGAAATAATATGCAAGACTGATATACACCGTTGATTCCTCTGGGGTCCGCTGTAACGTTCATCCATTCATTCATACATGCAAGGAAATGAAAGGAAAGGAGACGAAGGGGGGAGCCGTCCCGGAGCGAGTCCTTCGGACGTTCCGAGTCCGCCATCCCCTGCCCCCCAGCCCCATCAGGCAGACTGCCAAGCAGCTCTCCCCTCCGTGACCGCCTCCTCCCCCGGCAGCGGCACCGGCAGAGGTGACTGCGGCCCGGCGGGTCCGGTCGCCACAGCCCCTGCCCCCTACCCTGCCCCCTACCCTGCCCCCTACCCTGCCCCCTACCCTGCCCCCTACCCTGCCCCCTACCCTGCCCCCTACCCTGCCCCCTACCCTGCCCCTACCCTGCCCCCTACCCTGCCCCCTACCCTGCCCCCTACCCTGCCCCTACCCTGCCCCCTACCCTGCCCCCTACCCTGCCCCCTACCCTGCCCCCTACCCTGCCCCCTACCCTGCCCCCTACCCTGCCCCCTACCCTGCCCCCTACCCTGCCCCCTACCCTGCCCCCTACCCTGCCCCCTACCCTGCCCCTACCCTGCCCCCTACCCTGCCCCCTACCCTGCCCCCTACCCTGCCCCCTACCCTACCCTACCCTGCCCCCTACCCTACCCTACCCTGCCCTGCCCCCCTACCCTACCCTGCCCTGCCCCCTACCCTACCCTGCCCTGCCCTGCCCCCTACCCTACCCTACCCTACCCTGCCCCCCTACCCTACCCTGCCCTGCCCCTACCCTACCCTGCCCTGCCCTGCCCCCTACCCTGCCCCCTACCCTACCCTACCCTGCCCCCCTACCCTACCCTGCCCTGCCCCCTACCCTACCCTGCCCTGCCCCCCTACCCTACCCTACCCTGCCCCCCCCCTACCCTGCCCTGCCCCCTACCCTCCCTGCCCTGCCCCCTACCCTACCCTGCCCTGCCCCCCTACCCTGCTCATCCACCTGCCCTAACCTATACCCCACTGACCCAACCCTGCCCATGATCCACCCCCTCCCCTTAATCACCCCTTTTGTCAATAAAGACAGAGAAATCGCGAAAAATCACCCCCTTAAACCCCCCCATCCCCAACCCATCCAACTCCCCCAACCCCAACCCCAATCCCCCAACCCCCACCCACCCCACCCCATCAGCGCGGCAGCACCCCCCCAACCCCAACCCCAACCCCAATCCCCCCAACCCCCACCCCACCAGGGCGGCAGCACCCCCGCCGCGATGTAGCCCCGCGCGTAGTCCCGCGAGTTGGCCCACAGCTCCCCCGTCAGGCTCAGGAACACTGACTCACGACACCACCTGCCCGGGGTGGGGGGGGTTGCGGGTGTAGGGGGGGCGGGTAGGAAATTGGTAGACAAAATGTGTGTGGGGGGGGGAGGGGAGGGAAAGGGGAAGGGTGGATATACAGTAGGTGTGGGAGGGGTACAGGAAAGTGGTCAAGACATGTATTCAACCTGCGCTGGTGCCGGAGAGCAAAGGTCCGGTGGAGAACCAACTGAATGCACCGGGGATCCCTCCCTGGAGAGATCCCTCCCTGGAGAGATCCCTCCCTGGAGAGATCCCTCCCTGGAGAGATCCCTCCAGGGATCTCGCCCGGGAGGTGACGACGGGGTGACGAGAGGAGAGGAGCGGGGGAGAGGGTGAGGGTGGTGGAGGAGGTGGCCATTTGATAGTGTCTAGTGCTTCTTTCTGCACGAAGATAAAGGCCACTCGCTGCACCCACGTATCGCCCTTGGGATAACCAATGAACAAGGTCTTGAAGCCGCCCAGGATGTAACCGTCCGGCACCTCCTTCCACGACGGCGGGTCGCTGCACGACCCGTCCGTCGAAAAATTGGCGCCGCTACGGGTCATAAACTGCAAATGCGTCGAGCTACGAGCTATCTGGTCCCGTTGGAACACCCGGTCGGGATACGGGTCCACCTTGTAACGGTTACATTATTAATTGCGTCGGTGCGTAACCCCATAAATCGGTCGGGTAGCAGCACACGCGCACGCTGACGACGGGATCGACCCATGGGTCGAGGGTGATTCGGAACGGATCGCCTCCATCGAAAGTTCCATGCTTCGGCCACATTGAAGCTGGCGGGCGAGGGGGAAAGCCCTACATACCCGGGGCGCCTTACCCGGGGGTTTGTGTGGAAGTCTGGGAAGGGAACGACCCGACTGACCCAAGGACCCAGAGGGGGTCCACCGGGGGGATTGTACGGCGAGTACGGCGAGTACGGCGGCGCGCGCGCTGATGTGTGCCACTCCCGGGCGCCTTTCGGGCAGAGCAGGGCCGCGTGCAGGGTCTCCCTACCACCATCGTTGACCTGCCCCTGGCCCTCCCTCACGCCTTTTCCCTTTTGCCTTTTGCCTCCCCCCCCTCCGGGACGGTCACGGTGTAATGCCCTAGTACGGTAGCGCGCTATGCCGTGCTATACACAGTACTGCCATGCTGCCCGCCGCCCGCCCTCCCCTGGAGCGCCTGCCACCGGCCCAGAACCACCGCTCACCGCTCCAGAACCACCAGGGCCCGGCCCTCGGGGAAGTCGGACAGCCGGTGCCGAGGTTCCGGAGCCAGCGCCATGACGGGACCCGTCAGCTCCTCCACCCCGCCGCCGTCGCCGCCGACGCCGCCGCCGACGCCGAAGCCGCCGCCGACGCTGGGCTCGGTGCCTCCGCCGACGCCCTTGAGGCCGACTCCAAGGGCGGCGCTGCGCCGGGCCGCGGCCGCCGCCGCCGCCGCCGCTGGCGCCCCCGGCTGCTTGGTCGGCCCGCGGCGGCTGTTGCCCAGCCCGGGGGGTGACACGCCAGGCTCCGCAATCTGTGGGAGTTGGAGTTGGAGGAGGAGGAGGAGGAGGAGGAGATGGGAGATCTCAGCACGCCAACGTGTCATCTAGCCCCTTGACGCTTCCACACTGCCCTCCCGACTGACCTCCTCCCAAAACACACCTAAACAAAACACGCCCGTTGTGGTTTTGAGCTGCCTGCGTCGTCTTACCTCGTTGCTGCAAGTGCTTTCGGTAAATGAAGCATGCACTGGTACGGTATTTGCCTCTCCTGCCTGGTCTGAGTGGGGTTTCCTCGCCAAACATCCCCCGCCCGCCGCCCCCCACCCACACAAACGCACAAGCCCTAGCTTTCTCTTCCCTCTCCACACCAGCCATCGGTAACGGTTGTACTGACTAACCGTCGCCCATAACATATGCCGTACCTACTGCCGTACCTACTGTATTTCACTTTCTCTCTCACACACACACACACACACACCACACACCACTGAACCTCACCGACGACGCGGCATCCCCCGGGGTGGGCTCTGCGGTGCCGGCGGTGGCGAAGATGTAGAGCGCCGGGTAGGTGACCAACGTGGTCAGGAAGTCGGTCAGCTTGTGCTCCTCGTCTTCGGGGTGAAGGGTGGAGGGTGGGGGAGGGATGTGGGGGAGGGATGTGGGGGCAGGGATGTGGGGGCAGGGATGTGGGTGCCGGGGATATCGAGTTTGGGACGGCGAACTGCCGGGCGAGGGCGAGGGCGAGGGCGAGGGCGAGGGTGACGCAGGCGGGAAGGTGCGGGAAGCGCCGCCAGAGCGCCTCCGGAGCTGCGGATCGGTACTCAGTCGGCCAGCCAGCTGCTGGGCGCTCCGCCCCCCGGCCCCGCCCCCGGCCCCAGCAGGAACACGTGGTTTGAGGTGGTGGGCGGGGTCCAGGGCTGCAGCGTGTAGGCCTTCAGGAAGAGTGAGGCGGGGCGCACCTGACAATCCCGGGGGAATACCGTACAATCATCCGCAGCGCGCTGGCAGCTCCAGGAGGGCTACCCGGCTGCTGCTAGTGGGGGCGTGCGCCATCCCCCGCTCGCGGGCGGCCGCTGGGTGGCCCTTTCCCTTTCCGAGGGCGGACGTCCCAAGCGATGCGACCCCACAGACAGCGGCGTGTCTCTCCTTCGCGTGTATGTGGGAAACAAAGGCTGGATGGATGGAGAGCCCGGGGGGACAAAAAAGGGCAGCAACACACGCGCACAAAGACCGGCAGGCAGCGGCCCAGCGCACGCACCCACCCACCTCCCCGCCTGGCTGGGTGTGTCTGGGCTTTTGAACCTTTTTTAACCACCCACCCACCCACGCGCACCCACCCACCCACCGGCCGCGGCGGTCGTCTCGCCGGTCGCCATCCGCCGCAGCGTGTCCGCAGTGGACAGCACATGGCCCAGCATGGCGGCGTCCGGCGTGGCAGGGCAGGGACCGCCCCTCGGTACCGCGGACCGGTGCCGCCCGGGGTGCGGTGCGGTGCGGTGCGCTTCTGGAGGCTTGGAGGCTGTGCTCAGCAGATTATTTTGATCGATGTGCGCGCGGACGGACGGACGCTGTGGGCCTCTTCCTTGGACAGTCAAGTCCAGTTGGGGCGGGGGCCAAAGGACGCAGTTGATTCTGGCTTCCTGGGGGCAGCAGCCTCGAGAAGGGTAGGTAGTGCGGTTGGGACTTGGGAGTGGGCCTGCGCGATGTGTTCGTTTCTGCCTGATCCTTCTTTGGAGTCGCGGGCGGCGTTGGCGTCGGGGAGGGGGTCGGTCGGGCCCGTCGCGCGCTCGCGTCACTCGGCCGAGGGAGGGCGTCGCGCGAGGCCGTAGATACGGCACCACATGATGGCTGTTTCCTTGTCAAATGTAAGAAATGAATGTGCACCACTGGATGCTAACCCTTGTCTGGTATAGGCATAACTAGGGTAGTTAATTAGACAAGACGAGAGACAAGACGAGGTCCTGACTGTCCAAGGAAGAGGCCCACAGCGTCCGTCCGTCCGCGCGCACATCGAGCAAAATAATCTCCTGAGCTCAGGGGCTGACCTTTGGCCCTAGTTGAGGTCTGCCTTAAGATGCCTCTTTGTCATTGTCCTTTTGTACTTGTTGGGCCACCGCCTTGAGTTTTGGGTTCTTGGTTTCAATAATGCTGAAGTACAGCTCAACCCGGGCTAAAGAGTGGCCCAAGAAGGGCTCAAGTGGCAAAGAAGAATCTCAAGACATGGCCGTTCCCCGTGTATATGCTGCTGTCGCCCCGGCCCCTTTTCCGCGAAACCCAATCCATCATAGCGACGCAAACATGGCGACTCCATCGGGGCTTTTCCAAAACGCCGTCGGCGTCGAAAGCCGTCCAGCCTTAGTCGACCGGTCCCACGCCCCAGTCCGCAGTCCGACCACACAGTCAAGACTCAAGCGCCCCGGATGCGGCACGGCCGTGGTGCGTCCGCCGATGGGACAGCAGCGCATCCAGGTCGGGGGCGCTGCTGTCCCATCGGCGGACTCACCACAACCGTGCCGCATCCGGGGCGCTTGAGTCTTGACTGTGTGGTCGGACTGCGGACTGGGGGCGCACATCGATCAAAATAATCTGCTGAGCACAGCCTCCAAGCCTCCAGAAGCGCACCGCACCGCACCGCACCCCGGGCGGCACCGGTCCGCGGTACCGAGGGGCGGTCCCTGCCCTGCCACGCCGGACGCCGCCATGCTGGGCCATGTGCTGTCCACTGCGGACACGCTGCGGCGGATGGCGACCGGCGAGACGACCGCCGCGGCCGGTGGGTGGGTGGGTGCGCGTGGGTGGGTGGGTGGTTAAAAAAGGTTCAAAAGCCCAGACACACCCAGCCAGGCGGGGAGGTGGGTGGGTGCGTGCGCTGGGCCGCTGCCTGCCGGTCTTTGTGCGCGTGTGTTGCTGCCCTTTTTTGTCCCCCGGGCTCTCCATCCATCCAGCCTTTGTTTCCCACATACACGCGAAGGAGAGACACGCCGCTGTCTGTGGGGTCGCATCGCTTGGGACGTCCGCCCTCGGAAAGGGAAAGGGCCACCCAGCGGCCGCCCGCGAGCGGGGGATGGCGCACGCCCCCACTAGCAGCAGCCGGGTAGCCCTCCTGGAGCTGCCAGCGCGCTGCGGATGATTGTACGGTATTCCCCCGGGATTGTCAGGTGCGCCCCGCCTCACTCTTCCTGAAGGCCTACACGCTGCAGCCCTGGACCCCGCCCACCACCTCAAACCACGTGTTCCTGCTGGGGCCGGGGGCGGGGCCGGGGGCGGAGCGCCCAGCAGCTGGCTGGCCGACTGAGTACCGATCCGCAGCTCCGGAGGCGCTCTGGCGGCGCTTCCCGCACCTTCCCGCCTGCGTCACCCTCGCCCTCGCCCTCGCCCTCGCCCTCGCCCGGCAGTTCGCCGTCCCAAACTCGATATCCCCGGCACCCACATCCCTGCCCCCACATCCCTGCCCCCACATCCCTCCCCCACATCCCTCCCCCACCCTCCACCCTTCACCCCGAAGACGAGGAGCACAAGCTGACCGACCTCCTGACCACGTTGGTCACCTACCCGGCGCTCTACATCTTCGCCACCGCCGGCACCGCAGAGCCCACCCCGGGGGATGCCGCGTCGTCGGTGAGGTTCAGTGGTGTGTGGTGTGTGTTAAAATAAACCGAGAGACACGACTTGCGAGGACCCTAATTGCGCACGCGGACGAGTGAGGCCGTTGGCTGCGCATTGCCGACAGGCCGGGGATGTGTATATAGAAAAGAGGGGCGACATGCGATAAAGCAGAAGCAAAGACATTGTGTCCCCGTAATGGATAGTCGCGGCTGTGCGGGCGGCTTACGCGGGGCGGCGACGGACATGCAAGGGACAGCAGGACCCGACCCAGCCCGAGGTCAAACCGGTTGCTGGAGATGCAGCTGGGGAGGAACGTCGAGATTATGGTGCCAGCGTCCGGGCTCCAAGGCGTGTGTGCGCGCCGCGCCGCCTCGGCGATGGGCGTGCGCAAACAAGGATGCAACAGCAGACCCACGATCAAAGCAGCGAAAGGACAGCAAACGCGAACCCGAAAGCTACAATACCCACCTAACCGGATTCGGAAGGCCAGCGGTAGGGTAGTCGCCGGCATTGCACATGTAGGGGGGCAAGGCAGAGAGGAAGTGAAGGCAGGCGAAAGATGGTAAAAATTGACCCAAGACAGGAATAAGTGACCAGTGTGCGTGACGGGGAGGCGGCGCGGCGAAAGAGGCGGGGAGGGACGCGCGGCAGGGATAAATGGAGTGGCCGCGGGTCGTACGGCGGGTCGTACGGCAAGTACGGCAGAGGCAGTACGGCAAGCGAAGCGCGTGTGGGTGGAGGGGGGTTTGCTGACGGTGTGCGGTCCGGACAAGCCGGATCCCCACAGCACCGTCGAGCCGGCGCGGCGCCGCTGCAGTGCGGTGCCGGCGGGTTGCGTCGGATGGTAGCGGAGGCGAGCTGGCAGGGGGACGTGCTAGTGCAAGGGCCGAGCGGATGCGGGCGGGCTGGGGTGTGTGGGGAGGAGGCAGGGGACGCGGCGTACGGGAGGCGTCGGCGGGGGCGGAGCAGCACCAGGGGGGGCGGAGCAGCACCAGCAGCACCAGGGCGGCGGGGCCGGCTGGGTGCGGGGGCGGGGCGGCGGGGCCGAGGCCGGGGCCAGGGGGGGCGGCGGCGGCGGCGGGGCCAGCGGCGGCGACGGGGGCGGCGGGGGCGGCTGTGCCAGGGGCGGCGGCGGGGGCGGCGGCGGCGGGGGCAGCGGGGGCGGCGGCGGGGGCATCGGCGGCGGGACCGGCGGCGGGGCCGGGGGCGTGGGGGGAAGGCGAGGGCTGCGGCGGTGGGCGGGGGGGCGCGGGCGGGGGCGTAGGTGGTGGGGGCGGGGCGGCGGCGGCGGCGGGGCGGGGGCGGCGGCGGCGGTGGGGCGGCGGCGGCGGCGGGGGTGACGGCGGGTTGGGGGTGAAGGCGGGGGCGGTGTGTGGTGTGTGTGTGTGTGTGAGAGAGAAAGTGAAATACAGTAGGTACGGCAATAGGTACGGCAGCAGGTACGGCATATGTTATGGGCGACGGTTAGTCAGTACAACCGTTACCGATGGCTGGTGTGGAGAGGGAAGAGAAAGCTAGGGCTTGTGCGTTTGTGTGGGTGGGGGGCGGCGGGCGGGGATGTTTGGCGAGGAAACCCCACTCAGACCAGGCAGGAGAGGCAAATACCGTACCAGTGCATGCTTCATTTACCAAAAGCACTTGCAGCAACGAGGTAAGACGACGCAGGCAGCTCAAAACCACAACGGGCGTGTTTTGTTTAGGTGTGTTTGGGGAGGAGGTCAGTCGGGAGGGCAGTGTGGAAGCGTCAAGGGGCTAGATGACACGTTGGCGTGCTGAGATCTCCCATCTCCTCCTCCTCCTCCTCCTCCTCCAACTCCAACTCCCACAGATTGCGGAGCCTGGCGTGTCACCCCCCGGGCTGGGCAACAGCCGCCGCGGGCCGATCAAGCAGCCGGGGGCGCCAGCGGCGGCGGCGGCGGCGGCCGCGGCCCGGCGCAGCGCCGCCCCTGGAGTCGGCCTCAAGGGCGTCGGCGGAGGCACCGAGCCCAGCGTCGGCGGCGGCTTCGGCGTCGGCGGCGGCGTCGGCGGCGACGGCGGCGGGGTGGAGGAGCTGACGGGTCCCGTCATGGCGCTGGCTCCGGAACCTCGGCACCGGCTGTCCGACTTCCCCGAGGGCCGGGCCCTGGTGGTTCTGGAGCGGTGAGCGGTGGTTCTGGGCCGGTGGCAGGCGCTCCAGGGGAGGGCGGGCGGCGGGCAGCATGGCAGTACTGTGTATAGCACGGCATAGCGCGCTACCGTACTAGGGCATTACACCGTGACCGTCCCGGAGGGGGGGGAGGCAAAAGGCAAAAGGGAAAAGGCGTGAGGGAGGGCCAGGGGCAGGTCAACGATGGTGGTAGGGAGACCCTGCACGCGGCCCTGCTCTGCCCGAAAGGCGCCCGGGAGTGGCACACATCAGCGCGCGCGCCGCCGTACTCGCCGTACAATCCCCCCGGTGGACCCCCTCTGGGTCCTTGGGTCAGTCGGGTCGTTCCCTTCCCAGACTTCCACACAAACCCCCGGGTAAGGCGCCCCGGGTATGTAGGGCTTTCCCCCTCGCCCGCCAGCTTCAATGTGGCCTAAGCATGGAACTTTCGATGGAGGCGATCCGTTCCGAATCACCCTCGACCCATGGGTCGATCCCGTCGTCAGCGTGCGCGTGTGCTGCTACCCGACCGATTTATGGGGTTACGCACCGACGCAATTAATAATGTAACCGTTACAAGGTGGACCCGTATCCCGACCGGGTGTTCCAACGGGACCAGATAGCTCGTAGCTCGACGCATTTGCAGTTTATGACCCGTAGCGGCGCCAATTTTTCGACGGACGGGTCGTGCAGCGACCCGCCGTCGTGGAAGGAGGTGCCGGACGGTTACATCCTGGGCGGCTTCAAGACCTTGTTCATTGGTTATCCCAAGGGCGATACGTGGGTGCAGCGAGTGGCCTTTATCTTCGTGCAGAAAGAAGCACTAGACACTATCAAATGGCCACCTCCTCCACCACCCTCACCCTCTCCCCCGCTCCTCTCCTCTCGTCACCCCGTCGTCACCTCCCGGGCGAGATCCCTGGAGGGATCTCTCCAGCCGGCCGGCCCGGTCCACGGACGGCGGCGCGCGCAACCCGTGTCTGCACTCCGCCCCCAAAAATCGGGGGCAACAGAGGCAGGGGACTTAGTACGCCCCGAAGACGGTCGTGACCTGGGCATCCAGCTCGCGCTTGGCCGCGTTGATGGCGTCCTGGCCGGGGGCTAGCTTGCGGTTGGCCTCCTGCGGGTCGGTGCGGGGTGGGGTGCGGGTGGGGTGCGGGGTGGGGTGCGGGGTGGGGTGGGGTGCGGGGTGGGGTGGGGTGCGGGGTGGGGTGGGGTGCGGGGTGGGGTGGGGTGCGGGGTGGGGTGGGGTGCGGGGTGGGGTGCGGGGTGGGGTGGGGTGCGGGGTGGGGTGGGGTGCGGGGTGGGGTGGGGGGGGGGGGGGGGGGGGGGGTGGGGTGCGGGGTGGGGTGGGGTGCGGGTGGGGTGGGGTGGGGGGGGGGGGTGGGGTGCGGGGTGGGGTGGGGTGCGGGGTGGGGTGGGGTGCGGGGTGGGGGGGGGGGGTGGGGTGCGGGTGGGGTGGGGTGCGGGGTGGGGTGGGGTGCGGGGTGGGGTGGGGTGCGGGGTGGGTGGGGTGCGGGGTGGGGTGCGGGGTGGGGGGGGGGGGGGGGGGGGGGGGGGGGGGGGGGGGGGGGGGGGGGGGGGGGGGGGGGGGGGTGGGGTGGGGTGCGGGGTGGGGTGCGGGGTGGGGTGGGGTGGCGGGGGTGGGGTGCGGGGTGGGGAATGTGGTACAAGAACTTTAGGTGGACATATTGAAGGTCGGTGGGTGGGTGGGTGGGTGTGAAAACCAGAGCGGGACAGCTCTTCGCGAAAAGCACCATACAGTTACGGTGCCCGGTCATCGGCGCGCACCGCCGGCCCCCCCCCACGGGCTAAAATCTGCGGGCTGAAACCCTGCAGCACAGCGGTAATGCGCCATCGACCACTCACGCACACTCCCTCTGTGTTTATATATACACACACACTCCCTCTCCGGCGCCTCGTCGCTTGTAACGCTCTGCGCATCCCACACGCCCACTGCGGAGCGCACGCGCATCAACCAAAGAGAAAGTCCCCGCGCCGCCGCGCAGGTCACCCCTCTCCTCTCCCCCCTCTCCTCTCCCCACTCACGCCCACGCTGCCGCCCTTCTTGATGACGTCGATGCGGTCCGACAGCTGCTTGAAGTGGCGGTCCCGCAGCGCGCGGGCCTTGTCCACCACGTCGCGGACCTGGACGGCCACCCGGATGGATTTGGCCTCCACGGCGGCCAGCAGCGGCTTGACCTGCGGCAGGAGGAAGGGGAGGGGCAGGTAGGTAGGTAGGTAGGTAGGCCGCGGGGCGGGCAGGGCAAGGCAAGGCCAGGCAAGGGCCCGGTTGCGATCATCGTGGCCAAAAGTTATTTCCTGGTGCTAGTGCAGGTGCTGCGGGGTGTGTGCTGCGCGCCGCGGTGCGATCCCCAACCCACCCGGCAATTTTCCCGTGTGTGAGATGACGTTGAGATGCGACGCGCAACGGCAGAGCGGCAGTCCCGTCCATGGCGCACTAACGTGTTCCGACCCGATACACTGTACTACACCGAAGATCCGATACACTTGATACCGGAGATCCGATCCACTTCAACATCGGAGATCCGACAAAGGTCACACCCGGCGAGGCAGGTACGGTAGTTTCGACGGCCTGACGCTCCGGCAGCAAGGCCCCCCCTCTCACGACCAGCGCCGACCCAAACGCGCCGCGCTAGGCACCGTTTGGACCCCGAGCTGGTACAGCTGCCCGCAAGTACCCCCGGACCCAGCCGTCGCTCTGGCAGCAGCGCAGTCTGAAATGTCCAACCAAATTTCCTATACCCCACCCCCCCGGACCGCACCTTCTCCTCCAGGTCCTTGAGCCGCTTCTCCACGGTCGCCTTCTCGCGGTTGGCGGTGTCCGCGTCAGCCGCCTCCCTGACGCCGTTTGTGACGCGGGTGAGGCCCGCCAGGATACTCGCCTCGTCTGTGGTGGACGGGGACCGGCGTGACATCGGGACGGGAGTGAGATATCGGGACCCCGCAAGAGACAGCCCCCGAAGAGGTCATCGTGTCATACACGAGGCAGGCAAATCAATCCCGCGCGCCGCGGCACCGCGTATCCGCATGTGCCCCAGCGCCGTGTCGTCGAATGCCCCACATGCAACGGAACGCCACGTGCTCTTGTTGGTGGTTCGGGAACTGCGGGACTCGCACCCTTATGAATCCCGGGGTCGAAGAGCTTCAACGAGGGACTGATGGTACGAGGGACTGATGGTTGGAGCAGAGGGACTGGCCGCATTCGGCCTCAAACAGGCCACAAGCGTCAATTTCCGTGTCTCGGTGCCGTGGGGCGAACACGGCCCATCCCCCCCATCCCCGACCCCCCCCCTTTTGCGGTTTCGCGGATACCCACCCTCCAGCAGCGCCTGGATCTGCTCCATGTAGGTGGCCAGCACCTCCTTGCTGCGGGCCGCCTCCCACTTGTCGTCGCGGGTGATGGTGAACTCCATGCGGTTGTACGCAATCACAGCCACGAACAGCGCGAAGAAAACGCCCACCTGCGGGAGGGAGATCAGTCGTTTTAGAGACCATCGAAGCAGAAAGCCAAAAACGCGCTGGGTGGTGTGTGGACTGTTAGGGCTTCCCAACACCGCGGTCCCGGCCGCCGCGGGCGGCTGCGGCCTTGACGGACGCGGGCCGCGGTACCGTCCCCGGCCGGGACCGCGGGCCGCGGCGGCGACCGGGACAGGCGCACGGGACCACACGACCGGCAATGCGCACAGGGCGGGGCACAGGTCCTTGTGTGTGTGGTGGGGGAGGGTACAGGAAATTGGTAGACGTTGCAAACTGCGCTGCTGCCAGAGCGAGGGTTCGGGCGTGCGTGGGGGGGTCACCGACCCACCAGCAGGAGCGGCTCCCGCAGGATGTGGATGCTGCCGAAGTCGTACTCCACCGTGAACTTGGCCGAGTGGTCCGGGGACGCCAGGTTCTGCTTGTGCAGCACCAGCACCGGGCGGCCGGTGGTGTCCAGGTAGGTGTACCTGACAGGGGGGCGAGAGAGAGGGGTATAGGGTGAGAGAGGGGGGGAGAAGAGCACGAACGGTGAGACGGTGACACGCGGCCAGACGACGGGTGAGGGGGCTGTGCATGTACGTTTCATGTGGTAGTGGCTGTGATTGATGTGTTGTCGAGGCCGCGTGCAATGATACGGTACGGTGTGCGGGGAGTGGCCCCGCGGGAGGCAGGCGAGCGGGGATGGGGATGGGGAGGGGCGGCGATGGGGACCGTCGCTTTCTGTTGAAAGGTATAACGCGGGCGACCTCGTGGAGTTCGAACGTTTGCGCGTGAGTACAAAAGGAAACTGGGCCGCGAGGGTGTTCGTAGGCAGGCAGGCAGGCAGAGCAGGAGCGTTCGTGTTCGTGTTCGTGTGTGTGCTGTCTGGGTCGCCGCGCCGGGAGGCAGCACGCTTACACAACGCCGGGATGGCACTTGCGGCTCCCCAAACCTAGCCTGGCAGCTGCAAACATGCAACGCCTTGCTGTCACGCCTTTGTGACCTCCCCCCACACCCTATTTGTTGGGGGTTGTTAGGGGCTGTCGAGTCCGTCGCGGACCAGCCCCTCTCACTTGATGTCAAAGCTTTGCTCCAGATCGTACGGCAGCACCGCCCTGATGTTGGAGGCGCCCTCCGGGAGGACCACCTGCGCAGGAACGCAGAACGCAGAAAACAACCACATGTCCTTTTGCCACGATCGCACCATGGCGTGCAGCGGGAATTACATCATGGTGTCCGCAGGCCACACACGTCCAGCCGCGATCGCACCATGGCGTGCAGCGGGAGTGCAGCTGGAGAGGCGGAATATGTGCCGGTGACGCCACCCGAGGCTACTAGACTACGCCGCGGCAGGCAGGCAGGCACATTTCCGCGACTCTAGGGCACTGATCATCAATCGACAAGCACCTTGCTGATGTCGGCCTCGTAGCCGGCTTTTCGCCGCGTGCTGCTGCTGTACGTCCCCGGCACGCGCCGCGTTTGCTGCATGTCTGCGTTCCCTGGCCTGACAGACGCGACGCCGTCACGGGTACCGCAGGGGCCCAGTAGCGGATCTGCGGCACATCGCATCCACAGCTCCCAGCACCCACCCACCCACCCGCAGCACCACCCACCCACCCACCCAGCACCACCCTACCCACCCAGCACCACCCTACCCACCCACCCGCACGACCATGTCCTCCACGAACACGTCCTCCAGCGGCGAGGCGAGGTCCATGGTCAGGCGGCGGCGGCCGTCCTTGGCGGACTTCAGGAAGCCGGTCAGGGGCACACTGTAACCTGCAGCGGGCGGGAGCCGTCGGGATGGTGTTGGTGGCGCGGTGAAGCCTGGCGCGGACCTCCCGACGCGTGCTGCCGGGACGCGGACCTCCCGACGCGTGCTGCCCGCGACTATGCCGCAGATAGGCAGCGCCGGTTGCATTCTGGCCCATCCGGCTTTTTACGGTTCAATGGGCTTTGCGAATGCGTGCGGGACTGTTGCGCTCCTCCTTTTTCATCCCGCGAACCACGAACGACAGGTTTCTTTCCGTGAGCGCACCTGCCGGCAACTGGGACATACAAGCAGCCACCCGACACATTTTTAAACCCAACCCAACAGGTCGAAGCGGCCTGGCAGAGATCAAGGTGTCCCTGTCCGATTTCGCTAACCCAGCCGATGGCCCATTCAAGGCATTTGTGCACGACCGGATTATACTGCCCATCCAGCACGACGACGGATCTGACCACGCCGAGCGAAACCCGAAACCGCACTTGCTCACCGATGGTGAAGTCCACCTTCCAGCCGCCCATCAGCGGGTATCGGAGCTCGAAGTCCAGCACCGTCTGCATCGGGGCAGAGCGACGCGCGGGCCATGCAGTGACCGACTGAAACTCCCGCTCCCTGGCCAGACCCAGCACTGCAGGCTGGCTGAGCCACGCAAAGCGACCGACCGGTGCACTGCGACAAACTTCTTTCGTTTCCGTTTCGGATCCAACCGTTACTGCGCTAAGCCTTTCGCATGTCCCCCGACACGCAGGCACACAAGAGGTGCACGCAGGTCGCAGGCGTTGACCGAGATACCCTGTGCGCCCCCTTGCCGCGCGGCGTGCGAGAGACTCACCGACGTCGCCGTCTTGCGCACGTTGGAGGTGGAGATGTTGCCGATGAGGTCCACGTAGTACAGCGAGTGCGCCGAGGCGGGCAGCACCGCCTTCAGGTCCTGCGGGCCGGCAGGAGGACGACATCGAGGGCTTAGTTAGGGGGCCTGAGGGGGGCGGGCTTGTGATTCAACGAAAATGCGACGGTCGTAAGTGGCAAGTTGTACACCACCATAGCTTAGCAGCGTGGCGCACCGAAGGGTCTCGCGGTCTGGACGGCCCCATAAGGACGCCCACCCCGCGCTCTGGTGCCCATCCCAGCCGCGCTCCTGGGCGGTCCGCCCCGCGGCCGGCCCGCGCCGTTGTACCCACCCGGAATGAGTTCGCCTTGCCGTTGTACGAGTGCGCGTACTTCAGGCGCGAGAAGGAGCCCGAGTGTTTCGCCCCCGCGTTTTTGATCTCGTACTTCTCCTCAACGTAGATGTTGCCCCAGTGCGACACCTCGATCTCCTTGACGTACGTCGTAATCTGGCGACACAGAACCAAGCAGGGACATACGGTACTTCTTCCATGCTTGCATCGTCCGGCCAAATGACGTTTGGTACGTACTGCTCAGAGATTCACCATTGAATGACTCAACTCGTAATGCCCCCTGTGCGCAGCGACATTACTGGGCAACGCAAGTCTCTAGTTCCCCCGCTCCTGTTGGGAGCCGCGGCCGTGGCGTCGAGCACTGGAGGAGGAAGTGACGTCACTATTCACGACGCGCAGCGGCGCATTCGGGGTGTTGGGAAGTGCAGCTTCACCCACCCGTGGCTTCATCCTGGACATGACAGTGTGACGCATCCCATCGACATCCCAACAAGCAAGAGCACACAACGCCCGCCAAGGCCCAACGTGGGCAACGTTGTCGAAAAGAATGTCAGCACTGTCCGCCCGCGCGGTGGAAACATGCGCAGGCGCGAGCTTGTGACGGTATGCCGCGCAGTCACCCCACCCTCCGCCTTATCCCAAACGCAACCAAGTTACCTGTTTGAACGGATTGTTGTTCTCAAAGTGCACAGACAGCTCCTTCACGGTGAAGGGCTTAATGAGGTCATACTTGCCGTACTTGATCTTGTCGTTCGACTTGGTGACTGGCTTCTCGTCAGTGTACGACTTCACGGTGCTGGACGGCAGAGTCACCTACGACACCCCGGGGGTTTCGGGGAGCGTGGACAAGATCAGCTTCGGTCGGGCTCTCATCGTGACTTCGTGACTCGGACGAGAGTCCTTTGTGCTCGCGGTTCCCTTAAAAACGTGCATCCTGGTGCATCCTGACAAAGCAAATGTCGTTCCAGAATAAGCTGTACAAGCACACCCCGCACGGATTCACGGCAGAACGCTGGTCGCACCTCGGTGGTTTGGGACGACACCTGGTACGGTGACAGGACGTACAGATTGCCCTTGTACAGCATGAGCTGTGAGTCCTGCTGCGTCAGCTCCGCGGGGTACGCAATTTGCGCTTTGGCGAGGACAGCGGTGACCACCAATGCAACCGTTTCGCTGGCCGGCAGCGGGTTGGCCAGCTTGACGTTATGGCAAACAGCCTCCGCTGGAGCGCCCGGAACCGTCGTGGGCGACACCTGTCCACCCCATAAAGTCAAGGGCCCTTAATTAGCAAGTCCGCGGGGTTTGTTCCTGCGCCCGACCGCTCCGAGCCAAGCAGCATGCGACGAATCACCCCATCGACACGTACCGTCAGAATGCTCTTAGACGATGAATCAACCACCTGAGGCAAAACGATATGATCATATCACTTAGCAGCGTGCGATACTGTACAATGGAAAATCATTCGTCGGGATCGCCCGCTTACCTTGTAGAACGAGAGTACCGCATCGCCTAGAAGAGCTTCGCAAAGTATCACTTCAGATACCACCTGGCTTCCGACATTCTTGACCTTCACCGACTCCGTGATACGCACGAACTGAGAGTTCAGGATGATCTGCGCCACCGCAAGGACAAGCCAAGGCCCCCATTTGCGATCAGAATCGTAAGAATTTATCAGTCAGCTATGTAGACGAGTATAGCATTTCGGCTACCTTCCGATCAACTTGTTGCAGCTTTATGTTGTCCGCGACTACGCTGCTGGCCAGAGCCAGCAGCACTGTTGCTAAAGCTGCAAATCGACGCATCCTTAAAAACTTCAATTACGTTGTTAGGCGAAACCGGTTGACCATTTGTCGCAGGCTGTCACCCTTGTACGGTTACGTACTGTAGTGTCGTTTGGACTCTCGTACAACATCAAAGGTCTGCTCGGACCTGCGCGGAAGACGTCGACCTTACCATCGAATGCAAGAGAAACCCTGGCATTACAGCACGCCAGGCAAGCGTGAGTGCGCGGCTGCCCCGCGCAGCGCCCTCACGTCCCTCGGGGAGCAGCCTGTGCGGACTGCCGCGCTTTTTAACGGACACCGACTCAAGTTTCGGCCTACCGCAGACCCGGTCGCCTACCCATAACTTCCATCACAATCACATCCGCGTCCACAGGACCATGCTGCTTGCGCCAACACCGAACACCCAGCAAATACGGCAAGCAGGACTGCCGGGACCACCAACTGACAGCCCCCCCCAGCTCTCAGGCATCCGCGGCACGGTCCTTCCAGGGCCGCACATCACATCACGGCGTTTCGAGTCCATTCTGTGGCGTCCTGTGAAGTGAAGCGAAGCGCGCCGCCGCACATAACAAATTGCTGGTCGTCCCAGCGCTCAACGACCCACCCGTTCGCGCGAACTCCACCCGGGCAGGTCCACCACCCAACACAGCACGCGCTCCAGTTAAATATGCGCGGCATGGACAGCGGCCGTGTCACACCGGCCACGACCGAATCGTCTCTCCGTCATACAAACACCGGTCCCGCAGCGCGAACTGGGGCTTGGGGCGCCCTCCCCTGGCGCCCTCCCCTGCCTTAGCCAGAGCCGCCCCCAACACACACGTCGGGACCTCGGGAGGCAAATACGGGAAACAGCCCGGACACATCAGGGCCGCTCGGTGGCATCCGCGCAACCGGTGGCGAACGAAGCCGGCCTTCTTGTTATTGTGCACGAACGTGGTTTCCCACCGCTCAGCAATCAGTGGCGAACATTAAAAACCGAAGGGCCCACCCTGTATCCGTTGAATTATTAGCAATACTACACCCTCATTGCCAAACATGTCATCCTCTATGCGAGAGAGCACGCCGCGCTGAGTGCCTGGGGCACATCGGGCTAACACGGCTCCGGCCCCACGCCGCTGCTGCTTCTGCTGCTGCTGCGCGCACTGTCTGGAGGACACCGAGGACGCACAGAGAGGCGTCTGGAGCGCGCCCTCCATGTCTGGACGGCCTCCCCCCGCAGCAGCGCAGATTGAATATGTACCAATTCTATATCTCCGCCCCCCGGCCCCGCGTCCCGCCACCCACTCAGGGCCGTCTGCGACCGGCATTCGTGGCCTGATTTAAGTGCCACAGTGCCTTCCTACAGATGCAGGCTTCTTCAGTGGACGGCAGGGCCGCCCACCCGCCGGCCCGCAGCTCGCGGCGAATAATATGCGGGACAATGCACGAACGAACAGTCACGGACGGACGAGCGGTCCTGCGGACCTGGCACGCAGCTGTACGGCGGGTTGGGTTTCCGACCGTCGTACCGCAAAATGGAGGACCAGCATTTCTGTACGGCACGGCACTCCTCCTCGCGCGTTCGCGCGAGCCGCCAAAAGGTCTCCGGGTTCGTTTTGGGTTTGCGTTCCCTTTCCCTGCTTTCCCGCCTTTCATGCTCGTAATAACCTTTTTATGCTCAAATAATACCTCAAGACCTCTCGCGTCCCTCACGCGCACCTCCTAACACCCAAGCCAAAAGATCCGTACATCTGCCCTACAAAATTGGCTTCGGCCTCTGCAATATCTGATAAACGACGAGTCAAAACGAGTCAGGGGACAAGCACCACACGCCACGATATCTCCTTCACCGATGAGCGATGACCCGCGGGGTCCGCTGTGCCATCCTTAATATTAATACTTCCCGTAAGCGGGACGGGACGCAAACTTGCTTTCGTGAACTTGCTTTCGGTATTGCATATACGATATCAACGACGAGCCAACGAGTCAGGGGAGAAGAACCACGCGCCACGATATCTCCTTCCCGTAAGCTGGGACGCAAACTTGGTTTCGGAGGCGTGCTGGTTGCTTTCGTTAGGCGACCCACGAGCGAGCTTACGTCGTCGCGGCCTCCTCGCCCTCCTCGCGCCGCTGCCGCAGCGCCGCCCTGGCGGCCGCCCGCCTGACCTCCTCCTGCCAGTCCAGCTTGAGGATGATGGTGGCGTAGGCCGCCGCCTGGATCGCCGGCCCCAGCATCATGCCCGTGTACATGCCCTCCACGCCCCAGTGCAGCACGAACGCCAGCACCAACGCCGCGGGGATGGCCGCCACGTAGAAGGCGAACACGTTGACCAGCACGCCCAGCCGCTGCTTGCCCGCGCCCTGATACCCGCCGCAGCCGGGTTGGTTGCCAAAAGACGAACAAGGCGGGGTTGGTTGCCAAAAGACGGACAAGCGGGGGTGCGGGAGGTTGTGGGACACGAGCACACGGCAGTTGGTGTAAACCCTCCCCCACCTGGATGACGCCCGTCATGACGACCTGCGACCCGTCGAACAGCTCCAGCGCGGCCACCAGCACCAGCATGCGCCGCAGGTGGCCCATCAGCGCCGCGTCGTGGCCGTCCGTGAAGACCAGCGCCAGCAGGCGCTGCGTGTGCGGCTCCACCAGCAGCGCCGCGATGCCCACCCACATCAGCGGCGCGGTGCACAGCGACGTCAGGGCCGCGTGCCGGGCGCGGCGCGCGCTGCCTGCGGGGTGATGCCACGGGATGCCATGCCCGAGGGGGCGCAAGGGCGAGCCCGCGCCGCGCCGCGCCCGTCACGCGCACGCGCGAGGGAGGGAGAGGCGCCGGAGGAGGTGATGAAGCAAGCACCAGACCCGAGAATCGAGAACCCAGTCCAGGCTGAGGGAGGCGTGGTCGTGACCGGGCCCCAATCAACGGCGCGTGGTGCTTCCAGGCCGCGGCCAACACGCAACAGAGACCCAGTGCCAAGGAGAGAGAACAGACGAGTCGATCCGGTCAGTCAATTGACCGCGTGTTTAAAAAAATGAACTCGCCCGACCGAACCCGGGTGCAGATATACTCGCCATGTAACCTGCAGGAAAAGACCGCGTGTGCAAATGTCAGGATATGTACGGGACCTCTGACTCGGTCGGCTAGGTGATAAGTTGCCCCCCCCTGTGATGGCTGCGCGGGTGCCTCGCGGGCAGTGGCGCCCACACGGCCCCCGCCCCACCTGCGCCCAGCGCGTTGCCGACTTGGGTGCAGGTCGTCACGGCGAATGCGGAGAAGCACATGAAGAGGACACCTGCGGGCCGGGTCGGAGCGGGTCGGGTCGGAGCGGAGCGGGTCGGGTCGGAGCGGTCCGGGTCGGAGCGGTCCGGGTCGGAGCGGTCCGGGTCGGAGCGGTCCGGGTCGGAGCGGTCCGGGTCGGAGCGGGCCGGGTCGGAGCGGTCCGGGTCGGAGCGGGCCGGGTCGGAGCGGGCCGGGTCGGAGCGGTCCGGGTCGGAGCGGTCCGGGTCGGAGCGGTCCGGGTCGGAGCGGTCCGGGTCGGAGCGGGCCGGGTCGGAGCGGGCCGGGTCGGAGCGGTCCGGGTCGGAGCGGAGCTGCCCCAAAAGGCGCGCCAGGAGCGGCCGCCGGGGCCTCCCAACACGAGCTTGGCAGAGGCCTTCCCCAGAGCGCCGGGCAAGGACACGACGGCCTTCCCGTCCAGCGTGCTCGGGGTGGACGGGCTTGGCTTTACCACGTCCGCGACTTGCAATGACGCTGGCAGAAAAAGCATATAAATAAAATTTAGTCGCTGAAGTAGCCGCTGCAGAGTCAGCGGTAACCGCAGCAACATCGTATCAACAGGTATCAGCACCAGAAGCATTAGCACGACGGCACGACCCGCACCGTAGATGTTGAAAGAGATGCTGGCGGCTGACACGGCCGTGCCCGGGTCGGGCAGCTTCCCCGCCGCCACCGTCATGAAGCTGAACCCCCACGACTCGGCGCACTTCATGACGCACGCGGGGTAGGAGAGGCGCGCGAAGGACCACAGCGCCTGCACCGCACCGCACCGCACCGCGCAGGCAGGGGGCCGGCCGGCCCACCGGCAGTCAGGGCAACGCTGGGGCCGGCGGCCACGCTCGCGCGCGGCCGCACCCTTCTACATTTGCACCTGCAGCAGGGGCAAGGCGCAGCAGCGCCACCCGCTGCCTCCCTCCCCCCGCCAAGAGCGGTACGTACGTACGTTGTACCTTCAGGAGGTCAAACCCACACACCCGCAGCAGCATCAGTCCGTACAGTGCCGTACACGCTCCGCGGCGCACCGTGCCGCCCTCACCTCCCACGTGGGCACTTGCAGGGGTCCGCCTCCCCAGACGCGGGGCCCCAGCCCCGACCCCAGGACGTAGCCGCCAGTCATCAGCATCACGGCGGCCGAGGTGCAGCTGGTGGCCACCGCGGCGCCCAGGTAGCCCAGTCCCAGCACGAAGATCAGCACTGCGAGGGAGGGGTATGGATTGGGGAACCGATACGTGGCACAGGGAGGGAGGGAGGGGGAGGGAGGGAGGTCGCGCAGCGATCCAACGACGCCAACCCGTGACCGTCCTCACCTCACCCGCGGCGGCACAAGAGGCGGCGGCGGGGGGGGAGGGTATGGGAAATTGGTAGACACTTTCAAACTACGCTGCTGCCGGCGGGGTGGGGCCGGGGCACCGGCGGCGCGCCAAACAGAAACCCCCCGACAGGCAGGTCGGGGCCGGAGTGAGCCCCGTCCCGGAAGAGCGGAACGCCGTTTTGGTTTCGGAGGAGTGGGGGAGAGCATCTGGAACAACCTGGAGCGGGACCAACCGATCACGGGGGGGGGGCTGCTGGCCCACAACACACACCCCCGCACACCGCGCCCGTACCGTAGTTGGTCGTGATGTGCAACGCCAGCGCGACAACCTGCAGGCAGGCAGAGCGCGGAGACAGGTCGGCAAACGGCGCAAACACCCGGCTGTCCGCCGGCTCTAAAACCGCGTTGCGCGCTCCATGCATGTGCGTTCTCATTGTGCACACCCAACCCAACCTCCGACCCAACCTCCGTCCCAACCTCCGACCCAACACCGCTTCGCTGCCGCTGGATACCAGCACGCTGTGGCCCCGCGAGAGGCTCCCTCCCCCAACTGGAGCGTCCCCCCCGGCCCATCCCCCCCGGCCCATCCCCCCCAGCCCATCCCCCCCGGCCCATCCCCCCCGGCCCATCCCCCCCGGCCCATCCCCCCCGGCCCATCCCCCCCGGCCCATCCCCCCCGGCCCATCCCCCCCGGCCCATCCCCCCCGGCCCATCCCCCCGGCCCATCCCCCCCCGGCCCATCCCCCCGGCCCATCCCCCCCGGCCCATCCCCCCGGCCCATCCCCCCCGGCCCATCCCCCCCGGCCCATCCCCCCGAGCCCATCCCCCCCGGCGCGCTCCCCCTCTCTCCCTGGCCCCGGTCCCTCCCTCCCTCCCTCGCCCGGGTTGAAAATGTCTACCCATTTCCTATATCCCTCCCTTCCCTCCCCGGCCCCTGACCTGAATGGTCATCTGCGGGGCGGTGATCCGCTGCGCCACCAGCGTGCTGTTCAGCGGCCTGTTGAGGCACTCGAACACCAGCGTCGGCAGCATCAGCCGCACGTACCGGCCGGCCATGTAGCCCAGGTCCTGCGCCGCCTCCTCGCGCTGCAGCACCAGCGGCAGCGCCGACAGCGCCGCCAGCAGCGGCGCCAGGTGCAGCAGCAGGAACACGACGGCCACTCGGAAGTGGCCGCCCATGGCCGCGAGGTTGCCGGCGCCGTAGGCCTTTCCGGGCGGGCGGGCGTGGTCCAGGCGCGGGGGGTGTTATGTTATGTTGTGAGGTCAGGGGGCGCAGGGACCCCGCCATGCTGCGGCGCACGGTGCATTCGGTGGTGCACGGCGCGAGCGCCGTTTCCAATGCCCGAATGCACCACCCGATGGAGGTACGGAAGGCTGCGAAGCGTCCGCCGCGAAACCACGTTCAAAACAACGTCCAAAACAACGTTCATAACAACATGAAAAACGTTCAAAACAACATTCTCTCAGCGAACGGGGTCGGATCTAGCCCACGCCGAGGCTGCGTGCCAGTCCCGGGGGGGAAGGGGGGCGGGGAGTCGGCGGGAAATTGGTGAACATATTTATACTGCGCTCCTGCGCTCCTGCCAGACCCCGGGTTGGGGTTCGGCAGTGGGGCACCTGCGCCGCGTGCGCTGCGAAGCGCACCTGGGACGCCAGCGTGTCCAGCCCTCCCACAAGGCCGTACATGACTGTACGGCCAAGCATCCCCACGATGGACGTCGCCAGCGCCGCGGCCGCCAGGGTGTCCGTCCCCAGGTGGCCCACGAACGCGAGGGTGGACAGGTTGATGCCGTACGCGCAGATCAGGTTGAGCAGCAGCGGAAAGAACATGAAGCTCATCTGCTTGAGGTTCTGCGGGGTGCGGGGTGTGGGGTGTGGGGTGTGGGGTGTGGGGTGTTGGGTGTGGGGTGTGAGGTGTTGGGTGTTGGTTGTGTAAGTGTGAGGGGTTTGGGGCCACGGATGAGGACTGGGTGGGCCCATGCCGAAAGTTGCATTACCGTGCTCGCTGCTGTTTTCATGTCATGGCACGGTTCGACAGCGGTCGACACACTTCCAAGCAGCAGGGACCTAACGGCATACCTGGCGACACCTGGAGGAGTGCGTACGTCTCGGGAAAAGTTAAGGCGTGCCGCCTAACAAGCGGGCTTGCGAAGGACTGTGACGTTTATGCAGAAGCCGTGCAAATCCGTGCGTGACATGAATCCGCAGCGCTCGGCATTGTCGGCCAGAGGGGCGACATGTATATTCCCCCCGCGGAAATAAGGTTCGGGGGTGCACTTGACACCGGGATGTAATTGACATGCCGAGGCGTGCCGCAACCCCCGCACAAGTACCCCGGCCCCGGCCCTGGCTGGTTTCGTTCAGCACATTTCGGCATGTCATTTCCTTATACGACATCCATTTCGGTACTCAATATTTCCATCGGGTACCTTAACAATTGATGAAACACCAAAGCCGCCCAGGTTCTCGGCTGGCTTGGGTGCTGCCTCGGGCGGAACCCCGAGTAGCAGCGGCTCCTGCAGCGTCTCGTTTCCATTTGCATCAGCCATGATTACTTGCGCATTTAGGAAATGGACTAAACACATAGCGGCGTTCCATGAGAAACGGAGCCCACTGCCGTACAACCGTTTCGTCCCATTTCAAATTCCTTCAGTCATGTCTAGCTGTGATTTCCTTCAGCTGCCATCTTTGACAAGCATTTCTTTGCTGTTGCGGAGACATACAGCGTCCTCGTGGTTTTCATTTTCACCGAGTCACGCAGCAGTGCACAATTCGCCGCTTTCCTGTACCCTCTAGGAAGTAACTACAGGGCTCGTAATACAAACAACTTTAGCATTTGCTGGGGACGTTTAGGCGGTGCCCGCCATAGGGCATTGAGCCGGGTAGCCTTGCGCCGCACGCCAACAGGACACCGAGGAAATGGGCCGTGACGAGGAAGGTCAGCTTTCATGCAAACATAAATCTGCGCAACCTTCCTTGCGGAGCTGAAAGCAGCCCTGAAAACCGAACTTGTAGATTATCCCGACGAGGTGGAGGAGCGCCTAGCGAATGAGGAGTACAAAATCTGGAAGAAGAACACGCCATTCCTGTATGGTAAGTGGTACATGCTGTTTGCTTGCCCTTCGGCAGGACCCATCTTGTAAAGCCCGCGCAGATCTTGTGGTGACGCACGCACTCGAATGGCCAAGTCTTACGGTGCAATGGCTGCCGGTAAGGTTGGATGCGAGGATTGGAAATGCTGCTGTCGTGTTTGGCGCCCGGTGGGTAGTGGTTGTCCGCCGGGTTCACCGACAGCTCGCCCTGGGATGCATGTCTGCCGCTTCAGGACAAGGAGATTGTACCCGGGAAGGACTACTCAAAGCAGAAACTGATCCTCGGAACGCACACGTCAGATAATGAGCAGAACTACCTCATGATTGCGGAGGTGCAGCTGCCCCTGGAGGAGTCAGAACTGGATGGCAGGGGTTATGACGACGAGCGCAACGAGGTTGGGGGTTTTGGTGGCGCACACGGCAAGGTGCACGTCATCCAGCAGATCAACCACGACGGCGAGGTGAACCGGGCGCGGCACATGCCCCAGGATAAGTTCATCATTGCGACTAAGACGATCAGCGCGGACGTGTACGTCTTCGACTACTCGAAACACCCCTCGAAGCCGATGTCAGATGGCCTCTGCCGGCCAAACCTGGTTCTCACTGGTCACAAAACCGAGGGGTACGGCCTGGCTTGGTCGCCGTACATGGCCGGGCATCTGCTCTCTGGGTCCGATGATGCGCAGATCTGCCTATGGGACATCCAAGCAGCGCCTAAAACAGCCAACGTAAGCGGGAAAGGGTTGCCGACATCGATGGAACCAGGGTCACTTGCACGGCCTGAGTTTGCGTGCCACGCTTTCTTTGCGGATGTGCCAAGAGGTGGTATGAAATCCAGATATGCCGCGCTGCAAGACCTTCGCGTAAGCACAGCACCTGTGTCGCCGGTTCCGCCTTGCAGAAGCTGATGGCGAAAGCCATATATGAGGAGCACGCAGGAGTGGTAGAGGTGAGCGCAACGTGTTGTGCGGTGCTTGTGCCATGTCTGCAGCCATTGGCTGCTGCAGAGACATGATGCTGGTCAGGTATTTGGGCTGGCATGGCATATTCGCGCAACAACAGTCCCCAGCAACTCATCTGGAGCCGTGCACGCGGGGCGCACGCCCCTTGGGGTTCAGTCCCTTCATGCTTCACCCAATGCAATATTTTACACAGGATGTGGCGTGGCACTGCCACCACGCCGATATTTTCGGCTCTGTGGGCGACGACAAGCAGCTCATCCTCTGGGACGTGCGGCGACCGTCCAACGAAGGTGGGGCCCGTACACGCGCGAACTGTTGACCAGGTCTTGAACACCAGATCGCATACATCGATCGCATCATTGCGGTTTGTTAAGGATATTTCAGCGGACCCCGCGGGTCATCGGACCCCGCTGTCACCGATGACAGCCGAAGCGGTTGTTGTCGGAAGACCGTTCCTGTCTGCTGCGATGTAACCTGGGGAAAGATGCTCAGTGCGTGCCTGTGGTATGGTTGTTTGAGGTCATTATCGTCCCTAGCGGGCGGGACTACTTGCGTCAAGGATTGGGTGAGGGTTGAGTGCTCCCGCTGGTTGTGTTGCCGCGTACCTCTTGCAGGTGTGATGATTGCCGCTGAGGCTCACACGGCTGAGGTGAACTGCATCGCCTTCAACCCTCTGAATCCGAACATCCTCGCAACGGGGTCGGCTGACAAGACGGTAAGATTGCAAGGGCGCGGGCTACGTATGGCCGGGGTATCGAGGGTTGTCGAAGAATATTGACGGGCGGGGGCTGAATGGGCATGGTGTTGATGGTTCGTAGGTGGCGCTGCACGACTGGCGGAACCTGAGCCAGCGGCTGCACGTGTTCGAGAACCATGCGGACGAGGTGTTCCAGATCGGCTGGAGCCCCAAGAACGAGACCATCCTGGCGTCGTGCGGTGCCGACCGACGAGTCATGGTCTGGGACCTCTCTCGCATCGGCGACGAGCAGGTACGCATTGTAGCTTGGTAGAGGAGAGTTATTGGCGTGGGCTGTCGCATTGCAGGGTGTGACACGCTGAGTTGATTGGCACCAATGAGATGCCCCGCTGCTTTGTTCCGTTGATGCCTTGCACCTGAAGACGCCCGAAGACGCCGAGGACGGCCCTCCGGAGCTGCTGTTCATTCACGGCGGGCACACGTCAAAGATCTCGGACCTGGCGTGGAACCCGAACGACGACTGGGTGGTCGCCTCCGTTGCCGAAGACAACATTTTGCAGGTTCGTGCAGCTGCGAATTGGTTCGGGTTGGGCGGGGATCTGCGCTCGTACATGACAATTTAGTTCTAAACGGTCGTGGTGTTCAATGACTACATCGGATCACCGTGCGGCGAAGCTCTGATTTGGACGATCGCCTCCCTGACCTACAACGTGTGCTGTGCTTTGACGCCAGCCATCCTCGGTTCCGTCCTTGCAGGTTTGGCAAATGGCCTCCAACATCTACGAGGAGCCCGACTCGATGGCCATGTGACCAGACTATGGGTGCGAAGGACCGCAGGATTATCCGGTCAGCAGTTTGCAGGAGGGTGTGTGCCGGTTGGACGGAACTGCTGACAGTGACAGGGAACTGTAATGAATCATGTCGATGGCCGATCTGATGTTGACTGTTGTGATTTCGTTTTGAGGATGTGATTGGGAGGACATCAGGATTTTACCGGTCCAGTTACATAGAGTGACGACCATGGAGGCGGTTTTGCAACTCTCGTATGAATTGGATTTCACAACCGACTGACTGGCGTCGTAGTATCTTACAGCAGCAGGCCAAGTCTGATATTTGCACCATGTCCGTTCATGCCCGCGATGTGGCGGCCGCCTGCGCGGCTATTTTTTCTTGGAGAATTGCCTGAACCTGCATGAGCACGTTCTGGCGCTCCCGAAGCGTCTGCGTGTTGCAGCACCATGGCGGATATTAGCAGGATGTTTGAAGTGCAACCGCAGCACGCAACGTCCTCTGTGGTGTGTATGCCTGCCTTCTTACCAACTGTACGGTTCCGATACTCTCTTGCAGCGACTTGATGCGGCGCTCGTAGTACTTGACGGCGTCCGCTATCGCCATCTGCACAAAATATGCAGACGTACGGTGGATAGATTGATATCATATCATGTTGGACGATGCAAGGTCCAGCCACCTAAACGCATCTTACCTCCACATAATATCCAGTGCCAACGTCCACCAGCACCTTCTCCACGTCGTCCACCTCCCCGGACACGTAGAGTGAGCTCGTCAGCGGCAGCATAATTGATTGGCCTGAAAGACCAACCGAATGGGCAAAGTCGGCTGTACGGCAAACCCAAGGTACATCGGCAACCTGCCACGCCTGATGCAAATCGTGTCCACGAAATGATAACACGGCACACCCATGCGCTGCCGCCCCAGTGTGCCGCGTGTGTTGAGTCCAACCGCGGTTGCCCCACAGCCGTACCCGTCTTCGAGCTGGCAAGCTGCTCCACCGCCTTTTTGGAGTTGTTAAACGTGTTCGCCGCACGCGCCAATGCTTGTCCACCATCTGTTAGCCGTTGTATCTCGGCATTGAGAGTTGATCGCAGCTCCAAGAGCTGCTGTGGCGAAAGGGAGTCTAGCCGGATGGGCTCCCCCGCTTCCTTTGGCGGCATTGGCTTTCACTTGTAAAACCTTAAGCGACAAATTTATTCAGTTGGGAGGAGAAACTACCCGGAAAATTGCGCGCCTATGCAAAGCTAGCACCAAAGCACTCTAGTAATCGTCCTTCGATGAAATGTAAGCAGAATGCAAAGAACGTTTGGCATTCAGTGCTGCGCAAAATGCCGATTGCGCGTTTTTTGCTCACAACGTGTACGGGTACGGGATGGTTCAAGAGCAGAAACAAGGCAAAATGTCTTATGTATGCTACCTCTTTACATTGTGAGCTTCAGCGTGTAATTTCATTGAGCGTCAGGGTATCGCTCTGCGATTCCTAACTGTCTGCCGGTACCGGTCAACAAGGCTGTGTCGAAAGTTGCACGGGCGACGTTAGTGCCGATGCTGCTACCCAAAACAGTACCTTTACTTTGGGTGTGTTGATCTGACTATTAGGAGCGAAAGTTTGTTCACGATGGAACCAAGCTCGTCGTTTCCGCCTCCGCCGTTGGAGGCGGAAAAGCAGCCTCAGGACCTATGGTATGTGGGCGCCATAATCAACGTCGTAAGTGTTCCTGCAAAACACATGTCGTTACTCGTATCTTGCACGGCAGCCCGACACCCGTCGTGACTTTGGGCGGGCGTGCAGGTGGGCAGTATCGCCATCAACCTGGGCACGGTAGGAACCTGCAGTCGCGCTGTGTGCGCGCCCCATCCACTTCTGCAACACGCGTTGGGACTTGTGGGTAATCCCGTGAACGGCGGTTAAACATCTCGTGCGCAGAACCTCATGAAACTGGGGCACAACAAACGGGCGAAGTTGGATTGCCCCGAGAGCGAAAGGCCTCCTGTGCGCAAGTTCAAGGAATGGGTTGTGGGAATGTCGTTCTTCTCAGTGGGAAACATCCTAAACTTCGTCTCCTTTGGTAAGGATGTGGGTTGCATCGCCCCCCTGGCAGCAGCACGGGCCCCAACGGCTGCTGGTCGCTCACAGGTTTCGCCGCCCAGTCACTGCTCGCCGCGCTGGGGAGTATCCAATTCGTCTCCAACGTCGTCTTCGCGTACTTTGTGTTACACGAAGCGGTGGGTGTGTTCCCGAGCGGCCCTCGGTGCCCTGCACGCTCGCCTGCAAGCGGCCGGCACACGCCGCTTGTGGCACACGCCGCTGCGTGTTGTGGCGGTGACACGTCGCTGTGCCGATGTCCCTCCTCTTTTGCTCTTCCTTCCTCCTTCCCAATGCAATGCAAGATCAACCGGATGGTCCTGATCGCCACGGGGTGCATCGTCGGCGGCTGCATCCTGCTGGTGGTCTTCGGCAACCAGAGCTCAGCGACCTACACGGTGAAGGAGCTCACGCACCTCTACCAGAAGTGAGGAACAGGGTTTGACGACCCGAACCAGCCGTAGGGCTTCTGTCCTGTAATGATCAGGACAGCTGCTGCAGCCGCGCTTGAGTCACCGCCTCTGTGGAATGGAATCCTCCCCACCCCTCCTCCCGGACTTTTGCTCTGGCAGCAGCGCAGTTTGAAGCTGTCTACCAATTTCCTATATCCCCACCCCTCCTCGCCCCGCGTGTGGTGTTCTCCCTGCGCAGGCCAGCGTACGTGGTGTACCTGTGTTTGACGGGCGCCGGCGTCGTCGGGGGCTACGTCCTTTACCTCCACGGGCAAAAGATGGTCGAGTGAGTGCACTTTGATCATTCGGGTGCCGCATGACAGCGTGGCGCGCCGACCCACATCCACCACGCTGGAAGCCATCCGGCTCGGTTAAGCAAGGCTCTTGGAGCGCATGCGGGCGCACCGCAACTCAATTGTTTCCCTTGGACGGTGGTAGTCTGTGTTTTTGCCTGCATTTGCAGCGTCATGCGCGTGCTTTTAGGCGTTCTTCGCGTGCCCTTGGGCCTACGGCTCGTATGGGTAGTTGTACAGGTATGGGGTTATGCACCCCCAACAATGCATAACACACACACACACATACACATCTCTATTCGGGCGGGCGGGTTGCATTCCTAAACACTTCTCTATGTGGGAGGCCGTCGATGACGAACTGCTGCCGTCCCGTGCATGCAGAAAGAATGGGCCCAAGGGCTTTTGGTACGCGCTTCTGCCGGTGGCGTATTCGGTCTTCTCGGCCCTGATCGGGACGCAGAGCGTGCTGTTCAGCAAAAGCATGTCAGTCATCCTGCGCCTGACTTTCAGCGGCGACAACCAGGTTCGTGACCCGTGGGGTTCTTTAGCAGAGCTTGTGCATGAGCGTTTGGCGGTGCCGTCTCTCCTTCAGTGCTTGACTGGGGCAGTGTGTGTTTTCCTTCCGGTGTTGTCCTGCAGCTTGGCAACTGGTACACCTGGCTGGTCCTGCCACTTTTCCTAGTGACCGCTGTCTTCTGGATCACCCGCCTCAACAAGGTATGGGCGTGGTCTCGGTGCCCCCCCCCGCATGCTAGCATGGTCCTGAACGGGAGAACAGGGTCCTGAACCGGGCGGAGGGGCCTGGACCGGGGGGCCATGAACGCATGATCCTTATAAGGGGCCGCTCAGCAAAATTCACTTCTCTGCAAACTGATCCCCCGCGCGCGGCGTCGAATTGTTTCGCAGGGCCTTCGGATGTTTCCGGCCATGGTCATCGTGCCGGTGATGCAAATATCTTGGACCCTGTTCTCCATCGTCTCGGGTATGCTGTACTTCCAGGAATACCTGGGGTTCACCCCGCTGAAGTCGGTCATGTTCCCGATCGGTGTGCTGGTGCGTGTGGGTGGGCGGGCAGGGCGGGTGTAGGAAATTGGTAGGCAACGATCAACTGGGCCGACTGCCAGGGCAGGCTGTGGGTTAGTGCGGAAAAGGCCCAGGGCAGGATGCGGGGGCCTCCTGTGGTGTACCCGGATGGCCTGTCTCGGGGCAGCGCCAGGGAGATCTAACTGCGGGCGCAGCGCTCGAAACGTAACTTGCGCTGCTGCTGTTCCAGTTGTGCGCGTCTGTGACTGGGTTGCCCAAAATGTGCGCCGCCTTGCGCATCAGGTGGTTTTCGTGGGCGTCTTCCTGCTGACCCAGAGCCAGTCCAGCAAGCCGCCCAGCTACCACAAGATGGAGGAGGAGGCGGCCGCGAAAGCCGCAAAGCAGGATTCGGCCAAGAAGGCATTTGGGTCGCACGACGCAGTCGACGTGGACCTGCCCGTCCGCACGGCGAGCATCGACTCCGTACGCCCCGAGAGTAAGCCGGGTTTGTTCTGCGACAGCAACACAGCATATGTACAAGCGTGCGTGCTAGCATCTGTACAGCACGACAACGATACAGCCTTCTGTTTCGCTCCTGTGTGCTTGCCGTTCAGGCACGGTCGTGGTTATCGACCAATCTGTGCCACTGGGCACCCGCATCGAGTTGGTGGAGGAGGCGGTTCGCGTCACGGCGCCTCCCTCGCCCGCGGTTTCGACGTCGGGGCTGTCCACAACGGGAGGCGACGCACCGCGCGTGGGGCTGTCGTCGGGCAGCCCTAAGAGGCCGGATGCTGCGGACGACGCGGCGGGCAAGGCGTCGGAAGGCCAGTCCGTGTAAGCCGCTGCCTCACGTACGGCACCCCTCGTCAGTAACGGCACCCCTCGTCTGACTGACCTCGCACCCTCCCCCACGAATTCCGAGCGGCTGCTTTTGCGTCTGTCTGCTCGGCTGGCTTGGCATGTGCCAACGGCCACGCGCGAGTCCGCCGTGCTCAGGCAGGAGCCCAGCTTTTGCCCCCCTCGCGTTGTGTTGTGTCGTGTTCCCAGGATGGGCAAGGTGAAGGAGCGGCTTAAAACCGTCCAGGACCGGCTCAACAAGGACCTGCTGGGCGTGGAGGCGCGCGCGGGGCTCCGTATGGCGATGGGGCTGGGCGACGGCGGCATGCCGGCCATCAGCTTGTTTGCCATGCCCACCATGATGGACTACCTGGCTGTGGTACGTCCCCTTGGAGGCAGCTGGGCGTTGCGTGCGCGGGCCCCTGACCACGGCCCCCTGACCGCGGGGCCACGGACTCGAATGACCGCGGGCCCCTGAGCACGGCCCCATGGCGGGCCCCTGACCACGGCCCCTTGGCGGGCCCCTGACCGCGGCCCCTTGGCGGGCCCCGGACACGAATGACAGAAAGATAGGGCGTAGGCTATTTATGTCATTGAATGTCACCGTGCTGCTCCATCGCTCCCGCAGGACGCCGCGGCCGGGCGCTACGCGGATTTGTCAGTCACCAGTCCCAAAGAGGTCGGTATCGGTACTGCTGAAAGGGATCATCGCGGGATCATCGCGTCAACGTGTAACCGCATTTTGCGTCGTGGTACCGTGTTGGGGACTGACTCCTCGTGCCGCAAACGCAAACGCGCCGCAGGGGGAGGCCGCCACGACAACCGGCTGCCTGAGTCCGATCGTTGAGGTGGGTCCGGTCGCCCGAGGTAGACCCCTTGCACGCCCTCCGCGACACATTCTGTAGGGACGGTCCGTCGACCTTGACGATAGACGAATGCCGCACACAGCGGCAGGCGAGGCAGCGACACGTTCGAAGTGCTTCCAGTCACGGCGGCCTCCCAGGGTTGCGGGGCTTTACGCGACGCCGTTGTGGATTCCTCGGTGGAGCCCCGGTGCGCAACATATACACCAATACACCATGTACGGACGGACAGCAAGCATTATGCGTAGCGACTTGTACTGTCCGGACGTCCTAACCCTAGAGCCTTACTCTCCCCGACTCCCCAACGCTCTTAACTCTGCACGAGACCGCGCGCTGTCTGTTGCAACAGGAGACGGAGAAGCTGGGCGGCAGCGCATCAATAGAGGTCGGCGTGCGTCGGGCGTCCGAGGACATGCACCAGCGGCCGGAGGGCAGCTCGCCAGACCGGCGGCCGGGGACTGCGCCGGCGAGCCCGCGTCTCGGCCAGACCGGCCTGGGTCGCTCCATCATAGACAGGGCGGAGCGCGCGGCAAAGACGGGCATCGAGGCGATCAAGCGCGCACCGAGCAACCTGCAGCGCGCGGTTCGGGAAAAGCAGGGCTACGGGTCGCTCAACGATGACGAGGAGAGGGGGCTGCTCGAGATGACGGAGCCGTCGGATGGGAGCGTCGCCGGCAAACGATGATACGGTATTGTCCGGGACTTTGCTTGCTTAACGCACGGCTGTGGCAGGAGGGTTAACATCACTGTGATGTTTTGGTTTGCCCGTGACTTTTGGCACGGGGCACTCCAGTGACTCATACTCGTACAACGTACATGGTGTATGGCTCTTGACTCAAGTGTACGTTGCGCCCGAGCGTGGTTCTCAGTCGGACGGCTTGGTGCAGGGGCGCAGAGCCTGGGCATGGCAGAACTTACCGCGATTGCGTACTGTGTACTGTGAACCAGTGTTTCAAAGCACGAAGAACTGGATTGGCGCTGTATCCACTGGAGTCTTGTGTGGCCCGTGTTCAGTCAAGGCCCTTCCTGGCGTAACTCGCCGGGCAGCTGTTGCGCTTTGGGCCGAAAGCAGTGGAATATGACATGGAAACTATGATGCCGTCGTGTGGTCTTTTGGGTGACACGGGCCGGTACGGGCCCTTGTACTTGAGTTTTGAGTCTGGTGGTCTGAGTTATTAACCGTTGTCTGCACTGGTCGTTGTGTGTCTGACCTGGACCTGACGGTGACCTGCAGACCCAGCACTGCTCGCCTGTGGAGTTGTTCAGCTATGAAGAGGCTGCGGGTTCGGACGCAAGAGCAAGGGGTTCTATTCAGCAACTTGTGGTCACGCGTGCCTGATTATGTGTACGAATAGTGTGGAGGTGATGCGATCGAACGTAATCGCCGGTCTGACACATCTGAGAATTAGCTTGGTCTTACAGCTTGCTAACAATTGCCATAATTATGCTTGGAGCACACAGGCGGGTGACATGTTTTCAGGGCCCAGATGCGAGTATCACGGGAATCGCGTCGCAAGGTGCAAAGTTGTCCCTGATCTCCAGTATTGCTTCAAGATGATATGAGTTTAAAAAACCATTCTGAGCTTGACATGGTTTGGGCTTGCCGTGAGACCATGCCGTGAGACCAACCAAAAGGGGTTCCCCGTTGTACGGCAGAAACGGTGGAATGCCAGAGCAGACAGCAGAGTGACGGGGTTGCTGTTTACAGTGTCAAATAATTTGACTTGCATGGGCTGCCTTATTAACGCGGCTATCTCGTCTGAGCTGTTAAGGCCGAATGTCTCGTGTTAGGTCTTGCAGCAAGGATCAATATGGAAAATTTCATAGGAAAGGTGATTAAGATAGTTTCTGGTGATAAAGGTGCAAGCAAGGATTTTTGGATTGACGACAGCAAATGCAAAGTTTGCTACGAGTGCGAGTCAGTGTTCAGCCAATTTAATCGACGACACCACTGTCGCATTTGCGGTCGAGTTTTCTGTGGAAATTGCACGCGCAACTCCATCCCGCCTCCCCGTGAGAGTGCTGACCAGCAGTGGCTCCGCGTTTGCAACTACTGTAAGTTGGTTGGGTCAAGTCACTCGAGGAAAGACTTCTCGTATTGTTCCGCGTCTGCATGTTTTTAATGGAAGGGCGCCTTCTGAGGAGCCTTGCCTTTCGGTCCACTTTGCAGGCTACCGCGTGCGACAGCGGAGTGACCATGCATCTGTGCGTGGACAGCACACGCATGGTCCATTACGGGGCTCGGGCCAAGCAGTGCTCACCCATTCGGCGAGCCTCAGGTGCTGACACGGCGTTTCCATCGTGGGCGGTGGACTAGTGTGGAAATCAGCCTTCGTGGGCCACGTGTCGAGGGATGTATCATTGAAATCCCTGCCGGCGCATCGGGGCTTTTGGTGCCTGTCACGGCAACCGGGAGCCTGGGGCCTGACTCTCGGAGCGGGAACGGTCGGTTCCACGGGTCAACCAGACTCGCGCGGCGCACTACCCCCACCAGTTCACATGACCGTTTGTATGACTCACACGGCTCCAATCCATATGGGTTTCACGCCCGCAGGCAGCTGCCGGATGGCAGTTCCGCCGCTGGGCCAGCCACCGGCGACGGCTCGGCGATATCCCTGAGCGGGAGCCGCACCAAGAGCGGTGCCTCTCTGGGGCGATGGGTAAGCCGCGTGGAAGCACACGTTTCCTTGCCTGGTGCGCGTTTGGCGTTCATACCCCCCCAATAGCCGAGCAGTTGGTCCCAAACCAACCGTTGGTTTGCGACCAGCGGTGCAGGACAGCGTTGCAGATCTGGGATGTGGGGCGGGACGGCGGGCAAGGCCGTCTTTGCGGTTCCGCCCTTCATCACACTGGGTCGGGCAGGCGCTGGAAGCAGCAGCGGTCCCTCCTCCGCTCCTGCGCCCATCCCGTGCAAGCGATCTCGCACCCGTCCTGCGGGCCTCGCCGTCGTGTCCTTTCTTCCCTGTCCCGATCCCTGTCCCGGTCCCGTCGCATCCCTTCCTTTGGGGGGAACCCCAGTCGCGCCAGCAGCCACTGTACCGGGTCAGCAGCGGAGACCTGTCGTGGACGGTGCCGCCCCCCCTGGAGGACGATTTCGGCATGAGCCTGGCGGATCGGGACGCGAGGCTCCTTTACCAGCAGCGGCTGGAGGCGGGGGCGCTACCGCCGGATGCTCCGCCGCAGGCCAACAGCCTGGCTGAGGTGCACAGGTGCGGGCTCGGGCCCACAGTGGTGGTGTCCGGGGCCTCCCGCTTTGCTGCGGGTATTAAAAAGAAACAGCCCAGACTTTGCTGCGGGGATTAAAAAAAACAGCCCAGACTTTGCTGCGGGGAAAGCACTGGAGGGACCAGTGGGGGTGGACATGGGTGGACATAATGATCAAACGAGCGGCGCCGACGCCGACTGCTGCCGGAGCAAAGCCCCGGTGAAGGCTGGACTGAATCAGGATCTCGGGCGATGGGACGACCGGTGGTGGTGGGGCGGTGCCGATCGTGGGAACGCGCAGCCCGCGAAGCACAGCCCTGGGGACCCCCTGTGAACCGGCCACCCGGATCGGGTCGGGTCAGGTCCGGCCTATCACAGGCCCGGCTGCACACTGCATTCGCGACCGGTCCCGTCGCATGTCTGGATGGGGATGTGGGGGGGAGAGGAAAATCGGCAGCGCCGGGCCCCAGGTACCTTTTTTTGCATGCGTGCGCAGCAGCCCCCCCCCCCCTCCGGGCGGTGATGCCGCTGATCTGATCGGAGCGAAGCGGGCAGCATCTGCGGCTCAAACCGAAGGTGGTACCGAAGGGGAGGAGGAGCGTGGCGAACCGGGGCGTGGCGCCGTAGCGCATGACGCGTCAGAAGGGATGGGGACGGGAAGGCACCATGCGCGACGTCCTTGCCGCGCCACGTCCCGTGGGCATTGCCACGCCGGGCTGATGGGTGTGTTTTGGCGAGGAACCCGCCCCTTCTCCGCCGCGTTGTGTGTGTGTAAAAGAGAACTGCGTGTGTGTGTGTTCGTCCGCGACATGGCATGACATGGCCTCCTGGCATGGCTCGGCAGGCAGCTCTTCTGCGCGGCCGCGGACGCGCACCTCCGGGCGGTGGTGCGGCAGCTGCTGATGGCGGAGTCGGTGCCGCAGCCGGAGCTGTGGGCGCCCATCGTCAGCGGCGCCGCGCAGGCGGTGGCGGCGTACCTCTCGCCGCCGCTCATGTACGTCAACGGCCAGCACGATCCGCGCCAGTCGCTCAAGGTGCGGAGGGGGTGGCGAAAGCAGCCCAGATGGGCGGGGAGGGGCTGGAGCAGCCCAGGTGGGGAGGGGGAGGGGCTAACGCAACCAAGATGGGGAGGGGCTAAAGCAGCCCAGATGGCAAGGTGCTCCAGATGGGGAGGGGCTGCAGCCCAGACACGCCCAGCCCGGTGGGGAGGGGCTAGAGCAGCCGGTTTGTGGTCCTTTGCGGTTTCGCTGTCTTTATTGACACAGACAGCTGGGCTAAGGCATCCAAGATGGGGAGGGACATGGGGCGAGGGCTGGCTGGGCTCGACCTTAACAGCCGGGAGCGGGACGCCGGAGAAGGGGCCGCGGCCCCCGGCATCGAGGGAGCGGTTTGGTCCGTGCATGACCATGACCCTGGAAGAGCATGAGGATGACGACGGAGGACTGGGTTCTAAACAGTTCTGAACAGAGGAAGGAGAAGCCAGTACCAAGCAGACAAGGCGGTCGGGATGGAGGATGGCGCGGTGCAGTGCATGCGCCGTGCTGTGCTGTGCGGCTGCTGCCGTGCTCAGCCAACCCTCTTCAGTTCAGCGCGAGGTGCAGCGGACTGTTGCACAGCGGGACTTCTTGCTGCCTGGCGGGCGGGGCCACGACTTCAGGGTGCAGCGGCGGCAACGCTCCAGCCGCGCGTCCCGCCACCTTTTTCGGGGCACGGATGGCAGCTCCCCCCGTGGGGACGCCCGCCCAGCATTTCCGCTGGAGTCACTGTCGGAACCAGCGGCTTGCCGGGTGGGCACGAGCGGTAGATGTACTAGCGGCACCAGCGGCTTGCCGGGTGGCGTCGGTCAAGCGGCCCCGGGGCTTCTCGGGCTGCAGCGGCGTCCGCCCAGCAGCATTGCCCCTTGGCCAGCTGATGAGGATGATGATGATACTCGTTGCCCTGGGTGCGCGCCCCTTGCCCGCCGCCCGCGCGCCGCGCCCCGCCCCCGCCCCTGCCATATGCCGCAGGTCAAGAAGGTCGCGGACGTGGGGCGGCCCGAGGACACCTGCGTGGTGACGGGGGTGGTGGTGCGCAAGGGGCTGGTGCACCGCAAGATGCGGCCGTACATCGAGTACCCCAAGGTGGGGCTGCTGGGCCGGGGGGGGGAGGGGAGGGGGTAAGCTTTAGCCAAGAGATGAGCACCAACTGGCAAATCCCCTTCCAGACCGGCCGTGTGTGTGTATATATACAGAACATATTTCCTGCATGTTTCAATAACACATATATATGTGTGTGTTTATGAAAGAAACCTGCCCGAACCAAACCAAGGACCAATATATGTGTATATATGTGTGTGTATGAAGATGTACAGATGTGTGTTATTTAGGCAGGCAGAACAGGAGTGCGTGACATGCGAGGGGCCGATCGGCGCCCGATAGTTTGCCCGTGTGCGTATGCCCGTATGCGCGCAGGTGCTGCTGCTGGCCGGCTCCCTGGAGTACCAGCGGGAGACCAACAAGCTGTCCAGCTTCGACCTGATGGACCATGTGAGGCCCTCGGGGCGGGGCGGGGCCAGGGCGGGGTGGGGCGGGGCGGGGCGGGTCTAATAAGGGGGGGACAGGGAGGGGCGGGACATGGCCAGGGCGGGGCGGGGCAGGGCTAGGGGGGACTGGGCTAGGGGGGAGCACGACCAGGGGGGGCGATGCAGGGCCAGGGCGGGGTCCGAGCGGCAAAAGGGAGGGATGCATGGGAGAGGGGCGCATACGGGATGGGGCCCCTGGGGAGGAGCTGCGGGGCGGCGGCGGTGGGGATGGGCGCACGGCCGGTATCACACAGCACCTCATGTCCCATTCCTCTGAAGTCCCATCGGCTGGTGCCTCCTGCAACCCGTCGGCACCCGCACCCGCGCCCCCACCCCTCCGTGCGCTTCACCTCCCACCCTTCCCCTGGGGGGGTCGGGTGGGAGGTACACTCGCATGGCAGCGCAGCGTTTTCTTTTCCGTCCCTTAATCCGTCAGCTTTACAGCAACTATTCCAACTTACAATCTATAATTGACGACTAAGCTCCTTTCACCTTACTCATCGACTTTAGGTTGACGTTGGGAGCTAGGGCTCTTGTGCATTTTAACAGCCGCCAGCGTTCCGACACTTCAGCGGCTACGTGGCCGAACTGGCGTCAGGCAGAGATTTCTTTCGATTCCATGTTGTCTACTTCAGTCGTTATTTGTCAAGGCCTACAAGGTGGAGGTCGTCACTTCGCTGGAGATCCTGGTACAGTCGAGTCTCTATCGGATATTCGCTCTGGCAGCAGCGCTAAGTATAAGTATTTCTACCAATTTCCTATACCCCTCCCTTCCCCTCCCAATCGGACCGTTGCTCTGGCAGCAGCGCAAGCTTCAAAATGTCTACCAATTTCCTGTACCCCCCCCCCCGATCCGGCCCCGATCCGCCCCCGCCCCCAACCCCTTTCCCCCCCAGGACAAGCAGTACCTGGCCAACGCGGTGTCCCGGCTGTCGCTGGTGAAGCCCGATGTGGTGCTGGTGGAGGGCAGCGTGGCGAGGATGGCGCAGGAGGACCTCCTGGTGGGTGGGTGGGTGGGTGGGTGTGGGGGGGAGAGTTAGGGGTAGTGAGGGGGGTGAGGTGGTGGTGCTGGTAGGTTGGGTTAGGTTAAGGGGGGGCAGGGAGGGGGAGTGCTGCTGGTGTGCGTGTGTGTGTGGGGGGGGGGTATGGGGCGCGTCGGCGGGCGGCTGTACCCCGGATCGCGGTCCACCGGACCTTCCCCTGCCTAGGGTTTGCGTGTACCGGATGCCCGTGCCCTTCCCCTTGTCCGCGCACCGCTCACCCCACGTCTCCTCCCCGGGCCACCCCCTACCCCAATTTCCTGTCCCCTGCCCCGCCCCGACCTCCCACGTGCCACCGCAGTCCCGCAACATCAGCGTGGCCCAGAAGATCAAGGCCAAGGTGCTGGAGCGCCTGGCGCGTGCCATGGGCGTCCGGGTCACCCCCACCGTCGAGCACCTGACGCCCGCCACCGCGCACCTCTACCTGGGCGACTGCAAGGTCTTCCGGGTGGAGGCGGAGACCGTCAATGCGCAGCCGCCCGCGGCCGGCCCCGCTGCGGCGGCGGCGGCAGGGGCGGCGGCTGGTCCCGCACCAGAGCCGGCGGAGGGTGTCGGGGCCGCTGCCGACGGCAGCGCCGCGGCGGATCCGTCGGCCGGTGGCGGCGGCAGCAGCAGCAGCCGGGGCCTCTCGCGGCAGGGCTCCAGCCAGGCGCTGGCCCAGTCGGTGGCAGCGGCGGAGCCGGCGGCGGCGGCGGCCACCCGGCCGGGGCAGTCCAGCCCCGCGGCCGGTGGACCGGCGCAGGCGGGAGGCGACGCCAAGGCGGGCCCGGGGCAAGCGCCGGCGCAGGCGGAGCCGGCGCCGGCGCGGCCCCCCCCGGCGGCGGAGGAGCAGCAGGCGACGTACACGTCGCTGTCCGCCGCGATGATGATGAGGGCGCTGGGCTCGGGGCCCAACGCGGCGGCGGCGGTGGCCTGCGTGTCGGGGGGCAGCGGCGGGGCGGGCGGCGCCCTGCCGTTTCGCTCCTGGACGTCATCCAACCCGCCGCGCGGCGCGGCGGCGGCGGCGGGAGCGCCGGCGGCAGCGCCGGCGGCGGCTCCGCCGCCGCCGGGCAGCCCGGCGGCGCTGGGCGCATCTGCGGGCGGGCCCGCAGGAGGTCCGCAGGGCGGCTCGGGGGCGGCGGCGGCGGCGGCGGCGGCGGCGGGGCCGGCGCCAGCGGCAGGCGCGGCTCCTGCGCCTGGGCGGACGGTGGGTGCGGGGGCGGTATCGGATGTCCGAGGGGGCAGGATCCCACGGCCGCAGCACAGCCGGGCCGTATCCCTGCCCGGCTGACCGGGGGACCCCTAGGGCATCATCACCCGTCTGGCAAGCCGGGCCTCAGCCTTGCCCCGCGGCGTCCCTCTAGTCGGCCCTTACCCGCCTTGTCGTGGCCGTGTCCGGTGACACCTTCGTCCGGTGACACCTTCGTCCGGTGACACCTTCGTCCGGTGACACCTTCGTCCGGTGACACCTTCGTCCGGTGACACCTTCGTCCGGTGACACCTTCGTCCGTCGGTGACCTGACGTGCTCAGCTGAGCTCGGGCGGGCCGACCCTCAGAGAGGCGGGTCCGAGGAGCACTGCCCGGGGGGTGGCGGGCGCTCCTCCGCGGCTCCGTCCCGCGCTCCGTCCCCCTGGTCGCACCGGGGGAGGCGGGGGCCCCAGCGGACCCCCCCGACAGGAAGCACGCAGAGCGCAGCACGCACAGCACGCACCCGGCCCACCGCCCTCCCCGGCCGCGCGTGCACACCCCGACCGGCACCTCCCCCCTCCCTTGCCTCCTGGAGCTTTGCGCTGGCAGTCAGCGCTGTTTGAAAACTTCGCACCCACCGATGTCTTATACCTCCCTCGGCCCCCCTCCCCTCCCCTCCCCTTCCCCCACCCCCCGCAGGGCCCCGCGCCCGTGCCCGCCGGCCCCCCGGCGCCCCCCCAGGTGACCCTCATGTACTTTGAGGGCTGCCGCCCCCTCACCTCCACGGTGCTGCTCAAGGGCGGCGGGCTGGAGCTGCTGCGGAAGCTCAAGGCGGTGGTGGGCTTCGCGGTGCTCACCGCCTGGAACCAGCGCCTGGAGGCGGCCTTCCTGGCGGACATGCTCACCGCCGCGGTGGCGGCGGCGGGCGAGGAAGGTAGGGTGCTATGGGGCACCTTCTCGAGGAAGGTGCTGTGTTGGGGCGTTTGGGGGCGCTGTAGGGTGCTGTGGGGCGTTAGGGTGCTATGGGGCGCTGTGGGGCGTTGGGTCGCGACCCGTTCGGTGAAGGTTTGTTTTTTCTGCGGGTTCGCTGTGCCTTGCTTGACCAGGGGGGTGTGTCTCGCTTCAACCCCCACCTTGTGCGTCCGCCCCGCCTCGCCCCGCCGCGGCCCCCCCGCAGCCTACGCCGCGGTCGCGACCGCCGCCGCCGCGGCCGCGGCGGGCTGCGGCGCGCTCGCCAGCGGCGCCCTGGACCGCTCGCCCTCCCTGGCGCTCTCCGCCGCCGCCTCCCAGCTGGGCAGCGGCGGCGGCGGCGTCGGCCTGCTGCCCTCCGCGCCCTCCCTCTTCGCTGCCCCCTCCCTGGCCCCCTCCCTCGCCCTCTCCCTCGGCTTCTTCCGGCAGCACGCCGAGGACGCCATCCGCGCCTCCGTCGCCTCCGCCTCCGCGTCGGGGGTGCCCGGCATCCTGCTGTCCATCAGCCCCCACTGCAACGCCTGGGACGACAGCCTCGTCGCGGAGTGGGAGCAGCAGGGTTTCACCTTCCCGCACCTGCACCCCCACCACCCGCACCCCTACCACTACCTGTACCACCACCACCACGATTACCAGCAGCACCAGCAGCACCAGCAGCAGCTCTCCCGTGAAGGAATCCAGACCCGCAGCGGGCTCCCCTTGGCGGGGGACGGCTGCGGCCCGCAGGGAGGGGGAGGAGGAGGAGCGCAGACGCAGACAGCCGCGGGCGGTGCCGCGCCGCGGCTGCAGCTGGACGAGGCCCCCCCGGCGGCGCACTCGGCGCCGGCGGAGCTGCCGGCGGCGCCGCCGGCGGGCGCCGCGGCGGTCGCAGACAAGGCGGGCGACGGGGCGACGGCGGGGGCTGCAGCAGCCGCCGTGAAGGAGGCGTCTCCCGCTGTCGCCGCCGCCGCGGAGGTGCTGCAGAAGGAGCTGACGCTGGCGAGTTCGCTGCCGCCGGGGGCGGACGGCGGCGCCGCCGCGGGCCAGCCGGAGGCGGCGGCGGCGGCCGCGCCAGGGGCCCAGCCGGAGGCGGCAGCGGGACAGCCGCCCACCGGCGGCCCCGAGTGCCCGGCGCTGCTGCCGCCCGGCCCCACCGGCGGCAGCGAGCCCTCCCAGCCCACCCAGCCCGCCCAGCCCTCTCACCAGCAGCAGCAGCAGCAGCAGCCTCAGGAGGCCGCCGAGGGCGAGGAGGCGTGCGAGCTGCTGGCGCCCGATGTGGGGCACACCCCCTCAGCCACCACCTTGATGTCGCCGTTCGCCGCGGCGGCGGGCGCCGCCGCCGAGGTGGCGGCCTCCGCCGCCTCCGCCGCGGCCGCGGCCGCAGCAACGGCGCCGCAAGGGGGCGAGAGCGCCGCCGCGGCGGCTCCGCACGACGCGCTGGCGGTGGTGGTCTCCCCCGACCAGCGCAGCAGCCGGGGGGCCGCTGGGGCCGCCGCCGCGGCGGTGACGGCAGTTGCGCCGCCGCCGTCCTCCGCCGACGGCGCTGCGCAGCCGCCCCAGCCCCCGCAGCCTGCCAGCTCCCCACCGCCGCACCCGGCGACGGCGGAGTCGCAGCACCCGCACCACCTCCAGCACCCCCACCCGGACCCCCAGTGCCAGTACCAGCACCCAGCCCCCCCTCACCAGCACCCCAACCACCCCAACCACCCCAACCACCCCCACCACCCCCACCATCCCCAGCAGCTGCAGCCGCACAGTGCGGTGATGGTGCTCCAGGGGCAGCGCATCTACAACCACCAGCGCATTTTCGTGACCTGCATGTTTAGGTGCGGTGGGTCGTGGGGACGGGGTGCCATGGGGGGGCGAGGACAGGGAGGATCGGGGACGGGGAGCAAGGGGGGGGGGATGGTCCCAATGCGTGCTGCGTGTGGGGCTGATCAGGTCGCTGCTGCACCCGCCGCGGACCCCTGTGCCACGCCCGCCCCTACCCCGCCCTCCCGACCGGGCTGGCTGTGTCCGGGCCGTCTTCGTTGGTATCCCCTCACCCGCCTCACCCGCCTCCCCCGCCTCCCCCCCCGACAGGACGTCCGCTCTGGCAGGCAGCCATCGCAAGTTGTATAACGCGCAACAATCCGCTAAAATTCACCCACCCACCCACCCACCCACCCACCACCCACCCAAAAGTACGCCCTGCCGTCCGCGCCTCCCACCTCCATCCCCCTCCCCAAAACACCCTCACCTTGGCAGCAGCGCAGTAGCAATATGTCAACCAATTTCCTATACCGCCCCCCGCCTCCCCCAATACCCCATTTCCTGTACAACCCCCCTTTTTTTGTCAATACAGCCAGCGAAACCGCAAAAGGGCAACAAACCGATGACCGCCGATACCCCCCCCTAACCGCCTCCCCCCTCCCTTCACTGCCGTGCAGACGGAGCCGCGACCGCCACCTGTGCGACCCCTTCCAGGTGAAGCAGATCGATTACTACCACCGCTCCTCGGACGTGCCGCTGATCCGCTACATCAAGATGTGCACGCAGCTGGGCTGGACGTGTCCCGGGGTGAGGTGTTTGGGCGGGGGAGGGGGGACCGGGGGAGGGGGGAGGGGGGATACAGGAAATCGGTAGACATTTTCTCAAACTGCGCTGCTGCCGGCGGGGGGGGGTATGGGAAATTGGTAGACATTTTCAAACTGCGCTGCTGCCGGCGGGGGGGGGGGGTATGGGAAATCGGTAGACATTTTCAAACTGCGCTGCAGCCAGAGCGACGGTTCGACCGGAGAAAGAAATTGGTACAGTACCGTAGATCGCCGGCGATGACGACGGTGTAGGCGTCGGTGTTGCCGAAACCAAGTAAGGGGGAGGGCGTGCGGCTGAATCGAACAAGGGGAAGAGAAGGGGAGGGCTGCCGGTTCAGCTTCCTCTCCTCCGCGGGTCCCTCGGCGTCTTTGATGGTTCAGCTCCGGATCCTGCCCGGGCGGCCACAGCCGCGGCGGCCGCATGCGTCGCGTCGACCCCCGGAAACCCCCGGTCCCTTGGGGGGGGGGCCTTCCCCGGTCCCCCTGCCTAGAGCACTGGTGAGGTCCCCTCAATAAAAAAAATAAAAAAACTAATTTTAAATAAAAATTTTAAATAAAAACTCAAAACGAAATCACAACAGCACTGGAGGTCCCCCCGTCCCTGCTATTGGGATTTCGCAACGCACATTGCTTTGAAAGGCTACCATCGGTCTCCCAATTTCCTGTAATCCCCGCCCTTCTACTTTCTCCCCCCCCCTCGCCTTTCGGGTCGGGGCCGCACGCTGCCTGCTGTTGCACCGGCGGCAGCGCGGCCGCGCGCCCGCGGGCCCGCGCGCAGTCTCTAGATTTCCGCTGCTATGCCGGTTCCTCGCCACGCAAGCATGCGATTTCCTCCGGGTGTGCCCGAGCTTGTCTTTCGGGTTATCAACCCGAAATTTGTTTTTCAATTCAACTCCCCCCCCCCGCCCCCCTCCCCCACCCTCCCTCCCTGCAGCCCGGCTGTCCGGAGCCCTTCACCGCCCATGAGAGCGTCTTCTTCTTCGGCGGCCGCAAGCTCACCATCTTCTACTCCACACTGCCGCCCATGCAGGCGCTGCCGGGGGAGGAGAAGAACCAGGCGAGTGTGCGTTGCAGGGGGGGCCCCGGGGGGAAAGGTTGTCGGGCGGGGAGGGGTGGGGGCCGGCCGGGGCGGGGGGTTCAACGCTTCGCCGTCTTCGTGTCATCCCGACATCGGCGGGTATCGGTATCGGTATCGGTATCGGTATATCGGTATCGGGTATCGGTATCGGTATCGTCGGTATCGGTATCGGTATATACCGGGTATCGTATCGTATCGGTATCGGTATCGGGTCGGTATCGGTATCGTAGTACCGGTACCGTATCGGTATCGGTATCGTATCGTATCGGTATCGTATCGGTATCGGTATCGGTATCGGTATCGGTATCGGTATCGTATCGGTATCGGTATCGGTACGGTACCGGTACCGTATCGTATCGGTATCGGTATCGGTATCGTATCGGTATCGTCGGTACCGGTATCGGTATCGTATCGGTATCGGTATCGTATCGACATCGACATCGGTACCGGTACCGGTACGTACCGGGTATCGTATCGGTATCGTATCGGTATCGTATCGGTAACCGTAGGTACGTATCGGTATCGGTATCGGTATCGGTATCGGTATCGGTATCGGTATCGGTATCGGTATCGGTATCGGTATCGGTATCGGTATCGGTATCGGTATCGGTACCGGTACCGGTACCGGTACCGGTATCGGTATCGGTATCGGTATCGGTATCGGTATCGGTATCGTATCGGTATCGGTCGGTATCGGTATCGGTATCGGTATCGGTATCGGTATCGGTATCGTATCGGTACGGTATCGGTATCGGTATCGGTACCGGTATCGGTATCGGTATCGTATCGGTACCGGGTATCGGTATCGGTATCGGTATCGGTATCGGTATCGGTACCGGTACCGGTACCGGTATCGGTATCGGTATCGGTATCGGTATCGGTATCGGTATCGGTATCGGTATCGGTATCGGTACCGGTACCGGTATCGGTATCGGTATCGGTACCGGTATCGGTATCGGTATCGGCATCGGTATCGGTATCGGTACCGGTATCGGTATCGGTATCGGCATCGGTATCGGTATCGACATCAGTATCGGTATCGGTATCGACATCGACATCGGTATCGGTATCGGTATCGGCATCGACATCGGTTTGGTGTGTTCTTTTGCGGCGTCACTGTCTTGCCGTCACCTAGCCCCGCCTCTCCCACTGCCTCCCGCCCTCTCTCCCTCCCCTTCCGCCAAGTCTGTCCACCCGTTCGCGAATCCCCGCACCCCCCGCTCTGCCCCTCCACCCACGCGCCTTGCTGCTCCTGGCCCGCCTCTCAACCCCCACCCCCTCTTCCCCCGTCGCTCTGGCAGCAGCGCGGTTTGAAAATGTCCTACATTCCAATTTCCTGTAGAGCCCCCCCTCTCAATATGTCTACCAATTTCCTACGTCTGCCAACTTCCTATACCCCACCCCACCCACCCCACCCCACCCCACCCCCACCCCACCCCTTCCCCACCCCACCCCTACCCCACCCCTACCCCCACCCCACCCCCGGTGCTCAGATCTGGCACTGGACTCGGCCCATCGGTCGCGGCCGCGACGGCGCCGCGTCCTGCCGGCGCGTCCCGCTGTCCCAGGACGCCTGCTACATCAGCATGGGCCGCTTCCTGGAGCTATCCTTCTCGGCAGGTGAGCGCACTTCCCCAACCCCGCCCATCACCCCCCTGATCGTTCGGGTCTCTTCCTTTCTCTTTTCAATGCAACCCCTTCATATGCCAATAAAACACAGCGACACCGCGAAGCGCCACCGAATGCGAAGCACTTGTGTCCCGGGTGGTCCGACGTCGCCGTAGAAAGTGTGTCGTGGTGATTATTATGTTATTGATACCAGCCCCCACCCGGGGAGGGGTGGGCAGGGAGTTACGTGTGTGGCGGACGAGGCGGCCTCGTGGATTCAAATAGCCCGGGTCGGACCCTTCCAGTCTGAACATGTCGACCGATTTCCGATCTGTTCCCTCCCCCCCTCCCCGTCCCTGCGCCACTCAAGACGGCCTGGACGTCTTCGGTCGCTCGCTGCACAGCGACCACGTGCGCTACTTCGGCCTGGGCCGCACCCTGGTCTGCATGTTCCCCGAGCGGACCCACGTGTACGTCATGCAGCTGCCCGACGTGGTCATGTCGTACAGCCAGCAGGCGCAGGCCAAGTGGCTGCGGCAGGAGGGCGGTGAGCTGGCGCAGGAGGCCGCGGACGCGTTCGACCTGATAGAGCTGATGCTGGGGGACAGCCCGCACTTCGGAGGCGGCGGAGGCGGCAGCTGGGAGGGGGCAGCGCCGGCGGCGGCGGCGGCGGCAGCCGCCGCGCCCGTCGAGGTGGCTGACGTCGCCGCCGCCGCGGCGGCGGCGGCCCTTCCCGCCGCGTCAGGCTCCCCCGGGGGCGTCCCGCTGTTACCCGCCGGAGGGCTGGCGGCGGCGGCGCCGCCGCCCGCCTCCGCCCCCGCCTCCTCCATCCCCCCCTCCTCAGCGGTGGCGGTGCTGCAAGCCGCGGCGGCCCCGGCCCCCCCCACCGCGCCCGCCGCCTCCTCGGTGCTGGCGCAGCTGTTGGTAGCTGTGCGGAAGGACCGGCAGTCCTTCCTGGCGCTCGTTGCGGACTGCCTGGCTCGCTGCGCGCCGGTAGCGGCGGCGGCGCCGCCGCCGGGCCCCCCGCCCGGCCCCCTCCCCCGCCCCCGCCCACCCCCACCCAGCGGCCTGGGACGACGTCCACATCTCCGGTGTTCGGGAGCTCAACCGGCTGCGCTGCGTGTTGGCCAAGGCGGTGCTGCAGTGGGCCTCCCGGCTGCAGGACCCCGCCGGTTTCATGGCGCACTACAACCGGGTCACGTCGGGGGGCGGCGGAGGCGGCGGAGGAGCAGCAGGTGCGGTGCGGGGGCGGGGGTGGGGGTAAGGGGGTGGCGGGGGTGGCGGGGGTGGCGGGGGTTAAATTGAAAAAAGAAGGAACCCGAGTGGCGGTGGTGGGGGTCGTGGTAGTGGCCCATGTGGGGGATACGGGAGGGAGGGCTGCTGCTGCCGTCATGGGGGCGGGGGCCGCCGGCGCAGTCGGGGGCTCGGGGGGCGGGGGCGAGGAGCGCAGGGCCGGGGCGGGGAATTGGGAATGGATTGCATCTGAAGTAGGTTTGGCTGCACCGGGGCGAGGGAGTTCGGAGTGGCGGAGCGCTGCGCAGGCGGCGGTGGGGGGCGGCTGTGGGGGCGGCGGAGCAGAGGGAGGAGGGGCCCCGGGGCCCTTGGGAGCTCCTCCTCCCTCACACGCCTGGCACGCCTGTCGTCGCCACCTCCTCCCCGCCCCTCTGGCTGCCCTCCCTCCGCACGCGCCTGGGCCCCTCCTCAACCCCCGCGTTGGCTCTCCCCCGCCCCCATCCCCCCCCTTTGTTTGAAATGTCTTCCAAACTCCTGTACCCATCTCCCCCCGCCCCCTCCCCCGCCCCTTTGCCTCCCGACGTGTCACACACCGCAGGACGGCTCCTCCCCAGGCACCTGATCCCTCTGCAGCCGCAGCCGCAGCCACCGCAGCCGATGGCGCCGCCCCACCCCCCCCAACCCAGCTTGTCCCTGTCCTCGTCCCCCAAGGCCGCAGGCCTGACGCACCTCCCCGCCGCCGCCGAGGCCGGGACCACCACCTCCTCCCTCGCCTCCACCGCCTCCGTCGCCACCGCCTCCCTCGCCACCTCCTCCCTGCCGCCGTCCGCGGCGGCCACCGCCGCCGCCGCCGCCGCCGCCGCCGGCGGTCCCCCCGCGCTGTTCCAGGAGCAGTCCAGCTTCGCCGTTAGCGAGGGCTCGCTGTCGCTGTTCGGCGCCACCACGGCGGCGGTGGCGGTGCAGCGGCTGCAGCTGATGTCGGGGCAGGGCGGCGGTGCGCTGTCGGCGGCGTCGTACGAGGGTGGGACGAGCTTCACGTCCGTGACCACCACCACAGCGGGAGACTTCCCTGGAGAGCCGCAGCCGGGGGGGCCAGGTCAGTGGGGTTGGTTAGGAGGGGGGAGAGGGAGGAGGAGACGGGAGGAGAGGGAGGAGGAGAGGGGGAGGAGGGGGGGAGGAGAGGGGGAGGACCCAGGCCCCTCCACCGGGGGGCCGGGGTCGGACTCCCAAGCCATCTGCGTACACTTCGCTCCCTCCGTGCTCTCCTCCCGCGCATCTTGGTCGCTGCTCCCGTGTTTCTTCATCCTGCAAAGCAGCATCCCCAGAGCGTGGCGCACATCCACAGGTGGTCCCCTCCCCTCCCCTATACCTCTCCGGTCTTTTCCTATATCCCGTCCCCTCCCCTCAAAACGTCCACCCATTTGTTATACTCCCCTCCCCTCCCTGTTTCCTCCCGCCAAACTCCGCGCCCCCGTCGGACGTGTCTGTGTATGTGTATCATTCTCCCCCTCCTCCTCCCCCTCCTTCCCCCAAGTTTCCTTCTCCCCAATTTCGTATACCCTCCTCCCCAATTTCGTATACCCTCCCCCGCCCCCCAGACGGCCCCGCCACGCATGCGCTGCCCATCCCCATCGTGCCGCACACCAACGGCCCGCTGTCGGTGCACGCCGTTGCGGAGATGGTGGCGCAGCAGGAGCTGCGGGGCGGCGGGGAGCTGCTGGAGGGGAGCAGGGCGCTGCTGGGGATGGGGGCAGTAGGCGGCGGCGGCGGCGGCGGGGGAGCCGCCGCCGCCGCCGCCGCCACCGCCGCCCAACGGCCCCCAGCTCGGGGCTCGTCTCGGCCCGAGGACTTCTTCCCCGCTGCCGCGGCAGCCGTCGGCGGCTCCGCCGCCGCCGCTGCGGCCGCGGCGGCTCCGCCGCCGCCGCCTGCGGCGGCGGCGGTGACGGCGGCGGCGCTGCCGCCGCCGCTTGCGGCGGCGGGCCACGCTGCTTCGGGCCGTTCCCCGGACCGTGTGGGGCTGATGGCGAGCGGCGGCAGCTCGAAGCGGCTGTCGTCGATGGGGCGGCTCTCCGGGGGCGGTGGAGTGCACCCCGTGCTGGACGGCGCCGCGGCGGCGGTTGGTCCGATCGGAGCCCTGGGGGGGGCGGTCCACGGCGGCGGCGGCCCCCGGGGCAGCAGCTTGCCCCGCTCCACGTCAGTCAGCACTATCGGAGATATGGGCGACATGTACATGGGTGGGTGGATGTGGGCGGGCGGGTGGGTGGGTGGGTGGGTGGGTGGGTGGGTGGGTGGGTGGGTGGGTGGGTGGGTGGGTGGGTGGGTGGGTGGCTGGATTGCGGTGCGGTGGGTGGCTGGATTGCGGTGCGGTGAGTGGCTGGATTGCGGTGCGGTGGGGTGGGGGCCGGTAGGGGATAGGGGGATGGGGAGGGAGGCCACAACACCGACAGCGGGATTCGATGTGTCGTGCATCTCCCTGCATATCTCATCACCGCCCATACCTTGCGCCGCCTTGGCCCTTCTCTTACCCTTCCCTTACCCTGGGAGCCGTCCTATTTAGCCTGGCGTTCATCTACTGCCACACCGGCTGCCCCCGCCCTAACCCCAACCTTACCGTCCCACTCCCGCCGCCCCGCGCTGGGCCCGCACCCACCCAACCAACCAACCACCCACCCACCCAACCAACCAACCAACCACCCCGTCTCTTCCCTTCTCTTTTCCCTTTAGCCTCCTCGCCCCCTCCTCCTTCCCCCGTCCCCACCCACCCCCTGCCATGACAGCCGGCATCGGCGGCGACAGCGGTGCCGAGGACGGCGGCGACGACGGCGAGTACGACGAGGAGGACGACGCGTACGAGGAGGAGGAGGAGCCGGACCACGACTCCTTCCTCGCCTTCATGGGCTCGGGACCGCATGGGGGCGGGCCCGGGGGGGGGGCCCTATCACGCGGCCGGGGCGCCGCCGCCGCCGGGGCAGCAGCGCCGCCCCCCGGGGACCTCGGACCGGCGGGGCCTCCGGCCGGCCGCGGCGAGGAGGTGGCGGACGAGGTGGCGGACGGCGCCTACTACTACCGGGCGCTGTTCAGCCACGGCGTCGCGGCGGCGGCGGAGGCGGCCGGCGGGCCGGAGGACGCCGCCACCGCCGCCGCGGCGGCGGCGGCGGCGGCTCCGCCGCCGCCGCTGCTGCAGATGCAGCCGCAGCCGCAGCCGCTGCTGCCGGCGCAGCGGCTGCAGCCGCAGCAGGCCGACCAGCACCCCTTGCAGCCGACGGCGGGCGACGAGGACGAGGACGGGGAGGAGCAGGGAGCACGAGGAGGTGCGCTGGTGGCGGGCCATGAGGGTCGGTCTGAGGAGGTTGCCAACGGCGGGGTGTTGTTGCCGCCCGCCCCCGGCGCGGCAGCCCCCGCGGCGGCGACGGTGCCGCCGCCGCCGGTCGGCGGCGGCGCCGTCGTCGCAGTCGGCCGACCGGCGGCGCCACCGCCGCTGGTCCCCGCGCCGGAGCTGCTCGGCTGCGGCGGCGCCGCCGCCGCCGCGGCGGCGTTCTCCCGCCGTCAGCTGATGGTGCAGGTACGGCGGCGGCTGGAGACGGCTGCGGCCGCCTCCGTCGGCTTCGGCGGCTTGGGCGGCGGCTTCGGCGGCGCGCTGGCCCGCGGCTACATCCCGCTGCCGGGGCGGGCGACGCTGCCCCCCGGCGTCAACGACACGCTGACGCCCATCTTCGACGACGAGCCCACCTCCATCATCGCCTACGCGCTCTCCACCCGCGCCTACCAGCAGCAGATCAACGCCGGCTACAAGGCAATCTTCGGGAAGGGCCGCGAGCGGTCCGACGGCTACCGCGACCGCGAGGCCTCGCCGGCGCCGGCGCCGCCGGCGGCGCCGGCGGCGGCCGGCGCCGCCGAGCCGACGCCGGCGCAACCGCAGCCGCCGGCGCAGCCGCTGAACGGCTCGTCGGCCGCGGCGGTGCCGCCGCAGGGCGGGTCGCAGCCCGCCTGGGGGCCCGGGGCCGTCCCCGCCGCTGCGCCGGCCGTCGCCACCACCGCCACCTCACCCCCTGGAGCCCCCACCGGCGCCGCCGCCGCCGCGGCAGCGGCGGCAGCAGGAGCAGGAGCAGGTCCCGGGGGGCAGAACGGCATCGGCATCGGCGCGCCCGCGCCGTCCCATCCGGTCCCCCCTCCTCCTGCCGCCCCCGCCCCTACCCCCGTGGCCCCTCAGCCCCCTCCGGGCGGCCTGGGTGCCAGCCCCGACACGGACTGGTGGGCGGTCCTCACCTCCAGGGAGGCCTGCCACGTGCGCGTGGCCTTCGAGGACGAGGCGCGCAGCATGCCCTGGGCGCGCGCGCGCTTCAGCGTGACGGTGCACTTCGCGCCGCAGTTCGCGGAGCTGCGGCGGCGCTGCCTGCAGGGCGGCGAGGCGGCGTTCGTGGCGAGCATGTGCCGCTGCCGGCGGTGGGAGAGCCGCGGCGGCAAGTCCAACGCGTACTTTGCCAAGACGCGGGATGACCGGTACATCATCAAGAGCCTGTCCAAGGTGAGGGGGGAAGGGGGAGGGGGAGGGGGTTGAATTGAAAAAAGAAATAAACCCGGGAGAGGGGGAGGGGGTTAAATTGAAAAAAGAAATAAACCCGGGGGAGGGGAGGGGGAGGGGGAGGGGGAGGAGGAGGAGGAGGAGGTGGGGGGAGCTGAGCTAGAAGCCTCCCCGCTCAGAAGGCCATCCGGCCCACCCGCCCGCCCCTCCGTCCGCACCTCCGTCCGCACCTCCACACTCCGGTATCCCGCCGCTCTCTGCCCTGCAGCCCCCTGCAGCCTTGGTCCTCTCCCCAACCACCCCCGCAAGCACACTCCCCCCTTTCTTCCCCCGGGGGGGGGGGGCTTCTGTTCGGCCCCCGAACACACCTTCCCCCCTTCCCCGGCTGGGTCCTGCACCCTTCTTTACTGGTCGTTAGGCCCCCCAAAACCCTCTCTCCCCCTCCCTCACCCCCTCACCCCCTCACCCCCTCACCCCCTCACCCCTTCCCTCCCTCCCTCCCACATGCCCCTCTTCCCCCCCCCCCAACCCGCAGTCCGAGAAGGCCTCCTTCATGAACTTCGCGCCCCACTACTTCGCGCACATGGGTCGCCACCTGCTCAACCCCGACGCGCCCACCTGCCTGGCCAAGATCCTGGGGGTGTACTCGGTGGCCTTCAAGCCGCAGCCGGGCAACGCGGGCGGGCTGGAGGGGGCGGCGGGGGGCGGACCGGCGGGGGCGGCGGCCAGCGCGGCGCTCATCAAGGAGCTCAAGGAGAGGGTGGGTGGGGGTGGGGGCGGGCGTGGTGGGGTGGGGCCGGCGTAGGGGATGGGGTGTGGGGATTGGGGTGTGGGGGTGGGGTGTGGGGGTGGGGTGTGGGGGTGGGGTGTGGGGGATGGGGATGGGGGAAAAGGGCGCCGTTTGGTGTGGGGTGAAGAAGGTCTAAGGGGTTGGTCGAGGGGGTGGGGTGGCAGGGGGGTGGCAGAGAGGGAGGGCGAGGTTGAAGCGGCCAAAGGCCAAGGCAGGCGAAGAGGTGTAGAGCCGCGGCGTGGAGGGCGGGAGGGGCCCGGCCGGGCGCGATGGGCGGCGGGAGGGGCTCACGGGCTCAGCCCCGTCGCCCTTCTTCCTCACCCCCCTTGCCCGACCCGACTCGCCACCGCCACGCCCCACCACGCCCCACCACGCCCCACCACGCCCCCTGGGCGCGGCCCCCCACCCCCGCACTCCACCCACCCCTTTCTATGCCAATCAATCGAAGCAGCGAAACCGCAAAATGTCAACGCCCTCTCCCCCCTCACCACCCCGCCTCCCCTGTACTAATTTCTCCGGTCGAAACGTCGCTCTGGCAGCAGCGCAGTTTTCCTATACTCCTCCCCCACCCCTCCTCCCCCACCCCTCCTCCCCCACCCCTCCTCCCCCACCCCGCCTCCCCCACCCCGCCTCCCCCACCCCGCCTCCCCCACCCCTCCTCCCCCACCCCTCCTCCCCCACCCATCCTCCCCCACCCCTCCTCCCCCACCCCTCCTCCCCCACCTCCCCAGGAGTTCTCCCAGGACTTGTTGGTGATGGAGAACTGCTTCTACGACAGGCCCGTGGCGCGCATCTACGACCTCAAGGGCTCGGAGCGCAACCGCTTCAATGCGGACGCCGCCAACAGACCCGAGGACCACCTCGAGGTGCGGTCAGGGGGGGGGCGGGTGGAAGGGGGCGGGTGGAAGGGGGCGGGGAATATGGATTGGGGAACCGATGCGTGGCACAGGAGTCAATACGCGACCCAAGTTACTTACCATACATACTTCAATTATGCGCTCACCGTTACCGCGGGCGACCGCGAAGGGGGCGGGGACGGCAAAATGGTTGATCAATGTGCATGCGATGGCCGTGTGCGCGACGCTGTCGGTGTAGTTCCTTTGGTGGGAAAGCTACTGTATAACGGTGTCTGCGCTGCGCGGCGGGCGGACCCTCCTCCCGCGCCCCCTTACCCACAATCTCCGTCCACAGACCCCCATACACAATCTCCCCCTCCCCTTCCGTCCCCCCCCCACACACACATCACCCCGGCGGCCCCTTTCCCCCCCTCCCCCCCTTTCCCCCCTCCCTTACCCCTCCCCCCTCCCCCCCTTACCCCCCCTCCCTCCCTTACCCCTCCCCCCCTCCCCCCCTTACCTAACCCCCCGACCAGGTCCACCTCGACGACAACCTGCGCCGCACCATGCACACCCACCCCATCTTCGTGGACGCCCGCTCGCGGCACCGCATGGAGGCGGCGGTGTGGGCGGACACGGCCTTCCTGGCGGGGCAGGACGTGATGGACTACAGCCTGCTGGTGGGGGTGGACAAGGAGGATGGGGTGCTGGCGCTGGCCATCATAGACTTCATACGCCAGGTGGGCGGCCGTGGGGGCAGGCTGGGGGGGGATGTTGGGGTTAGGGGGGTGGGGGCGCGGGGATGGGGGGGCGCGGGGGGAGGGGGTGTAGGGTCGGTTTGGGTGCGGATTTGGTGGTTTGCGGTTTCGCCGCCGAGATTCCGCCGCTGTGATTGGTATCAGGAGTGGTGGGCCGTCCTCTGGGGGGGGAGGGTGATTGTTTCGCGATTTCGCTGATTTACTGACATGTAGGGGGGAAGGTGGGGGCCGTGGGCCAGAACGGTGGCATCCGATGGCTCCCGGAGGGGGGTTGTGGAGAGGCGCTGCGGACTAGAGGTAGGGAGGGGCCACGTGTATAGTCGTACCTTGCCGTACCAATTCGTACGGGGCTGCGCCCGTGGTCGCCGTACACGTCCTCCAGCTCTATCTCTAGTGTTCGTGTTCAGGGATTAACTCCCCTGGGCCCCCTCGCGCCCCTCCCCCCCTTGACCCGTCGCGCACCCGTATCCTCAACTCGTCTCTATGACTTATGTGTCCACCAGTATTCCCATACACCTCCCCTCCCCCTTTTTCCCCCCGGACGTCGTCGCATCGCCGGAGAGACCCTGGTACAGTTGGTTCTTCGCCGGACCTTTGCTCTCTGGCAGGAGCGCAGTTTGAGAAAATGTCCACCAATTTTCCCATGCACCCCCCTTTACCCCCCCCCCTCCCCCTCACGTTAAAAATGTCTACCAATTTCCTGTACGCCCCTCCCCGACCCCCCCCCCCCACCCCTCCCCACCCCTGCAGTACACGTGGGACAAGCAGCTCGAGACGTGGGTCAAGAGCAGCGGCATGCTGGGCGGCAACGGCAAGGAGCCCACCATCATATCGCCCAAGCAGTACATGCGCCGCTTCCGGGCCGCCATGCAGCAGTACTTCACCGCCGTGCCCGGGTCCGCGGGGGCGGAGGTGCCTAAGGATCCGGATGCGGTCGGCTGAGGGACGGACCGACTGGTAGCCTCAGCCTCAGCCCCCCCTCCCCCCGTGTGTGAAGGAAGACGGCTGATCGGCGAAAAAGACCCCTCCCCTCGGATTACGGACCACTCGGCACCCGCAGATGGAGGGGGCAGGCGGTGGCCCGGAGGCGGGGGGGAGGGGAGAGGATGGGGGAGGGCAGCGGCGGGGTGGGGCGAGGGAGGGGGGAGCGGCCGCCGTCGTGTGGGAGCTAGGGCTAGGCGGGGCGGGACAGGGGTATGGAGGGCAGCAGCGCCTGGCGAGTAGGTGAGGGCCAAGGCTGTTGTAGGCGCGGAGGGAGGTGGGCGCACCGGCTCCGCGGGTGTGTGTGTGTGTGGGGTATAAATCGTATAACAGCTGTCGGGGAGGGGAAGGGGGTTGATGTCGAAGTGGGCGGGCTGATCCAGGTGCTGTGCCGACGACCTATGGGGAGGGGGTTTTAAGTTACATCGGGGGCAAGGGGCAGGGGGAGTTTCTGATGCCGTACATACATACACACACACACACACGGTGGTGGTGCCGGACGTGGCGCCTGTCGTCGGTCATCGGGTGTGTGTGCACCTGCCGAGGGGGGCAGGTGGGGGGGCGCCCGGGTCCGGCGGTTGTTTCGCGATTTCGCTGTCTTGATTGACAAAAGGGGGGGCGGGGGGTTCGGGTTCGGGTTCCGACACCTTCGGGCGGCGCTGACTGACGAGGGGTACCCTATCCAACGGAGGAGAGTACTACCGGCTGTTTCTGAGCTCTTGGCGGGGGAGGATGAGGGGCGGGGGAGGATGAGGGGCGGGGGAGGATGAGGGGCGGGGGAGGATGAGGGCGGGGGAGGATGAGGGGCGGAGGCGGCCTCCCTGTGGGGCCCACGGGCGGGCGGGTGCACTGTCCGATGTCTACACGTGTCCGATGTGTACAAGTACGGCCACATGACATACGGCATCAAACGGAACATGCGTCCGACGCCCTGCTGTGAATACGAATAAAGCGCACCACGTGTACGACTCGCAACTGCCGTACGATGCACGAGGCACTCTGATGGTGGCATACACCGTCCGTTCCACCGCTCGGACCACCGCCGTGTGAGGAGGAGGCGCCCGGCGGCGGCCGGCGGCGCTCTTCCGTCCCGGGGCGCACTGCAACCCCCCCCGGCCGCAAAAGTAAGCCCAAGCCAGCGCATCCGACACCCGCGGCGCCGCTCCCCTTCCCTTCCCTTCGGGGGTGGCTGCGCAGCCGCTTGAGTTGAACCCACCATCTGGCCCCCATCCAGACCTGCCCGACCACCGGCCCAGCCGCCGCTGCCGCCTCCCCCCCTTCAAAACAAACACACACTCACACGGCGGCTCTCTCACTAAGCACCCCAACACCGAATCAGCGCAGGGGTTTCGTTGGACAGAACCAGCTAACTCGGGGGGCGTTACCGGGCAGGTAGGTGGGGCCCAGGGGGGGACCCGCCGGTGCCTGTGCCCGCAGCCAGCCCCGCATGGCGACGTCACCGCGGCATCAGTGCCATCGACTACTGCCCTCCTCCCGGACCCTTCCGCTTGTTGCGAGCAGGGACCCTTGAACCTTACGCAGCCGTTGACAAGTAGGCCGCCGCAAATACTTAATAATAATAAGACCAGACGGTTACTGTTTGGCCATGAGCCGCCGCCAGAGCATGTCACGCAATGCCGCCGCCGCCCCAGCGCGGGCCTTATGAGGCCACCACACACCTAGAGCCTCCTCATCCGCCAGCACTTCCTCGGAGAGGGAGGGAGGGGAGGGGTGCGGGAATGGGCAGCAGGCAATCAATCACCGAATGGCTGCATATCGCATGGATCTCCTCTCAGTAAGGCGTTCTTCGTACCAAGTGCCGTACACCGTACACCCACATTGTACAACCACAGTACCGTGTACGTGGCCAGACGAACCTGGACGAGACCTCCACAACAACACATCGGCGCCTGGGAGCCGCATCTCGACCCATGGGTCCGTGGCCAATCAAATGAAGGGATCTCATCCACCGTCTGACGGACTAGACCGTCGTACCCTCCGTGTGTACGGCATGTACGACAGCTCCGAATCACACAGTCGCCCTTGTCACCACCGCCGCGCGGCCGCCGCCACGTGTCCTCCCTCCCTCATCATCCGCACATCGTCCGAACGGGTGGGAGGTTGGAGTCCGAACGGGTTGGAGGGGTGGGAGGGGGCAGCCCAAGGGACCGCAGATTCCTCCCACCTTCCCTCCCAAGACACCAACACATCAAGGGTCGGGTTTGTCGCTAAGCACCGCGACGGCTCCGGTGTTTTCACACATCCTGACATGCACACCCAGTTGCCTAATACATTCAACACACAAACACACACCCACAGACGAGGGGCGAACTGGAGCAACGCCCCGCGGCCGCCCGTCGCCACGCAATCCAGGAAAGAGGAGGGGGAGGAGGGGAACGGGTGGCGGAAAGGACAGCCGGCCAGCCTGACGCACCATGATATGCCCGGGGGGGGGCCCTCATCACCTTCTATCGTCCACCCACCGCCGCCTCACAGACGCGGCTTACACGGACTACACCGCTTACACGGATGTCGGTTCCTACCTCAGATTCGGATCCCCCACCGCGCCCTCCCTCTCCGGGGCACATGCGCCGGGCGGGCAGGCGGGCAGGAAAGCATGTCGCTAACTAGCAATGCTAAAACATCAGATTCGCCACCCCATGACAACGAGTGCGGCGCCGCGCCCCAACCAACCAACCAACCAACCGCGTCACGACGTCGTTCCTCACTCAACACACTCTAATGACGTGGGCCGGCACTCTAGACAAACCCCAGCACCCGAGCGGTTGTCGGTTGTCGGTTATTCACCCACCCCGCCGCCAGCCATTCGGGCTCTGCTGCGGAGAAGCCCCGGGTGGGGGGGGGGCGGGGCGGGGCGCGGGGGCGGGTTCCCGCCCTCCAACCCCTCTCCACCGCCCGCAGCGAGCGGGTGTGGGTGGGTGTGGGCGGAAGGGAGGGGGGCCGCATCGCGCCGCGGGGGGGGAGCCCCGCCAACTCCACTGCGCCTCTGTCTTGAGTCGTCTCGCCGCCGCACGCAAGCCGTCGCACGCAAGCCGTCGCCGCAAGCCGCCGCCACGGCGGGTCGCGACGGCCCCCTCAGCGCCCCGCCGCCCGTCAATAGGGTCGCGGTGGGGGGAATGCTTGATGGGTGATCATGATAACGACGTCAACGGTGTTAACGACCTTAACGACGACGGTAACGACCAGATGACGCCACGGCAGGCAGCCGCGTGTCCGTTCAGCACACACACACACACACACACCCCTCAAACGCGTCCGTCTCCGTACGGCATTTCCGCAGAGCAAGGCTATAGCGCCAGCGCGGCAGCGCTACAGCTATGACACATAAGAGGCGAAAAAGACATCTCAGTTCGGGCGCAACTCAAAAGTTTGGGCGCAACGACTGTGCGGCAGCGCGGACCGGAATATCACCGCTGCAGGGGCGGGGAATGCGAATACGGTAAGGATACGACAAGGGTTTAGAGGAGGCAGCTAAGGGTTTGCTCCTTCCCAGTGCACCGCAGTACTCTGTCCTTCGCGCGACACTCCAGGGTGGAGGTCGTAGTGCCGTACAGCCGCCCACTTTCTGGGGCATTCTGCATCATCATCATTACCATTATCATTATCATCATCATGCTACCTTCAAGAAACCCGACCAGTGCCAGGCCGGCTGGGCGGCACAGTAGAAACCCAACGAACAACTGAATCCAACCAGCGCCAGCCGCTTGGAGCCAGGTTAACGGTCAACGGTCGACGCCCGAAGTAGCTCACAGGAGCAGCCAGCCGCCACCGCCAAAGGATCACGACACGACACGACACGACACACGCCAGGGACGTGAGGCGCGCTCCCCCTCCCTCCCTCCCTCCCTCCCTCCCTCCCTCCCTCACGCGTACCGATGAAGAGATCATGGCGTCTTGAGAAATGCCGCCGCCCACCACCACCACCACCACCACCACCACCACCACCACCACCACCACCACCACCACCGCCAACAACACACCTTCCACCACCACCACCACCACCACCACCACCACCACCACCACCGCCACCACCACCACCGCCAACAACACACCTTCCACCACCACCACCACCACCACCACCACCACCGCCCCCGACAACAACACACCTTCCACCACCACGCCCATCTTGGCTCCGCCCACGCAGTCTGTGCTCACGGGACCCCAGCGCCTTGCTTGCTCACCGGTGCTGCGGCTCTGCCGAGCCCTCCAGCATCCATCCCCTCTTGGCCTTCCTCTCCTACCACTTGGTGCCACTTGGTACCAAATCCGGGCCCCACTTGCACTTCGCGCCCTCACAGCTGCACCCCCGCCTCCCAAGTGCTGCCTTCGCGCCCTCACAGCCCCGACTCCGTCCTAGCTCTCGACCGGCAGCGCAGCCGGCCCCCCGTAACCCCCGCGTGGCCTCAACCCCCACGCCATCCCCCGTTCGTGTGCCTCTAAAGGGGTCCAGCGAGCCCACCCCCAACCCCCCTGTCTAGAGACACGCGGGGGGGGCAAACCCCCTTTCCCCCCGCCCACGCCGCCCGTGTAGGGTCTCAGTCGCGCAACCCGCGCGCCGACTTTCCTCCCCTCCCTCCCTCAAACGCCCACCGCAGCCTTCGATCCGCATTGTCCTTCCAAGCCCGCCCCCCTGTGCAAGGGGTTCTGGTGGCTACGCTGGCCTGCCGCCGGTCGCGCCCGCGCTGCTTCCTGTTGCCCCCGCGCGTTTGGTTGGGGGGCAAGGGGACGAATCCCTTGGGAGGACAGGACCCGGCTGAATGCCGCGCCAGCCGGTCGAATGTTGCGGCGGCGGCCTCGAGGCAACGGCATATGACCACCATCCTACGCGCCACGGTCATGTTCAAGTACCGCACGAGCGGGGGAGAAGATGAATCGACTCAATTGCCACTCGACTGCCACTGACTGCCACCCGGGGGGCCCGGGGGGATATCAATCGCGGCCCTTTACTTGCGCTGGACCAGTCCCCCGGTGCGACCCAGCGTAAGGCCCTGGAAGGCCTCCTGCAGTACGGACACATTGCTGCCCATGCCCATGCCCCCGCCCAACCCCACGCCTGTGCCCATGGCGCCGCCCATACCCATGCCCCCGTAGGCGGCCGCGGGCGCCGGCTGGCGGTATATGGCCGCCGGGGCGGCGGCGGTGAGCGGGGTCTGCTGCTGGAAGGCCAGCTGGCTGGGCTGCGGTGTCGTGACGGCGCCGACGTTGGAGGGCAGCAGGCTGACGGTGCTGCCGGCGAGTTGGTTGGGGCCCACGCCGGGGGGGATGTAGTACAGCGTCGGTACGGCAGACGGGACGGAGTACACGGCCGGGCTCGGGAAGGTTGTGGTGGGCAGGCTGACGAACGCCGTGGGCTGGCTCAGCCCGTAGGAGTTGAGGATGGAGGGCTGCATCTCCGGGTGGTTGAATTTGCAGGTCGGACCGAAGGCGCACCAACCTTTCTTGAGGTAGTGTGCGCAGTCCGGCTCGTCCGAACGTACGGGATAACCTGGGAATATAAAATATAAATTACAGGTAATATTTCTTTTGCCAAGAAAGAGAAAACGAGTTCGGCAGTTTGAGGTGAGACAGACTGACTCAACTCAATGGCGACGCACAGGCCAAAGCCGTCACCATGCGCAGCCAACTTTTTGACTTTCCACTTGTAACTCGAAGCGCCCCTTGCATGTAGATTGGATGCGAGATATCTGTGCCGAGTATCTCGGCGTCCTAACGTCCCACGTGCTTACCTCTACTGTTGAGTTGGGGCGGAGGTCGGTCCAGAGGGTGTTTAAACTTGCATCGATCACCATATGCGCATGTGCCAGTGCGCAAGAAGAAGGTACAGAGCTGTTTCTCCCCAGGGTCTGCTTTCCGCTCGGACATCGGCGCGGGGAACGGACCTGCAGGCCGAAGGCTCCCGCCTAGGCCGCCAAAAGATATGCCTCCTGTGGGTGCCGCACTCGTTTGTTGCTGCGCGCTGGGAGCCTGCCCAGGGCCCAGCTGTATGCCGTGTTGCGTAAGCAAGTCCAGCGATGGGCTATACTGGCTGCTCGCCGACCCAATATTGGATGAGTGGAGCGAGGTAATGAGACCAGTTGCCTGATTGTAAGCAAGAGAAGGCGCGGCCTCATTGGCCTCGCCTTCCGGTGTTGCGCCGAACGAACTCATAAGGCTGCGCTGGCTCCAGCAGAAATGAATATCCGCCTTTGGCGATGGACGACTGGACCCCAGGAAGAATCAGTTGTCAGGACGAATGGTCAAGAAAGTAATTATTAAGAAGAACCCGTGCAACCCCGTGGCCGCCGTTGAGCGAGTCTCCCTGATCCCCTCCTTTCTACAACTCGCTCTTCCTTGTTACAGTATCAAATTTCCACCTAACGTGAAGCTCAACAGAGAATGTTGAAAGACCAGAAAGGAAGAAGACTTTGCGGATTCACGTCACATGTGCCCCACGTGATTTTCCGTACATATTGACACCGTACTCGAAGAAGCACAAAATGAAGAGTTTGTGCTTTCAGCTCTATACATATCAATACGTGGACAGAAGGCGCAGGCGTCATAGCAGCCTGGCTCGGAGATTGTTTTAGACTGTTAGGACATCTCTATTGTTTTTTTTAAAAGCAAGACTCCGATTTAACTTTCGTAATATTCAGGAGTTTTTAAAATTATGTTCAGTCGTCGGCATTGGTGGTCGGGCGTTTTCGTTAGGATGCAACAGTGTTGTCCGATAAGTGTGTGGCGCCCTTGGCGGGGCGTTTAACGAACCCTTGGTGCCAAAACGTTAAGATAGCGATGAGCATTGATATGGCCACACTTCGTCCTGGATATTTCTGTCTTTAGACCGCATAACGTCTAGAGGCACGTGTGCCGCGCACGCGTTCCGTGTTATTCAAGAACCTGGGACGTATCAAAGCATACCTGCTAAGCAAATTTTTTATGTGGGACTGAAGCACTGTTTCAATGGCTGGGCGACTCGGCAGTTTGTCCACGCAGGAAGTTATGGACTGCCTGTTGATAGGACTCCCACAATCGCATCTCTTCGCCAAAGTTGAATGGCTTTTAGGGACGTCTGGCGCCCATGCCCGGCACTCCCGTCTGACATACGTACCGACTGAGTTACAGTGCCATGTACCCTGATGGACGCATCTCGTCGCGACGTCATGGAGTAGGTCGCTGCGTAACAGGTGACGTTCACCGTCGTTCACACCCCCTGGTCATCGAGCTGACAGAGATTGCGCGTTGTGACAAGACGCGGTGCATAACGTAGAGGTCGCGGCAAGCAAGCGCCCAAGCAAGGTTCTTCTGATGATTCCCAGCCTAGCTGTAGCATGTGTTGCTAGCAACTGACATGGCGGTTCAAACTTCGACCGGTCGTAACCAGACGGCGCCATGCACGCTTGCCACGCATGCACTGTGTTTTTTACGACTTCCAGGAAGTCAAAACGCCGTACGTAACCGCCTAGATCGATGCAACTCGCATTCGCGCGGTGCGTGCGTTGCAAATGCATGTGATACCGACAGACAACTTGCTGGCAGTTTCGTATACAAGGGGACTGAATCATCTTACGTCGAGCATGGATGGCAAACTCGACATTGCAGCGTCCGTTCGGGACATCGATAGATCCATGGCTGACCGATGCGCGCGCGGCATTCGTTCCTGCTTGGGTTGTGACTGTCGAAAAGCGGTTGACAATCCAAGCTAGACGACAAAACACACGTGTATTATTATTAAGGATGTTACAGCGGACGGTGCGCAGTCGGCTGTTAAAAACCGGTTCCATCTTCCGCACGGCGCGTTTCGGCACGTACGTCGCTCTCTTCCCATTCCCCCAGAAAACCCATTCCGGGGCCGCTCCGCCTGCTGAACCATTACGACTGGCAGTGCGCCAGGGGCAATGCGGATGCATCAAAATAATGCGTCACAGCGGCGTGATATGTTGATGAAAATGTGCTTGCTCATCAGGCTGTCGATTTTCTTTCAGTCGTCCAATTTTAATCGTCCAGATCTGAACAGCCCTGGTGAACAGCCCCACAGCTACCAGGCTGTAGCCATCCGGGGAGAGAAACACACCTGCTGCACGCACGCAGCAGATTGCGATTGTGCTGCCTTGTCGCCAAGCCACGGCCCGCAGCGCTACCTGCGTGTGCTGCTGTAGCGTGCTCGCCCCTCGCTCAGCCCCCGGGCCGGTCACGGGGGACGACCCGCTCATATAACTGCGCTCATATAACTGGAGCAGTACGCCAGGGCGCCTACCTGCCGGCCCCTCATCGCCTGCCGTACCTGTATATCGGCGACGGCGCCGCCCCACACGGGCTGCATGCTGACAGCATCGAGGGACCCGTCGTATCCTGGATGACCGGCCTACCTTTCAGCAACGAGAGTACTGCCGTACTGCATAAGCAGAAGTAACGAAATTGCACACGACTATTGAGTCAAGGAGGGCATCGATTCATCTTGGTCCTGCCGTACCGGACAAACATGCCTTGCCGTACTGCCGTACCTGCACACGCGGGTTCGCCTCCGCCTCCGCCGCCTCCCAGGCCGCCGCCGCCGCCGCCTCACGGCCCGCCGCCGCCGCTCCCCAGCCCGCCGCCTCACGGCCCGCCACCGCCTCCACCCAGGTTTTGTTCATCCGCAGCGCCATACCCTAGATGCCCGCAGCGAGCTGCGACGATGCCGTCACGCCTACATGTGAAGGCGACGAAGGGATCAGCAAAGGATACGTGATCCGTTGTTGCAGCAGGTGGAAATCCATTTGTGTCCTGGCCCTGTCTGACTCCACACTTCACACAGATGTCTTCCCAGCCGCATGCCTGGCTGCTTGGCTCCTCCTGCAGCGTTCCCCTTCCACGGGGCCCTGGGAGGCCTACGTCTCCTGCAAGAGGGCCCTGGGGGGCCTTTGTGTCGTCGACCTTTGCGCCTCTGAAAGGTCTCGACCCGCCCCCGCTGTTGCAATACCCGCTCGTCCCCTGCCACCGTCGGTGCTGCCACGGGTACGCCCGACGGCGGCGTCCCGTAGTCCGGTACCGCCCCTGCCTGATGAGGCAGCACGTACACGTGCGGCGCAGCGGGGTCCGGGGCACTGCAGCTGTTGTTGATGTCCCGCTGGTCGGCGCATTCCTTCCAAGCCCCCCGGCTCCGTCTCTACGACTGCCGACCCGGAATGTATCGAAGAGGAGGTTCTTCCGCCCCCGCGGATGGCGCCGCGGATGGCACAGGTGTCCCCGCTTCCTCATTCCTGTCGGCAGTGCCTGCACCGCCTGGTGCGGCGCCCTAGCGCTTGGCGGCCCGCCCGGGCCACAGCAACCCACCCACCGCGGCGCCACGTCGGTGCCCTGCCCTGCGGAACAAACAAAGACCCCGGGTCGTCACTTCTTGGCGCCGGCGCGGGCCTCCTTCCGCACGGAACCACACACAGGACGGGCAGCAAGCAGCGGGACGTGAAAATGAACGGCGTGCCGTGTTGCCCATCTGTTTTCCGTGAGTCCGCGGATGACTGACTGACTGACTGACTGACTGACTGAATGAATGAACGATACAGCGGACCCCAAAGGGATCAACGGTGTATGTCAGGGCAAGCCCCAGCAGCGCCCACCCGGATGTCCTGGAGCTGCATGGTCCCATATCCTCATGACCACCGTAGCTCCTTGACAAGGACAAGCTGGGGGCACCGTGAAGGCCGACGATCCGAGCCAACGAAGGAGTGACGATCCGGGCTCTTCATTCCGTAAGCTAACCGCCGAGTACGCCGTGGCCCTGTGCCTCCAAAGCAGGATTACTAGCCGACTTCCAGTGGCCTCAGTCTGGGCCGCGGGGGAACGAGGACTGATTGATGCAAGTGGGACAACTGGGCCCTTGCAGCCCTTGCTAAGGTGAGGAGGTTCTTGGCCCGGAGAGGCCGTCCGGACACGCCCCTGACGGTGGCTCGCGAGCCCCCGTCGCCCGCCAAGACAACGGGCCACCGCAGGAGACGTGAGCCGGTCTTGGCTGGGGGCGGGGGGGGGTCGCTAACAGGGCCGCCCCCGTGGCTAACTCCACCAGAGCGGGCTTTATCCCTGGCTGTGGATGGCCCTCAGGAACGCGGTGGTTCCCTGGTAGTGTGGGTGCGGGGTGTGCTTCGGTGCACTTGTGGAGCCTGTCCGGTCAGTCCGGTGCGTGGTTTGGATTTCGCAGTGTTGATGAGGCAGCTGCGGCTGTCACCCGCGACCCGTGGGGTCCACTGCAACAAAATTTATGGTATAGAGCACCGACGTGGAGCCGCAAATGGCTGTTCGTGCTGCTAACATGTTCTCTATGTTTATCATCTGTCGCGGCTGTTTTTACGTCTCTCCGGCATTTGGAGCTTGCGGGCCGACCTCCGGCTCGCGCTCCGTAACAGCATGAAACTTCCAGCTCATTACAGGTAAAATACAGCACTTGAAATGTCTTCCATGCAAGGTAACAGGCGCGAATGTTCCGACCTTCCTTTTGATCAAATTTCTATGTTTGCACAGTTTAAATTCCCGAAAATGTATTGTATTTTGTAAAATGCAAATTCCAGACGTGTCCCGTAGCTTCGGATGAACCAGGGGTAATCGTATAATCATGGATAATTTGAGTAATATGCGTCAGCAGCTTCAAAGCAAGAAAGACATGTTGGGAGCAGCTAATCCGCCCTCGGGTTCCACACCCGTTACTTCATTGCCGTCCGGGAGGGACAAGGGGAGGGTGTAAAGTTTCGGAGGAACCACATGCGATCCTGTTCCAGTCCCCGCTGCATAATAGTAATACCCTAGATTTTAGGCAACTCGGTTAGTACGGTGGTGGTTGAACATCCTGGGGCATCTGCGACAGCATCAAGACGAACAAAAATAGCAAGGCAGTTAGTTGGAAACCAAGCTTAATTTCCTGAAAATCATCCAACATTTCTTGTAGGTATCCCCTTGCTGGACCCACATGCTCATTCAGGAGGAACGACCGGGAACGACCGACTGGGAACGACCGACTGGGCAGCTCGTCCATCGACTGTAGCACGTAACCCGCGATACTGAATATTCTCATCTTTGTCAAACATCAAAAAAATGGCGTAGATGTACAGTTTTGGTTCATCACAAGGTCGGCTGTGAATCTGTAACCTTATAGCAAGCTATTCAGCTTCCGCTCAGAAAGAGGAAAACAGTGATCGAGAGATAATTTTGTCACCATCTCGTGTTTAATTTTTATGCCCAAGTACGCAGTTGCTTGTTTTGCGATACCTTGAAGGTATTTTCGTATCGGCCAACAACCTGCTGACCAACCAGATCGGCAGACCACTGTACCTATTGTAGATGTTAAGTTGTAAATCTTATTGTGCTTCTGTCCATACTCTATTTTGAGTGGCGCTCGCTTACGCCCATTGCAAGTGCATAAACAGCAAGTCCTGTGCGATGCAAAAGTTGCAGCGCACAGGCCCTGCCCGGATTTGCAGTAAAAGCCAGAGAAGCGTTCCACGTCTCAAAATCGGCTGTTGACCCAATCCGCGACAGGCAATTTGCATACAAACTTTCCGATTGCAAAAAATGTTTTGGAGCTCTCCATGGCCTGTCCGTCAGGGCGACGTTCCGCACGTGTGCTGTTCAAGTGGGGATGGCATAACAGCGCATACGGATGGCGCCTGTCGGATCGACAAGTATACGATTGGTGTCTTCGACGGTGCGCAGATCTCACAAGGCGGCAGCATTCAGGCTAGTGAAGTACCACGACCGCGCGCGCGCATGCGAATGCCAACCTTCGCCCCGCCGTGTGTACCGTACATCGTATGCCTCTGTACGACAGCGACCGCTCTCCTTCGGCACAAAGTCATCTTGGGAGCAGGCTAGGCATTCAGCTTTTCGTTTTCAAGCGAGGGCACCGGACGATGGTTTTACCTCGCCAGGTGGCACCCAGAGCCCTTGCCAGACCAGGGGCAGAGCATCTGATCACCGTGCAAGGTACCACACAGCGTTGCTAGTATTGCCCTATTCCTTCCTTGTCCATACCTTCCTGTGTGCGGGATACTAAAATGTTGGTGACAAGTACAAGAAAATGACAAGATTGCACCAAGCGTGTCGGAAACCCATCCTTCCTTTTCCATTCGCAGCATTGCCAACGCGCGCATCACGTAACGTCCACGTATTCAGTATTGCGGATGGTTGGTGTTGACATCTTCCTTGCTTTACATAACAATCGAACTCGCTCCAGTATGCCTGCGTCTTCCGTACAAGGAACCCGAGCCCAATCACCAGAATGATTGTCAGATTTCGCCTTTCAAACAAGTCCTTAAGCAGGAGTCAAAGAAACAATGCCAACAGTTCCAAAACCGATGGGGCAACGCTGCTTGGGGACGGCAACCAGTCCTTGAACGCGGCAACCGTAATAACTACCTACAGATCGAAGACGAACCTGACAGGGCACAGCGCCACGGACATCGATTGATTGTCATATTCGTTGAACCCATATCGGCATGCGCGCCTCTCAGTGCGGTGAATCGATAACACACTGTTGCTGCAAAAACACACGAACCGTCTCGTCCTACCCAGACCCTAACCCAGCTGCAACCAGCCCCGGATCACCCTTTCGTGCAACCCCTGTCCTACCCCCTATTCCACGCCACCGCTTTCTGCTATGTAATGACAAAACGATAAGTACAAAGGCAGAGAGAGAGACGGGCGATCCACGTATATGGTCATCCGTGCGCCTAGTTGCTGAACATCTCGCCGATCTTCTGGAACAGCCCTTTGTGGGGGTTGTTCAAGTCAACGAAGTAGTCCTGCTTGCCGATTAACCGGCGCGCGGCGTTCTCGAAGGCGATGCCGCTGAGGGACAGCTGCTTCTGCAGCACGAGCGGCTCACCGCGGTTGGTCGAGATGATCACCTGCGGCACATCAAGGTCCAACCAAGGCAGAGTTCGTCCGGAGTGTCGGAGCTGCAGTCCGAAACGAGAGAGAGCTGCAGAGGCACGAGTGTCGCGCCAATTGCGGGCTGCATCATAACATGATCCTTGTGCGTGGGCGGGTCCCGCAACCTGACTGCACACATGACGGCACAAACGGGCACAAGCAGTGCTAGCCCCTTGCGCTCCGCTGTGGCAGCAGCACAGGGATTGGGGCACCCAAACGGCCAGCTCTGCGGCGCAGTCCGTCTCACCTGCGGGTCCTCTGGGATGGCGCCCAGCAGCGGGATGCCGAGCATTTCTTGCACGTCCTTGACGGACATCATGTCGTTCTGTTGCGGTGGGGTGGAGTGGAACCGCGGCGAAAATAGTGCTCATCAGGATCCCGAGATCATCACGTACGCTCGCGTTTGGCTCAGTCCCTAGCTACATTATGCAGGTCTCAGCGTGCTGGAGGCTTGTATGGCTGATACGGCCATGGGCAAAAGCACTCCAGGACATGTGCTGTGCATGATACCGGCTGGAACCCCACCTTCTGGATCATGTCTGGCCGGACACGGTTGACCAGCAGCTTAACGTTGTAGATGCCGTTGGCCTCAAGCAGCCCCGCCACGCGATCGGCGTCACTGTGCAGGACATGTGGAGCAGGAACGTCGTATTTTGGTTCGCACGACGCATTTACTGGGCCTCCCGGCGAGGCGCATGGCGTCCGCCCGCAGCACGCAGGGCAAGAACCCGTCCGCTAGTCCGCTGGTTTGGCTGACAACGGCGTACATACAAAGCCTCAACGACCGCCCTTCCAAAATCCCAAAAGCCCAGTCGTCTCCAACGCACCGAATGGACGTGATCTCCGGCGTGGTGACGATGAGGGCCTCCTTGGCGGGCGAAATGGCGTTGATGAAGCCCACGTCGATGCCGGCCGGGCAGTCTAGGATGATGAACTGGTAGCCAAGCGCGATGATGGCCTCGCACAGCTGCACCATGTGGGCACGCGTCACGTTGTACCTGCGACGGCGAGGCCAGGCCGGTTCCAAATGTCCGCATCGAGGAGCTGGCAGGTCGAACGCGGCAAACGCGTGAAGGAGACAGGTCGATGCGGCGCAGTGACACATGCGCGAAGAAGCCCCAAGCCGCGACGCAAAGAAGGTTGATAGGACTGCGGCAAAGTGCCGGTCTGTGTATGCGGCGAGGGCGTGCAAGCGCACGCCACACAGGTCCAGACCCCCCAAGCGGCGCGCAGGCAGCGCCACCGATAGCCCGTTCCCTACCTCTGCCGGTTGCGGCTCATGGAGAGCAGTGACAGGTTCTTCCAACGCTTGTCGCGGATCAGAGCCTGATCGAGGCGGCACTCGCCATCCAAAATGTCGATGGCCGTGTACAGAATGCGATTTTCGAGGCCCAACAGAAGGTCCAGGTTCCTTCGGGGAGCAACAAGTTGCGCATTCACTTAGGACTCTCAGACAGCTGCACCGGATAAACCCTTCGATGTGACTGTTGGTGCGCGTTGTTCGGAACGAAAGCAACGAGATAGCATCTCAACGTTGCCAAAGCGTTTGCCCCCCTCACCTGAGACCGATATCTGCGTCGATGAGGCAAACCTGCAGTGAAGGACATGACATGGTCACGCGCGGAGTCGGAACCAAAAGGGAAACGACCCATCGAGAAATGAAGACACTGGCGGCAGATTTGCCTCGTGAATGACTCGCTGCAGGCTAAGGACGCTAAACCCATGGCTCTGGCCCATGGGGCACTGCGTGGGCCCAGCGCCCGACGCGGCTACCCATCTACCCTCCACAACCTTGGCTGATGTTTCAACTGCTGCAACAACAGTTCGCAGGCCTCTACCAACCTTGTAGCCGAGTCTTGCGATGGACATCCCCAGGTTGGCAGATGTGGTGGTCTTGCCAACGCCACCCTTCCCTGACGTGACCACGATAATGCGAGCCTCCTGCATGTCATTTGGTGATGCCGTGAAGCCCTCCTCCTCCTCTGGGAACGATGCCACCCGGACTTGTCGTCGGCGTGGAAAGGAGCGGCCACTCGCGCTGGCGAAAGGACAGCTCGTGCCGCACGACGTCGCTGGCGCCTGTGGGACCAGGCGGTACCTGTGCTAAGCTGCCATCGCAGAAAGCTAATTGTAAGAGTTTCCAAACTTGAAATTGATGCATACCTGAACAAGCCGTTGCGCAGACGTGTGCACAGGCCCGCTCCTACGACCAAATGTCAAACTCAAACATGGTCAGATCACAAAACAATGGGCATGCGCGTGAGACTTATTGGTTCAAAATGTCAATTACCTTGCCCGATGAGCAGCAGGAGCAGGCATCGGCGACTGGCGGAAGGAACCAGTCGTTGGCCCGGTCGCTTGCATGTTCATTTTCCGCCTATCAGGTGTAGCCAGTAGCCAAGGTCTTTATCAAGTGTTATTAGCTGGTAATCTGGCCTTGTATGTGCCCACAGTTAAATGCCCTTACTGCTGGGGATGCTAACTGCCTGCACCGAGTGTGTTGGTGTCAGCCTTAAACGATTGTAAACGTTACAACTATGTGCTATGCTGTCCCTTGGGCGCCACAGGTCCACGCACTAGCACTTTGCCCCGCGGATTTGATTTGTACTCTTAACGCGCCAATTTTTCGTGCCGTACCGTCCAGTCCCTCTCTCGAACTGCTTCAACGCATTTATTATCACAAGTCCTACACTGTCAATGAAGATCGAAATAAATATTTGATGTCGACCTGCACTGACCTCACTAGCTGTCAGTTAACAATTTCGGATAGCTGGTTGCCAGCATCGCAAATGCGTGCGCACGAGATGGCTTTCCTCGGCCGCAATATCTAGGACTGAAGGATAGCATTACTCCAAGCAGTTGTTGTTGTTGAGAGGATGGCCGAACAACCGGAGAAAGGATAACAGCATACCGCAGCGGACGCGTCAGCGCTATTGAAAGCCTCTACTGACGTTGTAAACCTTGGGTGGGCCCCAAACACTTACTACACATGGGGCCGTTCTGTCATCCGCTTCCAAACACAAGTTCTTCGAACATCAACAGGGTCGGGAAGGAACTCACCCGAGCCGCAACCCCCGTTACTGCGTCTCAAGCCCGCATAGACTTGATTTCTGTAACGAATTCAGCACGGCGGAACCCATCCATGACACGCGGTGACACGCACTGGGGCAGCACAGGGCAGCAGTACCAAATGGGGCCGTTGGATCGCCCGGTCGGGACTAAGGGTCCACCTTGTAACGGGGAGGTAAAATTCCAGGGACAGGGCTTCCAGGGGCAGGGAAGCGCAGGTATGTATCGGTGGAGGCATGTTGGCCCTTTGCACCGTCTGGACCTGTCTGGATGGGGGCATTTGGAAAACTACCTAGCAAGCAGGGTCGTCTGCACTGTATGGTGAATGCCACGGCCCTTCACGGCGTGGCTGTCGTTCGCCGACACTGACGTCACGGCAATAACAATTGTTATGTTGCATGGGACCCCGCGGGTCATCGGTGACAGCCGCAGCCTCCTCCTCACCGCACACTGCATAAACGGACCCGCGCCACCGCCGGCGCACCGGACAGGCTCCACAAGCGCACCGAAGCACACCCCGCACCCGCTCTGCGCGGGAACCACCCACCAGCTTGCAGACATCCGCAAATGCACATCTCCCTGGCGCAAAGCCCGGGACGCAACACAGCCGCGGGCGGACATGGAAGTACGAAGCCTAATTGAAGCCAAACGGATTTTGCTGCGGACCCCAAAAGGAAGCGGTGCATGCCGGGAGAGATGCCATTCGCAACGCTTCTGTGGCCCCACCGATCCTGGGCTCGCCAGGGTGAATTACAAAGACGTCCGTGGCCGATACGTATGACGATCATGCCCTGTCACAGTGCCAACTGCCAAGTACCCATCTAGCAGTTGGATCGAAGCAGAGGGCCATCTCCCATCCGGCCCCTCTGCCCAAGCACGCGGCCGGCGCCGATGCCGGCGTCTCAATCGTGCGAGGGGGCGCGGTGCGAGCCGGCGCGCAGGGTCTTGGCCAACCACATTGCAACGGCCTGCCGCCCCAGGCGCATGGGCCGCCATCTCAGGCACGGGTTCGGCTCCGGGGCCTCCAGCCTACAGGCCGTCCGGCAGGTCCGAGCGCGCGTCAAATAGCTCCGGGGTCTAGCCTAGCCTACAGGCCCTCCGGCAAGTCCGGGCGCGCGTCAAATGAATAGCTCCGGGCATGCAGCCCACTCCCGCGACTTCGATCGGGCGTCGCAGGCTTCGTCAGCACACGTCGCCTTGGTTGAAGTAGTAGTAGTCGTTACAAGGTGGACCCGTTGGTGTCCCGCTGTGCCGGGTCGAAGCTATCTGCGCCCGTTGGATCGCCGGGTGTGGACTGAGGGTCCACCCACCGCAATGCTGTGGCGCCGCCAACTGTCAGCGGGTGGACGCCTCAACCGCCAAAGGTGACAGCCCTACCTACGCCCAGACGCGCATAGCACGGCAGCCAAATCCAGCCCTGATGGGCTTTATCAGTTCGGAGATTCCCGGGTTCCCCCAGGGTCCCAACCCGCGGCAGGCCGTAGTGCACCTGACGGCATGAACGCCACTTCGCCCAAGCAAGGTCAGGCCGCAGGGCCAGTAACGCGCCTACAGCCCCGGCTGAAGTTGACACGGTTACTGGCCCTGCTGCCTGACCTTGCTGGCGAGGCCGCGCTCCCAGCGGAGCTCCGTTCCGGGACGATGCGCGGGTAGCCCGCTGGCAGTGGCGGCTGCGCACCGTAGCTCCTTCTAAGACCTAGCTGATGTCGGCAGGTTGATCACGCCCCCCAGACTGTGCGTTCGGCGAGAAGATGGTTGGCTATGTATGCGGGCCGCCCCCTTGGCGATGTGGAGGGCGACGTGGAGGCCGTCGTGTGACATCCATTGCGAGGATGCGCACTGTTATGTCTCTTGCGAATGACAACATTCGCAAGTTGTGCAGTTGCGGCCCCAAGAAGCGCCTCCAACAGGAAGCGCGCGCGCCCCATAACACCGATTCGAAAGGATACGATCCGTACAGCGACCGGGTCCAGGGATCTGCCCATAGTTGGCACCGCGCTTGGGCACGTCCTGCACGGAGCAACAAACCGCTGTGCCACGACTTCGGGGCCTTCCCGCCTTAAGAAAGTCTGCACCCGGCGTCGGTGGTAGGTGCGGTGACCCGGGTGTGACGGAGGGAGGGAGGGGCACCACCTTCCTACGCGGCGTGAAGACGAGCGATGTGGCGGCGACATTTTGAAGCCGGTGTGGACGGCTTCGGGGACGGCGTCTGGTCGTATTCCTTCCTGAGAGTGCACAGCCTGCACAACCATGCGCCGAGAGATGCACCCTGGGTTTCGCCGGTTGCGCATCACGCACGCCGTCCATATGGCGCCTGGCCAGTATGAAGGAATCAGAAGCCATATCCTGTAACTGAGGCATTGAACAGAGTTTGCGCATATGGGCAGCTTGACAGTCGGCGTAGCAGCACGCCTCGCAAGTTACATTGTGGCACACGGTTCACGATAGCCGGACGTAGCACACGTCTCGGCTTTTGCCGTTGGGCTCTTGGCTCTATGTACTCGGGAATGAGGGGATCAGGCTGTCAGAGTACCGGATCCAGTTCGGTTAGCCGTGACTAACCTTCCACCGACCGGACGCAAGCAAAACCTTATTTGGATCATATCCACTGGCGGCAGCAATAACTTGTAAATGTTTCGGACCGCGCTATCCCATTATGCAGAAAGAACCACCTGGGATGGTTTGTCGTGAGTTCCGAATTGCGCAACCCAACTATGTCACAAATCTTCGACGGTGCCTTTAACCTACGACAAGCAAATGGCAAGCCGCTGGAGGCGTGATGAGCTCGGCTGTGGAACCGGTCATTAGCATTATAATTTGGTGTGTAGATCTTTCAACATACAGAGAAAATGGACAGCTACGGACAGAAACGAAAATTTCCCTATCACAGCGAAGTTGCGGGGTTCCAGGTCAAGCAAAGTCGGCCTGAGCGGGACCCCGGAAGGGAGCACCATGATCCCAGAGTATTCCAGCAGCTTACCTACGATTACGATACGGTGCGTGCCATTTCTATTGGGCAGTGAGGCGTGCTAAGGACGCTGGCGGCGGACGTGAAGCTGAATGCGATGGGGGAATTTCCCTTCCCTGCGGTACTCGCTGAACCATCCCTCCCGCACGTGCGGCGTGCTGCTGGCTCCCAGTTTGCTGCGAATTATTGTTATTCACCTAGCGGCTTACCAGGCACGTTCCGACACGCGCACGCTGCGTCCTTCTTACCTTGCCCTGCGCCCCTCAGCCCATCTCCAGCACGGACTTCACCAAGTGGACCCCGGATGAGATCAAAGCCTTCCTGGATCGCCGTGGGGGCGACTTCGACGACTGCCACACCTTCGAACAGCTGGTGGGGTCCGCACGGGGCTTTTCGCTTGAGCGTGCAGTGCAAGTCGCGGCCCTCGCCCAACCGCGACCCATGCTCGCACCGAACTGCCTGGGGAGCCTTGCACCGGGAGCGAATTAAAGGGACCCACGCATCGGGGTCTGCCTGCATCACCCTGCCCGGGTATTTCCCCACGTCGGCCCGCTCGCCCGCCTACCATCCGGGTTCTTGTGACCGACCCGCCTGCCGTAGGTGGAGCGGGCCATCGAGGTGGAGATCAACACGGGGCCCGCGGTGAGGCCAGGGGGGGATCCCGACGGCGGAGCGGAGGCCGCCGGTGGAGGCGGCAGCGGGGGCGGCGGCGGGGGCGGGGGCGGGGACGCCAATGACGACCTTGAGGAGTGGGAGCGCGCGGACTTTGCGCAGCAGCTCGAGCAGCAGGCCAACGCCGCCGCGGCGGCGGCGGCCGCCGCCGCGGCGGGGCGGCGGGGGCCGGCCGCCGCCGTCGCGGCGGCGGCTGCCCGGCCAGGGGCCTTGGCGGCACCGCCGCCGCCGTCCAGGTCAGCAGCGCCGCCACTGCCGCCACCAGCCGCAGCCAAGGGCGCCGCGAAGGAGGAGGAGGAGGAGGAGTACGACCCGCTGGACGCCTTTATGGCGGAGATCGATCACGAGGTGGCGGCCAACAAGCCCACGGCCCGGTCGCGGCCGGAGAGTGCGGCGCTGGCGTGCGACGAGGAGGCGGACCCGGCCACAGAGTACATGGAGGTAGGGGTAGGGTTGTGTGTGTGTGGGGGGGGGAGGGTATAGGAAATTGGTAGACATTCTCAAACTGCGCTGCTGCCAGAGCGACGGTGGGGGAGGGGGTGCGGGACGAAGCTGCAGATGGGGTATTGGAGGGGGGTGAGGCGCGGGGCTGCAGATTGGGGCATTGGTGGGGAGAAGGAAGAGGTGGGCGCGGGAGGAGGGGAGAGGCGAAGGAGGGGAAGGAAGAGGACGGGCGACAAGGAGGAAGGGTAAGAGGAAATAGGAGGAAGGTGGGGCTGTCTAACGGGAAGGGGTCTAACGGGAAGGGGAGGGGGCTTGGCAGTGCGTTGGCAGCGCCGAGCGGCGGGTGAGAAAAATACCGGTTCGGAAAGCGTCGTACAACTAACTGGTCGACAGCTCACCGCCACAAGTGGGTGTCGTACGGGCAATGTCGACCGTTTCCAAATGGGAGGGGGGCGGGGTAAGGGGTTGGGACTCGCCGCCTCGAGTCCGGCTGACCGCCCGCCCCCCCTGGAGCACGCGACCCCATCACAATCAGGCACAACCCGGCAACGCCACTGCCAACCCAAGCACCATCGTGAAGTAAGCGCAGCCTTTCTCAGTCCACCAGCCTACTTCACCCACACCCACACCCACGGTTTTTTCCTTTTTAACCTACACCCACCCACACCCACGCACGCATGCACCGCATGCACCCCATTTCCGAGACCTCTCCGTGCGGCCATGGTGCCCTGCCCCAGGTGCGGAAGCCCAAGGCGGCGTCGGCAGCGGCGGCGGCGGGAGGCGAGGGGTACGACAGTGACGAGGAGGTGTATGCCGCCGCCAAGTGAGACAGGGAGGGAGGGAGGGAGGGGGGAGGGAGGATGCGGCGGAGGGCGCTGATGGGTTGACGGTGTTGAAGGGGGAAACGATGGGAGTTGGGAGTTGGCGGGGCCGTGGGGTGCCTTGGGTAGGCGGTGAAAGAAGCTGAGCTGGCGGAGGCGGTTGGGAGTTGGAAAAGAAACAGCCCGGGCCGGTTAGGACGTGCATGCCCGGCGCTGACGCAGCTCAACCGGCATGCCCCTCCCACACATTTCCCCTGTAACGTCCCCTCCTTGCCCAGGGCAATGGAGGACGGCCGACCCGATGATGACGACGACGACGAGGGGGACGGCGCCGCCGCCACCCGCCGGAACGTGGAGGCGCTGGCCCCCCTGGACCACAGCGCGATGGTGTACGACAACTTTGCCAAGGACTTTTATGAGGAGGCGCCCGAGATCGCGGCCATGACGGACGCGGAGGTGGGAAGGGGGGCCTCGAGGGGGTGTGGGGCGGGGTGTGTGGGCAGAGGGGGGGGGGAGCTCGAGGGGGATGGCGGGGTGTGGGGCGGGGTTGAATTGAAAAAGGAAAGAAACCTGTGTGGGGGCGGGAGTGTGAGGTGCCCGGCCACCCAGCCGCCGCGGCTCCCCACCCTCCCCAACCCTCCCCACCATTCGACACCCGCAGCAGTCAGGACACAGCGCATTGCCGACCCGTTGTTCTCCCCCGACTTCCCCGCCCCTCCCCGGACCTTTGCTCTGGCAGACAGGGCAGGTTGCCCATGTCTACCAATGTCCCGTACCCCCTCCCCTCCTCTCGCTACCCCCTCCCCTCCTCCCGCTACCCCCTCCCCTCCTCCCGCTACCCCCTCCCAGGTTGCCCATGTCTACTAACACCCCGTACCCCCTCCCCTCCTCCCGCCCTCAGGTTGCGGCCTACCGGCGGCAGCTGGAGATCCGGGTGAGCGGCTTCGATGTGGTGCGACCCGTCAAGAGCTTCGCGCAATGCGGCTTCGATCCGGAGCTGATGGCGGTCATCAAGAAGGCGGGGTGAGTGAGGTGGGGGGGGAGGGGAGGGGGAGGGGAGTAGGGGGGTTGAGGTCGGGGGCTAGGGGGGATGAGGTCGGGGGGCGGAGGGGGTGAGGTCGGGGGGCGGAGAGGGGGTGGGGGTGGGAGTGGGTGAGGGATGGGCGCGTAGGGGATCGGGGGGGGGCGGGGCCCGGGGGTAGAGGTAGGGTGCCCTAGTAGTGGAACTGCCGGCCGCGGGCCGGCTAGGGAGCAGTCTTTGGGTTCGACCGTTACAACTCTTCTCGCCAGCCCCACTACGGTGTCTCCTGAGAGGTCCTCAGCCGCCCACCATCTGAACATATCAGCTTCTACTTATTCCGTCAGAGTCAACGCTTCGCCGTCTTCGTCAATGACAGCATCGGCAGTTATCGGTTGGTTGCCCTTCTGCGGTCTCGCTGTCTTTATTGACAAAAATGGGGTAGAGGTAGGGAGATAAATTGAAAAAAAGAAGAAATAAACCCGCAGAACGACCCCAGGCACACCCGGCATAACTCAGGATACTTACGGGTGGCGAGGAACCTGCATAAAGATAGACACCGCGCGCGGGCGCGTGGCGGCGCGGCCGCGCTGCCGCCGGCGCAGTAACAAGCAAAATGCGAACCCAACCCAACCCGGAAAGGACAGATACGTTACCGACCTGTGGTGGTAGAAGGGGTAGCCGCGCCGCGGGCGTTGCCCGGGGAAGCCGAGGAATTGGGTGAGAGGGCGCGGCGTAAGAGGGGCAACAACAGTACGTTAATAATCAAAGGTAGGGAGATGGGTCGGCTGTCTTTGTTGACCTAAGGGGAGGAGCTGCACTTCATGGGAGCTCGGGGGGCCGAGGCTGGGCACCTCGGCCGTCGCCCGAGCCGTCCAGCCCCCCGCTGCCGTCGCGCCGGCGACTGCGTGGATTGGGGGCGGCTGCATGGATTGGGGTTGGGTTACACCCAGCACGCGGTGGCCAGGCAGAAGACTTGCGGTGGAGGGGGGCCAGCGCCGTCGACCCCCTCCGTAGGGGCCCCCCCCTGAGCAGGAAGGGTGGTCGGGGCCGTCACGACGGCGGCCCGCGGGTCTGGGCTGACCCCAGTCTAGAGTCTCTATCGGATATTCGCTCTGGCAGCAGCGCAGTACAAATATGTCTATACCGCCACTCACCCACCCACCCGCTGGCGAGGTCCCGCACCCGCATCCGCACACCCGGCCTGGGTGTGCCCCCGGCCCCCACCTCCCAACGTCTGGCACCTGGCATACCCCGCCCGCCGACACCCTCGCCCTGCCCCCGGCCCCCCCCGCCCCCGGCCCCCACGCGCCCTGTCGCTGCAGCTTCGACAAGCCCACCCCCATCCAGGCCCAGGCGCTGCCCGCGGCGCTGTCGGGGCGGGACGTGCTGGTGGGTGCGCGGGAGGGAGGGGGGAGAGGGGTTGAAATGACAAGAGAAAAGAAATCCAGAAAGGGAGAGAGGGGTCTAGAGGGGTCTAGAGGGGTCTAGAGGGGTCTAGAGGGGTCTGGGGCGTCGTGGGGGGGGACGAGGCGGTATCTGTTTGTGCGTATTTAGTAGTAGTGGGGAGGCGGCCAGGGAGACTGCTGGGTTGCTTAGATGGGTTGCCCTGCCTGGCCTCCGGGAAGATGCCCGGGGCCCTGGGGCTGGGCCCTTGGGGGCGGGTGCCGGAGGGCCTTACTAAGCGCCTGTCCCTCCGCCGGCTCCTTCCCCACTCCCGCCACCTCCCCTTCGGCACCGCACCCGCCCGCACCGCCCCTGCCCTGACCGCGCCCTGCCCTGACCGCCCCCTGCCCTGCCTGTCCTCTGGACCTTGGTGTTCCTCTGCCCCCCACGCCCGCCCGAAAACCGCCCCTTGGCCTCACCGCAACTTGAGACCCTGGCCCTATCCCTTTTTTGTCTATAAAGACAGCTAGAAACCGCAAATCAGCAACAACCCGATCCCCCCCATTTTTGTCAATAAAGACAGCGAAATCGCGAAACAACCACCGATTGTGTAGTAGTTGTCCGGTTGGCTGACGCCGCCGATTTCCTCCCCACCCCCACCCCCACCCCCACCCCCACCCCCACCCACCCTCATCAGGGTATCGCCAAGACCGGCAGCGGCAAGACCGCTTCCTTCGTGCTGCCCATGCTGGTCCACATCATGGACCAGCCGGAGCTGTCCCGGGGGGAGGGGCCCATCGCGCTGCTGGTGGCGCCCACGCGGGAGCTGGCGGAGCAGATCCACAAGGAGAGCAGGAGGTTCGCCAAGCCCTACGGTGAGGGGGAGGGTGGGGAGGAGGGGGAGGGAGGAGGGGGCGGGGGGAGGGGGAGAAGGGGGGGACAGGAAGCGGAGGGGTGTGCGAGCGTGTGTAACGGTGGGTGTGAAGGGGGTCGGGGAAGGCGGGCAGCGGGACAGCCACACGGGCCCGTGGCACGGCTGCCCGGGGCTCTCAACAGCCCAACCCGCGCTCCAACCTCCACGCCTTCCCCTCCCCTCCCTTCCCCTTCAGTTTGCAACGTCTACCGATTTCCTTTACTCCCCTCCCTTTGGTTAGGGTTTTTTCAATTTAATCCCCTCCCCGTCCCCTCCCTTCCCCTCCCGTCCCCGCCCGCCGTCCGCGCCCCCCCCGTACAGGCCTCCGTGTGGCGGCCGCCTTCGGCGGTCTGTCCAAGTACGAGCAGTTCAAGGCGCTCAAGGGGGGGTCCGAGGTGGCGGTGGCAACCCCCGGCCGCATGATCGACCTGGTGCGCCGCAAGGCCTGCGCCCTCACGCGGGTCACCTACCTGGTCTTTGACGAGGCGGACAGGATGTTCGACATGGGCTTCGAGCCGCAGGTGGGGCGGGTGGGGTATGGGGTGGGCGGGGTGGGGTGGGGTGGGGTGGGGTGGGGTGGGGTGGGGTGGGGTGGGGTGGGGTGGGGTGGGGTGGGGTGGGGTGGGGTCGGGTGGGGTCGGGTGGGGTGGGGTGGGGTGGGGTGGGGTCGGGTGGGGTGGGGTGGGGTGGGGTGGGGTGGGGTGGGGTGGGGTGGGGTGGGGGGGTGGGGTGGGGTGGGGTGGGGTGGGGTGGGGTGGGGTATGGATTGGGGAACCGATACGTGGCACAGGAGTCAATACGCGACCCAAGTTACTTACCATACATACCTGAATTGTGCGCTCACCGTTACCTCGGGCGACCGCGTCGCCGCCAGACCCATCCCGGACCAACCAACGCGCGACAGCACGAGGACGGACCACACCCCAGACAGCACAAATTATCGAGAACGTAGTACTCACCTGCGCAAATGGGACGAAACGCGGACGAACGGCGAGGCGAACGGAAGATGTGAGTTGCAACAAAGGGCAGACAAACGGCAGGCAAAGGCAAAAGTTAAATTAAAGAAAAAAAAGCACGCAAACCCGGCGGCGACGCGGCGAAAGAGGGTGGGTCCAGGAAACGGTAGACGGAAATAGCAATGCAGGAATGTACGGGCGTACGGGTGTACGGAAGGGCGACATCGCAGACGGGCGTAGGGTTGGCAGGCACAGAAACAGGAGTTCCGCAATCAGGGAGCAATCGGTGACCGCGGGGGTGACGCAAGAGGGCCGGGTGGCGGACCGGGGTGATCGGCTCCCCACCAGCCCGGCCGGGCGCGCGCGGCCTCACGCATGAGAGGCCGTGGGCGCAGGGGGTTGCGATCGGGGGTGCGTGCGCGTGTGCGGTACGGCGGGTGGCGTGCGGGCGGTGGGGCGGCGGGGCGCAGGGCGGTGACGGGGAGGGGTGGGGAGGGGCGGGAGGAGGGGCGGCGCGAGGGGGTGAGGGTGTCGCCATGGGTGGGTGTGGGGGAGGCGATGGAGCGGCATGCGGGGCTCAACCGAGGATTTATAGGAAAGTAGCGAGACGACGGAGATCAACACCGCCGGGGTTGCCCGGACGGCGACCTCTGTATCACAGCCCGCAGCCGTGGTAGGGGTGCGGTGATGGAGGGGAGGGGAGGTGTTTAGCCGGTGAGTCGGTCAGGCGGGGCGAAGGTGTTGACGGACGACGCGGAGCAGGTCGGGGTGGGTCGCGCGCCGGGCATAGTAGAAGGACTGTGGGGCGGCGCGGATGAGGGCGTCAAACTTGGCGAGGAGCTGGCGGCGGGGGTAGCCCTGCGCCTCGAGCGAGAGGATGAGGTTGGCGATCTCGGAGCAGAAGTTGCCAACATCGGTGACGACACGGCGGAGGCGGTGGAACTGGCCCGTGAAGATGTTGCGTTTGCAGGCCTCGTTGACGTTGGAGTCGCGGCCGACGAAGCGGGAGAGGCGGACGCCAGCGAAGGCGGGCTGTTCGCGCTTGTCGTAGAGAGGTGAAGGCTCGAGCACGCATATACCCACCCAAAATAGAAAAGGAATTAACCCAGAAAAATCAGCACGCAAAATAAAAGCAGTGCGGCGACGGCCGACCTGCAGTACGCGCGAACGGGTGTCTCGTTTCGCCAAAGCTTTGCAGCCAGGACTCCACGGTTAACTGCACAAATCCTCCCATTAAAAGGGAGTTAGCTCCGTGACGAGATCCAAGGACCGAAATCCAGGGACCGGGTCACCAGCCTGGTAATTGGGGGGTATGGATTGGGGAACCGATACGTGGCACAGGAGTCAATACGCGACCCAAGTTACTTACCATACATACCTGAATTGTGCGCTCACCGTTACCTCGGGCGACCGCGTCGCCGCCAGACCCATCCCGGACCAACCAACGCGCGACAGCACGAGGACGGACCACACCCCAGACAGCACAAATTATCGAGAACGTAGTACTCTGGGGTGGGGTGGGGTGGGGTGGGGTGGGGCTGGGTGGGTGGGTGGGTGTGGGGTATAGGAAATTGGTAGACATATCGATATGTCACTGCGCTGCTGAGACATATTTATACCGCGCTGCTGCCAGAGCAAATATCCGATAGAGACTCTAGGCTGGGATGGGGTGGGCAAGCAAGCAGATTGGCAGGTTGGCGGCGCTCTCGAGCCCTCGCTCTCCCCCTTCCGGAGCTGTCCCCCCAGGAAAAAGCAGGCCGCGAGGAGGTCAGCAGTCAGCGTGTGCAGGTGGCGTCCGTGCTGCCCTGTCATTCCCCTCGGCCGCTCCCACACGCCCCCGTCCTCCTGTCCTCCTACACAGAGCACGCCCTCCCAACTCCGACATCCCCACCCCCTCGTTCATCCGCTCTTTACCCCCCCCTCCCTCCCTTCCGCCCGTCCTCTCCCCCCCACCCCCCCGCCCTGCCCTGCCCAGGTCCGCTCCATCATCGGTCAGGTGCGCCCCGACCGCCAGACGCTGCTGTTTAGCGCCACCATGCCGCGAAAGGTGAGAGAAGCAGCAGCAGCAGCAGCAGGGCGGAGGGGGAGGGGGATTCCGGGGCCGGGGGCTGGCTGGGAGGTGGCATGTGGGGGCCGGGGACCGCGTGAAAGGGGCGGGGTGGGGAATATGGGAGGTGGGTGGACATATCCATACTGCGCTGCTGCCAGAGGGGTGGGGCCAAAGGGCTAAAATGAAAACCCCAAATATGGGTATATTCCCACCCCAAGGGGTACTGCATTTGACGGAAGCGTCGAGTGGTGTGCGGTGTCCACCCCGTGCAGGGCCCCCCAACGCAGGACGCCTCCCCCCGCGCCGCCCTGCAGCCATCAGCGCCCCGTTGCGATACGGATTTCCTTTGTACGCCCCCGGCCCCCCCCCGCACACACACCCTTACTGTCAATAAAGATAGCGAAACCGCAACGGAGCAACAAACCGATAACCGCACACACACCCCTCCCTGTGTGTCGGCCCCTCGCATGTCACGCACGCACACCTGTTTCTGCATGCCAAAGAAGAAAGAACACACCCACACACACCCCTCCCCTCCCCTCGCTGGACTTTGCTTTTCGCGGCTCTGCTACCTTTTACACACCCCACCCTCCCCCCCCCTTAATTCGCCGCCCCCGCAGGTGGAGCAGCTGGTGGTGGACGCCCTGAGCAGCCCCGTGCGCATCACCGTGGGACAGACCGGCACCGCCAACGCGGACGTGGTGCAGGTGGTGGAGGTGCTGCCGGACGACGGCGCCAAGGCGGCCTGGGTGGCGGCGCAGCTGCCGGCGCTGATCGACGAGGGCGACGTGATCGTGTTCGCGGGGCAGCGGGCCCGGGTGGACGCGCTGACGGAGCAGCTGCGGGCGGCGGGGGTGCGGGTGGGGGCCATCCACGGCGAGATGGACCAGGTGGGGTTGGGGAGGGAGGGAGGAGGGGAGGGGAGGGGAGGGGAGGGGAGGGAGGGGAGGGGAGGGGAGGGAGGGGAGGGGAGGGGAGGGAGGGGAGGGGAGGGGAGGGGAGGGGAGGGGAGGGGAGGGAGGGGAGGGAGGGGAGGGGAGGGGAGGGGAGGGGAGGGGAGGGGAGGGGAGGGGAGGGGAGGGGAGGGAGGGGAGGGGAGGGGAGGGGAGGGGAGGGGAGGGGAGGGGAGGGGAGGGGAGGGGAGGGGAGGGAGGGGAGGGAGGGGAGGGGAGGGGAGGGGAGGGGCCATCCACGGCGAGATGGACCAGGTGGGGTTGAGGAGGGGCGGGTATAGGAAACTGGTAGACATATTTGAGGTGAGTGAGGTGCGGGTGGGCAGTCGACCCCATGCTACCCACTCCGATGCTTTTTTTGGCGGTTTCGCTGTGTTGATCGACATGCGGGGACCCCTGTGCGCTGGCATCCCTGTGCGCTGGCAGCAGCTTCAATACGGTATGTCTGCCGATTTCCTGTAGCAACCCCCCACCCATCCCCTCCGTCCCCTTCCCCCCCTCCCCCCCTTCCTCCGCAGTACACCCGCATGGGCGTGCTCGACTCGTTCAAATCCGGCGGCCTGCACGTGCTGGTGGCCACCGACGTCGCGGCCCGCGGCCTCGACATCCGCACCATCAAGACCGTCCTCAACTACGACGCCGCGCGCGACCTGGACACCCACATCCACCGCGTGGGCCGCACCGGCCGCGCGGGCGACAAGGAGGGCCGCGCCATCACGCTACTGACCCAGGGGTCGGCCGCGGACGCGCGGTTCGCGGGGCAGCTGCTGCAGAGCCTGAGCACGGCGGGGCAGGAGGTGCCGCGGGCGCTGGCGGACCTGGCCATGAAGGTGGGGGGGGGGCGGCGGGCGGGCGGGCGGCGAAGGGGGGTGAGAAGGAAGAACCCTAAACCCGGAACTGTACCCGGGGGACACACACACACACACATTTTGCTTGCAGGTGGGTACATTGCGATAACAACGCGAGGATCGCACGCACGCACGGCATTGTGGTGTGAGTCGGCGTGGCCAAGGCAGCCGACCCGCACCATGACTCATACATGAGGGGGAGGAAGGGGAGCCCTGCCAGCAGCACCACCTCCCCCATCACACGTTTGTAGGAGCCTCCGCCATCACTTGGACCATAACGACCATAACCACCCACAACGACCATAACTACCATAAGTACCACCACCAGCAACACCATCACGGCATAGACACGTCTGCGGCCTCGCGGCCTTGTACCCCCCACACCCACACCCACACCCACACCCACACCCACACCCACACCCACACCCACACCCACACCCACACCCACACCCACACCCACACCCACACCCACACCCACACCCACACCCACACCCACACCCACACCCCTTCAGGACCCGCACTTCCGCAAGGGCCACAGCCGGGCCAAGGGCGGCCGGGGCGGAGGCAAGGGCCGCCGGCCGCAGGTGGGCGGAGCCGGGCTGGGTTTCGGAGCGGGGGGCGGCGGAGGCGGAGGCGGCGCCGGGGCCGGCGGGACGTCGGGTGCGGGGACACACGCCTCGGCGCCGCGGGCGCCCACCACCGGCGGCGGCGCGCGTAGCTTCGTGCAGCTTCCTGGCTTCGCCAAGTCGACGGATGACTACGAGCACGAGCCGTCGGCGGCGGCGGGGGCGCCGACGCCGGCCGGCGCCGCGGAGGCGCAGCATCTGCCGCCGCCGCCGCCGCTGCCGCCGCCAGCGGCGGTGGCGGCGGCGGCGGCGGCAGCCGCGATGGGCCCTGCGGCGGCGCAGTCGAGCAGCCGAGTGGAGGTGGTCAAGAGTCTGCACGTGGGCAGATTCAAATCGTCGTTCGTGTCCTCGGGTACGACAGCGGGCGACGGTCACGCAGGGCCCACCATCATCCTGCCGAAGAACCAGACGGCCAAACCCGCGGCGCCGCCACCGGTGCCCGTCACCGCCGTACCGCATTACCTGCAACAACAGTACGGCGGCGGCGGCGGGAGCAGTCGGTTCGGGCCACCGCGCGCCGGCGGCGGCGGGGGGTACGGGACGTCAACGTCGTACGGCAGCGGCTTAGATGGAGACACAGGAAAGCCGTCATCATCATCGTCGTCGACGTACGGCATGAGCTCGTACCGCAATATGCCGCCGCCGCCGTCACTGAACAGCGTCCCGCCGCCGCGCAGCTACGGCGGATCGGGGCAGGGGCGGGGGGGAGGGTACGGCGGAGGGTACGGCGGAGGGGCAGCGATACCGCCGCCGCAGCCGTCTGGCGGGGCTGCGTCCATGTCTTCGTCCGCGGCGGCGGCGGCGATTGCGGCAGCGCAAGCAATCGCGGCTCGGTTGGCGGCGCAGGCGCCGCCGGGTGCCGCTGCCGGCGACGCGCCGCCGTCGTACCCGCCGCCGCCGCCGCGATGAGCCGCGGAGGCCGCGATGGCGGACTGACTGTGACTGTGGGGAGTCGCACAAACCGTGGCGGGCAGGCAGGCATTCAGGCAGGCTGTTGATGGCAGTTGATCCGGTGGTTGACGGTTGCTCCGCCGATGTACCGCGGCGCCGTCATGTACAAACCCGTAATCCAATCATCCAATCACTGTCACATTCCTCAATTCAGTAGGACGAGACGAGGGACTCGCCGCGGGGAGTTGTGCACGTGACGTGTGATGTCTACGTGGGTTCAACTGATGTGTGATGTCATCATGACATTTCAGGGGGGTGAATGCGACGAATTCTGGGGCTGGTTGGTTGGTTGGTTGGTTGGTCGCATTGCGAGAGCCGCACAGCAGGCGGCGGTTCAGCACCGTGTCGAGGAGCCGACCCACGTGAGGGTCAGGCTGTACGGATCGCTGTACGATATGACGTACTGCAGAGTCCACATCAGCCGGACACGCGGGGGGCGGTCGTCGCGTGTGTTTTTACATCCCGGGTCCCGGGGGGGGTGTCCGGGGGGGATGTGTGTGGGGGGGGTGGGGGTGGAGGAGTGGGGGGTTGGCCTTGCACCTCCTCAACGCAGCGAACCCCCGGGGCCGCGCGCCTGTCACCCGGTTGCCGTACACCGTACACGTCCTCAGGGGGGCTCCCCCGACCCACGGGCCGCATGCGCAGCTCCTCTGGCGGCCCTGGCACTGTGTCCCGCCGTCGTCATCGTCGCGAGCCGCCATCTTGGGCGGAGGCAAGGGTGCGGGACAGATCAGTGAGAGGCCCTCGAGCCAACCGTGGGGCGATAACGCCCTCGAGTGACCTTGGACAGATCCATGGGTCGATGAAGGCCCTTGGACAGATCCATGGGTCGATGAAGGCCCTTGGACAGAACCATGGGTCGATGAAGGCCCTTGGACAGAACCATGGGTCGATGAAGGCCCTTGGACAGAACCATGGGTCGACGCGTCGCGTCACGGCAGCGCTTCGCCGCGTGGTGGCCCACCGGCGGAGCTCCCAGCTACACCGGCGTTCCCGAACGTCCATGCATTCATTTCATGGATCGGGATGGATCGCGTGACTGCGGTTACCGCCGGCCGCCGCGGGTCATCGGTGACCACCAGCCGCCTCAGCCGCCTGGACATCACCCCTCCCCCCCCCAAACGTGCTTCACGCTGCCGCCCCGCCCCCTCCCCAGCATGCAGGGACACCCCCCCTCAGGGCACTGTGCCGCGGCCACCGTCATTTGTGGCCACCGTGATGGCCCCCTCGGTGACGGAAACATAGGGGCCGGCGCGGGGGCGGTGTATGCGGCCGGCCTGTGATACGGTAGCCGCATATCCCACTGCGGGGCCTCAGACGATGTTTCCCCGGGGAGGGGGAAGGGGCAGGCCGCGCGCCGCTCAAAGGGGGGGTCGTCGGTTCCCCGGCCGCCCGGACTCATCACTTCATCAGGCTGGGGCGACCCAACGGGCGCCCACTGGCGGGCCGCCTGACAGACAGACAGACGGCGGGCACGAGCCCCCGGCAACCCCATAGCGGACCGTGCCCCGCAGATCCCCAAGTCGCAGATCCCGACGTAGCCGGCCGGTCGGGGTTACTCTCAGCCGCCGAGCGGTTCCAGACCCCTTTCTCCTCCTGGCGGCGGTTGCGGTGGTGAACCGCTGACTGGAGTTGTTGTCCTCTGCACAATCATCTGCTACAATCATACCTGCACAATCATATCTGCACAGTCAAAATACAGACAGACAGCTGCAGCGCACGCCGCGGGTCAGGTCCATCCGATGCTTCGATGCTTGGCTCCTCAGGCATGGTTGGTCGGCAGCGTCAAGGTTGGGATGGATGGAGGCGCACATGCCGGAGCACCGAAGGGGGGGATTCCATACGGTACGACACCCGTGAGGAGGAACGCGCCCGTGACCAGATGGCCACGGGCGCGTTACGACACACTGAAAGGCAAAAAACACTTACGTACAGACGTTGCTTCCCCTGGACGGTGGTGAACTGGTAATCGCCGGAAGCGCCGCAGCTGCCGTTCAACTCGTGAGAACCCAATTCAGCCCAGGCGGAACTTCCGCAGGCAAGCAAGCAGCCGGGCGTCTGTCCTCGGCGCCAACCCCCCACTGCGCGCCCCTGTTCCAGCCCCGTCAGCAGCGGCACGTGTCGCGGGTCGCGCCGCGCCCCACCGCACCCCACGCGGTGCGGCAGTGCAGCAGTCCCTCTCTTATACTGACCGGTCCAGGGAGGCACGGCAGGTACGACGCCAGCTAGGATTTTTGCGCGCCCTCGAGGGCGTCAAGCGGACGGCGTGAAGTGGCCCTCCACTGTCGTACGCCTGATTCGCGCGCTGCCGTACCTGTGGCCCCAAACACCCTCTTGCACCACACCCGCCCACCCACCCGTGACTCACCGCGGCGCCCGGTCCACGATCCGGGCGGGCCGGAGGGGTGCCGTACCTGGGGTGCGGGCCGGAGGGGTGCCGTACCTGGCGGATCGAGGGGTGCCGTACACAGGTACGGCACCCCGAGGTCCGCCAGGTACGGAGGGCCCCGGAGCCGAGACGGGCCTGGCCGCTTCTCCGCTCAGGTGTAGGCAGCTAGGAGCGCCATGGTGGCGTTAGTTCATTTAGGCAGTGTATGGTGAGGAAGCCTCGGCTGTCGCCGGGGCTGTCACCGATGACCCGCGGGGTCCGCTATAACATCCTAATAATAATAGCTAGGTACAGAAAGTACAGCAGGCACCGTTACGGGGGTTGGTTAGCACACCGTCATCATCGAGGATGCTACCGCGGACCCCGCGGGTCATCGGTGACAGCCGAAGCTTCCTCACCACACACTGCACACCGTATCTGCCCGCTGGCGGTCCCTGCCGCCTGCGCCTCCCAATCCCACGCAGACCGGCGGCGGAGCGGCCACTGGCAGCGGACCGCCCATCTGACGCCTCTGTCCCTCCCTGTCGTGCAACAAGATCTCCTGCCGTACACCAAAAAGATCCCCTGCCGTACTGGTCCAGATAAGGTCTCCTGCTCTACTCCAAACAAGGTTACCTGCCGTACTCTATTCGCGACTGCTGACGCCGGAGCCGAGCAGCCGACCCCCGTCACCGACCATGGCCGACTCCGACTACGACTACGACCCCTACTACGACTCCTACAACGACTCCAACTACGACTCCAAATACGACTCCAAGTACGACACCGTCGCGGACGCGTTTCGCGGCCTCTCCGTCTCCTCTACTATCACAACCACCACAACCACCACAACCACCCGCGGCGGCGGCAGCTCTGCCGGCACCGCCGCCGCCGCCGCCGTACCGCCGCCGCGGCGCCGCACCGTCCTCGTGGACACCCTGGCGGGGCTGCGGGACGCGTTGCGGCAGTTGGCGGCGGCTTCGGAGCTGGCGGTCGACTGCGAGGGGGTCTCCCTAGACCGACACGGCAAGCTGTGTCTTGTGGCGCTATCCCCGGGGCCCTATGAGGTTTTCTTGCTGGACGTGAGCCGCATGGGGGCCGCTGCCTTTGACACGGCGGTGGAGGTGGCGGAGACGGCGGAGGCGGCGGAGGCGGAGGCGGGCGACGGCGGCGGCGGTGGCGGTGGCGGCGGCGGCGGCGCGCGGTGTACGGAGGTGTCGGTCCGGGGGCTGCTGCAGGACGCGGGTGTACGGAAGCTGCTGTTCGACGTACGGTGCGACAGCGACGCGCTGTACCACCAGTACGGTGTACGGCTGCAGAACGTGCTGGACCTCCAGGTGGCGGGTGAGGGAGGGGCGGGGGCGGCAGGGGACAGGCGGGGACAGGGCGGGCGGGCGGGGGCTTTCCCTGGACGGTAGCGGGCGGGCTTTCAAAGTGTCGCGACCCACCCACCGCCCACCCGCCCACTCGCCCGCCCTGCGCCCACCACCTCGCACCGACCCATGGGTCTCGACGCCGCGATGCGCCAACACCCATCAGTGACCCCTGCCACTCGATCGCACAGCCGCCCAGCGCCATCCAGCCCAGTCGCTCTAGGGCTTACAGCTCCTCACCTCCTCTGTCACCTCCCCTTCCCCTCCTTATCGAATATTTGCTCTGGCAGCAGCGCAGAGTAATTATGTCAACCAATTTTCTATGCCCCCCAACCTCTCTCCACCATCTCCCCCACACACACCAGCGCAATCTACCGTAAATATCAGGTCTACTCCCGAAACGGCCCCCCACCCTTCCCTACATTTCCCCCCACTGCCTCCACTCCGAACCTCTTTTACCGTGTAGCTCTGGCAGCAGCGCAGCTTTTATGATATCTCAACCAGTTTTCTGTCTGTACCCCTCCCTCTTCCCCTTCCCACCCGCCCCCCCAATCCCCCGGCGGCCCTCGGAAGAGGTCGCCATCCGCCGTTACTGCACCCGCACGGGTGCCAAACTGCTGCTGGGTCTGAGCAGCGTACTGACTGAGCACCTGCCCGCGGCGGTGGCGCTGCAGCGGCGGCTCACCGCGGTGGACAAGACGGCGATGGCGGCCCGGTTCGACCTGGACAGACAGGTAGACTGGGTGGCTGAAAAAGGGTGAGGTGAGCGGATTCGGGTCGCGGGTGGGGTGGGTAACAAACAGCCCGGTGGGTGGGCGGGTGAGGTGGGTGGGGTAAGGGGGTGCAGGGGGTTGGGTGAGCCCATCCCATCCCATCCCATCCCATCCCACCCCACCCCACCCACCCCACCCCACCCCACCCCACCCCACCCCACCCACCCCACCCCACCCACCCCACCCCACCCACCCCACCCACCCCACCCCACCCCACCCCACCCCACCCCACCCCACCCCCCCACCCCCCCCACCCCCCCCCCCCACCCCACCCCACCCCACCCCACCCCACCCCACCCCACCCCACCCCACCCCCCCCCGCCCCGCCCCGCCCCGCCCCGCCCCACCCACCCCACCCCACCCCACCCCACCCCACCCCACCCCACCCCACCCCACCCCACCCCACCCCCACCCCACCCCACCCACCCCACCCCACCCCACCCCACCCCACCCCACCCCACCCCACCCCACCCCACCCCCCCACCCCACCCCACCCCACCCACCCCACCCCACCCACCCCACCCCACCCCACCCCACCCCACCCACCCCACCCCACCCCACCCCACCCCACCCCACCCCACCCCACCCCACCCCACCCCACCCCACCCCACCCCACCCCACCCCACCCCACCCCACCCCGGGGGGTGCTCAACCGCTCCTCAACGCTCTCCTGTTGGTCCACCGTCGTCCTCGTCGTCCTCGTCGTCGTCATCGTCGTCGTCATCGTCGTCGTCGGCAGCGGCGGCGGCGGCGGCGGCGGCGGCGTCATCGTCGTCGTCGGCAGCGGCGGCGTCGTCGTCGTCGTCGTCATCGTCGTCGTCGTCGTCGTCGGCGTCGTCGTCGTCGTCGTCATCGTCGTCGTCGTCGGCGGCGGCGGCGGCGGCAGCGTCGTCGTCGTCGTCGTCGGCGGCGGCGGCGGCAGCGTCGTCGTCATCGTCGTCGTCGTCGTCGTCGTCGGCGGCGGCGGCGGCGGCGGCGGCGTCCTGCCGAAAACATGGCACCCGGAAGCGCCCTGTCCCTCGTCTTGAACCTCCAACCCCGCCCCGCCCTGCCCCGACGCCACATCGGATGTCGCACCGCGCCGCGTCGTGCCGCAAATCGGATGTCGCAGTTTTGGGACCGGCGTCCGCTGACTTCGGAGCAGCTGCAGTACGCGGCCGATGACGTGGCCTACCTGCACCCCCTCAAGACCGCCCTCATGGCGCGGATCGGCCTTCGGGGGCCAGCGCTGGAGGAGCGGGTGGGTGGATGGGGTTGCGAAGAGACACACACACACACACACACACACACACACACACGCACACATGCACACACACACACGGGGTTCGTCGGGATTTCTCGCCTATACGTTCCGCCTTTGGGGTCCGCTGTAACGTTCATTCATTCATTCATTCCGCGGCGTGGAGCGGGTCCATCGGCCCCACACAACCAAGTCGAACAGCAACCTCGCCCTTCGGCCGGTCCCCCACAAAACGCTAGCCTTTTTATTTACTATATGGGTTGGACAACGGGGACATTATGTACGTGCGCCTCTGCTTGCTTGGGTGGCTGTCTGGGTGGGATTATGGCCCTCTGTGTTTTATATCCACGGCGTTGGGGTGTGGTGGCTTACCGCCTTGTCGGTGGGGCCTGCTGGGGCTTGCCCTGGCATATATACCGTTGATCCCTTTTCGGGGTCCAGGGTTGTAACGTGCATTCATTCATGTACGCATACGGGCGCTACTCGGGCCCTCGCATGTCACGCACTCCTGCCCTGCCTGCCTCAAGAAACACACGCTGGCGGGCGGGCGGGCGGGTTTCAATTCTAAACGCGCTGGCGCATTGCGCGCTGGCCGGGGAAGGAACGACCGCGCACGTGGCCTAACGCCTGACGGCCTGAGCGATGGTGGGTCCGGCAATACACATCTTGGTAAAACCCTGACGGTTTCACTCCCCGGACCCCGCCCCCCGAGCCCCGACCTAGACGGATTCTCTTCCTCTCCTCCTGGCGTGCGCCCGCAGGTGATGTCGTACAGTGCCACTCGCACCAAGGAGTACGACGTGCCGTACAACCTACTGCCCAAGGGCAGGGAGCGAGCACGGGCGCCCACGTTTTAACAATGGGCGCGGATGGCCGCATTCTTTCGGCCGGACGTGCCGTACCTCTGTTGTACGCTGCACCGTACAGTAAAGATGATCTGCCGTAGTCGCAGGACAGCCCCAGCCACCGGGACGGAGATCCAGATCGTCTTGAGGTTATGCCGAGTTGTGTTGTTTTGACTGACTTTAGGTTGGGTTGTTTTGTGGGTTTCATTGTGGTGATTGATGTACGGTTGATGTACGGTTGGTTGTGGTGTTGACTGGGGACGGCCGACGGACCCCGGCGCTGTCAGCGCTCCCGGTGCGCCCTGCGCTGCGCTGCACCACACTAGTCCTCCACTTCCTCCTCGTCCCTCCAAAGGTCCAACCCCGGCGCATGTCGCTTCCCGTGTTGCGCATCTGGCGTCCCGGCGCGCGCGCTCTGCGCAGGGCGATGTCAGCGCGAGGCGCAGGTGCGCTCGAGGTGTGAGAAGCCACCGGCGCGAGCTACCGGCGCGAGCTACCGGCGCAGCTATTGTGTTTATGAAGAACGTTGTATGTCGCATACATGCCCATGTGTGCAGCCGCTGCGGCGGCACTGTTTGTGAGCAGTCCTTCAGAGAAAGGGGATCACGAGTCCACGTTGTAATGGGTGTAAGATATGCATCGTACGGCGCTGTACGGTTGGTGGTGGGCTGTCACGCCGATTGACTGCACCCGTCAGTTTACTGCTCCAATTCGGTTATTTGCGGTTATTGTGAGTTGTTGTGTGATTCGGTTGTCCGTTTCCTTTGGTTTCGGGACCATCACTGATGGTAGAGTGTCGTACTTGTTTGTCTTGTGATTTAGGTCGAGGCTTTGCCTTGGTGCTTTGTCTCGATTTGCTCTTCGGCAATAGCCGATGAGCAACCAGTAGGCCCCTTTCGTTAGGTTATGGACCTGGCCTAGCGGAAGAGACATGTAAGGTCGCTCATCACATCATTCATCTCCTGGACCGAGCCCTTGTTCCATTGTCATCATTTGCACGCATAGTGCTTACATCAGCGTTATGGACAGCTGCGTGGCGTCGCTTCTGCAACGGACCAGCCAGCTGATCCTACCTTCGGCCTTGCCTTCGGTGTCGCGAACCTACAACAGCGTTTCTGCTGCCTCCACGATGGCACGTTATTTCTGATCTTATGTTGATGCAGACTTGTTTGAATGGAACAGCCAACGTGCGCGCATGCGCCGAGGAGTCTTTTCTTCTTCGCGCATGCTTTCCCAGAGTCACGGGTAGGCACATGATACGTCAGAGAGCAGTCATACGGCCTGACAGGGCAGCACCGGTTAGTACGGTATGCACCGTACGTTGCCGTACGGTTGGTGGTGGCAGCACTTGTTAGTACGGTATACTATACCAGCAGCTCGCCCCAGGACCTCCCCCCTTCGCCGTGTCCCCTAGGCTGGTCGTCCCTGCCGTCGCCGTCGCCGCCCTCCCCGCCCCTGAGAGGCCGACACCTCAAGCCGGGCACTGCCTAAACCCAAAATCACTCTACATCAAAACAACTCCGACGGAAGCCATCTAGATCCAGATCCAGATCCAGATCGTGTCCAGACGTGTTTTGAGGTGTACTTTGTGATCTCGTCCAAGCGTTACTCCCCCCCCTTAATGTCAATGAAGATAGCGAAATCCCCCCCTCCCCCCCTCCCCCCCTCCCCCTGACGTGGTCGCTGCGTCGCAGACCGCGCGCACGGGTGACAGATGCGGACCTATGGTCAGTTGAACTTGACAGGAACATACGTAACGTTCATTCATTCAGGAACATTCATTCAGGAACATACCGCGAGCATCGGTGCAACCAATGCATCTAAATACAATCTCAATATTGGTATAACCAGTTGAACGGAAAGGTTAAGAAGCGGCGCAGAATTCGTCATCCGTACAAGAGACGTTACACTTCAGTTCCTTCTGTCGCTGGGAGCACGGATCGGACAAACCAAACAAACCAAAAGACCAGTATCTTAACAAGACGCCAACGGGGCCGAAATCCCTGCAAGCCTTACCGGGCACGCTCGCCCGCCGCCCAGCCCGCCCGCCGTTCCCTGCCTCCAAAATGTGCTGAATGTACAGACAGACCAAAAGGGTGACGACGGTCCGCTTCGCTCGGGGGTCCTACCTCTGAGAGGATCGCCCAACGCGCCCATCCGTCATGTTATTGCCGCTACGCCCTCCGCGCCGCCCCCACAGCCGCCGCCCCCACAGCCCCCCCCTGAAGCGCAGTGGACAAACAATTTTGCGCGACGGCGACGGCGACGGCGACGGCGACGGCGACGTCAGCACGTTACCCTTGCGGCGGGCGGGTCCCCCGTGTGATTGCTGCCCCTCTTGTTACCCGCTCTATCTTGCGGCTCTTCATTGCACCTACCCGACATCCCGGAAACGCAAGCAAATGGCGCCAACACGGCTTCACGAGCGCGCCCTCCTACCTCCTACCGTACGTACATGCCCGGAGTCCACCCCGGTCGTGAACAGGCCCTGCTGTTGGGCCGCTCCCACATACACCCAGCCATACGCTTGGTTCACCAGATCGGGTATGCCGTGAACGAATGCGCATTATTGATGTACGGCATTGTAACAAAGCCAGGGCCCTATAGGGTCCCTGTCGTACTGTTGCAAAGGCGTAACCCGGGATGCTCAGTTGGGCCTCGCATCGTTACATTCTCCCCTCCTTAGGATACTTCGTCCCGAAGTATGGGAAGTGTGGAACTTGCTTGCTAGGCACCTCACAACGGGTCCAGGCTTCGCTGGCTCTATATCCACCGCTTTGCAGTGTCACCTCCCTAGGCCCCAACTTACCTAGGTAACCGCTGCACTTAGGCACCGGGCGAGGAATGTATTACCCCTTTGGACGCTTTTCAGACGTCGCATCGACCATTGACTGAGCACAGAGACCTCCAACCCGTGACTCGCACAGATTTACTCTTTACACCCGCCTGGTACTTAGCCAGGATCGAACCGCCGACCTTGCCAGTGACAAGGAGCGTACGGCCCCGTCTCGATACCATTGTAACAAAGCCAGGGCCCTATAGGGTCCCTGTCGTACTGTTGCAAAGGCGTAACCCGGGATGCTCAGTTGGGCCTCGCATCGTTACGCTGCGACGTACAAGCGGTACGGCAGTGAGCACACCTTGCTTGGTTTGTCTTGTGAGAGGGATGGATTTGCGCGAACAAACAGGCTGATGTCCCTAGGAGTCAATCCCAATTCGGTGGCCGTACAGCCTTTCCGTACACTCTTTCCGTACACCTAACAGACCGTCGCCGGTGAAGACCGGTAGTGGCGCGGGTCGTTGCCCCGAAGGTCTGAACAGACACCACCTCCACCACCACCACCACCACTGTTGTCATTCATATTCCCACCTAACCTAGCTTCGCAGTTGGGCGCCGCCCGGGCACGGCGAGCCTCGGAACGCCCCGACTGAGAACTTCCAGCCGGGTTTGGTTTTCTTATTTTCTTTCTAGCGCCGACGTCCCAGTTGCCCGGTGTGCTGCGCCGCTCCAACAGCCTTCACCATTTTACCCCAGGAAAGCTTAACCGCATGCATCGCCTCACTCCCGGCCTCCTCCTCCTCCTCCTCCGCGGGCCCCGCGCCCCCGCCCGACCTGGCCTGCGCCCCCGATCTCCCCTCTGCCCGCCCTTGCTGCCCCCCCTTCTATCCTCCCCTCCCTATCCGCCCCGCCCCCCTGGGGGCACTGCTCCCTGTGGCCGCCCTCCCGCTGCTGCCAGTGCGCCCACTGGCACTCCGAGCTGCAGTACGACACCGCCCCGCAGCGGCGACACGTCCGCGGCAGGGGCAGCGCCGCGTCACTGGTCCCCGCCAGGTTCGTACAGCCCGGGTTGCCGCAGCGCGGCGGGAGGGAGGAGGTGACCGACCCATGGGTCGGTGGATCCGCCGCCGCCGCCGCCGCCACCCGCACCAGCACCATCGCCGCCAGGTGGCCGAGCCCGTCTTGGCTCCCCTTGTACGCGTCGTTCACGGCTCGTTCGTCGTGCGATCCGCACTCTGAAGCCGCGTTAGCCAGTACGGCCAGTACGGACTGTACGGCATCCACGGACGGCGCATTGACGGCCCACTCGGCTGTGAACACGGTCTCGATTGCGTAGCTGGCGGGCAGCATCGCCCGCAATAAGAAGTCCCGGAACACGGCAGCTCGCTCACCGCTCAGCCCCACGCCCTCCCTCGCCCGCCGCAGGGCCCACTCCATCAGGCTGCGCACCTCCATCTCCACAAACAGCAACCGCCGCCAGCCCTCCGCACCGGCACCGCACTCGTTGCCCCCACTGCCACTGCTGCTGCTGCCGCTGCTGCTGCTGCTGTTGCCGCTGCTGCCGCTGCTGCCGCTGCTGCCGCTGCTGCCGCTGCTGCCGCTGCTGCCGCTGCTGCCGCTGCTGCCGCTGCTGCCGCTGCTGCCGCTGCTGCCGCTGCTGCTGCCGCTGCTGCCGCTGCTGCCGCTGCTGCCGCTGCTGCTGCTGCTGCCGCTGCTGCTGCTGCCGCTGCCACTGCTGCTGCCGCCTGGCGGTTGATGGTGGCGCGGCTGCGAGCACGACGGGTCATCATCACGAGTTCCATCGCCTCGATGACGCCGTACACTGCCGTACGCGTACGACAGGGCGGGCACCCATGTCAGCACCTGCCTAGCCAGAGCCAGCCCCACGTCATGCTCCGGCAGGGACCTCGCCCCGCCCCGGGGTTCCCGCCGCAGCAGCGCCAGCGCCGCCCGAGCCGCCAAGGGCAGCCACTGCCGGGCGGCCAACCACACCATGCGCGCCAGCTGCTGCTGCGAGGGCGGAATCCGCGCCCTGGATGTCTCTTCTACCCAGGACAGCATTTGACGGAGCGGCAGCTGCAGCATCGCTCTGCCCACCGCGGCCGAGTCCCCGGTGCGGATGGGGGAGGGCGGCGGCACGGCACCACCGCCTCCGCCGCTGCCGCCGCTGCCACCGCCGCCGCCGCTGCCACCGCCCCGGCCGTCCAGACAGAGGTTCAGCAGCCGCCGCACGAGCTTGGAAGTCGTTGACAGCAGGGCTGCAACCTGCCGAGGCTCGCCGTACGACAGAAGGTGGTGCAGTACAATGGCATCGCAGCTACTGCGCCTGCCGTACAACAGCTTGAGGGAGAAGTCGACATCGGCAGTCATGCTGCCAGCATCGGCGTCGAGAGCCCAGCGGTGGTATGCCCTCGTCAAGTGCTCCAGGAGGGGCACGTAGCCAGCGGCCAGGGCGGCGGCCAGCGGGGGCGGTGGCGACGGCGATGGCTCCCCTGCGTTAGGGGTGGAAGGGTGGAAGGGTGGAAGGGTGGAAGGGTGGAAGGGTGGAAGGGTGGAAGGGTGGAAGGGTGGAAGGGTGGAAGGGTGGAAGGGTGGAAGGGTGGAAGGGTGGAAGGGTGGAAGGGTGGAAGGGTGGAAGGGTGGAAGGGTGGAAGGGTGGAAGGGTGGAAGGGTGGAAGGGTGGAAGGGTGGAAGGGTGGAAGGGTGGAAGGGTGGAAGCGTGGAAGGGTGGAAGGGTGGAAGGCATTCGATTGAGGTCCCCATCCAACCATCAGGTCAGGTGACACTACCGCGGTTAACCATCAGGTCAGGTGACACTACCGCGGTTAGGCGGTTTAAGGTCCTGGGTTCGAGTCCTAGGGTGACCCCCGACATAGTTCGGGAGCATGAGATTATGGCTAGTTGCTGAGATGTGGAGTTGAGATCACAGTTGATGGATTGAGATTCGCACGCTAGATCGGTGGCGATTGCTGAACCCTCTGCTGTCTCTACGGATGTGCGGGTGAATGGATGAGGTGGGATCCTTGGTTGGCAGGATCAGCCGCCTTGGACCCTCGGTTCGCATGGCGTAGGTTCGGTGTGATGATGGTTGAAGGTGTCCTATAGCATCATATAAAACCGCGGCATAAACCCGTAGACAGGGCCCGGAAGCCTATCCACACTGTAACGGTACTTACTAACAGCTGCAAACAAGGTGGCTCAAAACGAAACGGCCTCCGTGAATTGAAACCCCACAGTGTTTAGTGGGTGGACCGGATCGCAGTGGTTCGAAGCCTTTTACCTCCATAATAACTCCAAAGCCCGTAAGAACTAACTGGCACCACTCACCGAAACGGGCCGCATCATCGCCCTCCTTGTCTCCACCGAACGGGGCATACACGACAACCCACATAAGGCGCTGCAAGTCGAAAGCGTCGACCTCGCAGCTGTCCGACTCAATCAAGTCGATGACCGCCCTGGCCGCGGACACTGCTGTCCCCCAGAACCGCTCCTCCGTCCCCATGGCCACGTCCACGCCCTGCCGCTGCTGGCCCGCCGTCAGCCTGGGCTTGGGGGCAGATGTGTCATCCCTGGAGCCGCTGCCGCCTCCGCCGCCATCAGCACTGCCGCCGCCGGCTGGCGCCTCGTCGCCCGCCCGCTCCTCCTCCTCCTCCGGCGGACGCTGCTGGTGCGGGTGCCGACGATGGGGGTGAAGCGTGATGTCCGCGCATTCGAGTGCCGCACACACCAGCGCGCAGCATTGCAAGGGACGCAGTTGGATGGCCAGGGGGGCCTCATCGGGTGGCGGCAGGGACCCAGCAGCAGCGAGTCCACTACTCCCCGCCGGAGCAGCAGCTGTTGCTGTAACCGCACACCCTCGCGCCGCCGGCTGGCCCACAAACGGAAGCGCACTGACGCGGCCGGTGGCGGCGTCTTGAGGGTGGGGCTGTTGTTGGGGCGGCTGCTGCCCCTGGTGCTGCTGCTGCTGATGATGCGGTGGCGGCGGCGGCGGCGGCGGCGCGGGTCCTTGTTGTCGCTGCTGGTGCGAGTCGGCGCGGGATGTTGCTGCGAAGCGGGTCACCAGCCGCAGCACTCGCAGGCTGAGCTCCCGCACCGCGCGGCGGCTGAAGCAGACCAGGGCAACCGGTGGTTGCAGCCCGTACGACAGGGCCCAGAATCGCAGCGCACACATCAGTCCGGTAACCGCCAACGGCCAGTGCTGCGCGCCGGTGATGCCGTCACCCTGCGGCTGCTTGTAAGCCGCCAGCACCTGCCCCGGGGGCATGCCGTACGTCGTACCGCCGTCGGCGGCTGCCAGCTGGGATACGGAATGGGCTGCAAGCGCGTACTGCAGGTTCGGGCCCGCCAGGATTGCACGTAAGGCCTGCAGCGCCTCGCGATGCACCTCGTCACCACTCTCAATCACCCAGCGGACAATGTCGCCGGACAGAGCCCACAGCTCCGCGTAGTGAAGGCCCTGCAGCAGGACGCCCAGCGAGCGGTGCAGCGACGTGCCCCGCGGCGGCCAGCACATCACCGACCGCGCGCAGTGCTCCAGTACGGCACTGCCCGCCACCGCCCGCAGCAGCGCCGACCCCAGGCTGCCGTACCCCGGGGAGGATTTCGCGAGGCGGTACAGCGCGCCGGTGAAGTACAGCAGCTGACCAACCACGTCCACCAGAAGCATCACGTTCTGCTCGGGCAGCCGGCAGCGCTCGTCCTCCCTTGCGGCTGCTAGCAGAGCGCTGGAGGCTGGTAGGAAATCGGTTCGCAGCAGCAGCCGGGCGATACGGAGGACGGGGCCGCTGAGGGACGACGGCTGTTGACCGCCGTGCGGGTTTGCGGCGGACTGCTGGCAACCCTTCAAACCTCCCAGGAGCAAGTTGATCGTCACAACCGACAGGATGTCGCGATGGAGGGCCTCGTAGATGCGGCGCTCGTTGCGGCGCGTCGCCGGCAGCGCGAGCGCGCGAGTCGCGGCCACGAGCAACGTCATCAGCGCGTCGCAGTGATGAGGAGGTCCCCAGACCATCTGTGCCATGCCGCTGTGAACGTCAAAACCTGCTTCGCAACCACTCGGCTTCATCAATCTTTGGATGCCGCTCACGGCTGCCTTGAGCAGCTCGGGCGGCACTGCTCCTCCTGCTGCGCCGGAAGCGGAACGCACCGAAGCCGCGGCGTCCACGACTGCTTTCATGGCCTTGCTGGGCCCATCTGCCGCCAATACCCGTTCTTCGTCATCTGCTGCTGCTGCGCGGCCAGGACGAGGCGGTGGCCGGTGCCCCCTGCTCCCACAAGCAAACGACCGCGCGCGCGGCGGCATTTCGCTCTAACGGTAATAGGGTACCATAAGTAGGCGGACTCGCACACCCGCAGCCAGCCAGGACTTGCTTGCTTGGGAGATCAGAAATGCTTATGATGTGTCTGATCGAGCATGGCTCTATCTGCAGGTATGCCAGGTAGGGGCCGTTGTATTGGCTGGACTGGCTAGCTGGACGAGGGCAACTGACTTATGATACGTCAGAGGATGGCGGCCAGCAGGTGAAAGACCTACAAACGAAAAGCCAGCAGACTGAGGAAACGTGGCTGACTATCAATAGTCTCAGCTGAAGGTGCTGACGAGTACGGTATTATTCGCAGCTGGACTTTGATGCGGCACGGCTGCCTTATAAATAAAAAAATCAAATTTCATAAATCGTCACAAGGATTGCCTCTCCTGGAAACCGTGCCAGACCGTGCCTTATGCATGTGAAGTGCTGCATGGAGCGTCCGTCCTCCCGTCGTGTCCATCCACTCATTCCGCTGTGTGCGCACTCACGCACGGCGTCACGGTTTATTGTGTCACGGTTTGTTGTGTCACGGTTTACTTGCCGTATGTCATACATATCAAGTCGAGCGGATGGAGTCCTCCAGTCGGACGCGCCGTCAAAAGGAGATGTACGGCACATGTATAGTGTATGTATGTGGAGCACCCATCGGCCCTATGGAATACCGTATGTACAGCCGCCGTACGTAAATCTGCCGCCCTCAGGACCCCACCTAACGCCCAGGACCCAAGGCTTCACGACAGGATCGGGACCTCCCTCCCTCCCGCTTTCGGGACCTCCAGACCTGCCTGCCACGGCTCGCCACTCACAGCTCTGGCGGCGCTGCCCTCGTGCCACCATATCATCGTAGGCTGCAGTTCCAGTTCCTGCTTCAGGGTTCCCCGCCGCCCCCCTCCCAGTCCGCACTTCCCATCACCCACCCCACCCCAACCCACCACGCCGCACACCAGGAGCCCCACCCGGCCCGCCCGACCCGACACAGCCCCACCCCAACATCACATGCCGGGCAGCGCCGCTGCTTTCCCACCTTCCCGCCTCTACCTGGCCGGTGCCTTTCAAAACTCGCCGCCCTCGCAAGCCCTTGCCCTCCTTCCCGCCTTCCCGCGCCTCTCACCTGGCCGGTGCGCTCCGACACGGTGCATGCGCCTCAGTCCTCTACTCCTGACACACGCACCGCATACATCCGGTACCTAACTTTCACACCAAATCAATCAAAAATGGTGTCTGTCTCGGTCCATATCAGGGGGTTGCAGCCCCACACGGTGTCTCCCCCCCGGGTGTCAGGCGCTGCAGTCCCAGTGCCAGTGCCAGTGCCAGTGCCAGTGCCAGTGCCAGTGCCAGTGCCAGTGCCAGTGCCAGTGCCAGTGCCAGTGCCAGTGCCAGTCCCAGTCCCAGTCCCAGTCCCAGTTGCCAGTGCCAGGCCCACTTCCGCTGCTCCCCGGTGACCGCAGCCTCGGTCCTGTCTCTTAAGTCCTACTTCCCGCGCCGCACCGCACCGCACACCACACCGCATCGCGTACTCCTCTGGGTCAGTGTCAGCTGTACGGTCCGGGTCGCTGCGCCCCCCGGCCCTCCCCCGCCCCGCCCCGCATGTGCCCGGGTTCGTCGTTCCAGGGTTTGTGTTTCCCTCCTCACCCCCTCGTCCCCCTCCGCGGCCCCGGGCGGCGGCATCCGCAGCGCAGCCGGTTGGCCGTCCATTCGGTCCGCCGTACACCAACGGGGGTCAGATATCGCCAATGCCGCTGCTGCCGCTGCTCCGCCGATTGCCCAAGCTGATGCGCCGATTGCTGTGGTTGCCGGCGCCGCCACCCAGGGATGCCACCGTCGCGAGCCCTCCGCCGCCGGCGGAGACGGAGGCCGGGCCGCCGCCGCCGAGCGAACCGGCCGCGGGGTGGTGCCGTACATGGGAGGGCACCGGAGGCGGCTCCGAAACCCCAGCGTTCGGCTCGGCGCCCAGCGATACGATCTGCCGCTTCAGCGCTGACGTCACCTCCTCGTGGTACGACAGGAACCGCGCCGTCTCCTCCTGGGCCTGCGGGGGCGGGGGGCGGGGAGGAACGGGGCGGCGTCACGCAAAGTGCCCGAGGCACGCACGCAAACCCGACGACACAGGGCACAAGGCAGCTTCTGCAAGATGCCCAGGACTTCAGAGAGGGTGAGTGGGTAGATGGGTGCTGGGGAGGTTCATCGACACGACGTCAGGCACGTGGGTAGATGGGTGCCGGGGAGGTTCATCGACTGCGGGATGAAGCGCTCACCACTCGGCGGTTAGCCGCCGGTCACGACATCATGACCCGGCCCCATGGAGGGTCCCGTGCCGAGATCCCTCCCCTCCTGCTCTCTCCCCTCCTGCTCTCTCCCCTCCTGCTCTCTCCCCTCCTGCTCCTGCTCTCTCCCCTCCTGCTCTCTCCCCTCCTGCTCTCTCCCCTCCTGCTCTCTCTCTCCAACAACCAGTCAAGCCTGACAGGTCCCCAACACGTCCTCCCAGGGCCCCCCCCAGGGGGAGGAGGAGGAGGTCCCCCCCACCTTGAGCATCTTGCCGCTCATCTCCGCATGCTCCGCACGGGCCTTGGCGTGCTCGTACACCATCCGGCTGCGATGGGGCGCAGGTGCAGGGTACGCATCGGGATTAGGGCCTAGGATCAGGGTTTCAGGGTTTCAGGGTTTCAGGGTTTCAGGGTTTCAGGGTTTCAGGATCAGGACGGGGACCATCAGGACCAGGCGCACATGTTGAGGGGCGAGGGGCGAGGGGCAGGACAGGGCGACGGCGCGGAGGGAGGTCAAAGGAGGTCAAGGGGACTGCGCCGCGTGGCGGGCAGCGGCAGCGGCGTCCGCAGGGCCCGGTCCGGTCTGGGAGGTCAAAGGGACCCCTCTCGTGTCCTTTGCCCGCGCCATTTCCATTTCCATTCCCACGCATGTTTTCCAATTTGCAGGTTAGTGTGGTAAGTATATTGGTGCCCGGTTTGGGTCGGTCGGTCGGTCGGGTCGCTTACCTAAACACGCATGCCCAGGAGCGGAAAGAGGAGGAGCCCCAGGTCGGGCATGCGGCCTTCGTCCCACGCATCAGGTACGGCAAGGCACAGTACGGCGAGCTGCCCTGCCCTGCCCTGCCCTGCCCTATCCACATGTCCCCTCCTCCCTCCGATCCTAATAGCACCGTATCATCTGATCTGATGCGCACTGCCGCCACCCGCCGCCAAAGTCCCAGTACCGCAACTGTACTACGACTACCTGTACTACAACTACCAGTACTGCAACTACCTGTACTGCGACTGCAGCTCCGTCAGCTCCGTCTCCACAATGGACAGTTTGCTCTTCAGCGCAACCGAAGACGACACCGACTGCTTCAGTTCCTCCAACTCCGCCACCGCCGCCGCCGCGCGCTGCCCCGCCGCCTTCTCCGCCGCCTCGGCCGCCGCCGCCGAGGCCTGCGCCGCCGCCAGCCGCTGCTGCGCCGCCGCCAGCTCGCCCGCGCGCGCCTCCGCGTCGCTGCGCGCCTCCGCCGCCTCGCGCGTCACGACCTCCAGCCTTCCCTGGACTGTACGGAGCTCAACCCGCGCCTGCGTCAGCTCCCCCGTCGCCGCCTCCCGCGCCGCCGTCAGCTCCGCGACCTGCGCCCGCGCCGCCTCCGCCGCCGCCTCGGCCGCCCGCGCCGCCGCCTCCGCCGCCTCCGCCCGCGCCTCCCGCGCCGCGCTTTCCGACTGCAGGTTTCGGAGCTCCTTTGCCGCGGTCGCGGCAGCGCGCTGCGCCTCCGCCGCCTCCGACCCCGCCTGCGCCGCCGCCTTCCGCGCCGCCTCCAGCTCGCCCCGCAGCCGCTCGACCTCGGCGCGAGAGCCGTCCTTCCGCGCCGCCTCCGCCCGCGCGCGCGCCTCCGCCGCCTCCGCCTGCGCCGCCGCGACGTCCTTCCTCGCCGCCTCCACCTGCGCCTTCAGCCCCGCGATCTCCTCATCAGCGTCTGTGCGGCGCCGACGGCTGACCTCCAGCTCGGCTTTCAAATGATCGACCTCCTGTTGTGGGGGTGTGCGGGGAGAAGACCGTGCAGTCGTACCGCCGTACCGCCGTACAAAATGCACGAAACCGGCTGAATAGGGAGTGCAAGCTTCAGGACTGGGGGCGCAGGAGGGAGGATCCAAGCCCAGATCAGAATGTGCGTTTGGAGGCGGATGACCCCAAAACACATACAGTAGCAGCAGCAGCAGCCGCATGCCGGAGGAAGGGGGTTCGGCGTGCACCGCGGCCCTGGCGCAAGCAGTGCGGTCGCCCGTGGCGACTGTGATGACGACCGCCGGCTGCAATGGTACCGGCGGCGGCGGCGGGTCATGGCGCATAATGGTTTCGGGGGGTTTAAAGTTGGGTCATGTACTCATGTTGGGTTTGGGTTGCGAGGGGTTCGGGCGGGAGGGGCCAACGTGATGGGCCGTGAGGTGCGAACCGCCTCAACACGCCTCCTCCGCATACCACACCCCCAAAGGAAGTCCACCCACCTTCTGCAGCCAGCGCATCTCGTCCTTGTACTGCCGGTCAAGATCCGCCTGTCGCAGTGGACGAGCAGGTGTGGACGAGCGGGTTTGGGTGAGAGCGCAAACGGGTGGTGGTGGTGGTTGTGGTGGTGAAGCGGCCCCTCTCTGGAGGGCAACAAATGAGCCTGACAGCGCCGCGACCACGAAGGCTGCGGCTCGTCTCCTTCAACCAACTTTACTGCGCGGACGGCCAACCTTGCCGCCTCCGCAATCTCCCCCTCTCTCCCCCCCCAACACACACCGCCCCCACTGCTCAGTTTTCTTTCACGCCACACACTGCCATGCTGCCGCAGAGCCGTCCATCCTCCCCCGGGCAGAGGCCGCAGTCAGTCAGTCAGTCGGTCGGTCGGTCGGTCGGTCCGTCAGTCAGTCAGTCGGTCATTCGGTAACCCAGATCGCAAACACCGCAATCGGGGTACGTGCATGGGCGGATGGCCGGGGATGGCCGGGGATTGCCGGGGATGGCCCGGGATGGCCGGGGAGCGGGGGCCCATACGATGCGGGTAATGGTGGTGTGGAATGCAGCGCACAGCAGGGACACGCCCCCGCGTGACACTCTCCGTGTGTGTGTGTGTGTGCGATGCGGCTGCCCGCACTGCCAGGGGCAGTCCGCCCCGCCGCGCACCTGCTGCAGGTTCGTGCGGGCCATGCGCGCCTGGATGCCCTCGATGGTGGCCGCACGGACTGCGGCCGGGGACAAGGGCTGCGAGTCCCCCGGTGAGGAGCGGGTGGCCTTGATCCCCGAGCTGGGAGGGATGGGCTGCAAGGGGCGGCGCGGGAGGAACAGAGCAACCCCGAGGGCCCGGTTACTGAGATGCTGAGCAGTGGATGACCCCATATGGCGCTGTCAAGCGCTGAACAGGAGCAGTCTGTCGTTCAGTCTGTTTGAACGCGTGCATCGAAACCCGCCAACGTTGCCGTGAAGAAGCCGAGGGGCCGCGACGCGAGAGATTCGCTGTAAATGATTCGTGAAGGCTTGTTTTTCAAGCTGGCGAGCAGGGCGCGCAGTGTCGCGATTGTAAACGCACGCGCTCGATGCACGGCCATCGTCCCTGGTCAGAGTTCAATTTTCCAGACGGACACCCTACCGCATCTGCAGCTTCATCATTAGCATGTAGCACTCCGTTTGATCCAGGAGCCATTCCAAAGATCACAGGAATTAGGAAGGGCTGACGTGAAACTAAAACCCTCTTGGAGGAGCTGAAGCCGAAGCAAATTAGTTCGTTTATTACTTGATAGTATGTGTCAGTCGAGCTACCAGAGGCCGAACAGATACACGTGCAAGAAAGCGCGTTTGCGCGGGGCACGTCAGCAGCGTAGAGCTTGAGGATTAGCGCATTAAATGAATCAGTTTGTGCATAAGTAGTATGTTTGTCCGTTATCAGAAAACTGTATATAGCGGTGGGTCGTCCTCGGTTTGATCAGTTGGCGCCCACCTGCATCTTACGGGTTACAAGTTATTGTGAAGTGTTATGTGCGCTCCGTTCCATGGCACGTATCAATTAATACTAATCCTTGCCAAAGTGCCTTTGTGCCCATGCGTATCTGTGACCCAATGTGACCCGAGGGGCGCGTGGACAGGAGTTGGCCAGACACAACGCTCGGAGGCCCCTCTGACCATAATGTTATTACTGAATACAAACGTTGCGACGTTCATGTGAAGTTTTGATGTCAAGGTAACAGTTCGCAGCGACATGACCGTCAGTTGTCATGCTGCACGGAGCACACACCACAGTATCAATGACGCTCCCGGGCGACGGTATCGACCTAGGAGCACGACTTGTTGCAACCAGCGCTGGGCGCAGGGACGCGCAGGACGCTACGCGCTGCTTTCGAGGGAAGCCGTGTCGCGTGCTGCTCGCCCGTCCTGCATCAGCGCCTGGCCGCCTCCACCACAGCTCGATCGCCGCTGCGGTGCTCGACCTTGCTCGATGGCCGGCGACCGCTGAAGGGACACAACGCATCTGCCAAGTCGCGACCAGCTGCGGCCTGCCGCGAGGTGCTGCGCCACTTTCCTGCCGCCGCCCCTACTCCTGACGTCCAGAGTCCTGACTCCGGCCATACTCCTGCCAGCGTCGTCCCCATACGGTATGCGGCGCCGCCGATTGCAATTGCGCTGAGCTGACTGACATCCATACCTATACCTAAGACAAGGTGTCCACACCTCGTGCATGTGCTGTTTATTGTTCATGCCCCGGGAGGAGGGGCAGGCAGCCTCGCGGTCAAGCAGCGCAACTTGCTGTTACTGTTTGGGCTTTCCATCAACGTCCGTACATGCGGCCAGCATGGTATGCGGGCGGCCGTGGCTACGGCAGGTGTGGTGACTGCCACGTGCAACCCATGTATCCCACCTTGTTCGGTCCCCGGGGGGCCCCCATGAAAGGAGCTGCTGCATTGTGGACCTGCATTCACGCATATATAAAGTACTTACTCCAGCATTATGGCATCCCGGACTTTAGCAACATGGAATCGTGTACAATTGTCGTGTACGACAATGTACGGCACCTGTGGCCGAGTGGTTAAGGCGCCGCCCTGCTAAGGCGGTGGGGTTTCCCCGCGTGCGTTCGAATCGCATCGGGTGCGATCCACCCCGGGAAAATTTATTCCTCTAGCGAGGGAGATGATGGCTCCAGGGCATTGTCTGTTTTGGGGTTGGAGGCCGTGGGCAGATGGCTCCAGGGAAGGTGGGGGGGGAATGGCTCCGAGGGAGGGTGGGGGAGAGGCTCGAGAGGAGGGACGAGGGATTGGCTCCAGGCAGGGCGGAACGAGGAAGAGGCTCCCAGGGGAGGGGGGGGGAGAGGCTCCAGGGGAAGGGGGGGTTACACCTATTTATTTATTGATTTACACCTGTTGACACCCTTCTTCCCGTTCTGGAGTGTGACCCGCGGTCGCCATGGTGGTGGTCCCCGCCCCGCCTCTCTTCCCCCCGCAGGTTGAGCCCCGGGCGGTTGAGCAGCTCAAGTCGGGCTGGCAGGCGGTGTTGCACGAGGGCGCGGCGCGGCGGGGTCTGGAGGCGGACATGGCGGCGGTGTTGGTGGCGAAGATGAGGGACGCGGGATTTACCCTAAACCCTAAACAATTAGACCGACACAAGCTGTTGGGCTTTGCGCAGTTAGTTGCGCAGCATTGTCTCCACGCACGACCGCGACCTGGACCGGCACCGCCATGACCGGGAGGAGCGGCCCCGCACTTGTGACCCCTTCCTTCCGTTGCATGTCGGGGTGCTGTATGTATGGGTTCTCGTCCCTCTGGGCCGACTTGTGCGTTCCTTGCCACCGCGGGGCCGATGTGTAGCAGTAGCAATGGCATTACCGGCTGTTTTTTTACCGTTACATGGTGGACCCGTGTCCCGACCGGGTGTTGTTGTTGTTGTTGTGGGTGGGCTGCAGATCATCCTCCGAGGGAGGGACGACCAGGGCAGCCGGCCTCCCGACCCGACTAGGCGGGAGAGGTCAAGTGCGGCGGGTCGGCAGTGCTATTGACTACTTGAGGTTGTGGGTGGCAGGCTGGCAGCCCACCCGAGGGCCCACGCTGAGGCGGAACAGACAAGTAGGGGGTCGGCTTCCTTGAAGCCGGAAAAGGGCGGGGCCCCCTACAATCCGTACAGGTCGCTTGCTTTACAACGAAAACTCTATTACCGCGCAAGAGTGTGAGAGATTGAAAGGGTGCCATTGAGGGTGTCGTTGATGTTGAAGGTGGATCGGCGTGTATAGATTCAGCAAGCTCAAGCAGGTAGGTAGCCCCGAAACCAACCTGCAGTACACGGCGGTCATGGCATCTGCATTATCACTATCGTAACGCTAGTCGCCTTTGCACTAACACATCCGTCTGTCAAGCAGATGATCACAAATCAAGCTTGAAGCATTCTGGCCGTGAAACTGTCGTTGTTTGGTCCGTCGGCAAGCTTGCAACCCTTCTGCTGCACGCGTGCAGCAGACGTGGACCTCTAAAGTTTGCTACAATAGTTACATAGCAATGTAAAGCAAAAGCAGGGTGCAAAAAAGTCGCGGTGAGAGCCGGACTTCGGGCCATCGAAACTGGAGAACTCCTTGGTACTCGGTATGCTATCCCTTTGCATCTTGAAACTTTGATTCAATACATAATGTTGAATTGTATTCATCTGGCAAAACAGAAAGACAAATCTTGGTGTTGGTGGCATCTTGATGTTCAAACATCAGAACACTATGGAAGTTCAATTTAGCACGCGCCACCTGCCCCTAATCCAAGTATTCATCACGCGGCACCTGTTGCAACAAACATGAGCGCGAGAGGCGTTGGGTGAATGTTGACTCGGGTCCATGGAGACCGCGGAGCTTTACTTTGACCGTTTGTGCGCAAAATTTTTTTTTCAGCCAAACCAAAGTTACCTTGCAATAGAGGACAATTAATATGACAAACACAGCGAATTAGTTTAGCGGATAATGAACGTTTTGCCGTTACGACACACGGACATGGGCAATCCTAGGGGGCGGGGCCCCCCGAACGCGCTTCGCGCTGGGGCCCCGCCCAAAAACGCTAGGCCGGGGTCCCAGGGAGTGCTGCGGTTTCCCATACTACCAACCACCTCACCAACCGACCGACCGACCGAAACCCGTGTCGCGCGAGTGTGTGTGATGAGCTTACACACGTTCTGGTTTTGTCGCCCGGGACTGTCGTGTTGTCAAGACACTGGGCCGTTGGCCGCCGTACACACGCTGTAGTGCCGTACACACGCTGCACACGCTGCGGTCTAGCTAGGTCCATCTTGGTTGTGCCGGCGGGTGCCAGCCAGTGCCAGTGCCAGTCGGTCGATCGGAGTTGCTGGTGTGTGTGTGTGTGTGTGTGTATTGTGTGTGTGTGTGTGTGTGTTATCAAGGAGATTGTGTGTATTGTGTGTTTGTGTATGTGTGTGTGGAGGTGGATGCCCGGGTGTGTGTGCGGCGGGGGAGGGAGGCCGCGGGACCAATTTGTGCTTGTGGCAATGCCGGTGGGTGTGGCGACAGGGTGGACTCCAGGGGAGGGAGGAGGGAAAGGAGGAGGAGGAGGGGGAGGAAGAGGAGGAGGGAAAGGGTCACATTCCCTCCCCCACCTCGCCTGGGGGAAGGGAATGGAGCCGTCGCCCGCATTCCGGGGTGTGAGGGCCCTTCGGTATCCGGGGGCGGGCGGCTGTAACGTAACGCCCTCACCGCTCGTATGATGGCGAAAAATTCTGTACAGACAGAGCAGGCGCAGCGAAAGTCGTCAGCCCCAACCGCCCCCAACAACGCCATTGACAGCAGTCGAGCAAGCGGCGGGAACCTGGCGGGAGGGGCGGTAGGGGGAGAGGGCAAGGCGCTCCGGGCCCCGAACAAGCAAGCAAGCACCGCCACACCTGAGGCTTTCCGCATCCGCGTCTTCTATTCACGTCCAAGGCAGTCGGTCGGTCGCAAGGCGCAAGGCACCGTGGGTGCCAATCACCAAGAATCAAAGTAGACACGAGTAAACAAGGCAAGGGCAAGTAAACCCCTATAGGACCTCAGGACCTCCCACTGAGGCAACGCGGGACTCCCCAGCCGGCACCAACGGGTCCCATCATCGACCTCCTAGGAGAGGAGAGGAGAGGAGAGGAGGGCGGTGCCGCCCAGACCTCCCCGACCGACCCATCCGCTGCAGGGCATCCGCTGATGCACATTAAGGAGGACCCGAGAGACAGAGAGGGCAAGAGAGTTATGGCTCCTGGACTTGGCCCGCCAATCATATTTACCCCCCTCCCCCTCCCACGCACAAATCCATACACAAAATACTACACATGCGGGGGGCGGGGAGACCCACCCCTCTCCGTAACTCTCTGCCCCACCACGCCACATTCGGGCTTAGGCACCTCACTCACCGCCGACACACACACGTCCCTCCTCATCAGAGGAGTGCTTCGGCGGTCTCCCGAATGGGGCGGGTTAGCGCCCCCGGCGAGCGTCGGCCCGGCAGATATGTAACGATACACACACACACAGAGGGACAGAGAGACAGAGAGATGTGTCTCCGCCTTTCAAAGTCCCACCGCCGGGTCACCGGAACGCGATTCCGCGCCCACCCCGTCCACGGCGCCCACCGCGCCCCGGCCCTCCCCGCCCACCCGGGGCCATCCTCCTGCGCATCTCAGCAGCACTCCTGCGGCCGCCCGCCCGTCTGTCTGTCCGTTCGGAGACGGTGTCTCCTCCAAGCTAGGATCAATCTGCCCACCCACCTGCTGTTTAGGTTTTTGAACCTCTGTCTTTCTGTCATCTGCCTGTGTTTCTGCCTGCCTGTCTGTCTGTCTGTCTGTCTGCCTGTCTGCGGCCCGGCAGCGGGCCAGAAGCAGCCAGCCAAATGACGAATGGAGATGCCAAGCGTTCAAGAACGTCTTGCCGTACTCCGCCGCTGCGGTACAGGCGCCAGAGCTCAGCGCACTGCCCCCACGCGGGGGGGGGAGGTGCCCTCCGTCCCTCCCTTCCTCCCATCCCTACCTCCTACCGCCTAACCTCCCGTCTGCATCGTCTCCCTCTCCCTTTCCTGCTTCTCCCCCCGTCTCCCGTCCTCCGTTCCTCCCCTTCCCGCCCCGACCCCTTGGCCTCGCCTCGCCTCGCCCAAGCTCAGCCAGCCCCAGCCTCCGCTCCTCCCCTGCGGATCCCCTACAAGTTGGTCCGCCGCAGCAAGTTGGTCCTACAAGTTGGTCCCCTCCGGATCCCCTACACGTTGGTCCGCCGCAGCATCGTCAGCGCCTCCGCCACCCCCTTGAGTTTGTGCATGGCCTCCGCGCTGCAGGCCAGCTGCTCCCTCAGGTCCTCGATGGTGCCCCGCAACTCCGTGTTCTCCTCCTCAAGCTCGTGCTTGGCGCTCTCCAGGGACTGCAGCTTCGCAAACACCGCCGTCAGAGACGACTCCACGTTCATCGCCGCCGCCGCCGCCGCCGGGCTGCCGCTGCCGCCTCCGTGCCCGTTGGACAGCACCGTCGTCGCCGACGCGCGGGGCGTGGTGGGCTCTGATTTGGTGTGGGAGGCCGCCGCTGCTGCTGCTACATTCTCGCCGTCCGCCTCACCCAGGCTTCCTCCTCCTCCTCCTTCTTCTCCTCCTCCTCCCAGCCCGTCTTCGTCGGCGAGCTCCTCCTCGCCGTCGTAGGCGCCCGCCGGCGCCGCCAGGTGCGGGTCGTGTACGACAGTTGTGTCGGTGTCGTTGGCGGCGGCGGCTACAGCCGCCGCCGCGGAGGGCGACGACGCCTCCCGCAGCGCCCGCAGCAGGTCCAGCTGCAGCGACATGTTCTCGACGCCGCCCCGGAGCCGCTCCGCCTCCGCCACCGCCTCTCGCAACCGGTCGTGCTCGGCGCGCAGCGCCGGCAGAAGCTCCACGTAGGGCGCCAGCTGCGGGATCTCATTGGTGAGCGCCACCACCTCCTCCTCCAGCTGCCGCAACGAGTCGCGCTCCGCGCGCAGCGCCGCCACCTCCGCCACCTGCGCCCGCAACCCCTCCACCTCCGCCGCCAGCGCGCCGCGCTGCTGCGCCAGCGCCGCGATGGCGTCCGCCTCGCTGGCGGCGCCGCCGCCCATGTACGACGACGTCGACGGCAGCGGCGCCTGCGGCTCGAGGCGCATGCCGATGTCGGTGCCGTCCTCGGGCAGCATCGGCAGCGCGCCGCGGCCCAGCGGGCCGTACAGCGTCGGCGCGCCGCCGCCGCTGGAGGTGTACGGGAACTGCGGCAGGCGCTCCGGCGGCCGGAGGGCGGCCGACGGGGCCGCCGCCGCCGCCGCCGCCGCCGCCTCCGGCGGCGGCGGCGCCGCCGCGTCCATCCCCAACCCGACGATGGCGGTGCCGCCGGTGAGGTCCCCCGCCGCGCCTGCCGCCTGGCGGTGCATCTCCTCCAGCTCCGCCTGCAGCGCCGCCCGCTGCTCCGCCAGGGGGGCGAGGGCGCGGATGGCGGACTGCAGCCGCGCCACGTCAGCTTCTAGGGCCTGAGGGACGGACGGACGGACGCACGGACGGACGAGGGGGGGGCACGGACAGGGGGGACGGCATCAGTCGCGCATCCATCTGTCGTCGGGACCCTTGGACCCCACCCCACCTCCTGGACCCCACCTCCTGGACCTCTGCACACGTTTCCGTAAGTTGTCTACTCGATTATTCCGTCCAACACCAACGAGGCCCCTACCCACGTCGTCATCGTCGCTGCAGATCCATCGCACCGCACCGCACCACCGCATGGCGATCGGCCTTCTGCTCTGGCTGCAGCGCAGCTGCACCATCCCATACCACATTTCCTACACACCCCTGTACCCCACCCCCACCCACATCCCACCCGCCCCACCCACCCACCTTAAGGTCACATCCTCACATCCCACCCACCGGGCCCACCCCACCCACCTTGAGGTCGCGCAGCTCCTGCTGCAGCGCCAACCGCTGGTCGATCAACTGCTGCTTCCTCGCCATCTGACTCTGACGCGGCACCAACCGACCACCCGCCTCCGACGCCTCCTCCGCCCCGCCCTCGCCGCCCGCGCGGCCACGCAGCAGGTCCACCACCACCTCCTCCTCCTCGCCATCACCCTCCTCCAGCTCCCCTCCGTCATCTCCCAGCCCCAAGCCGTTCAGGTACGCCAAGTCTCCGCCCGCGACGGCAGCGGCGGCGGCGGCGCGCTGCCGGGTCGCCCCCGCCGCCGCCTTACCGCCCGCCGCCGCCGCCGCCCCCCGCGCCAGCTCCGCCTCCAGCGCCGTCACCCGCGCGCGCGCCTCGTCGCGCTCCGCCCTCAGCTGCGACTCCTCCGCGTTCTGCATCCGGTTGGCGGTGTCGTTCAGGCCCGCCAGTTCGGACTGCAGGACGGGGCCCTTGCTGATCTCGGAGCGCAGCTGGTTGACGATGATCTCCAGGGTGCGGACCTGGAGGGAAACGGGGGGTTGGGGTGAGATGGGTTCGGGTTTGGGTTTGGGTTGGGTGAGGGGTGTGGTTGGTTTGAGGTGGGTGGACTGGAGTGAGGTGGGTGTGTTTGGGTGAGGTGGGATATAGGAAATTGGCAGCGACAGACGGGGAGCTGCGCTGCTGCTGCTGCCAGAGCAAAGGTCCCATGGGCCACCCAAGCTAAGCTCCCACCCCACCCCACCCCACCCCACCCCACCCCACCCCAGGCCGCCTTCCGCGCGCACACCCCTCAACCCTCCCTCACTCTCTCTCTCTCACCCTCGCCACCTCCAGCTCCGCCGCATCGATCTCCGCCTCCAGCTGCGGCGCGCTGTCCGCCAGCGCACGCAGCTCCTCCAGCCGAGCCCTGAGCGCACTCGCCTCCGCGGCGCGCCCCGACACCTCCGCCAGCTGGGCCACCATCTCCGGCTCCGTCGCCACCTGGCGTGGGTGGGGATTAAATTGATAAAACAAATAAACCCGAACAACGAACCCGGGCACACCCAGAAAGGGGAGTGGGTGGGGATTGTAAAGAAACATCCCAGACACGTGGGTGGGGAGCGCGGAGGGGGAGGGGGGGGTGGGGTTATAACCTTGTGGTATAAATGGGACCAACCCAAATGAGGGAGACGGGGTATAGGGCGTTGGTAGGCAAGGAGAGAGCGGGGGCTGTGACATTGGGAGGCTAGGGAGCCGGACAGGTGCTGCGCGTGAGCTCTGCCATCATCGCCCCTCCTTCCTCGCTTGTGACCCCGCGAGGGAAGCGAGTGCTTCCCGGCGGTCTCTCCGTTTGGGCTGTGTGAGCAGCCTTTTGGGGTTCCGTTTCAGCCGGCCCCGGTCTTGTTGTATTGCCAATGCTAAGTAAATCGCAGGCTCTGGAAAGTATCCGGACCTGGGCGGTTATGGTGGGCTTCTTGTTAAACACACCACACACCCGCCTCCTCTCCGCCCACAACCCCCCTCACCAGGTCTCGCGCCTGCGCCAGCTGCCCCTGCAGCGCCTCCATCTCCACCACCTGCGACTGCAGCTCCGCCAGCCGGGACTCCAGGGCGGGCCGCTCCGCCACCCGGGCCTCCAGGGAGGTCACCTGTGTGAATATGATTCGAGCGTGTGAGGGGTGTCGGGTTTCGGAGGTGCGCCAAGACAGGTTTCGGAGGTGAGCCAAGAGAGGTTTCGGACGACTGCGAGAGGTCGTGCACACATGTATGTACATGTGTTGCTCATACCAGCACAAGGTAACAAATACGGTACACCATTATAACAATACACATACGGTCCGGTCGGCCGCCAGCGCTGTCGTGCGACCGATCTCTGTACCGATCTCAGAGATCTCTGTACCTCATGTGTGTGTGTGTGTTTAGGAAGGGAACCTGCCCGACCCAGCCCAGTGGGTGCGGAGATACCTACTCCAGGTTAAACCCTGAACCCCATACCCTAGAGCCCACCCCTCTTCCCGCGCTCCCCACCGCCCGGCCCCCGCGAACCCCTGCGGAGGCCTCCACCTTCCAACCACCTTCCAACCACCTGCTCCACCTTCCGCTCACTGCAGCCACCGCCCCTCCCCACGACATCCCTGCTGGTTGCTGTCTGACATCCCTCCCCCTTTTCCCCTTTCCTTTCTGGCAGCAGCGCAGTATCAATATGTCTACCCATTTCCTATACCCCCCTCCCCTTCTCCCCCCCTCTCCCCTTGCCACTCCCCTTGCCACTCCCCTTGCCACTCCCCCTCCCCTTGCCACTCCCCCTCCCCTTGCCACTCCCCCTCCCCTTGGGCCCCCCTTATACCCCCCCCCGCTCGCCTGCTCCCTCAGCGCCTCCACCGCCTCGTGCAGCGGCCCCAGCTCCGCCGCCCGCAGCTCCAGCTCCGGGCGCTGAGCCACCGCCGCCTGCGCGCGCTCCACCCGCAGCCGCAGCTCCTCCACCTCGTCCGCCTCGGGCTGCGGCACACACACACGCCCACATGCCCACACATACACACACAGCGGGTGAGGGGTTATGGGTGGGCTTCTCATTAAACACGCAGTGTGCACGCCGGTGTGTGTGGGGGTGGCGGGGCGCGGGTTCCTCTTACTCGGGATGCAGACGTCAGTCAGCCCATCAAGACGTCAGTCAGCCCATCAAGACGTCATTTCGGTTCAGCGCTGGGCCGCAGCTCGGATGGAGAGCCTCAAGAGCTGTTTAAACCTCACCCCCAGGCAGTCGCCGCCTCCCCTCCCCTCCCCTCCCCTCCCCTCCCTCCCCTCCCCTCCCCTCCCCTCCCCTCCCCTCCCCTCCCCCTCCCCTCCCCTCCCTTCCCTCTCCCTTCCCTCCCCTCCCCTCCCCTCCCCTCCCCTCCCTCCCCTCCCCTCCCTCCCTCCCCTCCCCTCCCCTCCCCTCCCCTCCCCTCCCCTCCCCTCCCTCCCCTCCCCTCCCCTCCCCTCCCCTCCCCTCCCCTCCCCTCCCCTCCCCTCCCTCCCCTCCCCTCCCCTCCCTCCCCTCCCCTCCCCTCCCCTCCCTCCCCTCCCCTCCCCCCCCCCCCCCCCCCACCCCCCCCTCCCTCCCCTCCCCTCCCCTCCCCCCCCTCCCCCTCCCCCTCCCTCGAGCTGACCGGACCACGGGGCCGTTACCCCGTGTTGCCACGGCCCCACTTCGGGCACCCGGGCGATCCCCCCACCCCACCCATCCCCCGAACACCCCCCCTCCAAATCCCCACAACGGAATATAACCAAAACGCCCAACCGACCCGAACCGCCCGACCGGCACCGCCCCCCCCCACCACCACCACCGCCCCCCCTCCCCGCACCTGGACCCTCTGCAGCTCCGCCTCCAGCTCTGGACGCCTAGCCACCGTCTCCATCCGCCCCGCCACAAGTCGGTCCAACAGGTAAATCTGAAAAGGGGAATGAGGGGGGAGGGGGCGGGGCCAGCAACGTGCGGGCAGGACGGGTCGGGGGGAAGCACCGAGGGGTCAATACCCAGGTAAACAAACCCGTGTGTTAAAACAGCAGACAGAACAGGAGTGCGTGACATGCGAGGGGCCGAGTGGCGCCCAATAGTTTGCCCGTATGCGTGTATAATATAACCAATTGCCCGACCCATATAGTGAATAGAAGGTTGCGGTGTCGGAAGAGCGCTGTCGGAAGACCCGTGTGTGTGTTGGCGGGAGGGGGAGAAGGGGTTTGAACACAGACATTGTTTCGCCGCTTTTGAACCATGAAAAGCACGTCGCGCCACTCCTGCTACTGCCACCCCTGCTTGTACCACCCCTGCTACTGCCACCCCTGCTTGTGCCACCCCTGCTACTGCCACCCCTGCTTGTACCACCCCTGCTACTGCCACCCCTGCTTGTACCACCCCTGCTACTGCCACCCCTGCTTGTACCACCCCTGCTACTGCCACCCCTGCTTGTACCACCCCTGCTACTGCCACCCCTGCTTGTACCACCCCTGCTACTGCCACCCCTGCTTGTACCACCCCTGCTACTGCCACCCCTGCTTGTACCACCCCTGCTACTGCCACCCCTGCTTGTACGACACCCCTGCTACTGCTTCTACCCCCGCTGCTCCCCCGCACCTCCGCCGCGGTGGCCTCCAGCTCTGTGAGCTGCATCTCCAGCTCGTGCTTGCGCTCCACCACGCTGCTCTGCTCCCGGACCTGACGCTCCAACATCTCCGCCTCGCGGGCCTGCTCCTCCAGCAGCGCCAGCTGGGACTGAGGGGAGAGGGGGGCAGATGGAGGGGGGGAGTACGGGAAATTGGTAGACATTTTCAAACTGCGCTGCTGCCAGAGCGACGGTTCGGTTGGAATGAACAGTACCATAGGTACAGTACCAGGGGGGGTGGCAGATGGGGTCACATTGAAAAAGAAGAAACCCGAAACGAGCCCGGGCACACCCATATGGGGTGTTGGGGAAGCGTGTGGTCCCGGGGTAGGGGCGGAGGTGGTGGGCGGTATCAATTCCCAGGCAGGTCCAGGCTCGAGCAAGGCACGCTCCCATCACTCGAGTGCTCTGGATTACATCGGGCCCCGCACTCGACAACCAAAGGAAAACCTCACAACCAAAGGAAGCCTCAAAACACCACCTTCCCAACGCATCATAAACTTCACGAGCGGTTCAGAACACACACCCACACACACGCACACGGCGTGGGGCGGCTCATTTCGCGGCTCAGTTTTCATTTACATCCCACCACACACCTTGAGACTCTGCTCCATGTCCTTCTGCAGCCCCTGCCGCTGCTCCGCCAGCAGCCGCATCTCCGCCACCTGCCCCTGCAGCTCAAGCGCCTCCCGCGCCGCCGCCTCCAGCGACGCCACCTCCGCCCGCAGCGCCGTCACATCCGCCGGCGGCGGCACTCCCTCCGCCAGCTCCGCCGCCCGCGCGCGCAGCGCCTCCGCCTCCCACCGGTGCACCTCCCCCGCCGCCGCCGCCAGCTGCCGCTCCAGCTCCGCCAGCCGCTCCTTGTACTCCGCCTCCGTCTGTTGCCAGGCCTGCAGCGACTCCGCCGCCGCGCCGGGCGGACTGGACCGAGAGGACGGCGGCGTCTGCGCCAGCGGCCCGGCCTCCGCCGCGCCTGCGGCGGCGGCGGCGCCGCCGCCGCCGGCGGCCATGAAGGCCTCGATGCCGGTGCGCGGCGTCAAGTGCGCGGCGCTGGACGGCGACAGCGCGGCGGCGAGCTGCTGCTGCTGCGCCGGCGTCAGCAGCGGCCCCGTGACGCTTCGCTGCAGCCCCAGCCCCAGGCTCGTGACCGCCTCCACCCACTGGCTGCTGTCCCGGGGGGCCCCCGGCGGCACCGAGGCGGTGACGCTGCGGGACACCGCCGTCGCCGCCGCGGGGAACGCCAGACCCCCCGCCGGCACCATGCTCATCGACCGCTCGTACCCGACGGCGGCGGCGGCGGCGCCGCCGCCGCCCTCCTCCCCGGCGGCGGCGGCGGCGCCGCCGCCGCCGCCGTCGCCCGGCGGCGGCGGAGCCGCCGCCGCGCCGCCCGCCGAGGCGCGGTCCTCCGGGACCTGGTCGACGGCGGGCACGAGGCCGAGATTGGAGACGGCCTCCACGAACTGGGAGGCGCCCTCGCGGCGCCGCTCCATGGCCACGGAGCGCATGTGCACCAGCTGGCGCTCCAGGTCGTCCGAGGAGGCCAGCTGGGCCTCCAGCTCGCGGAGGGCGGCGCGGAGGGCCTCCGTGCCCGCGGCCTTGGGCGCCAGGATGTTGATCTGCTGCTGCAGGGCGTTGCGGAAGGCCACCTGCGCGCAGACACCACCGCATCGAGGAGGTGTGGGGAGGCGGGGTGGGGAGGAGGGACATAGGAAAATAGTGGACATGTTGGAGAGGAAGACAGTGGGCGGGGAGAGGGACGGAAAGGGGGCGCCCGTGGATGGACGGCCGCCCACAGCCTGACCCGCGCCCTTACTGACGAAGAACGCCTCAAGGACCCCTCGTCCCAGGCCCACATCCCCCTTAAGCGGGTCGCCGCTTCCCTTCCCCTCCCCTGGTTCCACCTCCCTTACCCTCCCCTTGCTGTCGCAGCAGCGCAATCTCAGTGTGTCTACCCCGCCCCCTCTTGGGGCCGCCCGCGCACCTGCTGCTTGAGCTCCGCCAGCTGCGCCTCCAGACTGGCCACCTCGGCGCACTGCGCCTCCAGCTTCTCGTGCTGCCCCCTCAGCACCGGCAGCCGCGCCGCCACCGACTGCAGCTGCGCGAACCGGGTCTCCAGCTGCATCACCTCACCAGCCGCCAGCTGGGCCACCTCCACCTGCCGCTTCAGGTCCTCGATGTCCGCCACCTGCCGCCCAAGGGCCGGGTCGGGTTGGGTTGGGTTGTGAGGAGGGCATGAGGCGGGAAAGAGGGAGGGAGAGGGGGAAGAGATCAAAGTTTGGAAACAGCCCAGACACACCCAGCCCGGCGATGACCCTAGCGGGGTCCGGTGTAACATCCTTAATAATAATACTTGGAAGGGCAGAGCATGGCGAAGGTGTAAGGGAATGGGCGCAGGCATAGGGCACCCCCCGGGTTGTTTCTAAGCTTGGTTTTCTTTTCTTTCCAACCCCCAATCCCTGCCCGCCCGCGCAGACTCGCACCTTGTTGTGCAGCTCCTCCAGCTGGCCCTGCAGCTGCACCCGCAGCGCCTCCATCTTGTCCCGCTGCTCCAGCTGCTTCTCCATCTGCCGCACCTCCGCCGCGCTGGCCTGCAGCTTGGCGTACAGCGCCTTGAGAGCCGGCAGCTGCTCCGCCACCGGACTCAGCGCCGAGACCTGCTCCTGGAGGGCCTCAGCGGCGGCGGCGTCCGCGCGCAGCGCCGCCAGCTGCCGGCGCAGGCGCTCCGTCACCACGGCGGCAGGCTGCAGCCCCGCCACCTCGGCCTACGGAAGGGGAAGGGAGAATCGTAGGGGTGGGGTGGGGGGGGAGCCGGCGGTGGGCAGGAAGGTAGGTAGGTATGGAGGGAGGTAGGGCGGGCGGGGCCTGCTTGACCCGCGAGGGCCAACGTGGGTGGGTGGGCGATCATCCTGGCCTCAACCTGCGCGGGCATGTACGGCGCCCGTCCGGAGCCCACCATTAAGGCACCTGTACGACGCCGACCCGCAGGTCAGCGGAGCCCCCGCTCGTGTGGTGGCCCGCGAGTTCCCTCCACCCACTGGTGTGCCACCCTAGGGTTCGTTCTTCTTCGGGTTTATTTCTATTTTCAATTTAACCCTCCACCCACCCACCCCTGCAGCCCTACGGGCCCCCTTACCACCGCCCAGCATGTCCGCACAGCCCCCGTCGCCCACACTTGTCAGGCAGGCAGGCAGGCAGGCAGGCAGGCAGCGCCGACCGCTCCTCCTCCGGTCAGTGCACTAGTGCCCATCCTCATATCGGGGCGCCACCCACCCACCTTTCACCCACCCACCCAGCCGCCAGCCAATTTCCTGACCCACCCGGCCCACCGGCCCACCTGCAGCGCGTTGCGCGTCTGCTCCAGCTGCCTGAGCTCCTTGAGCTGGTCCTCCAGCGCCGCCAGCTGCCCCTGGAGCGGCTCCAGCCGGGCCCGCTCCGCCCGCAGCGCCTCCACGCGGTCCGCGGACGCCTCCATCGCAGACACCTCCGCCGCCAGTCGCTCAGCCTCCGCGGCCTGACCAGGGGAAAGAGGCGAGGCGAGGCGAGGCGAGTGACGCAAGGCGAGGTGACGCGACCAAGAGGGGCGGGTGGGGAGGATGGGTGAGTGGGCGGGTGCGCGGAGGTGTGCGGGGCTTGGGATGTAGCAGCAGCAGCAGTAGCGGCGGCAGCCGCAGGAAGAGGAGGAGCGTCGTAGGAAAGAAGTCGTGTATATGTACATGTACATATACATGTACACGACGCAAACGGCGCTGCCTGCCAGAGCAAAGATGTGTCGGAAAGGGGGTTGGGCGGGCCCCCTGAGGCGATTGCCTTCTGAAATTACTACACTTCGGCCTCCAACCCCGGCCTCCAACCCCGGCCTCCAACCCCGGCCCCCCACCCACCGCACCTTCCCCGCCAGCGCCTCCTTCTGCTCCCTCAGCTTCTTGAGGTCCGTCTTGGCCACCATCTTCTTGAGCTCCTGGTTGGTCTTCTCCGTCTCCGTGATCTCCTTGCGGATGGCCGCCAGACGACGCTGCTCCTCCTTCAGGCTCGTCAGCACCGTCTGCCGCTCCGCCGACTGCTCCCTCGTCAGCTTGATGATCTTGTCCTGCACGCCCATCAGCGCCGGGTCGGGGGTAGCGGCGACGCCGGGCGGCGGAGGGGCGACGCCGGACGGGCCGCGCGGCGAGGGCTCGCCCGACGCGGCGCCGCCGGCGGCCGCCGCCGCCGCGGCGGCGGCGGCGGCAAGCCGCGCCTGCAGGCCTGCGTTTTCCGCCTCCGCGGCGTCCAGCGCGGAGGCGAGGCGGATGTTGGCGGCCTGCGCCTCCGCCATCTTGGCCTCCAGCTCCGCGAGCCGAGCCTCCTTGGCGGCGATCTCCGCAAGGTGGGCCATGGTGGTGCTGTCACCGCCCGACTCAGAGAGGGCGGGAGATCCCGTCATGGTGGTTGGGCGGTGGTGGCGGTGGTGGTGCGGGTGTAGAGGATGTGTGCCCGATGTGTGGATTGCTGTCAGGGGGTGTGGGAGCTTGCTGCTGCAGTCCTATTCAAAAACGTCTGTTGGGAGCAAATTAGCTGCTCCTTTCTCTGGCGCGGGGGGCGGGCGGATGATGGAGGCCGGTTGAACCCGTCGCTTCTACCTCCCGCTAAAACCCGGCTTGAGGTCAGCAAGTCCCCAAGACGCCGAGACAAGCGGCCGAATCTCCTTCCACCGCTTCTTCTGAACTGAAACAATCGTAGCTGAGGAGGAAAATGTCCCGTCGAGTGCAGGTGGTCCGGAGTGACCCGTCGGACGCCCAGCAGCGCTCAACCCTGTCAGGACGAACAGGAGACCAGCGAGAAATAGAGACAGACACGCAATAGAGTTGCAGAGATGTTCGGTGCGTGTGGGAGAAGACAGCTGCAACCCTCTGGTTCAGCCGCAGCACCACCGATGCAGGCGGTTACTGCGTCTCAAGACCCTGCCCGCAGTTTGCCTAAAAACACCTCCAAATAAGCTGTATATTCGATGGATCTACGCTTTCATTGGTTGATGTATGTTCGAGGCCACAATCGGTCGCAGTTCAACGGACAAAGGAGCATCCTTAAAAACGCTGCCCTTACAAAGGAGAACGCAGAATCCCGCAGCTGGTGTTATCCTGTTGCAGATTGTGAAATACCTCCAATGATCCAGCCTATGGGTCGCTCACGCACCTTGTTTTCAGTTGCTCCCGCCGCAGGATTGTGTTGAAGAATCGCCTCCAGTTACGACGACTTAAAGACCCAGTCGCAAGACTTGGTGTTAGGGCAAGTCGTTGCAGTCACTGAAGGAGTCATCTTTGTCAATTTAGGCTTCGGTGAGTTCAAGCACGCTGGAACTGTCAAGCAAATTATTTCTGTAGGCCTTGATACTTTACAAAGGTTCCTCAGTAATTAAAACTCGTGAAGGGCAGTGGCAAAATTACCTGCACAACCGGAAGTAGCAATCACCCGACCGTTATGTCCACCTAATCAAGATGCAAAACACACGCAGGACTTTTACACAACCATCCATATTGGTTGGGGCGGTATGATCAAGCTGATAGGCTCCTCCTAGCCTGCTCGCGATTCCAGCTGATACGACGTTTCGCCTACTTGTACGACGTGTGACCCAGGGGTTCCGCCCTTCGTCACACAGGAATGCAGGGTCTGCAAGGCATGATAGGCGAAAGGAAATGTCATAAACTGACTTAGGCGTGCCAGGCGTCTCCTATGCATGCTTCCCAGTTGCATCGGAGGCGCGCTCACTGTTACAATTTTCACTTGATCCCGGACCTAATGCAGGCGACCGTTGACCCAACACCCTTACAAATACATAAACGACCACAGCTACACATCCGAGGTAGTGCGCGTCCTCGGTTACGTTACGACGAGTAACAGCCTTTCCTATCTAGCTTCGCCTTTGCATTTGCAAAGGTCCCCGGCCTCTCACGCCCGCACGCAAAGCAGAACATCGCGCTCAAGAAGCCTGCCTGCAGTCGCGTTTGCCATTCGCGTAAGCTGCTCTCATCCTCTGCCTCCTCCTCAGCCCCCGCCATCGCGCCACACCTCTCCACAGGACGCGCCCACCTCAACCATCATACCAAGTTGAACCGAACGCAGCCGCAGCGGTCTCTCTCTCTCTCGTCCGCGCCATCCGCCCGCGCCCTGCCCTCGGCGCCCGTTCTCGCAGGTCCACCCACCCACATGTCCACTGCCCACACCTACCCTTTTGGTGTTCCTTTTCTTTTTAACCTTCCCTGCCCAACGCCCTCCCCCTCGCCGAACCTCTAGGGAGCCCTCTCAGCGGTGCCCAGCCAACCCCCCCCCGCCCCCCGCCCCCCCCTCCCCCGGGCCCCTCCACTCCACGCCGCTCAGTCCTCCAGCCGCAGCGGCAGCACCTGGAAGCCCGCCGCCTCCAGGCTGGGCTGCGCCAGCTCCCGGTCGGCCACCACCACCACCGCCTGGCGCTCCGGGTGGAGATGCGCCGCCGCCGCCCGGGCCACGTCCTGCTGCCCCACCCGCTCGATGCCCTGGATGTACTTGAACAGGTAGTTCTGCGGCAGGGGGTCAGGCGGCAGGCAGGTAGGCAGGTAGGTTGGGAAGAGAGGGAGGGAGCGAGGGGAGGTGCGGCGCAGGAGCATAAAGAGACGGGGTGGGCGGGGCAGGACAGCGGGTTCAACCCCAACCGGGGCCAGGCGGGGTAGGAGAGGGGATATCGTCCGAATGACGGAGGGGGGCGGGAGGGAGAAAGGACACGGACGAGGGAGAAAGGACACGGCAGGAAAGGGGCCGGGTGGGGGGGGTAGGTCCCGAGGGCAACCGCAGCAGCCGGAAGGGACACCGCAGCAGGGCAGCCGCAGAAGCCGCACCCGGGGAGAGGGAGGACGCGGCTCGCCCGGGCCGCGGACCGTGGAGGGCCCCTCCGCCCCTGGAGCGCACAGCGGCCCCGGACGTCCCACCAGTTGGGTGTGCCCGGGTTGGTTTCTGGGTGGGGTGTGGGTTCTTTCTTTTCTGTGTCCCTCCCCCGCCATTGCGGGGGAGGGACACACGCGGCCCACGCGGCCCAACTGTGGCCCTCACACCGCACAGAAGCGCATGGGGGCCCCCCTTACCTGCACCTGCGCCCCCTCCCTGGAGCAAACCTAGGGCTCTTCTTCCCCCGCCCCCCCCCGGGCATCCCCTCCCTCCCCCTCCCCACGACCGCCGCCCTCAGCGATCAGTCGACCCCCCGTCGCCACGCGGTTCAAACTGGGCGGATGAAAAACGTCGCAGTGGGCATGCCGGGCGCGCGTGTGTGTGTTTAGAAATGCGCGCGCGTGTGTGTGTGTGTGTGGTGCCCCGTCACTGTTGCAGCTGCGCATGTGTATGCCCACCGTACCGTACTACATACATGTCGTACCCGTACCTGAGGCAGGCCGAGCAGGTCGTACACGAGGATGCGCTGCAGCTGGCTGGCGGTGGACGCGAAGTTGAAGGCGAAGGAGTTGAGCGTCTCCTCCTTGGAGGCCGCCAGCTCGGCCGGGCTGGGGGGCTGGGCCGCGGACTGGGACAGGAGCTGACGGAGGCTACGCAGGAACTCGCCGGGCGCGGAGGTCTGGCCGCCTGCGAGGGTGGGCGGTGCCGGGGGGCGGGGCGGGGGGTGCCGGGGGGCGTGTGTGTGTGTGTGTGTGTGTGTGTGTGCCGGGGGACGTGTGTGTGTGTGTGCCGGGGGGCGTGTGTGGAGGGCAGACTGTTGTCAAAGTGACATCCGCCCGGTTCGGGTAGCGAGGGTGCGACGCCGCCGCCTGAACCTGCCCCACCCCAAAGTGAGCGCACACCCTCACTTCAGTCAGGGTCACCGGCGGCGGGCTCAACTGGCAAGCCCGGGCGCATCCCAGCCATCCTTTCCCCTCCTCCCCGCCCCCTCTCACCCGCCGCGAACAGCCCGTACTCCCCCGCCCGTCCCCCCTCCCCCCTTCACACCCGTCCCCCCCTATGGGTTTTATTCTTTTTTCAAATTAACCTCCGTCCCCCCGGGTCTGGGCTGTTTCTTTCTAACCCCCGGCCCCCACGACCCCCGGCCCCCACGGACCCTCACCCGCCACGAACAGCCCCGGGTGGTCCGGCGGGCTGTCCCAGCCTCCCGACACCGAGTACGCCAGTCCCTCCCGGCTGCGCAGTGTGTCGAACAGCTGCCCCCCGAACGAGTTGAAGACGCCACCCAGCACGTCCAGAGCGTACACGTCGGGGTCGGACAGCGCGATACCGGGCTCCGCGGTCAGCACGTTGGCCTGAGGGGCGGGGTTGGGGGTCAGAGAGGGAGGGGCGGGGAAGAGCGGGAGGGGCGGGGAAGAGCGGGAGGGGCGGGGAGAGGGGGAGGAGAGGGGGAGGGGGAGGGTGGGAGGGGAGGGAATATTGACGCTGCGCGAAAGGGACGGGGTGGGGTGGGGTACAAGGAGTTTGTCGACACAGGAGGGGGAAGGGGAAAGGGCGGAGGCCGGATGGCGGCGTGTGTGCGTAGCCAGGAAACATGTCGCCGTGTGCATGTTTGTGGTTGTGTTGATGGTTTGTGTTGATGGTTTGTGTTTGTGTTTGTGGTCTGTGGTTTACAGTGTGTGTGCCCAAAGTCGTGCCCGTGCGGGTCGGAGGGGCCATAGAGACCGAAGAACAGGGACTGGACACGTCACCGAGATGACCGCGATGGCTGTCCGCCGGGAAGAGTGCCGTACGTCGTGCACTTGGGCCTCCTCCCACCCGTACAGCCCCTCCCTCCCTCCCCGTACTGTACCAATTTCTCCGGTCGAACCGTCGCTCTGGCAGCAGCGCAGTGTGAACATGTAAACCAATTTCCTATATCCCTCCCTCCCTCCCTCCCTCCCCCCTCCCCCCCCTCCCTCCCTCCCTCCCCTCCCTCCCTCCCTCCCTCCCTCCCTCCCTCCCTCCCTCCCTCCCTCCCTCCCTCCCTCCCTCCCTCCCTCCCTCCCTCCCTCCCTCCTCCCTCCCTCCCTCCCTCCCTCCCTCCCTCCTCCCTCCCTCCCTCCCTCCCTCCTTCCCTCCCTCCCTCCCTCTCCGGCACCCCGTTCGCCAACCCCACGTCTGACCGTCACCGCCCTGTCGTCACCACATCGACATGTAATCTTATTTCCTGGACAATGCTGTTCCTCTCCGCCCCTGGAGTACAAACCCATGTCCATACTGCCTGCCCACCTGGGTCAGCCCCGGCCGGTCAACCAGGTACACCACCGGCCGCCGACCCGACGGCGCCGGCGGCGCCGCCGGCACTGGTACGGCTACCGCTGCCGTTGACGAGGACGCCGACGGCGACGACGCTGCCGCCAGCGCGACCGGCTCCCTGCCGGCTCCCGGCCCCGCCGCGACGGCGGCCGCCGGCGCCGCCTCCGCCGCCGGCGGCGGCGCCGCCGGCGCCGCAGCCAGCGGGGGCACCTGCGGCGGCGGCCCCCGCGGCACCTCCGGCGGCGCCTCGGGCTGCCCCGCCGCCGGCGCCCAGTCCCCGAACGTCCTCTCCAGCAGCGCGACCATCCGCCCCGGCTCGAACGCGCCCACCACCCCCAGTACGGCACTGTCGGGCCGCTCCCAGCGCGCCACGTAGGCGCGCAGGTCTTCGGGGGTGATGGAGGAGATGCCGGCGCGGGTGGGCGTGCGCGCGTAGATGGAGTCGGCGCCGTACAGCAGCTTCGTCACCTTCCGGCGCCCGATGGAGGCGGGCGAGTCGTTCTGGTGGTCCAGCGCGTTGAGCACCTGGGACTGGTAGACTGCCAGTTTGTCGGCGGGCAGGAGGGGCGTCCTGTGGGGGGGGAGGGCGCGGGGAGGAGGGGAGGGAGGGGGCCGAGAGGCCGGGAGCAGGGGGGCCTTGGTAGTATAGGAAATTGGTAGGCATGTTCTAACTGCGCTGCTGCCAGAGCCAGAGGGGGGCAAGGGGGGTGGGCGTCCTCGTGTGTGGTTTTAGGCAGGCAGGACAGCGTGTAGAAGATAACTGAGCCCACAGAACAGTGTGTGTGTATATATGGGGGGAAGGGACCTGGGAAGTGTATCCACGGAAGCGGACGGCGGCAATCGGCGCACTGGTGTAATACATTCCGGGCTGCAATGCAGTGACTAGGTGTACAAGTGGCGGCTACTTGCCCCGGCCCCCTCCCCCCCACCCCTCCTGCCCTCCCCCTCTCCCGCCCCGTGTCCCTGCCCCTGCCCCGTCCATCCCCACCTAACCCCTGCTCCTGCGCCGCAACCCCCGTCCCCTGCCCCCCGCCCCCTGTCCCCATTCCCGCCCCCTCCTCCGCCCCCTGCCCCACCTGACCAGCTCCGCCATCAGCCCCATTACCTCCTCCACGTCCTCCGCCAGGCACTGCATGTCCGCGCTGACCGCCTGCGGCCCCGCCCCGAACTCGATGCTGGCCGCCAGCTCCTCCAGTCGCACGTCCAGGACGGCGGCGGGGTGAGCCACGCTGCCGCCCGCCCGCTGCACGAAGGACGTCAGGGAAGCCAGGCCCACCTGCGGGTGGGGCGTGGGTGCAGGGGGTGGGCGGCAGGAGGTGGTTGCAGGGGGTGGGCGGCAGGAGGTGGTTCGGCAGCCATTGGGGTTCGGCGGGGACGGGGAGGGGAAGGGGCAGGAGGGGGGGGTCAGGGCGGGGCCAGGGGGCCAGCGGGGAAACCCAAACCCAAACTCAAATCCAGGCATCACAGCTGTATAGTTGACGGGCTGTGTGTCTCTGTGTGTGCACGCGAGGGGGTGGTGAGCGCGGTATGAACGCCGTGCGGCAGTGGCATTCCCCTTCATCAACAAAGACAGCGAAATCGCGAAAAATCACCGGTTGCGTGGTAGTTGTCCGGTTGGTTGGCTGACGCCGCCCGGCCGCCATGGAAGCGGGACGTAGGGTATGAATGACGTGCGGCAGGGGCGTATTCCCCCCTCCCCTCCCCTCCCCCCCCCTCCCCTCCCCTCCCCTCCCCTCCCCACCCGCGCCCTTCCGCCCGGACGAGTCCTCGCTGCACCCTACCTTGTCCGGCGGGCTGCCGTACTGTCCCCCCCTCATGAGCAGTGTGGCCCGCGCCAGCGGTACCTCGTCGTCGCGCAGCAGGAACACCCTCAGCCCGTTGCGGAGCTTGGTCTGAAGGAAGGAAGGAGGGGCGAAGGAAGGAGGGCCAGGTGAAGGTTAGCGGGGACAGGAACATCCGCAGCCCGTTTCGGAGCTTGGTCTGAAGGAAGGGGCGGGGGGGAAGACCCCAGGTGGGGGACCGAGCGCGGGGATAGGGCGCGGGGGGGGGGGGGCGGATCAAACACAAAAGCCGGGGGAGGGGGCAGGGTCGGGGTGAGGGATACAGAGGATTTGTAGATGGCGGGGGATGGCGGGGGAGTGAGAGAGGGGGAGCCCGACTGCCAGGGAAAACGGGAAGCGGGGCAGCGCTTCGGGGCGGCCAGCTGTCTCAACCAACGCCGCCGGTGACAGCACCCGGCATGGAGCTGAAGCTCTGACTGACCGGGAGGGGGGGCCCTTTCCGCAGCCCCCTCAGCGAGCTACGAAGGCAGCCAACGAGTGTCTCCTCCCGTCCGTCCCCCTCCCTGCGCTGGACCCCCCTGAGGTGAGCGCGGTAATGGGGCCAGCACACCGCCCAAGGCCCCAGCTGTGAACATGACAGCCCCCGTGCACAACGCCGGCCGGCCGTACTACTACAGCGCTCGCCGTACCGTGGTGTACGGTGGCAGCTTGAGTTCGGGGAGCGGGGGGAACTCCGTGGGCAGCGGCGGGAGGGTCTCGACCATGTCGGGGCTGGTGAAGCGGATGGTGGCGGCGGAGGCGGGGGCCGGCGTGGGGCCGGCGACCCGCGGGACGGTCTCCGGCAGCACCGCCGCCGGGGTGGCGGCGGCGCCGCTGGTCTGGGCTGTGGCCGCTGCTGCTGTGGACGTCCCGACCGGGGCGGTCACCCCCGCAGGCGGGGCGGGCACTGTCGCCGTCGCCTCCGCAGCAGCGGCGGCGGCGGCAGCGGCGGCGACGCCGGACGGCCCCGCCGCCGCCGACAGCACCACGACGGAGGCGAGGAGCAGCGCGGCTGTGGAGCGGGCTGCTGAGGCCAGCAGGGCGGGGATGTCATGTTTGTTGGGAATGGGTGCGGTCTCCGACAACTGAGTGGGGGAACCGGACGCTGGGCGGGGCGCGGCACTTGGGGGCGAGGGCCCCCATGTTGTCCTGTTGGAATTGGGGCTGGTGCGGGGGCGGGGGCGATCAGCTGCCGCCTGACGGGGGGAGCGGGCGGACGGTGGGGCGCCGAGGCTTGACACCGGGCGGGGCGAGGCAGGTCGGGGCCAGGAGAGGCGATAGCCGCGAGGTGTGAAAGGACTTGAGATGAAATAATGATTAAACGTAGGCTGGCGCTGGTTAGCTGGGCGCTTCAAGGACGGCAGTAGTAGTGACCGCAGGGCCTGGCGCGGGCATATCGCCTTCGGCATAGGTTCAGCGTGTTGCGGGTATGTGTGTAAATTTGGGAGCAAGGTGGTGACGTCGTCTTTCTTGCTACGTCACGAACGGGAGGCGTGGAGCCCCACGCAGCATTGGCGGACGTTGAACGACGAATGCGTACGGTGTTATTTCTGTGATTCGAACGACGTCGACATAGCCCGACGAGTACTGTGTAACGTATGTAATGCACTACTTATCAGCAACAGTCATTAGCTCTTCCCGGTTTTATGTATATGACCAGACATTCCGCACGTCTTCGTTGTCTTGCACGCCTGTAAGTAGCCTCAGCCTTATTTATTAAATGTCTCCCCATCCACCTTACGTCCCAACGCCACGGGACTTTGAAGAGCTCCGCAAGCACTTGCCACACGATGCCAATCAAGTGCTGCTCGACGCTTATGAGGAAGGGCTAACGGACAAACTATTAAAGCGATGGCTCGTAGCTCGGAAAGGCGATATAAAGGTGCGTCGCCCATGAAACGTTAAGAAGCAATGGTGACCCCTGTGTGACCGCAACAACGGGAAGCTCTCCTGGCATCTGAACGACATACTGACATCATATGCATATCAATGCCTTGGATAGTACCCGCATTATAGGTGACTTGCACTTACACGTAAGCCAACCCTTTCGCTCTAAGAGAGCTGTCCGAGTCCAGTTCGTCTATCTGGACCCGGCGGAATCATCCCGGGCTGTGCCCTTGCCCAGCTTACCCACTCCTTAATGCCACACTCCTTGATGCCTGCCGCACAAAACCGCCGCTCGGCGACTCGGGCAAGCGAACGTCGTCGATAATTCACCACTCGCCCAAACCCCAAGGGAGCTGGCACCCCGGTCACCCTCCCCCGGTTCAGTGACGTCCGCGAGCGGCCCCCGACCCAGATCACGATCACGAGCTCTGTTTCTCCGAGCTCTGTTTCTCCCCCACAGCCCTTCTGTATTTCTTATCTCTTCCCCCTCAAAACCAACACCCTCCCACGGCTCGACCCGACCCGACCCGGGCGTCCAGGCCGCCGCTGCCATGCTCGACAAGCACATCGCCTGGCGGAGAGGTCCGGGTCGGCCCGTGGAGGAGCAGCACCACGGGGTGCAGGTCAACCTGGCGCACAAGAAGGTGAGCGGCAGTGCCGGCCCCCCTACTGGGGGTGCGGCCCCTCCCCCCCTTGGGTGAGGAGCGACGACCCCTCCCCCCGGGGTGCCCCCCCCCCTGGGTGAGGAGCGACGACACCCCCCACCCCCACGTTGGCGCTCCTCCTCCTCCGGGCGTCCGCTGGCTCGCCTCCGCCCTCCAGACGCCCACAGCACAATCCATAGCGTATACTTTGCCGTAGTCGAGGGGCGGCGGGGCGGGGCTGTTTGATGGGGCGATGGAGTTTTGCGCCGGTCGCGATCATGGTCGGATCATGTCGGACATGGAGACGCGATGCCCGACGAGCGACGACGATGGCCTGTGCCTTTGGTTGGCGATTCTGCGCGCACCGTGCAGGCAGCCCTCACCTCCCGGCTACCTGACTCACCTCTCCCACACACTTTCCTCGCCCTCCCAAACTGGACGCCGCCGCTCCTGGGGGGGGGGGCGAGATCCAGGCACCGTCACCGCCTCCTCCATCGCGTCCTTGCGCCGCTGCCGCCAGCAACCGCAGTTCGTGCCGCGTTCCACCGCGTTCTATTTTACAACCCCCTTCCCGCTCCTCTCCTGCACGCGGCTGCCTCTCTGCAACCCGCCCCTCTCCCTTCCCCCCGAAATCAGCGCAGCCCCAACACGTCTACCCAATCCATTACATCCCCCCTCCCCCCCCGCATGCCGCTCCATCGCCTCCCCCACACCCACCCATGGCGACACCCTCACCCCCTCGCGCCGCCCCTCCTCCCGCCCCTCACCAACCCTCCCCGTCACCGCCCTACGCCCCGCCGCCCCACCGCCCGCACGCCACCCGCCGTACCGCACACGCGCACGCACCCCCGATCGCCACCCCCTGCGCCCAAGGCCTCTCATGCGTGAGGCCGCGCGCGCCCGGCCGGGCTGGTGGGGAGCCGATCACCCCGGTCCGCCACCCGGCCCTCTTGCGTCACCCCCGCGGTCACCGATTGCTCCCTGATTGCGGAACTCCTGTTTCTGTGCCTGCCAACCCTACGCCCGTCTGCGATGTCGCCCTTCCGTACACCCGTACGCCCGTACATTCTTGCATTGCTATTTCCGTCTGCCGTTTCCTGGACCCACCCTCTTTCGCCGCGTCGCCGCCGGGTTTGCGTGCTCTTTTCTTCTTTTTCTTTACTTTAACCTTTGACTTTGCCTGCCGTTTGTCTGCCCTTTGTTGCAACTCACATCTTCCGTTCGCCTCGCCGTCCGTCCGCGTTTCGTCCCATTTGCGCAGGTGAGTACTACGTTCTCGATAATTTGTGCTGTCTGGGGTGTGGTCCGTCCTCGTGCTGTCGCGCGTTGGTTGGTCCGGGATGGGTCCGGCGGCGACGCGGTCGCCCGAGGTAACAGTGAGCGCACAATTCAGGTATGTATGGTAAGTAACTTGGGTCGCGTATTGACTCCTGTGCCACGTATCGGTTCCCCAATCCATACCCCCCTCCCCCCCTTTGAATATGTCTACCAATGTCCAATACCCCTCCCCCCCTTTGAATATGTCTACCAATGTCCAATACCCCTCCTCCCCCCCTTTGAATATGTCTACCAATGTCCAATACCCCTCCTCCCCCCCTTTGAATATGTCTACCAATGTCCAATACCCCTCCCCCCCTTTGAATATGTCTACCAATGTCCAATACCCCTCCTCCCCCCCTTTGAATATGTCTACCAATGTCCAATACCCCTCCTCCCCCTTTGCCCCACGCCGGCGCGCAGGTGTTCCTGCAGGGACTGGACAGGTCGGGGCGGCCCATCGTGTTGGGTGTGGGCTCCCGGCACCGCAAGTTTGAGAACAAGGAGGACGCGATGGCCTTCTGCATCTACGCCCTGGACACAGCGGTGGCCATCGGGTGGGTGTGTATGTGGGTGGGTGGGAAGGGGGAGGGGCGGGTGGATGGTGGGGGCCCGGTGGGAGCCGGTTGGGCGGGCGGCTGGGGAGGCAGGGGGGGGTTGAGGACCCGCTTTGGAGGGGGTGCGCCGGGCATGGATGGGCGGCTGGGTGGGGAGCCGAGTCGGGCGCGGAGATGAAACGAGACCCTCGGGGGCGTGGGGAGGGCTGGGTGGACCGGGCAGGCACGGCATCGGTACCACACGTGGCGGATTCTATGTATGTATATATACACACACAATACGATTCGGTAGCAGGGCCGCTAGAGAAGCACAGGCAGGCAGACGAGCAGCGCTGAGGGGCCGATTGACGGACTGCGGTGTGGATGGCTGGGCGGCGGTCGCAGCGAGCAGCACTCTGCTGGCTTGTTGATCCTTGACCTGACCTGACCTTCCTCGGTGATGCCAGACGTCAGTCGTGTTCGTCAGCAAGGCCAGTCTGTTCCCCGCGTGCTGCTGTGGACTCCCTTTCAGGAGCGGCGCACGGCCACACACACCACCAACCCGCACCCGATCCCATCCTGCGGTCGGTCTCTCTCTGCTGTTGCTGTCGAACCCCGTCGCAATAACATCCCCTCCTCTACACAGACACATACGCACACACACACACACACACTCACACACACACATACGCACATACACTCCGCCCGGCCTGGGTGCGTCTCCTTCTCCCCCTCCCTTCTACCAATTTCCTATATCCTCCCTTCCCCCTCCCTTCTACCAATTTCCTATATCCTCCCTTCCCCTCCCTTCTACCAATTTCCTATATCCTCCCTTCCCCCTCCCTTCTACCAATTTCCTATACCCTCCCTTCCCCCTCCCTTCTACCAATTTCCTATATCCTCCCTCTCCCCATCCCTCCCTTCCCCGCCCCTCAGGAACTCGCACGAGGACTGGGACGGCAAGTTCACGGGCGTGTTTGACCTGCGGAGTGAGTACCGGTACCTGAGGTGCACGGGGAATGGGGGCGTTCGGGGTTTGGATTTGGGGGATGCGCCCCGGATTGCCTGGTGTATGGGTGGAGGTTGGGGCCCTGGTGGGGTGGGTTGGGTCCCGGGTGGAGCGGGGTGGGTTGTAGCTCGGGTAGAGAGGGTGGGATGCGCCCTGGATGGGTGGGGGTGGGGGGGCCGTGTGTGTGTGTGGGGGGGGATAGGACGGCGCGTGGAAGTTATTCGATGACTGGGGCGGGTGTGGGGCGGGTAGAACCGGCGGGGAGTACAGTTGAGGCCCAGCGGGTGCAGCAGCTGCATGGACTTACCCGTGAGTCGGTTCGAGTTGGAGCGGGAGGCAAATGTCCGGGCCCAAGCGGGTGCCATCTCGTTCGTGGAAGATTGCGACCCGGGGGGACTACAGCGAACCCTCTTTTTCCCCGGACGGGGGGGCGGGCTGGCCGGCGGCGTCCGTCCCGTTGTTTTCGCCTCCCGAGCTCTCGCTGTCGCGGCCCCCCCCCGCTCCCTTCCCCCACACCTCCACTCCCCCGGGTCGCGACACCACCCCCGCCGTTTCTGGCAGCAGCGCAGTTTGATGTGTGTACCAATTTCCTGTACCCACCCAACCCCCCGCCTTCCCTGGACAGACCTGAGTATGAAGAACGCGGATCTGACTGCGCTCCAGGTCATGTTCGAGCTGCTGCAAAACCACTGTAGGTGGTCGGGGGGCAGTGCGGGGTCGGGTCGCTGGCGGGTCAGGGCGGGCTGTGTGTGGCAGGCGGAGGGCGCATGGGAGGCGAGGGCCACGGCCAGGGCCGGGGCAGAGGCACGAGACCCCACAGGGGGGGCATCAGGTTGGACAGGGGACGGTCGGAGGCGCCTGAAGCGCTTGCGCTGCGGGGCAGTGGCAGCTCAGATCTCCGGCGCTAGGCTACATCGCTGCTGGACTGACCCCACGGCGCCCGACGGCGACGGATCCTGACGCGCGCGCGCGCGGCGCCGCCGCAGGACTAGCAGAACCCAGTACATGCCGCACGGGCTCACTGACCGCATTTCTCCTGACCGCCGCCTGCGACCCAATCTCTAACCACTACCCCTCTTGTATGTACTTCACCTGCGAAGCATACTCGAATAAGCCCTGGACCCCCCTCTACCTGCGGTCCCTCTCCCTCCTCCCCTCCCCCTCCCCCTCCTCCACAAGACCCCGAGCGCCTGGGTCGCCTCTTCCTGTTCGAGGCGCCCATGGCCTTCTACGCGCTGTGGCGGGCGGTCAGCCCCTTTGTGAGTCTGTCTGTCCATCATCGTGGGCTGCGTGGGGCATGGCATTCGAGCCCGGGGGGCCGTGGCATACGAGCCCGGGGGCTCGGGGAGATTGTTGCCGCGGGGTCGCGGGGGACGGTCGGCCGGAGAGATGGAATGGGGAGGGATCCCGAGGTGCCCTGGAATGTACGTACATCCGCGACGTCGTACGTCGAGAGCTCAAATTTTGATGGGGCGATGTACCTCAAAGAGCGGGCCCCGTCAGGGGCGATGTAGGCCCCTCCCTGAACCTGAGGACAGGCGAGGAGGCGTAGGTGGTCACGGCGGGCCTACTGTCACTTGGCGTGGCGCATAAGACACAAGGGGACCTGTAGTTGCCCATCACGCCGCGCATCTGATCCCGTACGAGTACATGACCCGATGGCACTGTACGACACTGTACGGCGGCAGGTGGACCCGGTCACCAAGACTAAGATCAACTTTGTGTTCGCCAAGCACGCCCACGACGAGTTCGAGAAGGTGTTTGACCTCAAGGTACGACACGGCCGCCCGCACACCCACGTGGGTGGAGGTGACACGTGCGCGCAGCTTGAAACCTGGTCCAATCAATAAATCGCGAAAAAAATCACCGATTGTGTAGTTGTTGTCCGGTTGGCTGACGCGTTGGCGTTGACGCCGCGCTGCCCCCCACCCATGCTCTCCCTTGCGCGGCGCGCAAACCCCCTTCACCGCCCTCCTCCCCACCCCACCCCCGCCCATGCGCAGCTCCTCCCTCGCGAGCTGGGCGGCGAGGGCGACTGGCACCCCATCGAGGAGGCCCACCGCAAGGCCATGGACCGACTGGCCAACAGAGCCGCACCGCAGGAGCAGCAGCCGCAGCCGCAGCAGCAGCCCCCAGCAGCGGCAGCGGCGGCGGTGACCGACGCACCCAAGGGCGTCCAACAGCCGCCGCAGCAGCCGCCGCCAGTCCATGCAGTCGCGGCGGTGGAGGTCTCCTCGACCACCTCGCCGACGACCTCACCGCCCCAGCCTGCGTCGGCTGTTGTTGTCGGAGCGACGGCCGAGGTGGGCGCGGGGGGCGGGAAATGAGGTGAGCACCTATCGACCTGCCGCTGCGGAGCACCTACCGACCTGCCGCTGCGATGACGCGCCGGAGCTGCATGCATGCAGGCGGTTGCATGATGGAGGTCTGTGGCGTGTGGCGGCTAGCAGCAGCACTACTGCGACCTGCTGAGGACTGATTTGCCAGGCGGGGGGGGGGGTATATGAACTGGCGAGAATGTGCGATCGAGACGACGGAGGATGAGAGTCGGGTTACCTGACTGACAGCTAGCGCCTCAGCACGAGCCGGCGGGGAGCTGTCGGTTCCTCAGCACGCGGTGGCGGTTGCCTCGGGTCTACGACTACACAGCTTGACTACCCAGCAGTGGGCGGTTCGGACGCTGGATGATGACCTTGTGTGGATGGCATGGCGTGCCCGGGACGGGCTTGCTTGCCTGTGAAGAGGGCTTGCATTGCTTGGACTGAAGGTGTGGACCTGTGGGGACTATGGCAGGTGCCCCGGCCGTGCCAAAAAAAACACGTGAATGGCAGGTGTGTCAATTTTTGATCCTGATTTGTATTGTAAATTGTAACGAGGTTTGAATTTTAAATTTGTATATGGATTCGGTGCGGACTGTATGAATGCACCGGGCCCCCGGATGTATTCAGGCGATTGTCAGGAAGTTGGTTGGTTGTCAAGTCGTGACAACCCAAAAGGGACGTCGCGTGTGTGTGTGTGTGTGTGTGTTTGTGCGTGTGTGTGTGTGTGTATCGTTACATATCTGACCGGGCCCGACGTTTGGACAATGGCTGCTAACCCAACCCTAACGGAAAGACCGCCGAAGCAGTCGCCCCCAGACACGGGGGAGAGGGGCGTAAGGGGCCTCTGTCCCCTCGCTCTCAACAAAGGGCGCGCGCCCGTTTCTCGTTTGCAGAAGACTGCTGGTGTGTGTGTGTGTGTGTATGTAGGAGGGAAGGGGGAAGGGGTCCGGGGCAATACCGCCGTTCCGGGTTTGGCTATGTTGTCACTAAAGCTGGCAGTGGTGGTGATGGCGGCGATCTTGTTTCTTGTGCAGGGCTGTTGCGCTTGGGTGAGGGGAGGGAGGTCACCGACGGCGGTGCGTGGCGTGCGTCATCAGCGTGGCAGGCTGCTGACGTGGTGGTTTGCCACGCAGTGTGGGTGACCGTAACCGGACTTGGGAGGATTCTTGGGAAGCCATTTCCTGGGTGCCCCCTTCTTGGCGTGGGGATGCATGGGAACTGGTGCGTGCGTTAATGCGTGGCGCTTTGGTTGAAGTTACCAAATAGTAGGAATTATAAAACAGTCGCATTGTGATAAGATGAAATGAAGACGCGACCCCACGGGTCATCATCGCTCAGTAAGTACGGTATTCGTCTGCTTGAAGGTAGTTTGCTTGACGGTAGGCACGGCAGCGTGTGTGTATAAGACAACTATGCTGCGAGAAGCGAAGTCCAGTGTAACAGGCGATGTAGGCGACGGGAAGTAGAAGACACCTGTCATACCGGCGTGTGCGATGTGCAACAGGTACCTTCAGACGGGGAATGTGAAGGTTGTTGTACGGGAGGTGTATATGTTGCCACCATCACGAGGTGGTCATGCACACGGCGGAGTAGGCGGAGGTGGACGGATATCTGCTGGGTACTGCGATCAGTGGCGGTGGGGCCGGGAAATGACAGGGATTTGCGTGATTTCATGCGGTGTTGTTTGCTGCTGTGGGTTGCATGCATGCAGCAGCGTCGTATGAGTGGCGTCGTGACGTACGTCGTATGTTGGTGATACCCGTAGAGATAGGCAGTTTCTTGCGAACAAACTGCCGTTGTGCGTGGAAGCAGACCGCGTATGCATGAAACTGTACGGAAGGCTACGAGAACGGATTTGGCTGCTGGCTCCTTGTCACGCGCCCTGGTTAACTGCTGGCAGGTTCCTTGTCGCGCTTCGCCCGACCCAGGCCCACGTCGCCATCACAGAACAATTCGCCCTCCATTCCGTACACTAATTCGCCCGTGCAGACGCGTGGCCTCGCTCGGCTCGGCCCCGCCAGGAATGCCAACTACCCAAGGCAACCCTATTGGCCCAAGCTCCGCATAGCTGCAACGCATAAACATTGATTTAAGCAATTATCGTCACAAATGCTATTTATTTCCGCCTTCACCTGATACGCTCAGAGGTCGACGGTTCGACCGCTCCAGTAATTGCTTAAGTGTAATCTCTCCTACCGTACGCTTACTAAAGTAGTTTGGGCGACGCCTTTCCTGACGTTACAAGCGCTACCGGAATCCTCTTCTTCACGGCTGGTGTGCGTATTATCCGGTAGCCCCTCGCTTCGCCTGGAAAGCTAGAGCATGAGTCTTGCGTACGGCAGGACCGACTCGACCCGTCCACTCGAATTGAGGGTAGGTTAGGCGGCGCAAATGGGCGCGGCCCCTCTCGCGTCTGCTTAGATGCCGAACATGGTCCGAATAGGGGCGTAATTTTTTTTTAACCGTTACAAGGTGGACCCGTATCCCGACCGGGTGTTCCAACGGGCCCAGATAGCTCGTAGGTGCCTCGTCTCATCAACCCCTACCAAGGACTGCGCACCCATCCTCCATCACCCGCGGGGGGGTCACGCAGCCACACCGGCCACTACACCAGGTTACCAGCGCGCCAGGATTGCCTGTCCTGGAAACCGCGCCAGACCCGCCTAATCACACGGCGGTGAGGGGACGGGGATTCGAACCGCCGATCTCTGGACAGAATGCCAGTGTCTTTCCCATTAGACGACCCCCCCGTTGCGATAATTTGTTGCGATAATTTCTCGCCGGATCGGGGGAGGAGGGCGAAAAAAGGCTCCCCGCTGTTTCACCGCAGGTCCGGGCCTGTTTTCTGATGCCAACGGCGGGTCCAACGGGCGCGGTACGACTGGTGGCGGCATCGACAACGGGTTCGCCTGGCGTCGCTGCTTCCGGGGGGCCTTCCCCGCCGGCTGCGGGTCCACCCGCCGGGACCACCCTGGCGGGGGTCCGGCTGACCGAAGCCCGCCATCCTCGGGCCGGCACCGTGGCGCCGCTGCCAACGCCGATGCTGCGGCCCTACATGGCCACGGGGTTGGCCGCCGTTCGGGCCGTTCAAGACCAGGGGCATGCTGCCAGCACCCAGCGGCGGATGCACAGCGCCATGCAGGAGTTGGATCTGTGGCTTAGGGAGTACGGTGGCGGGCGGGACTTGAGCAACTGCACGCCCGACCAGGTCTTGGTGTACCTGGAGCAGCACTGGTCCGTGGTCCATCGCGGGCGAAACTCGACCGGCAGGCCTAGTCCGAGTGCCGTGCTCGGGCAGCTCTCGTTTCTGTCCACTCAATTCGACTTGATAGGCCGCAGCGGGCCATACGAGGCCTCTAGCGGTGTGGGCAACCCTTGCTTGTGTGGCGACGTGACTTTGTATCGCCGAGGCTACGTACGCCAGGCTGGGTCTGCCGGGTATCAGGAGCGCTCGGCGGTGCCCCTGACCTACGCGAAGTATTGGCGCCTAGCGGTGCGCCTGTACGACCTGACCTACGCGAAGTATTGGCGCCTAGCGGTGCGCCTGTACGACCTGGCCTCCCAAGCCTCCGGCATCGCTCGGCTGGTGCTGTTGCGCGACCTGCTTTGTTTCCAGTTCATGTGGCTGACTACGTCGAGGGGTCACGACTGCGGGCGTCTGAGCTTGGGCGACTTCCGGGACGTCGCGGATCACCGGGCTCCTTACCTGGGGTTTCCCCTCCCGGTGTTATCGCCTTCGGTGCCCTACCCGCCTGAGTTCCACCTCGTGGTGTCTCAGCTCGGGACTAAGACCTATCAGGGGCGGCGCGCGCCCCCCGTGCGGTTGCACCCGCAGCCAGAGCCGGCTCTCTGCTTTGTGCGGACGCTTGCTTTGTACCTCGGCTTCTGTCGGCGTGGGGGCCACGATGTCCATGGGTACCTGTTTCGGCCGCTGGGGTACCGTCAGGACTGCTTCGTGGAGAGCGCTCTGAGCAGCGCCGCGCTGTCGCTGCGCTTGCGCCAGCATCTGCAGGGTGCCGGGTTGTACGGCGGGGAGACCTGCCACAGCTTCCGCCGCGGGGCGCTGCAGCACGCTGAAGAGGCTGGTTCTTCCCCAGCTGAGCTGCTGGTTCTCGGGCAGATGAGATCCGAGCGCACACTTGCCCGGTACCTGGACCCCCGCCGCCACCTGGAGGTTGTCGCCAACGTGGCTGAGTGACCGCACCGATGGGTGCGCTCCTCACTAACACCGTCCGTCCCGCTGGGCTGATGGCAGTTGTCTGGCGCCCGTGTCCGGAGGACCCTTGCCTGTCGTTGTTGTAGATTGGCTATGAAGGAAACATGCCTGCAGTCGCGGGTGCCTGTCAGGCGGTGTTTTGTCGAAGTGCGTGCCTGGGTCGCTGCACTCGACCTAGGCGTGGGGACCGCTGGGCTGCGCACGATTTGAGGGGTGGGTGGGTGGCCTTTTTTGAATTAAACTTGCTGGAACGTGCGCCGCGCCGAGGAGCGCTATGCGCAACGTACTTGAAATAGAGATGAGAAATGTGTAGAGAGCAAAGAAGAGGCTTAGAGTTGCGTGGAGGTTTGGTTACATCTCACACGCTCCTGAATCCGGGCGCCGTACCGCCGTACCTCAACTTCTCCAACCGAAGCGGGGAACTTCTGTAATTGTCATTAGTGTAATCTCTCCTACCGTACGCTTACTAAAGTAGTTTGGGCGACGCCTTTCCTGACGTTACAAGCGCTACCGGAATCCTCTTCTTCACGGCTGGTGTGCGTATTATCCGGTAGCCCCTCGCTTCGCCCCAACTACACCGTGGCCACACGGCACGAACCTTCACCCGCTCGGCACCTAGGTCCTCCACCGCGGCCCGCAGGGCGCTGATCGGCTCCTCCTCTACCTCGTGCCACGCCACCCAACTCGCCGAGCCCTCACCCACCTCCCGCAGCCAAACTTCCCACCCCGCGCCTGCCGCTCTGTATTTCAACCTCCACGTGTCGCCCCAGGCCAGCGCGAGCCCCACAAAACGCGACGCCGCCCAGCACCTCTCGCTGAAGGTTATCTCGCCTCCCTCGCGGCTATGGGTCCAGCTATCGACGCGCCACCTTCCCTTCGCCCCGAATGCCCGTCTGCCCAGTGCCCAGCCCGCCTGCTCGGCCTGTCGAGTTCCGGATTCCTGGGGGCATGGCGTTATGGGAGCCGCTTCAGCTAAGAGGTGCGAGGTGGTAATAGGTGTATCTAGGGCTGTAGTCCGAATCCCGAATAGCGGGGGCTGGCCCCCGGGGGCCCCTATCCCCATAAGCCCCCGACTCACGACTCAGCTCGTCTTCGCATTCCGTCAGCTCGGCCGAGGCCCGTCCCGTCATCGCTTCATACATCCTCAGGAGTCGCTGCCACGGCTCTGAATCCGCGCCCTCGACCCACCCATACAAGAAACCGCTGTGCAGCACATAGGCCCCTACCACACCCGCCGTTTCCAGGCGGTGGATCACGATAGGGTTGCGGTACCGCCGCCATCCTTCGGTTCCCTCTCTGGGCAGGGGCATGCACCACCATTGACCCCCATCTCCCCGCATAAGTTCTAACACATTCCGCTCGCCGCGAATGCCCAGATCCGGGCTGGGGGGCGGGCTGGCCGGGGGTTCCATGAAGTCGCTGCCCGGGGAGCCGCCATCCATAGCACGCGCGCCCGCCAGGATGGCCGCAAACCCCAAATATATCGCCCAAAGCCTCCAGGCCCGCCGCGCCCCTCCACGCGAATCCTGTGGCGGTGCGGATGAGGCGGGAAAAGGCCTTTTAACTCGATACCGCGGGGAGCGGCCCTGGCGCCCCTTGGTGGCCGGGTTGATGTCGGGGGCAACGGCTGGCCTCTGACCGCGCACCTTATCAGGGCCGGTCCCACCGGATATAGAGTGCCTGGATGCGGTAGCGGGGTGCCTTCGGCGCGCGGGCCCCGGCGTTGGGTACCTGCGGCCCCGGGACGCACAGGTCCGGAACGTGTGGCAGAAACCGGTGCGCTGCCACCGGGAGGGTGGGCAGCACCGCAGCCCACCATCGGGGCCAGACCGGGGCGATGAGGATGCAGTCCGGCCGGTCGTCCTGGATTTTCCGCACGACCTTGCCCATTTGGTCGAACGGGGGGTTAATCCACAGGAGCGGGGGCTCCCCGTCCTCCGGTGGGGACCAGCTTTGGGTGAAGGCGTCCACCCCTTTGGAGCCCGGGCACCAAAAGCGCGAGTAGAAAGCCGCTGGGACCTTAGTGGTGTGCGAGTCCGCAAAGCAATCGAGGCTCGGGCGCCGGCCTCTGAGCTCCGGGATCCGCAGGAGTTCCTCGTAGACCCGCGTGTTGAGGGCCCATTGTGAGCTGTCCTCGTATTTGCTCAGGGCGTCCGCGACCCGCTGGTTGGGTTCCGTGCGGGGGAACCAGACGACCTCGACCTCCAGGTCCCTGGCTGCGCAGAGCCGGTAAATGTCCGCCACGCGCTCCAGGCACGGGCCCGCGCCCTTCATGCCCATGACGCAGAAAGCGGCCGCCTGGCTGTCGGTCTGGTACTGCAGCAGGCCCCCGTCGACCAGGTCCGGAGCCCGGTGCTGGAGCCACTCGATTCCGTGCTGCAGGGTTCCCAGCTCGCGCTCCGTGCTGCTGAACTCTCCCCGCGCCATGCGCTGCATTTCTCCCGGCGAGAAGGGCGCCTGCATCGTCTCGGCGAGCTGGCCATCCGTCAGGAAAGCCGCGTACGCCCTGTCCGACGCGTCGCCTGCTAGCCTCAGCACTACACATGGCCCCCGGTGCCAGGACGCCTTGCCGTTCCGGGCCCTTAGGAGCTCTAAGAATAGCTCCGCCTGGCGTATGGCGGTCTGCGGGTCCGGCAGCGCCTCGTCCCAGTCTTCCACCCCTGCCATGGCTCGGGCCACCATACGGCTGTGGAGGGGGGCGCGGCTCACCGCCAGGGCCATCGACACGACCCGACCCGCCACCTGAGCCAACTGGCGCTTGGTGGCCTCGTTCTGCGCGGCCAGCTCCGCCACCAGCCGCTCTAGGGCAGCCACCTTCTCTGGCGGGACCTCGAAAGCTAGCCGGTCCGCGTGGACTATCATGCCCAGGAACTTGGCTGACTGCCGCGGCAGCAGCTGGCACTTGCCCAAGCTGAGGGTGAAGCCCAGGGCTGCCATGAGCGTGACAACTGCCCGACACTGGAACTTGGCCGCCTGCTTCCCCGCCGCCTCTCCCAGGTGGTCGTCGATCAGGAAAGCCCTCCGCACGCCTGCGTCCCTTACCGCTCGGAACAGCTCCTGCTTCAGGGTCGTGTAAATGTGACACGCCGGCGCCAGGCCGAAGGCCAGGTGCGGCCAGTAGTACAAACGGCCCCGCCACTCCATGGCCGTGTACTCAAACATGGACGGGTGTAGGCGGAGCTGCCAGTAGCCCGACTTGTCGTCCGTAACGTACAGGTAGTCGTCTCGCTGCAGAATGTCCGGGAGGTCCTTGAGCTGCCCGTACTTGAGCGGGCGGTATTTCATGAACGCGTTGATGTACATGGGGTTAATGCAGAGGCGCAGCTTTTTCCCGTTGTCCACGACCCGCAGACCGTTCACCACCGTGGGCGGCTGCGCGGCCTCCCAGGGGCGGATTACTCCTTGTCGCAGGCACTCCTCTATCTCGCGGGTCACGAAGTCATGGTGTTGGGTGGTGCTCGCGTGGTTGGGGAACCGTACGGGGTGCGGCCGCGGGCCACTAAACAGCTCTGCCGGGTCCCGCCCCGGGGCCGCCCTTCTCAACATGTCCTGGACGGCTAAGAGTTTCTTGGCTTGCTGCGGGGGCTCTCGCTGCCCTGGCGCGGAGACCCCTACGAAGTCCAGCTTGATGCCGTCCTCGATCATTTTTAGCAGTTTACGCCGCGTGCTGTTGACCTCGCCCTGGCCGGTGAGCACAAAAAACTCTCGCCACAGATTGCTGTGCCTTTGGAGGCGGCCGGGCCGGAAATCCGCGCGGTCCTGGAACAGCTGCTCTAGGCTGCTCTGAAAGTCTGGGTCCGGGGTCAGGTCGCGCGCCTCCGGGCTGCCTAACTGCGTCAGCATGTGCAGGGCGTCGTGCAGCTGCTCCCGTGCGATGTCACGCTCTTCCTCGGAGAGCGGGGGGAGTGCGGGGTTGAGCATGCTCTCTGGGAACTGGTTACAGTCGGGCCTCGTCCGCGGCTGCCAAGCCGAAACTTCTGCGGGCTGGTCCTCCAGCGGATCACTCGCCAGCTCCCACTCCTCCTCTGCCCCCCATAACAACGGCGGCTCGGGGTAAGGTTCAAAACCTTGGCCATTGTACCCCGCACCCCCCCCGCCCGGTTCCCTCTCGACGTCCCTCGCCTACGCCGCGCAGGTGGGGGGAGGCGCGCCACTTAAACACCACCTCGATACGGCAAACTCGCGAAATTAGACCTGGCCGCACGCACGGGTCTCAGCCCGTCCCTCCCTTGTGCGCGCGCGTGACTCCTTTAGGCTGGCCCGGCGGGTGGGGGGTCGGCGTGCAGCATGGCCTCCAGCTCGGTCACAGATGCGTGGCGCCAGTAGCAATCCGTGCGCAGGCAACCCCCACTCGTGAGTGAGTCCAGGCAGAGGGAGCGCCGGCGCGCCACGCGCCGGACTGTGCCCGGCAGCAGACCCGGCCCCAGCCTACCCCGCAGCTCGCTCATCAGGGTCGCACTTACCAGGTCCGCCACGTTCTGCCCGCCCCGGCCGCCGCCGGCGCCCCCGCGCCCCCTTCCCCAAAAACCCGCGGCGCCCGGGCCCTGGCGGCCTCCACCCGCTCCGCGTCCTGCGCCCGCCAGGGGGCCCCCGTCGGGGTGCGCCGGCCCCGCGTAGACCTGGGCGCTCCCCCCCACCGACGCCATGCTAGCGCTGCTAGTCGCCGCCGACGGGGGTGGCGCGGCCCTTGGGCCGATTGGGGCGCCGCCCCAATCTGCGCGCGGCGGGGCGGGCACCACACCCCGCCCCGAGGCTGCGCCCAGGCCGGCGAATGACTGGGCTGCCTGCGCCATGGACTCTGCTGCCTTTTGGAGCTCCGCCGCTGTCACGCCCGTGTGGCCCACGTACGGGGCCTCCTGGTTGGCGGTTTTCAACTCCTTGACCAGGCGGCGCATGTAGATCAGCTGGGCGTACCGACTCTCCAGCAGCTCGGGGAACGACAGCTCGTCGGTGAGGGCTCCGGACGCCGCCACCCGCTGGCTGAACGTCGACAGCACCCACTTGGCTCTGTCCGTGGCGAAGTCCGCCAGATCCTGGGCCTGCTGGAGCAGGCCCGCCGCCAGCCGGTTCGAGTTCATGCCATACGACAGCTGCAACCCCATGTTGCTGGCCAGGTCGTGGGTGTTCCTCCCTAGGTTAGCGGCGGGCCTGCTCCATCAGGCCCAGGATCTGGCGGACTTCGCCACGGACAGAGCCAAGTGGGTGCTGTCGACGTTCAGCCAGCGGGTGACGGTGTCCGGAGCCCTCACCGACGAGCTGTCTTTCCCCGAGCTGCTGGAGAGTCGGTACGCCCAGCTGATCTACATGCGCCGCCTGGTCAAGGAGTTGAAAACCGCCAACCAGGAGGCCCCGTACGTGGGCCACACGGGCGTGACAGCGGCGGAGCTCCAAAAGGCAGCAGAGTCCATGGCGCAGGCAGCCCAGTCATTCGCCGGCCTGGGCGCAGCCTCGGGGCGGGGTGTGGTGCCCGCCCCGCCGCGCGCAGATTGGGGCGGCGCCCCAATCGGCCCAAGGGCCGCGCCGCCCCCGTCGGCGGCGACTAGCAGCGCTAGCATGGCGTCGGTGGGGGGGAGCGCCCAGGTCTACGCGGGGCCGGCGCACCCCGACGGGGGCCCCCTGGCGGGCGCAGGACGCGGAGCGGGTGGAGGCCGCCAGGGCCCGGGCGCCGCGGGTTTTTGGGGAAGGGGGCGCGGGGGCGCCGGCGGCGGCCGGGGCGGGCAGAACGTGGCGGACCTGGTAAGTGCGACCCTGATGAGCGAGCTGCGGGGTAGGCTGGGGCCGGGTCTGCTGCCGGGCACGGTCCGGCGCGTGGCGCGCCGGCGCTCCCTCTGCCTGGACTCACTCACGAGTGGGGGTTGCCCGCGCACGGATTGCCACTGGCGCCACGCATCTGTGACCGAGCTGGAGGCCATGCTGCGCGCCGACCCCCCACCCACCGGGCCAGCCTAAAGGAGTCCCGCGCGCGCACAAGGGAGGGACGGGCTGAGACCCGTGCGTGTGGCCAGGTCTAATTTCGCGAGTTTGCCGTATCGAGGTGGTGTTTAAGTGGCGCGCCTCCCCCCACCTGCGCGGCGTAGGCGAGGGACGTCGAGAGGGAACCGGGCGGGGGGGGGGTGCGGGGTACAATGGCCAAGGTTTTGAACCTTACCCCGAGCCGCCGTTGTTATGGGGGGCAGAGGAGGAGTGGGAGCTGGCGAGTGATCCGCTGGAGGACCAGCCCGCAGAAGTTTTGGCTTGGCAGCCGCGGACGAGGCCCGACTGTAACCAGTTCCCAGAGAGCATGCTCAACCCCGCACTCCCCCCGCTCTCCGAGGAAGAGCGTGACATCGCACGGGAGCAGCTGCACGACGCCCTGCACATGCTGACGCAGTTAGGCAGCCCGGAGGCGCGCGACCTGACCCCGGACCCAGACTTTCAGAGCAGCCTAGAGCAGCTGTTCCAGGACCGGGCGGATTTCCGGCCCGGCCGCCTCCAAAGGCACAGCAATCTGTGGGCCGTGTGGGCCTGGCGGTTCTCATTCAGGGTCTCGAGGGTGCCTCCGAGGATCAGCAGGTCTTCCAGGCTCGATGGCGGCGCTGAGAAGATCTCGGTGAACAGTGCGACGAGCGCCGACAAAATGCCGAGCAACTCCAGATCGTCCGCCTCCGGGACCAGGAAGGCGCGCTGCATCTCCGCGACCCAATGCGTGGCCCTCCCCTGCCGGGCATCGATGATGTCGCAGGCCGCGACCACCGCCGGGCTCGGCTGCGGTGCCCGGGCTGGCTGCGGCGGGATGTAACCCAATGGCACGCGCAAAGGTAAGGTGGCGAGGCTCCGCGTCTCCGGGCACCCGTAAGCAGGGCCGATGGTGTACCCTTCGGTTACCGCCGGGCCGTGGTCCCCCGCCGCCTCGGTGTGGAGTCGCATCAGCCGCGGATGCCGGGGGTCGTCCATGTCCGGGGACGGGTCCTCGGGCTCTGTCGCCCCGCCGGAGGAGCCACAGCGCTCCTCCAGTTCGGTTTCCACGGCGCCTCTCGCCGCGGGTGCCGCGAGTGTCGTGGTCCTCATGAAAAGGGGGTTGGCTCCTGCCGGCGCCGGGGCGGGTCGGCTGACCAGCGGCGCACGCGATGGGTGAGCGGGCGCGCGCATGGGCGACAGGGCCGCCCTGGTGTATCCCAAGGGCGGCCGGCTGCCCTGCGCCGGGACCAGGTCGGGCGGCGGGAGCGGCGGTCCCCGAGGCGGCAACTTCAGCGAACCGCCGCCACACATTTCCGCCAGGCCCCCGTACGCTGCGAGTGGTGGGAAAGGCAGGCGTCGTTGACCGGCGTCGAACGCCTCCGGCCGGCTCATCGGTGCGCCGCCGTCGCTGAAGCGCACTTGTCGGGATAATCCGGCGACGGGCTCCCGTGCCCCGGCGAGCGTCGGCGGCGCCGGGGGCTGCCGCTCGCCGAGACCTGTGCTGAAAACCCCGCGAGCCGCCTCCCCCGGGCCCGCCTGCGCGTGCTGCGGCCCTTCTTGGTAAATCCGCGCGACTAACCCATAGCCGAGGTCGTAGCCCGCGGGCTGCTGCGCCTCTCCCTCGGAGGGGACCTCCGCGTCCAAGGTAGCGAATTCGCCCAGCACTGCGCGACGGGGGCGCTTGGGCGCCACTTCCTCCAGCGTGGGCGGCCTGCCCGCAACCCCGCGGCTGGGGTCATGCTCTTGCTGCATTGTGCGCACCGGGGTCACAGCGGGCAGGATGGGGCCGGTGTCAGCCGCGCGTAATGGACCCTGTGGCCGATGCTCGCTACCCCGGGCACGATGCCCGGTTACACTTCCGCCCTTGGGGCCTTCCGGCCCGCCTTAGCCTCGCTCGCTCCCTTTGCCCCGCCCAGATACTCGCGCATCGCCCTTCTTTCCATGCCCTCCCCGAGCTCTCCCTCCCCTTTCTCGGGCCCTGATTGGGCACGCTCTTTCCTTTTCCCGAGCCCGTCTGGGTACGCGCCTCGCCTTGCCGGGCCCCGCTTTGGGCGCCCGCGTCTCCCCCCCCCAGGGCCACCTTGGGCGCGCGCCTTCACCACGCCGGGCACCGCTTGTGTCTCGCTTTCCCCTTCCCGGACCCCGCATGGGCGCGCGCCTCCCTCTCTCCGGGCCCCGCTTGGGCTTCGCTTTCGCTACCCTGGGCTCGCTTGGGCGCGCGCCTTCTCCTCCCCGGTCCTTGCATGGACGCGCGCCTCCCCTTCCCCGGGCCCCGCATGGGCGCGCGCCTCCTTCTCCTCGGGCCCCGCTTGGGCTACGCTTTCGCTACCCTGGGCCCGCTTGGGCGCGCGTCTTCTCCTCCCCGGTCCTTGCATGGACGCACGCCTCCCCTTCCCCGGGCCCCGCTCGGGCTGCGCTTTCCCCCCCTCCGGGCCCCGCTCGGGCGCGCGCCTTTCCCTCTCCGGCCCTGCTTGGTCTGGGCTTGCCCCTTCCCGGGCCCCGCTTGGGCGCGCGCCTTCGCCTCCCAAGCCCGCTTGGGCCCCGCTTACCCCCCCCCGGGCCCCGCTTGGGCGCGCGCCTTCCCCTCCCGGGCCAGCTTGGGCCGCGCTTACTCCCCCCCCCGGGCCCCGCTTGGGCGCGCGCCTTCCCCTCCCCCGCCCGCTTGGGCCGCGCTTACCCCCCCCCCCCGGGCCCCGCTTGGGCGCGAGCTTTTCCCCCCCCCGGGCCCGCTTGGGCGCGCGCCTCCCCTCCCCTGGCCCCGCTAATGGGCGTGCGCCTTCGCCTCCCCGGTCCCGCTTGGGCCGCCCTTCCCCTCCTCCGTGCCCCGCTCGGGCGTGCGCTTAGGTCTTGCCGAGCTTCGCGAGAGGACTCGTTTCCTTCACCCGGGTCCCTTAGGGGCGCACGCAGAGAAAGTGAGACCGCTAACCAACCCCCTGCCCGTCCGTCGGCCTGTAGCCCTTCTGACCTGGGCGTCGCGCGCGCCTTCACGGTCTCTGGCGCCTTGTGGCTCGAGGCGTCTTTCTTCCGATGACCGATGGATGGCTGGGCCGGCGGGGCGCTCGTTCTCGGTGCCTGGCGGCGGCGGCTCTTTGTCGTCGACACCACAAACCAAATCGACCTGCTTACACAGAAAAGCGGGCCAGACCGGGAGCTTCAAGAAACGCCAAAAAACGCCACTAAGCCGCGATGCCCCTAGGGTGATGCTCCAGCCCGCGCAAACGCTTCACGGCCAAGCCCTTCCCTTGCCCAGTGGATGCGGGAGCCACTAGGAAAACTCTAAATAAGGCCGACAAAGCGAAGGTCCTAACTATTTTCTAGGAGCGGAAGCGGAGCTTGCGGCCCGGGCCGCGACCGGGCCCGGGCGCGTCGGCGTGCGGGGACCAAAGACGTTTCCCGCGCATTTGATCACCTGATAAATCCAACCGAACGGATGGGGCCTGCAGGGACTGAGCACCCCAAACACACCGCGGCTAGCCGCGCGCGCCCGAATCGGGCGGCGAGGTCAAACGCGGCTCTGCACCTGAATCCCTCCCTGCACTCACCTCTGTGGCAGCCATCAGGAAGAGAAGAAATCCAGGTCCTCAGGTCTTGGTTGTCGGCGGCCTTGGTCACTTCAGTCTCCTTTTTTGAATTAAACTTGCTGGAACGTGCGCCGCGCCGAGGAGCGCTATGCGCAACGTACTTGAAATAGAGATGAGAAATGTGTAGAGAGCAAAGAAGAGGCTTAGAGTTGCGTGGAGGTTTGGTTACATCTCGCGCGCTCCTGAATCCGGGCGCCGTACCGCCGTACCTCAACTTCTCCAACCGAAGCGGGGAACTTCTGTAATTGTCAGTAATAAGGGAGCATGCCGTCAGACCGACCGTTCCTCGAGCGACCGATCGAGATGTAACATAATCATACTACTATTTTGATTTGATCATTTTAACGTATATATATGATAAATGTATTTCTGGATTAGGGGACGAACGTACCCGGGTCCCGTTAACCGTCGCGACGCAAATCCTCACGTGAACACTGTTGCAACGACCCAAATGCAAGTATAAGACGACATAATGCATGTTTTGGTGGTGCAATGGAGGCGCTTCCGGACATGATTTGGGGTCGGACGTAGTTGCACACCACAGGGGCTCCGACGGAACAGGTCTGTATTCGCAGTTCTGCTTGTTTACTTCGTATTCGTGTTTGGGTATGTATCCTGGGGTATGTACATATATATATGACATGTCATTGGAGGACATCAGCCAGCTGGTCCTTTTCCGATGTACATCTGCACTGTTTCACACAGATGAGGGCTGCTTTTTCATTAATTATTCGCATGGCTCCCTGCTTACGTAGTGCACGGCATGCTAGGATGAACAGTCCGTCTGCGACTGTACGGGGAGCGAGCAGCTTAATTGCTGGTCCCCCTTGTAACGATCGCTTCATCGATTCCTACGTAGTTTCGCGGATACGCATGTGCGCTATCCGTCCGCCCGCAGGGCAGGGGAGGGGTTTGGGCAGGGCAGGGTTTTGGGCAGGGCAGGGGAGCCTCCACGTACAGTGCATTTTCCCAGTAGCATGGAGGAAAGGTGTTGGACTGGAATGTGCGTGGTGCCGGCGGGGCCGCGGTGGACTCGGAGCTTGATCGCCGTGGAATCACGCAGCCGAGCACAACTCAACAGTGAATTTGGGGACCTTTTAAGTAACGAACAGCGGTCGTCCCTTCCTGATATCCTGGAACAATTGAAATGAACACCGCCGTGAACGAACAAAACCGCACACAAATGCAGGTAAGGAACCAACAACGCCCCAGGCACGCCCCGGCCACCTGATCAGGTCTGCGACGCACGGCATGCGTGGGGTAGATAGAACTATTATTATTATTGCTACATCGATGTATGTCCACTCAACCTGGCAGAAATATGTTAAGGGGGCCGCACTCTGAGGTCTGCAAAATGTCAACGGCCGGAACCTCAATCGATCATCTATCACCATCCACCAGTGCATCTGCTGTGACGAGAGCCATCCAGCACATACGTACCGCACACAAACGTACGCCAGCAACGGAACCCAGCATGCACCCTCGCTAGCTCGATTTGACGGGTCCATCATCTGAATATTTGCGGCCCCAGGAGCTCACGCGTGGGCGCAATTTGTGTGGTGAGCGAGGCCGCCGCTTCATCGCAGACCATATATAAGAAGCCTGCCCGGCTGATACATTTATGTGTATGGCTTTCTACGGCGGGAAGGCGCCGCGAATCATCGTCCGATCGATCGATCACGAGCATGCACTGTGCGACCGCAAGCCGCTCAAGCGGTTCCTTATGCAACTTATCATCAAAATTCCAACGCCAACGGTGATACGAGCAGAAACGCCGTATGCATATGTACGATCGATGATTCGGGTGACCCCAAGCCATAGAAATATACAGCAGGGCTCCGCTGCCACTGATAATGGCAGATTTTTGGCAACCGACGTACGTACAGTCGGTACTTAAACTACGACTAGTCAAACTCAGACAAACATTATGGGAACCGAAAACGAATGAGGACGTGGCGGAACTAGATACGGTGGCGGAACTAAATAAATATTTACGGAAGTATGTACACACATCCGTCTATCCGTCCGTGCGCACGGCATCTTCCATCCGTCTCAGTAGTGTGACCTGGGCGGTTATGGGTGTGCTTCTTGTTAAACACATCCGTCCTCCAGCGTATGTACATTCGTATGTTCAGAGACATCGAATATACGTATATATCCTCCAGCGTCTGTACATTATTCGTACGTCCATCTAGCTACGTAGTCCATCCCTGATGATGACCAGCTACCCTCGCTCATCCCCATCCGCATTATTATTACATGATGCGCTAATTTCACTGAGGCAGCGGCCAGCCGAAACGGGACGCGTACACAGCAGCCACCCGGGCGATATCATCCTGTGATAAAGCCCTGTTGTACAACAGTATTACAGCGACCTTCCCGTTGAGAAATATTCTAATTCTTCCTGGGTAAACAAGTGGGTCGCCGCCGATTGCGAAAGCATCCGGGTCTAGGCCACACGGCTTGATCGGCAGCTGCTTCCATGATTGGGTCGCAGTCCGCCCAAAGCGGTAGTATGACGCCGCAGTCGCGCCCTCGTGCCGTACCAGCGCCTCCATCGTCCACTGCCCTACCGGCGGCGCAGGAACCTGTTCCTCACTGATATCCATCGCGAATGGTGTTGCATATGAGAACGTGAATCTCCGCTGTGTGCTCCAGTACAGCTCGCGGTCTACGTCGCCGGTCTGGTTGCGGCTGAGGGTCATGAGTATTTGCTCGTTACCGCTGTAGGCGTTAACCTCAAGCCTGCCAATCCAAACAGCAGTGAAGGCGCTGGCAGGTGTGCCTATCCAAGTGGACGGCAAGTTGCCGTCAGCGACACCGATGCAGCTGGCGCCGTCAAAGGTGATGCCGTCAGCAATCGTGTTGTTGCTGTCCCTGCTAAGGGAGCAGTTGCCCTGGAAGTTCAAGACAGTCGGCGAGGAGCTGCTGCCTCGCATGCTGAGCCAGCCCGTGACAGAGGGCCGGGGGGAGGAGTAAAGGGGGGTGAGGGGGAAGAGGATGACGCCGCTGTAGGCATCGAAGGCGAGAACCTCCGGGCTCAGGTCATCTGGTAGGCGTGTGCGGCCAGGGGCTGAAGAGGCTGCACGCAGAGGATGGGTGCAGGCCAGAGGGAGGGCGTGCATGGGTCATTGGTCGGTTGCACAGCCATAGAGAGAGGCATACATGCGCCTAATAATGCGACTGCAATGTGAACCCTAGGTACCCTTGGGGCGGGTATGTATGTGTGGCTGGGCGACGAATTTGAGTCACTTGCTTGTCACGTAAGCGCTGTATGTCGAATGTGTCAGCTAGCCAATCGAATACAGTTCACGCATCGCGAATGCTTGCAGGTAGGGTATCCGCCAGTCAGGGCGCTCGCGCTCAGAAGGGCAGCAGGAGTGTCGCATGGGAGGCAACAACCGGCGCACCAGGCGTTGTGACGAATAACTAGTATAATAACCGCCATGCTTGACTAACGCCATTGCAGTGCATGTGGTGAAATGACTCTTAGTTCAGCATATCTGAGCAGGCCAAACTAACAAGCACACGAACATGTATGCGTGGAGAACTCTATTTAAGGTCCGTCGATCGCTCGGTCACTCCGTCTACTCCGTCAAGAGCCAAAGGCAAGCTTCACGTCAGCTGCGCAAAATCAACAAACAGACGAAGTGAAGCATGTATATATGTAATAAGCAGCAGGTGCACGCAGTAGTGCTGACCTGAACGAACGGTTGCGCTAGTATGCACGCACGCACACATACACATCATGGTGCTTCCAGGTAGGTGCCCCATCCATGCACGCAGGTGTCCCATCCATGAGTCAATCTTACGAAAGCTCTCGAGCGCGAACGTCCAGGCGCTGCTTGTGCGAGTCAGCACAGTCCTGCTGTCGTCGGTGGTGACGAGGGAAGCCATCAGTGCAGAGGGGCCTTCGTAGTTCCTAGCGCGGATGGTGAGCATGTTGGAGCCCTTGGCGAGGGTAACATTGAACGTGCCTGGAAGCGACCCGCGGAAACCCCAGCCCCAGACGACCGTTCCAATTTTCGCTCCGTTGAGGAAAACGTCGGCCGCATCGTCGACAATGACGGTCAGCACAGCCTTCGTGCCGTCAGATGACACAGTGAATGTCGTCGTGAAGTAGGCCGCAATGTCAGTGGCGGAGCCTGACTGCGCTCCGGCATGGTACCAGATTAACTTGGCCAGAGGGTCAGAAAATGGCTTGCCGGGGCCAATGTTCGTGCTTCCCCACATGGATGTTGGGGTGGCTGCCAGCTCAACAGCACCTGTCACGGGTGCGTAGATAGGTGCACATGGACACGGGATTCGTTTGTGTGCACGCAGTGGCGTCAGGTAATTGGTAACGTGCGATGTGTGGTATGTATGGTTGTTGCTAGATAGTTGGCATCTACCAACGTGTGTATGTATGTGTGCGTGGCCGGAAGCAAGGAAGGGTCTGTACCGATGGCGGCAGCGGCTGGGCGGTGCCCGTAACCACACCGAACCGCATCTGCATTAGATAATATATATGGGGCGGGGCTGTGTCGACAAAAAAGCGTCAGCATAGATAGATAGATAGATGGATAGATAGATAGGCCCTATATATATAGGTAGGGATACCCTATATATGTATATAGAGGTAGATAGACCCTGTATACCCGTATATATAAACGTGGATATGTATAGATAGATATATATATAGATAGATAGATATACCCTACATACCCTATAAACCCTATATAAACCCTATAAACCCCAATATATGTAGACCCTATATATAGACCCTACAACCCCTATATATATCGACACCCTACAGCGGGACGGATCTGAATGTCACACGTGTGATCGGACGCGGATCAGACACAAGTGGATCAGACACAAATTGACACGACCGGGTGCGTGTACACGCCACCCTGCCGTGCTTGCTGATTAACATTAATGGCCAAGACGGCCACACGCGATCGACCTGGCGTCAATTATCATCTGCTTCATTCCCAAGGTCGAAGTCATACATTATGTACTGGCCGAAAGCTAGCCCCGTTCGACCTTTATTACCTACATACCTGGCGACTGGCCGAATGGATTATCGGCCACACGTGTGAAGGTTGACCACGCTTCCGCAGCAGTTGATGGCACGCAGCACGGAAAGCGGTTGCTGCACCCCTTGTAGGCATCATTGTAGCCGGCCTGCGTGCAGCAGACCATCCGGTGCGGTGCGGTAAAGCAAGTATGGGTGCGCGCGTGTACGTAACAGTGATCAAATATCATCTATAGATGGATGGCGACACAATGTTGACAACTCTAAACCCTAAACCCATGCCCCGGGCTCGTGCATGGTGGGTCGAAGTACCTAATAATCAATCACTACATCATGCACGCACATTCCACACTACTCGCAGTGACTGGATGGGATCTCACCGTGAAGACGCCCCCCAGTCGCTTGCAAATGGCTTGTCTGGTGTATGTGCCGCCTATGATCAGGGACATCTCCAAGGCGCTGTATGTCAGACCGTGCCAGCCTGCATTAAATACATTATTGCGGTTGCAAATCGGGAAGGCGTCCGTCTTTATTTGGTTTATTAGCAGATAGGCGCGCAACAGGTCGAGCTCGTCTGATTATGTAGCTATTAATTGCTTGTAAGCTACTACATAAGCGTAGTAACCATCTGGTACATCTGGATGGGTGAAACCATCTGGATGGATGACCGACTGCGCTATGTACCGAACCTTCTGGCCGACTGTGAAGTCGTTGATGAGCGAGGGGCTTGAGGCGTCCCCAGGACGTAGGATCCGCTTGAGTATTGACCGCCTTTTAGGTTCCTGGCAGGTAGGTAGGCAGAACCCCGAGCTCAACTAGCCCCTCGCTCGCGACGTCCAATTATTGGCTCGTCGGTACATACCGACCTGGGTTGCGTGTTGAAGCGCCAATGCAGCACCGTCCAGAGCCACAGCCAGGATACGCCGCGTTGGCGCCCGCCTGCAAACACGTACAACCGTACGTATGAACAACCGCCGCGGTAAGCAGGCCGGGGGGCTTGATGCATGCGGTCAGGGCGGCGGACGGCCCCCAGGCACATACACAAGTGTGTGTATTCTATTTGTGGTCAGTATATTGACAATTATAATACATAACAATACAAGATAATGTAGGTAGTATAACGTATTGTAAAAAAATATCATGAATTATCATGCATGTAGCATAACTTGTAACATAATATAGTATATAATAACATAATTAAAAAAATAAGAGAGAGAAGCGCCCACAAATAATCAACATAAAAAACGCCGCGGCGGCTCGTTGCTCGGCTATCTAGGCTTAATTTCGTTGCTTGCATGGGCTGAGACGCTGCCTGGCCTATCCACCTGCTGTGAGCGATGGGCCCGCAATCCAACAACATCGATTTTTAGTGAGCACACGCATACACACATCCAGCTGTCTAGGGCCCAGTCACTGCCCCCCGTCACGCGGCTTCCCGTTGCATTCGCTGGTACGTAGGGTTCACTAAGGCTTACATATATATCAGGTAATAAATAGTAAATGTGTACGGTATGCATGAAAAAATGCATATCCACCGAACTTGGCCATTCCCTACGGCATCGAGTCTGTGACCATCGCCGGTTCGATCCGGGTCGGGATAGAATGGTTGAGAATTGGGGAGTCCCGCTTGAACAGCCCGGCTCTTCAGTCGGGTCCGAGTCTGCCCCCGGTACAAGTGGCCTTGCGCCACGGTTAAAGGATAGCCCGAGATCGCGAGATGTGTGCGTCAAACGGGTCGGGCCAATGGGTCCGGCCACACACCAGGGAACGGTTTCGGGGGCCTGATAACACGGATAGGGGCCGCAGGCGAATACCTGTGTGAACAAAATAGTGGTGACCGACCAATGTCGACTCCCAACCCTTACATCGGCTGTCCCTGTAACACACGCTTGGGCTTATTAGCGGTCCAGGAGTAAAATCTTCTTTCTTTCTTTAAACATGCATATACTCCAGCACGGTATATATATGGAGTATGGTATATATATACAGCTAGGGGAAATAATATGTATGTCGGCGCGCTCGCACACATTGCTTTCGTACCGTGAAGACACCGCCAGCATCGACGCACGCGGCGCTTTCGGATAAGCCCCTGGACTCAATCATGTACATCTCGAAGAAGTCAAACCAGTAGGCCCTCCAGGTCGCTTCATTCGTGCGTGCAAAAACAAAAACCAGGATAACGTGGAACACGCACGCAGCAGACATTAGGCAGTGAGCGAACACATGCATGTACATATATACATACATCATGTGTACAAGCCTTGCGTATTGGGAACGGGAGGCGGGTCCAGCAGGCAAATATAAGAAGATAGACCAGCTACGTACCATGCAGGGATGCGCAGCACATACAGCACTACTGAATCCAGGCAGCAGATGAACCAACGTGCATGCAGCAGGAACGAAGACGCAAGCCGTTTATCGATTTGTACGTACCTGCTTTGCCACAGACGCTGATGGAAACGACTGGTGTGCAGTACGTCATCAGGTAGTTGAGCGAGGCCGGCCAGGCAATCCAGCTGCCTGTCCATTCCGAGCCGGTCCAGCGATAGACACTGACATCCTCCCAGGGGGTGGCACTGTCGGAGCTGCAGTTCGCCAGGTTCTGCTGCTGCAGCACCAGGTACTGTCTGTATCCCAGCGACAGCGTCGTCTGGAACTCGACGTACAAGAGTGGCGACGAGTACCCCGACAATCGACATCTCAGGTTGAGGGCCGACACACCGCTGGAGCGGCTGCCGTCCTGGTACTCAAACACGAACCGGAAGTTGGCGTTGATGCTGCCATTGGTACACATATAGGGGCAGGAGGACGTCTTGTTCACACACACGTTGTTCGCTGCCATGTTGGTGGTGCCAACCTGCCCGCACTGCGCCAAGATGCCCCTCACTGGTGGGTCACCTGTGTGGCGTGTGACATGGGTCGATGGGGCGGTGGCGGGCGCATTAACTATCTACGTACTGACGTGCAGCATGCAGGGGACACGCAGCTGCAGCACATAGATCCTAATTCATTCATCCGTAATAGTAATGACGACCAGCATGCATGTATGTGGGACGGGTGCCCCCAGCCACCCCGTAGATAGCTAGAATTACTGCTGCCGCTGCCATGTGTGTCCATGTTGCGCTGGTCTAGCTGGACGCTCACTGTCCGTGTGTGGCCAACTGCAGCTATGGTATATATATGTGTGTGTATATATGTGTATATATAATATATGTAGGGTTTAGGGTATTATGTATAATATATATCACAATCATACGGTCAATAGCGGGTCAAAGCAAAGCGCTGCGGTCTCCATGCATGTACCGAGGTCAACTTTATTACTTCAAACCACCACCCAACTTGTCGCGCGCTTCATTCTTTGCAAGAGGTGCCGCTGCGTGTTGAATACTCGCATCATGAGGAACGGGAGGCGCTTGCTGAATTGAACATTTTGATTTGTCTTCACACATGACCGCTTCGGGTTGCCGCCGAGCGACTTGGAGGTAGGTCCCGAGCTTGAGACTTGGTTTGTCATTTAGCAATGCATACAGTACGTTTTGCCCTTCAAAGCAGGCACGACTGCTCTACACCTTTGCAGAGGCGCAGCCAAAACGACGGACGATGGGGCAACTTGCTGCGCTAGCTGCGCATTTGCTTCTCCAGCGGCGGACGCTTTGCTTGGCGATCAGCGTTATCACACAGGATCAAGCTTGTTTCGTCAGCAATGGTACATACAGACGGTACATTGCAGGACCACAAGAAGTTCCGTTTGGTTCGAGTGTTGACATCGGGTACATCGAGCTCACAGGACGGGAATCCCATGTATGACGGACGACATGGCCCATCACGGGGTCCCCGCTGGATGGGCCATGTGTACCGAGATCCTTGTACGACCCGATTGTGTTGGATGACCTGCATGTGAAACTCGTCGCGACCACGTGTGCGCACTCTGTTTTCAACTATTTGAACACCGCTGTCGCCCCATCCACGCCTTCATCGTATCAATAGGCGACTGCGCCAAAATAGCCAAAACACTAACTATAATTCACACTATGTCATCTTTACCCGTAACCCGCACAGAAAGCTGCAAAGTTTGTATAATATGGATGTATCGATAACAACGGGCCTGTACGGATTGTATGTGGAGGGCACCACCCTGTTTCCGGCGGCGTTGAGGTAGCCAACACACACCCGCCCCTTTGGTAGCACTACACGAACCCAATCAAGCAACCTAAAGATTGTATAAAGATAACATGCAAGAAAACATGTGATACATCGGAGACACGAAGCTTATCATAGACGAGATACAAACTGACCTGTAGGATTAAGGAAAGGTGTTGGTGGTCTTGGTGAGGGTGGTGGTGGCGGTGGTGGTGATGGTGGTCTTGGGGGAGGGGGTCCTGGCAGTGGTGGCGGGGATTGCGGCGGGTTGGGTGGAGATGGTGGTCTTGGTGAGGGTGGTGGCGGTGGTGGTGATGGTGGTCTTGGGGGAGGGGGTCCTGGCAGTGGTGGCGGGGATTGCGGTGGGTTGGGTGGAGATGGTGGTCTTGGTGAGGGTGGTGGCGGTGGTGGTGGTGGTGGTGATGGTGGTCTTGGAGGAGGGGGTCCTGGCAGTGGTGGCGGGGATTGCGGCGGGTTGGGTGGAGATGGTGGTCTTGGTGAGGGTGGTGGCGGTGGTGGTGGTGGTGGTGATGGTGGTCTTGGAGGAGGGGGTCCTGGCAGTGGTGGCGGGGATTGCGGTGGGTTGGGTGGAGATGGTGGTCTTGGTGAGGGTGGTGGCGGTGGTGGTGGTGGTGATGGTGGTCTTGGAGGAGAGGGTCCTGGCAGTGGTGGCGGGGATTGCGGTGGGTTGGGTGGAGATGATTGTCTTGGTGAGGGTGGTGACGGTGGTGGTGGTGGTGGTGATGGTGGTCTTGGAGGAGGGGGTCCTGGCAGTGGTGGCGGGGATTGCGGCGGGTTGGGTGGAGATGGTGGTCTTGGTGAGGGTGGTGATGGTGGTGGTGGTGGTGGTGGTTGTAGTGGTGGTGAGGATGGTCTTGGGGGAGGGGGTCCTGCTGGCAATGTAGGAGAGGATGACAGTGGATCGGGTGTAGATGGTGGTCTTTGTGAAGGTGGTGGGGTCGAGGAAAGTGAGGGTGATGTTGGGAGAGAGGGTCCTGGCAGTGAAGGAGGGGATGACAGCAGGTTGGTTGGAGATGGTGGTCTTGGTGAAGGAGGTTTAGGTGACGTCCCCCCAATAATGACTCCAAGATCATCAGCAGGACTTGGCGTGTTCTTAGGAGAAGGCTCAGGTCCGTCAGGACTTGGACTTGGATCCAGGCCAGGGCTGGGATCAGTATCAGACCGATCAGGACTTGGACTTGGATCCAGGCCAGGGCTGGGATCAGTATCAGACCGATCAGGACTTGGACTTGGATCCAGGTCAGGGCTGGGATTACTGGGATCAGGATCAGGCTCAGAATCATCTGGACTTTCGGGATCTTGAGGCTCGGAGTTCACACACGGCCAGACTCTTCCCACACCAGGCAACAGCAACTTGAAGAAGGGTACGAGAAACCTCGGACACGGGTCCAGTGTCAGTGGAAACGGAAGCTCGGGTAAAGGATCAGGGAATTTTGGAATAGGTAACTCAGGATCAGGTATCACAGGAATAGGGAGTTCAGGGTTGACACAAGGCCAAACCATGAAATTGCCAGGCAAAACTTCCTTCAGTATTGGTACCAACCAGTCTGGGCATGGGGTGGGCACCCTCGGATAAGGTTCTGGAGTTTCTGGATCGGGTCCTGGTCCTGGATCGGGTGTTGGTCCTGGATCGGGTCCTGGTCCTGGATTGGGTGTTGGTCCTGGATTGGGTGTGGGTCCTGGATTGGGTGTTGGTCCTGGATCGGGTCCTGGTCCTGGACCGGGTCCTGGTCCTGGATGGGGTCCTGGTCCTGGAGTGGGTCCTGGTCCTGGATCGGGTGTTGGTCCTGGATCGGGTCCTGGTCCTGGATTGGGTGTTGGTCCTGGATTGGGTGTTGGTCCTGCTGGATCGGGTCCTGGTCCTGGATCGGGTGTTGGTCCTGGATCGGGTGTTGGTCCTGGATTGGGTGTTGGTCCTGGATCGGGTCCTGGTCCTGGACCGGGTCCTGGTCCTGGATGGGGTCCTGGTCCTGGAGTGGGTCCTGGTCCTGGTCCTGGACCTGGATTTGGTGAGACGGAGGGTGGAGGAGGAGACAATCTGTCCGGTGGAAGCAGTGGCAGAGTGGGAGGTTGCTGGTATGGTGGTGGCTGTGGTACCAGTGGCGGTGTAGGGGGGTTGGGGCTTGTTGGAGGTGAAAGGGGCAGTTTGCAGTCCATCAGAAACCGCCGATGAAGGCCGCCGCCGCCGCCGCCGCTGTCACATCCAAGAGGCAAATAAAAAAATTGGAGCTGATTATCCTCATCGCAAAGCTTGGTTGTAAAGCCACTGTCGACAGACCCTGAGCGTGACTCCAGACACTGTCGCTTCTTGGGTTGGCAGTCCTCCCCTATCTTGTCGTCATGGTCTCCCAGCAGTGTCCTTGGGACGAGCATGTACACCCCCCTGCACCAACAAACAAGAAAGGACGGACAGAGAGCTAATAAATGATTTCATGCAGACAGTACAAGTATCACTACGGAATGACATCACTGAATTCCACTTGATCCAGTTAATCCAGTACTACTTGATTGTTTCCACAATTCAGCGCCACTGCATATATAGCCATCCGCCTTCGATATCACCTTGTTAGAGAACATACGTTGCATGCGAATTTGACGGGCAGCAACGGGGTTGATGGCAGGAACGGGGTTGATGGGCAGCAACGAAATGATACAGCGGGGATGCAGCTACATACAGCTCGTTGTTCAAACCTAACCGTCCATGGTGTGGCACACGTACCATTATTATCCCTTACTTCATTCATTGCATCGTGTGAAGGGTGGGAAATAAACAAACTCGTTTGCCAACTAACTGGCCAAGATAGGAAATGAAAGACCTGTGTGGAGCAGGCCCATGTGTGTTATCTATCACTGTATGCCGTTGCCTGTCGTTTCCGAGGTGTCATTATTCCAATAATGCACGGCAAACGTATGTGCTTACCGTTCCTGGTAGGAATTTGCAAAAACAGCAAACTGCGTTTTGTCACGCTGACCACAGTCCATCAGCGACAAGGTGTTGTCGGTCGGAACGGCGGGTGTTTGCACCACGCCCAGGCACCAGCCATTATACAAGATCGTGTAAAGATGTCCCTTGATGTCATCTGGGGCTGCATGCATGTGTCATCATCAGTTTTCCATCCGCGCAATCGAAATGTCAAAATTAGAAACAGTAATGAGAAGGAATGTATAGGGCAAACATGCATACATGCTATGCATTACGAGTCGACGGCAATTGATTGCATCTGGGTTCACGTTTGTATGGATGGTTGTGCACCAGCATCGATCTTCAATTGTATTCGGAACGTAATGGGCATGGGTGTTTGCACCTTGCTTCAAATCTGCTGGGTGGGGTACGTAGTGTGAAAGCAAGCAAGTTGGCCTGGCTGTGTGCGTGAGTGCAGACCTATCTACCAGACTAATGCATGGTTAGGCCCACTCTGCACTCTCTGCCAACCAGCTCTGAGTCCGTTGCATATTGCATACGCCGATCTCTTACCTTTCTCCTCCTTGATGGTAAACGTGGTGCAAGTACTGCTATCACGAGGGACGCGCTTTACTTGGAAGTCGGATGAGGTGCCTGAGCGCGTGACTGCGATGCAATGACCTCCAGAGAGACCGATCGCAGACTGCTGGACTAATTGACGATTAGCATCTACGAAGGTCTGCATGCGAGCAAGCAAATAAATAGGTTGGCTCTTGAATGCACCGTTTATTTCTAGGGAAACCTGGGCATGTGCCTGTATATGTAAGTATATATACGTATACGCTGCATAGTGACAAGCGGGTGTAACAAATAAAGTGGGGCGAGATAGATGTCGGCCTTGACTACTAATAGATCGTCGGAGGCAGCACGGCAGGCCGCGAGCAAGGTCTCCTTGGCCGGAGAGGACGGGCCAGTGGAAGGTAGGTGTGGAGCGAGGTAGGTGTGGGTGGTGACGGAAGCCTCAGCAGTAGTGGCAGCGCAGGTGTTGACCGAGCCGCCGTACGTATTGAGACGGGGGCGGGGCACCCGGCCCGCTTGGATGATTGGCGAGGTGGGCGGTGTAGGTGATGAGGGTGCCACAGTGTGGGCATACATGCAAGTCGGAGAGGTAGCTGGGGAGTGGGGGAGGGGGCCGGTGTGCACGACGTCGCGTGGGCGCTCTTGTCCCAGCCAGTAGGACGCGTTGGCCGCATGCAGCGAGGCAGGGCGGCATAGGGGCTGGTAGACATGATGACATGCTGACATGATGCCCAAGAGGCAGAGTGGAGAACCGGTGGCAGGCGCGGTGGCGGTCGTACTGCGAGTGGATGAGCTCGCTTCCGGGCGGCTTTCAGGCACGAGCATAGGAGTTGGTGGCAGGAGATTGTAGAGTGTATGTGGCTCCGGCGGTCCAGTGGAGGTGGGGTTGTGGGGCGCCATTGGGCAGGTGGGCGGGTGCGACGCAATGTGCTTGTTGATAAACCTTGCTAGCTAGGACGGACAAACAGCCAGCAGCAAATAAATATGCGCATGAACGCGCGCACCTGAAGACGCTGGGGTATACGGTAGGAGGGGTTGAGATCTGTCCTCAGTGTGCCCTTGAAGTGGCCCATGACCACCACCGACCAACGCTGCGGTCTTGCCACCGACGGCATCGTACTTGTCTTCACGTCCTTTCCATGAACTATGAAGGTGAAATTGGCATCTCGACCAGGTGTAATCAGCTCGATGCGCTCCACATTGTTTTCTTTATCTGCAGGCATGCATTCACATACATACAACAAACATGCTTGCTTGCTTAGGAGCGATCGATCGATAGATAGAGTCGGATTAGTCGGGTTGTCCAACATCATGACAATTACGTATGTACGGTTCGTTGATCGATACACTCTACATGTCGTTAATGCCTTCTGTGAATGCCTTCTTGCGATGCTGAGCGCGCAGTGTGTCCAAGAGGCGAGGTCATACAATGTGCATGCGTGGATGGGTGGGAATGAATGAATGAAGTGACCCCGGGACTCATAATAACCTGTTGCATGGGCATTCACAACGCTACACATCGATTTGGGAAGGTATTAGGATTGCGTGGGCGGGTGCAGAAATGCACAAATCAAGACACGTCCAGCAGCGTGTCATATCGGCATGCCTGCTGCTTGAAGCTAATACCTTTTCAGGTAGGCAAGCTGACAGGCACGACCACTTACGTACCCGGTCGATCTTGTATAGGGGACCCTCCATTTACAGAATACCCGAAGTCGAGGTCATTGATTAACAGATTCCGTTTATCCTGTGGGCCTTCAACCGTCGATACATCAGCTGGATAGTCGTGCCATACGAGAGCCGCATATATTGGCCTGCATATGTACGCATGCAGATGAGGATAAACAGGACCGCAATGCATCCAGCACCATTCCTCAGCAGGTGTATGTTACTGGTACTGAGGATAGCGGCTGATGTCGCAATTTTATGATCTACCTCATTCCTTAGAACGGCTACACTCTCTATCTACTCTAGCTACCTGCTGCACCGGTGCTGCGGTTCGTTGGATGTTGACGGGTGACCTAGGTACCTAGATAGGTCACCCGTCAACATCCAACGAACCGCGCGCCACAACCTACGCTGTTCCGTCTATGTCCTGGAAATCAACTACGCGTTCACCGGCCAACCCGCTAATAATAGTGACAGTAGTGCGTGATTGAGAATCAAGTAAGTGAATCAGCAGCAGGCAAGCAAGTTGAGCAAGAGAGCAGCGAGCGAGCAGACACACACGACACAAACAGCCCAGCAAGCTTGCATATGTGTTGACATATATTACTGTCACGCATATAGTCGTCAAATGAATGAAGTCGCCACAGTGTACACAGTGTAGATAGGCCATACAAGAAAGTCCAGACAGCAGATTGCCAGCAGCATCACAGCGCGGATTATTACACACCCTGAGCCAGTCGCCCTGATGCCACATAAGTAATGCCGATCGTTGGTACTTGAAGAACCAAGCTCTGCAACTTGGATTCTTCTATTGATGATATTGTTGTCGCCGTTCCACAGAGGCAAAGAGTTGCCCAGATTGAAGCGGCCCCAACCCTTCATGTGCGTGCAAGTAGTGCAAGGCACACCAAGGCAGGGATACAAGATCGATGGAGGTAGGGTTAGTAGGGTAGGCATACCCCTGCTGTAAACCCCTTTCACTTCTAATTGAATCTCACCTGCAACATCCTGCATAAAATTACGCACTACATCTACACCTGCAAAAACCTATTATAGATTTATTGTACCGCATTGTATCTCAACAGTCATCATTACCACTCAAGCAACCGCCTTATTCAGCAGTTGTCATACATTGTACGGCCCGCAACCATAAGAGGTGCGCAATGCGCTTCTCACTATCTCTGCGGCAACTAACTCACCTACCACTTCAAAATACGCGCACCTGATATCTGTCTGGGCTGGGACCAAGTTTTTTCCCTGTCGACCTTGCACGACTCCCCTGCATTTATTATGTTTACAGCAAACGACACGCACTACGCATAATTGTACACGCCATGTATACATACGTTGTTGTCCTCCTTGCTCATCAACCATGCATGCGACGACGTCAAAGATCAGGAAGGTTTCTTCCTACGTTTCTGCTCTGTATATAATCCTACATGTCCGCCCCTCGCTTTTCGGATTTATTTGCATAATGAATGCAACAGTAAGGAAACGGCTCCAAACGTTAGTTGGCCCAGTGCGCGCACCGAAAATGACGCGGTTTATGGTGCACCGATAGGTGCGCGCACGGAGCCCGCCCAGTTTAACGGATTTGCCGCGTGTCCGCATATGTCTCTGTAGATCAGTAGATGTAATATTGGCACTAAGAATGGATTTTCCACAGATGTCTCCCAATAGGCACCGGGATCCGGCTGCTGGGGCGGGGCAGGACGCAGTGTTGCTATCTTCCAAAACGGGGAAATAGAATTCCGCAGGTTTCCGGCCAATCGCCAGTGGCCAAAAAACCTTCGGCAGGGCAGATTTGTGGGCCTTTCTAGGTGCCAAAAACCTCCGGGCAGGCCAGGAAATATTTCGGCGTGTTTGGACAGCAGGGCCACTGCTACCACAGCTACGAAAGGGATTCTCAGTCTTGGAAGGGCTGCAGCACGCTTTCCTGGCGTCGCGGATGCATATGGGAGGGTAACCAGGAGTCCGGGACACGGCATCAGAGTGTGTTTTGGCGGTAGACAGGTGTACGACGCAGGAATTTCCCCTGCGCCTGCAGATTACCAGGCCCTTTTGGTAGTCTGGAAAAATAGTTGGCAGGTAGGGCAGATTTCGTTCCGGCTCCCTACAGCGTCAATTAAATGAAATCTCGCAGGTTTTCTGGGGTCCAGGAAATGAAAAAATCCCGGGTTTTTATTTGGCCCGTAAATATTTTTTTTATATAAGATAGCAACACTGCCCGCAGGAGGCCACAAATAAAACAAGGCTAGCTAGGTGCGCGCACCAAGCCCAATCCGGGCGTACGTGCACCGAGCCCCAGATTCACGGATCTGCCTCTTGTCCGCACTCCGAAAATGTAGTACTATGGACTGATCACGCAGGATCGTTCCTGCAGATGTTGCTGTTATATCTCCCGGGACTGTAAGGGTGACATCCCACCATACATACATAGATTTCCTTAGGGCGCCCTTCTCAAGCAGAAGTTCGATAGTCAAAATGTTACATCCTTGTAATCCCACTAGCTATACGTGCTATACGTTAGACGCTACTTGTAATTGTATACCATAATAATGCAACGGGCGGGGATCATCAACACTACTACAGTATTTTTGCTCGCCGTGATAGGCCTGGAATTTGGTTCGTTGCAGATGAAGATGGAACTCGTCTTTAAGCCGAGCAACTGGAATGTGCGCAAGCTTTGGTGTGGACACACGGACTTTGGTCGATCGGTCCCAGCGATGCCATCGACAGATTTGCTCAGCTTTGGCTTGCGTGAAAAGCGATTGGGGATAGCGCGCAGGGCAAAACAGAGACGATGTCGCTAAGGCGCCGTCGCGTCAGGGTAGCTTGGAGCACGAGCGGAACACACAAACCCCGCCCGGCCTCTCCCACCCTTCCGGAAAGGGTGGGAGAGGCCGGGGGTTGCGTGTGCGGGACGACGCCGTTGGATCCCACGGTGTCATCCCGACCTGGCTCGCTACCGAACCATATCCATGACAATTGACGGCCCCTTACTTGCTGGTACGCTAAAAAGAAACGTAAGGACCAGGCCGCCTGGGACTTTACATAAATCTTAGGAATGAGTAGTGGACAACACCCAACCCCCTTACCTCCAAAGATGTCGCTCCAACAATGGCAACTGCCTGTAATACCGAAAGAGTGGATAAAAGAAGTACATTACTCCTTGGAAGGGCATTGTGCACGTACTGTTGTTAGAGTTCGTTATACACACTATCTATGGAAACCAGAAAGAGCCATCGGCCGGACACATCACAAGTGCACGGGTAAGGCGTAGTGTAGCGAGGTTTACCTTAAGCAGGACTCCAGAGGCGTTAAACGCTGTCGACTCGCCAAAAGTCGATGACCCCATTGGATAAAACCCATCTCTACAGGGCAGGGGCACACAGCAAGATCAATGTACGTAGGCTGGTCGAACGTACATATATATAATTTATATAATATAGATGCATATAGATGTATATATATAATATGTATATATATATATATATATATTCTTAAACTTAGAGGTGTTCCCATTTGAAATTAACACCACGGATTAGGGCTTACTCCGCGTGAATTGACCGGATTAAAACTATCAGGAATAGTAACTGTTTATAGTTGATTATACATATATAAATATATATTTCTATCTAAATGATAAATAATATCTTATCTATAATCCTATTTATATAATCCCAAATGTATGCCATACACCTTATATGTAATAAATATTTTTTGTGTGTATGTATACAGGTTATTCAGCAAGCCGCAGCAAGCCGCTTGAGCAAGCCAAACGGAGAAGGAGAAACGAACAGTGTATTGGGAGGTGTAATGGGTGGCGTTTGCGGTCATTCAGCAAGCCGCAGCAAGCCGCTTGAGCAAGACAAACGGAGAAGGAGAAACGAACAGTGTATTGGGAGGTGTAATGGGTGGCGTTTGCGGCGCATGCCGTCTAGTCTGGGTTATTGTCCCGCAATGGCAGGTTCCCTCCGTCATAGCCCTAGCTGAAACCGTGATGGAATGTAGGCTGGGTTCCAGGTAGTATTATGCCAACGGCCGGAAAATGACCGATGGTCCAATCCTTTATCGTCAAAAGGAGGAATCTGCATGCGGGGGCCCATATGCGGGAATCATTGATGAATGATTGAATGAACGTTACAGCGGACCCCGCGCGCCCAAAGTAAGGGATCAAGTATACCAGGGCAAGCCCCAGCAGGCCCCACCGCCAAGGCAGCAAGACACCTCCACACGTCAACGCCGCAAACAAAAACACACCGTGCCATGACCCCACCCTGACAGACACCGAAGCAAGCAGAGGCGCACCGCGGGGCAACACTACCAAAGAGATAGGCGCAGCAGAGCGAGGGCAGAGTCTCCAGATAGAAGTGGATACAGCCAAACACGGGGGAGGTCGCCAACACAGGCACCCCGTTACCTAGCTATCTACCACCCAATTATGATTATTATGATCATTAATTATTACTATTACTCTTATAGCTCGTTATCTTTTGATTAATATTATAATTGTTATTATTGTTGTAGTGTTTCTTATTGTTATGATGGATGTGGGGCATGCCCCTGCCACGGCTGGCGCAGAAAACTCGAGTTAGCTGAAAATTATGAAGTGACTCTATGTTAGGAGTCAAGAACACTGAGGAGTGATAGGAGTCAAGAACACTGAGGAGTGATAAGTGTGAGTCAGAAATGGTGTCGACACGGTAGTGGGTAGAGAGAGAATGCTAAGCCTGCTTCCACCACAAACACATGCATGGGCTAACGGTCTTGCGTAATAAACATTTTCCTTTCCGTTCCCAGTATTGGTGTAGATGTTTTAATAATCTACTCGTATGCGGTGGTGAATACATCCTGGATAGCAGGCTTGGGGACCCATTTTATTCTTGTATGTTTCACGCACAGGCGTGATGGCTAACCTACCGCTCGCTCAGGAAAGTAGTACATGTTCGCAAAGAGCACAGCTAAGACTCACCTGTACCGTGAGCTGTCAAAAATACCGCCCTAGTTCTATAGCTTTGGACCAACCATGTACTAAGACACCGACTAAGACCAACCGTGTCCAAGCTTGCTTGCTGCTACCAGAACTAGATGTACATACGTATGATGGCGCGCCATTAGTGTGTTGGCCATATACGTTAATAAGATGGCCAAGAGCCATATGTTCACTATAAACGGTCAGTCCCACCCACAATGGACGCCCCGCAATGCTAATAATGACGAGTACTGTTATTACAGTATTTAGTACAGGGCAATCATACCTGAAGTACTGCTGTGCTAGGGCGAGGTGGCCAGCCACCTGCGCAAAAGCAAGGAATGCAAATAACCAAAACCCTAGGCTCCACAAGCTAGCGTTTGAGCTGCCGTGTATGTATGTTTGTATGAAGGCAACATACCAGCGGAGCTGACATGGACGTTCCGGTCTGCGTTGACGTGCTTGAATCACACGCGCCTGCATGATATACATGATGATGTACAACAACCCAACAACCCAACAAGAAGGCGGCATGCCTGCTCATCGATTACATCGATAATAGGACCGAGAACAGAGAGGTACTGTAATCATACAGACAATGCATGCATCGCGTCAAGCCTCCACAGATCTACGAAAAAAACAGAGCGAGCTTGATGCTTTGCCATCTGGAAAACACGTTAAGCAGCAGCACACGCACGCACATTCCACGACGGGTGCAAATTGACTCCCCGCACGTACCAGCAGGGGCATCGGCAGCACCATCCGCAGTGATGATTGAGTCTTTCGCCGAGATAACCTCATTCCCGGGCGCGACAATGTCTGGCTTATAGCGGTTCGTTGGTCCGTACGAGGATGAATAGTGTAGACCTTGGTCAGCAGACTGCAACGAGATGAATATGAAAGCGGGACATGGTGTGGGAAGTATCGAGGTGATTGAGCACATCAACTGTTTTGGTACATACATTTCACAGCTTTGAACATCCCACGCACTCGCTTATGATGGTTACACGCACGCGATGGGTTTGGCGAATTACGTACGGCAAATGTCTTAGATGTCGTCTACGGTTACTACGATGTCAGGTTTGTTGGCGTTAGCTGTGGAACAGACTAACAGGTCTAACGTTTCTGCCGCCGCCTCCGATCAACAACCTGACAGGCCCTCTGGGTCCCTTCTGCTGTGTACCGTTGGCCATCCAAGCATTACAGCGATGCATGGTTGACATGGTTTTGTTTAAAGACGCCTGGTATTCTCGAAGCATACCATCCACCAGCAGCCCACGACAGTAATAATCAATGTCAATGATACGAACGTTAACATTGATAAGAACTGAATGGGATTTGCAACCAGCGATGCAGTCAGACTTACCTCATTTCGATCGGGAGCAAAAGCAAAAATCAAAAGAATGCTAACGAGCAGGCTGCGCTGCATCAATATACTCTTCATCCGCCTAACTCCACTTTAACAGCAGCACCAAGAGCGAGCATTGCCGCAGAAACGATAATATAGCTTGCCTTATAGTCAGTATATACAACAGTCTACATCCATCCCTATCTACCGACTGTTGGTGGGGTGTAACTTACCTGATCTAATGGCGACCAAAAGAAATATGGTGATGTCGTGCTATAGTCGATAATCATCAGTTGATTCTTCAGGAATTGCCCTTGTGCCTGTTGGTAGATGTCACGTATGTATCGGATTCACACCAAGGACAGCATGACATGCCCTAGTTAGAAATCCGTCCGAATTGAAACTTACATCAGAGGGAATGAACATACAGATAGACATAGGTAAACACTACAGGCGCATGCCCAATGCCTCTGGCATATTCAGGGCATGATGAGTACTATGCAAGATGGAGATCCGTCCACTGAGAAAGGTGGCTAAGCTGAGTATAGTGCTATGCGTGGGAAACGTCATATTCCGTTTATCCATTAGCTCCCAAAACGCAGATTCTCCGCGTTGGCAAGAGTATTACACCCGGAAGTGAGCGCAATCAAATCTGAAACTCGCAAATAGGTTTGAACAGGTTTCTTGTTTTCGTTCTTCCTTAAAGGGAAATCCTTTATTACAAGTAATGGGATTAATGTTTTGTTTTGCAAATTATAACTTTGCCGTTACCAGCGTCTAGCTAGTATTATTTGTGGTTACTTGCTTAGGAGGCCTACCACGCTTGGGTTCTTTAGCTTCTGAGTATGTAATCTTCGGTGTTTGGACGGGAGAGAAGTGCTCCAAGGCAGTCCCAATTGCACAAAAGTGTTCGGTTTAACCTGCGTGGGTTACCGAGCTACCACTGCAAGTCGGTTACCAGCTCCCCCGCCCGGTGGCTGTGCTTTGCATAATTAGCGGTCTACCGTTGTTGGTCACAATCACACGGCAACACCCACGACAGGGGCAGCAATCCCACGCTACGGTGGGTCCCGCCTCGAAGGTTTGGGCGGGGCCCCAGCGCGAAGCGCCCCAGCATGAAGCGCCAAAAAACGCAGCAGTCATGAGACACCATGTGGACACAGCTTCACATTGCAGTGCACATGAATTCCAACAAGAAGATAATAATATATGGATACTTGTTAGTACAATCTATAGTATAATATAATAAATACATTTATATATAATATAATAAATTATATTATACACTTTACTTCTACTATATCAATATAATAATATATATTATAAGATATATGTATAGTATAATATAATATAATATAATATAATATAATATAATATAATATAATATAATATAATATAATATAATATAATATTATATTATATTATATGTAATATAATATAATATAATATAATATTATATGTAACCTAATATATATAATATTATATATTATATATATTATATATTATATATATGGGTTTAGTCGATCGGGGGCCATGTCGTGCGTGGCCATAAGAAATCTTCTACCAAATTATAAGCAAGGATCTCCTCAGGCATGTTTCTAGCTAGATGGGGCATGCATTGAACCCTATATTAAATCTCGGCATGAACATGATAACATAAACACTCCCCATTGGAGCCATGTATATATATGCGTACCTTGGTGACGAAACCGTACGTGATGCTTTGAGCAGCATCTCCAAACATGCTTCTACCCGACGTCGTCTGAAGATCCGTCTTGCGGTCAGGAATGCCCTCCGTGGCAAACCCCTCATCGGGACGTATGTAGATTACCGCCTTGGCATTAGATAACGCTACGTTTCTTGCAACGGCTTTGTACGAACAACTGGCTGGGCGCCCGTCCTCAGTAAGGTCAACAAGCAGGACACCCGTCCTCTCATTATTATTGGATAAGGGTGCTAGCTCGACACATGCTCCAAGCACTGCTTGTGTTGACGCCCCCTGGACACGAGCAGTGGGTAGGTAGAGCAGCTGCATGCGTGCACATGGATGGGCGACATAGATGTTAATAAATCCTTACTAGAACACACATAAACGGACTGGTAGACACAAAGGCATGAATACGCATCACGAAACGGATGGATGGCGATGGTGGGTGCTTAACCTGAGTGATCTACAAGTCGGCTAGCGTGACCGGTTGCTTGAGGGCGCCCCGAGGCAGATAGATGGAGAGGAAGGGCAGGGTCTCGCCGGCGGGGAAGATGCCGCGGGTGAAGATAGATATACATGACTCCTCCTGCCTGTCCCACACACAGTAATGCATAAACTTAACCTCCACAGCAATCTACCTTCCGCGGAAAAGATTTGAGCATGCTGCTGTCGCCCATCCCGTGCAATGAATGATCTGTCCGTGACTTGTCATCGGAATCTTATTATTAGGATCCGAAGAACTGCGCACCGCGATCAAATTTACCAGGCAATCTATGCAACTGTATTATATACCAGGCAATCTATGCACTATATATGTCACTTCGTTCGCCCCCTTACAATTCCGTCGTATACATGCCTAGTAAAAGCCTACATAGGCGCAAAACTGGGGCCCTTGCTGGCTCATGTGCTACATACGACGAATGACGTATTAGACGGATGTAATACCTGTCGTTTTTGCGGACTTTGCTCCAAAAGCGATTCCCACTCGGACGATGGCGAGCCACCATATGGCCAGAGCTGCGAGGCAGGATCCAGCAGGAGCCACATATGCGTAATTGTACTTGTTATTCCAGTAAGCTTACTTCGCAGACAAATAGGTAGGAATTACGTATTAATATAACTCCGCATGCAGAAGCAAACAACTAATATTGCTTCTTCGTTACGCAGTCTAGCGGAGCTGCGTCACGATGAAAACTAACTGTGGATTCTGGATGATGCGTGTATATATCGTACTACTGCCGTTCAGACCACCTGCATGCGGCGGCGCTGCTCAACAAGTTCTATGGTTCTTCGTCGGTGTTTCTGGACACCTCCAGCAGTCTGAACATGGATGCATGGTAAGTATCTGTTTCTCCGAATGCATGTCGTAAATCGATCGTTACGTTGCACTTTGCATGTGAACCACATAGAAATAATGCTAAAAAGTGTGTCCACATAGGATTAACGGCAGTGTTGCTATCTTAAATAAAAAGAATATTTACGGGCAAAAAACCCGGAAATTTTCTATTTCCCGGACCCCAAAGAAACCTGCGAGATTTCACTTATTTGACGCTGTGGAGAGCCGGAAATCTGCCAACTATTTTCCAGACTACCAATAGGGCCTGGAAATCTGCAGGCGGAGGGGCAATTCCTGCATCGTACACCTGTCTACCGTCAAAACACACACGAATGCCGTGTCCTTAACTCCTGGTTACCCTCCCATTGTAGTGTATAACGATCCTGGATACGTATCATGAAATGTCATTGGAAGGCATCTGCCAGCTGGTCCTTTTCTGATAAGGCATGATACTACGTTCAGTAGTAGTTTCGGACGTATCAGACGTATTACCAGAATTATTATCAGACCAACTATTATTAGATTTTAGAGCAAAATTAAATGTTACAGAATTAATGCGTATCAGATTACGCAGTATACAACACCCATATGCATCTGCGACGCAAGGAAAGCGCGCTTCAGGCCTCCAAGACTGAGAATCCCTGTCGTAGCTATGGTCCTGCTGTCGAAACACGCAGAAGTATTTCCGGCCTGCCTCGGAGGTTTTATTTCCTGGCACCTAGGAAGCCCCCCAAAATCTGCCCTGCCAAAGATTTTTTTGGCTACTGGCGACAAGCCGGAAACCTGCGGAATTCTATTTCCCCGTTTTGGACGATAGCAACACTGATTAACGGATCCATGAACCGCACATGCCAATCCACCGTTAACCTATATATTCTTTTTAACAGTCCTGGACTACCAAACGGATTGAGCTTCTATCGTTATTAAAGCCAAATGGTAGCCACAGCGTAATTCAAGAGACCATACATGCATGCACTAGGAAAGGGCGGCTGCCACGTGGTACATGATAATGCTGGTTAGCAAACTTCAAGCTTTCACAGAACAAGGGACATATCTCCGCTAATTAAGAGATAATCGTTCAACGTATTAAGCTGGTTCCTCCAGCTAGCAGTGCGTGTTGCATCACTCGTGAATCCGCAATAATGCACAATTTGTTACGTGGTCGCTTCCGAGTAAAAGAAAATTTCTTAACCGAATTTCTAGTAAATTTTGTACGAGGGTTTGGCGAAGAGCGCCTATTTCAGCGAAGAAGCACTTGCAGACATCGCTATATATCGGGATTAGTGGCTGGACAGGGAGGTCTCTATCTCCCCCCGCCTTGCTGGGAGGAGAGGGGCTATCTAGAGGGGCCACTGTCTCGCTCGTGATGCGTACGTGTGCTATCGTTGACCACGCATTTACCACTTGCTGCCAACCGCACCCATGCAAGTACCCACCGTCATAGGCTCACTAACGCTGCCGTCGGGATTGTGTATCTGGAAGCCAAACAGGAAACCTGGTTGCGGTGCTCCCCAATTTCCAATCGACAGTGCGTTCTGCATGTCAGGGCGGACGACATTTGTTTAGGGTTAAGGGTTAGGCCTTATCAGAAAGCAACGAAGTGAACGCGAAAATATGTATGTGGTAATGAACAGCAGCTGCCGGCTGTATCAGAAGCCTTTATTCTGGGACGGGGTTTGACTCCAATAATACGCGGCACTCTGAGCTTTGTGCTGCGCGATGTATGTCTGCGTATTAAGCATTGTTGGTAGCATGTACACTGCATTTGTCGCGGCACTCCATTGAGATGTGTTGCGAGTACACATTTCAGACGACTGACCTTTGACACCTGGCCAGGCCCGGGTGACGTTGATTCCATCATGCCGTTCATACCTGCCATCCAGGAGTATAATTGTTCGCAGTCAACACATGTATTAGTATAAATTAGAGATGCGTCCATTCCGTTGGGATACGTACGGCACTAGTGTATGTGCACATATATACATCCCTCAGAAGCAGGCAGCAGCCACGCACATTATCTACGTTTTCACGTATATATGTCCATCCATGAGTAAAAACAATTTACCCTCCCAAGGCGTGTGTAATTTGTGTACAGTTGTGTTCAGCAGTTGTGTACATACAGTTGATTGTGATAGATGAATGTGCTAATGGCGATTGCTGAATGTAGAGCACGGCATGCAGATCGGGTGAATGCCACTTGCATGGTAGGAAGATAGATCAGAAGAATTACCTTGGAAGTCCCCCGCCCAACGTTACACACGATTTCCCCAATGCCCTTCACATAGTACCAAAACACGACGAAACACAGCATGCAGCTTCTAAGCTTCACACCATAATTCAAAGCAATATCCAGATATCCAGCTTGGTCTTACATATACCCCTATATATGCATTGTCGCACCAGCGTTGCCCGCCGCAACAACAACCAGCATCTCTGGGTGGTCCCACAGGTATTGGTCTCGGTTGGCTGCTCTGCCGGTGTATGCCGTACCCAGCGACAATGTTTCCCCCCAGCTTTCCGTCACAATGTTAGCGCCAACGGCTGCATGAGCCTGTGAAAGCGCAAAAACATATGCCGCAAAAACATATAGCGTATTAGCATCGATCAGTATCCTATTGTGTAGTGGTGATCAAGAGTTCAGACGGGTTGATTGGATAAGCTCACCGATCATGCGGAATGTATATACAGTATCATTTATCACTGCATACAATGTAAGAAAATATATTATTTCATCCGTCGTCACTGTTTCCACGCACCTCATAGATTAGATTTTCTGGGTCCCATGTAAAAGGTCCCCCTTCCTTAATGCACATATGGTAGAAGCTGACTTTGGCATCCGGTGCTGCTCCTGTGCCGTCCAAAATGTTATCTCCCTCTGCTCTACCAGCCACACTCCCAGCGACGTGAGTGCCGTGACTGCCGCACTCGCCAAACCACCTGTTCGTACCTGTAATACCAAAGCGTGCAGCAGGTAGGCATACTTGCCTTCAAGTGTATGTATACATGTATGCGTGGTTATGTGCACTATATATATAATATATTATATATATGCTAATGTGCACTAGAGTACATGAGGAGTATTTTTGTACTGGTATGGACGGGGTGGTACGCTGTACACGGTTTGCCGTGCACAAATCGCACTTTGCCTTACCTTGCTAACCTTACAGGGCACAAACAACATGGCATATTCTGCCCTACCTGCCGTGCTCACATCACCAGCCTGCGTGCGTGCTGAGGCACTCACATGCAAGCTCGCTTGCTTGAACTAACCACCGGTGGGTTCCCACACCACGGCCCCCCAGCTGACTTACTCCAAGCCAGACCAACAGACGAAACACGGACAGCTAGCCGCAGCCGCCAAAAGCAAACTGTTTGTAATTACGTACCCGCAGGACGCGCCCACAGGGCTCGCGGCGCCGGCACTCCACGGTCTAAGCGCCGACCCAGACCTAGGGGCGGCCGGCTCGCTCGCTCATACCTTCGGTACTGCGTGCTCGCTCGCCATTCCTCAGACACCCACTCAAGGCGCTCGGCACCCAGACCAGGCGCTTCTTAGGAGGTGAACCGCCGGGGTACGTACCCAATCCCCTCTGCCTCACACTTTGTTCGCTCCCAAAGTAGTGCAATTTATGACCAGCAGGGATGCGGCCCTGGGCGTACCGACAAGGCTACACTTCACTAGCTAGCTACGTATTGCGACCGGGCAAGCGCAACCAGCCAATAGCTAGCACTTACCTCAGCTAAACTAATTATGGACAGCCTCCACACGCGCGTGCCTGAGCGCCTCATCACTTACATCACTCATCAACCGACAACTTAGCCATGTTGTCCGTTGAGTGATGTAAGTGATGAGGCGCTCACTATAAGCATGCAACATCGGCGAACCCATGCCGCACAGGAGTCACCGTCAACCCCACGCACGCCAGGGGGTTTTCAACCGAGCGAGGGGCCTCTTGCACGCATAAGGCGCGCGGGGCAAGTGTTGTGGGCGGGGCTGCTGATCTGGTGGTTCATCATCACCCGGTGCCTCACAGGAACCTCACCGAATTATGCACTCGCTTTACTACAGCTGCAAGCAAACCCTCGTCCCACAAGGCTTCCAGCCCCTGCGCTCAGCAGTGTTTTGGCTTCGTTTTGCACGGGTCCGTAATGATTCCATCCTTCTGAAAGATTACAATGCTGGGAGCAGGGGGTCATTAAGGCCATATTATATTACTTATTTGTGAGGCGATTACTCTCGCTTTCGTTCTCGCCCCCGTCACGCACCGTTGCGCACGACCACATGCGCATGCACACTTTTCACGCTTTGCACCGTGAGGACTACTAGATTTAGGCGTCTATCCTGAATGCAGCCTTCCTCCCTGGCTGCGCCGGTAGGGTTGCTCGCTCTCGCCGCCTTTACTGTCGCTGGCGTCATCGTGTTGGATGGGCGAAAGCTCACGCTTCCGCTTCCACCGTGCGTATGACGGCAGGGATATATAATAATAATGGCGCATGCATGAGTCACCGTTCACCGCCGGTAGCTGCATTCGCCGTTGTGTTATACACAACAGCTGAGGCTCGCCATGCAGAATAATGCCCTTTTCAGCATGTATTCCTGACTACTTGCACTACTCGCCCTCTCTTTCTTGCCTCCTTATTACTTCTATGTTTTTCCACCAAGCAATTCAATTTTAGTCTTTGTAGTCTATAGGTTTATCTACGGCTCGTTTAGACCTTACGTACATGATCTGGTTAGAGGCTCTCAGGGGAAAGCCCGCCCCCAACATGTAAAAACTACGGGCCAGCACCAATTAATCCCTTATTATCTTCCTTGTCCCAAGCCCGCCCCGTTTTTTTCATTTTTACATTTTTAAACCTTGATTAAAAAGTACTACCTGGCTAGGTTTACCACTTCCCCTGTGAGCAGAATCATTAGCCTAGTAGATAGCTAGCCTGCGCATGGGTTGTCATACATTTCCCCGCCTCCCCCAGCCAAGTCATAGCTACGTTGATCTAAAATGTTCTCTGCTGAGGTCCCCTACATGCAGGCTGCACGCAGCGCAGCCTGCCAACTAGCTAGTACCATGGTGATTGGATGGTCGGATTAGTCGGATCCTGTAATAAGGTGGCCGTAACAGCTAGATAGCTCGCACCTTACCCCACTCTTCCGCACCGCGGCCCTTCGAGATCTGTAAAGCCCAAGGCAGAGTCGTGGGATACAGAGCGTGCTAAGTTCTGCCGGGTTCGTTGTCTCCCACGTACAGGTTGTGCTCTTTCTTCGTTTCTAGTGTGCGCCGAAGTGTAACGATACCTTTCAGCATGTGTACGGCATGGTCTACATGGTCGTGCAGGTCGTTGCAGCATGTCCTGCTGCGTGGCTGCTTGCTTGGTACGGTTGCTGGCCCCGAGCTCGACCAAGAGGGGGAGGAGCGAGTAGCGAGGTACTTTCGTATGGTTCCGCCCAACTCTTACAACCCCAGAATTCACGCGTCCTGTATTGTGTACCGCACTTTCTAGCTGGCTGCTTCTGCAAGCTCATTAGCTACAGTTGTGTCGCGTGCGTGGTTGGTGCATGTCGGCTCAACAGTATCGAAATGATTTGTGCGGTACGAGACATACCTCCGGAGTAGATGATGTACTGCACCATCTTCCTGTGGGATGTAAATGATGCCGGTGGCGGTTTGAGTGTGAGCCACCGCGGTCCGTTGTCTTCCACAATGAACCAACTGCGGACTTGGTTCACAGAAACGCCTTGCCAGCTGGCGTCTTGAAAGTAGCAACTTTTTAGGAAATCGAGTCCTGAATCCGTTACCTGTCCCAGTGAACAGCCGAGCGTGAAAGCATAAAATCATTTGGAGCAAGCTAAAAGCGTGAAAGCATAAAATTATTTGGAGCAACGAAGCAAAATTTTAGTACGTGGGAGTAGTACATACACTACTCCCACGTACACGCAGTCATTACCAAGTTGATGAGCAGGGTAAGGATTGTGCGGAAGTGCGTGAGTAACACCCAATGGCTCGCTGGATGGAGTGGTCATTTGGGGCGGGGCGGCCCGCCCCAGCGTGAAGCGTCTCAGGGGGCGGGTAGGATTGCCCCTGCCTGTACTGCCTGCCTGCCGTGTATGTGTGAGTCCGTGTGTGTGTGGCTGGTCGATCGCCGTGTGTATGTGGCTAAAGGCACAACATTGAAACATATAAATGGGGTTGGTTATATTCTAGTGCAACGTGGATCAGGGTGGCTATCTTGCTTTCTCCATCGTCATGGAAATATCGGCCACCCTGCCTGTTGTCCATGCCTTCCTGTGTCCTAAAAAATAACTAGATAGCTTGCATTGCGGTATTTCTGGTGAAATGATTGATGGGAGAAAAATCTCAATCAGGCCTACATACATATTCTTGATTAAGAATCACTGAATCACTACTCTCTGCAAAACCTCAACTTCGGTGTGCAAGCTCCATCATCGCACTATCTTTCAAATCTCTTACAAGTCCACAGCGTCAATGCGTAAACTGACTAATATAATTGAATTATTGAATTCCGAAGATATCCATTGCCAGATCTCCAGCACTACTACACCACTACTGCATGTCACTTCATGCACGTTAAAACAAGCAGGCTGCTTAAGCGACATTATTACAGATCATGGATAGAGTTGCAGCGACATCCCTGACATCGATCCCTGATATCTCTGATACCAATCACTGATATGTATCCCTGGTATCTATGCCTGATATCCCTGATATCCCTCATTTATTTATACAATTCGTGCGGCAAGGCGATGAAGGTACTGAAGACTTAATTTTCCGCTGCCAAAATGCTGCATAATTGGCCTGATTATGGTAATCGACTGCGCCCCTTACCCCTACTACTATATCGGACCCTTTAATGCCGGCGCTCCAGAATGGTAGTAATCGCTCAGTCACCGCAGGTACGCTTCCTGCAAGGTGCATGCATCAACTCGCGTCAGCAAGCCAGAGTTAAATAAAGCAATGCGCAAGACCGTCACCGTCGTCTGTCGCAATTATGTACATTCTTCAGTAGGCCGTCCAGCCAGCAGTTACCGGTTGTTGATGATGAATTACATGGGAAATTCTCGCCATGCAAAGCGGATATAAAACATATATTATATATGTACATATACAGTCGCAGCAGTCCCGCAAGGGCCAGATATGTAGAGCGCCAGTGCCAGAGAAACAATCCACCCGAGCGACCAGCAGAACCAGAACCCCCACAAATGGCAAGTAGCCTGGGATGCCAGTATCCCTAGCTAGATAGACACAGCGTATGCCCCCGACGGACGTGGACAGAGGAGAAGTGCCTGCACGTACGACCGGCAGGTGCGCTGCATGCATGCCGTCGGTGCAACTCACGTTGATACATACAGATACATACATACCGAAGCGGGACGGACTCTATATACAGAATCGGGACTACGTATCTCGGCACGTCACGAGATACGTAGTCCCGCTTCTGTATATATAGTCCCGTGCCGGCAGGAGGCAACCCTCGACAAGCACGTGACGACTGAGGTGGATCAGAACGAAGGCTGCTGTGGAGCATGACTAGATGCAGGTGGCGCGTCTAGCACAAACAAGTGACGCGACGACCCGCCGCGCACTGAGTGCGTGTGTGGCATGGCCCTGCTGGCGAGCGGGGTCTGTGATGAGAGGCAGGGGATCTGTAATTTTTTACGGGGGGGAGGGTGCGTCTGGGGGAGTGCGTGCCCCCCAGCGCCTCATAGCAAAGGAATATTTTACAACACCCCCCTACCTGCGATTTCGTTATTTACTTTGGAATGACAAGGACCCATCCAGCCATTCTAAGAGAAACCATCCTAAAAGAAATCATTCTAAAAGAAATATAAGAAGATAATTGCTGGACAGCATCCCCTACCTGCTGGCCAGAGTCAGGTCCCCAACCCCCACCCCCACACGGCGAGTGCTGTTCACCAAGTCCCGCCAGTTGCGCACATACCTGTCTGAATAATCCAATGCTCCTTCGTGTTTTTTGTGACTGCCTCCAAGGATGGTTCAAGCCACATTGCTTCCGGCAAAGCTGAAAGCCAGCGCACTCCTATTATAAGGTCCTGTGGTTCAGGTGCAAAAACATCGAAAGACAAGTGACTGTGCGTGATGGACGGAATTCATACATGGCTTTTCATTATTTTGTTCTACAGGGTAAAACGAAGGCGAAAATGGAATAATTTGCATTCTTTGTCACCGCCGTAGCTCCACGCTACCGACGTCACGCACGTAGCGAAGTGTGAAGTGGAGGGATAACGAATTCGTTATCCCTCCACTGTTTGCCTTAATTCGAATTAAGGCAAACAATGTGCTGCTCAGAGCGAGGGGAAGGGACTGCAACACCATGCATGCATTCGGCATGACTGCGGGCAAGGGTGAATGAAGCGAAACATGCCGCCCGAGGAAGTGCTTAGGCGTGACTGCATACATAGACTGGACTGTATGCAACATACATACACCATCGCCGCACGCTGCTTGCCCCTCAAATCTCCGCCCCGCAGACATACACCCACCACCGCGCGGCCTGCTTGCTCTGCAAGCGACATCCGACCCGCAACGAGCCTGGGATACAGAGTTACGGTGCCCCCGGTTACCTCGATCTAAGAGCGGTAATTACGGGCAACTTCGAAGCACGGACGCATGTGAAGCGAACATCAGCCACCCGCACTACATACACACAACCGCCCCCACCCGATAGCCGGCCGGGAATTTCGCCGTCCTGGCCTTCCTACTAGTATGTAACACTCTCTACGGAATGTATGGACTAGCTACTCGTCCGTCTCTTATTTCTATCTGCGCATCTATCTCGACATCAACAAGCTAAACAAGCAGCATACGAAACGGATAAATGAGAACACACATGTATGGGCATACGTAAATGGCCGATGAGCCTGACTGATGACTGAACGACTTCTTCTGACCTACCTCAGCGCACATAAAGACCTCCAGCCAAGGACTGTGGCTGATGAACAGGCCACCTGACCAAGTTCGTGGCCAGCAAGGATCTGATGGGTCGCTCGTGCCCAGTAGTGCTGCACCAAGATAGGTCGATACCGTATGATGTATTTCCTGTAACTCCTCGGGGGTCCTGCCTGGAACAATGTTGACGTTCACTCCATATAGAGGTGGCCCAACACTACTTGCTCCTCCCGACGTTGTTGTGTTGACTGTTGTTTGCATGCTGCCATCCAGCTGTGGCTGCCATTTGCGAAGCCGCTCCGGTGCGTACGCCCTTTCATTAGTAGCTGCCCCCCACAACTTAAGGTCTTGCTCGGGATTCGCACTACCATCTCGGTAGGTGCTGCCAGTCAGGACAAACCCCAACTCTGGTGACACTTTGAGCGTGGGATCCAAATGCCCCTGCACGGCACATTACATCTACTGCTCAGCAGGTAGGTAGTACAAGGAATATAAATGCAGAAAATAAACTAACCCAATGTATATCACAACTGGGCCATTGTTTTGTGCGCGTGCGTGGGTATTTATATGCAAAATATTGTAAAAGGGGCGGTAGGTCGAGCACGCACCATACAGACTATCTATCTTATATAAGCGCTGCTGCTGGTTATTAATAACGAAGCCGCTCCATACGTGTTTTCCGCGACGGTCTTCTATCTACCTAGGGAGGAATGGCAAGCAGATAGATGGATGTGGGTCGAGGGACGACGACGGACACAGTCGGCCTACAATGAGTGCGCCGCTTTCTTTTGCGATGTGAAAAGCGGTCCCAGGATCCAAATACGCCATCAGCCCACTCGTCCCGTACACATGCGGCAAGACGAAGGCATCCTTGGCGATCAGGTCGTCGTACAGCTGACGCAGCCCGTTTTCAGCAGTGGCATCTGCATATGTACGAGTTTATTAGCACGTAGGCATGAACGTTCTTATTAGTTTATGTTGCATGGTCCGTCGCGCGTTGCATGCATGTATATGGTCGCACGCACGCTGCATGGTGGCACGTTGCATGGTCGCACGCATAAGGGATGGAGTTTGGACTCAGGTAATTTTGAGCCGCTTTATAAGAGATGTGTGAAGGGATGGATGGGCCGTGGATTTGGTGGTACCTGGTAAGTGATAATACATCGCATGCATCAATGCGATGTATGTATGTGCGCGCAGGTAGGTTATTAGGTAGGTGCATGCTGCGTGATGTATCACGCCTTAAAGAAAGGACCGATCGCTCGGCATGCAGGTGTCCATGTTGGCCAACTACTGCCGATCGGTCCTTTAGGGTCCTTTCTTTAAGGCGTGATACTATTCGTGCCTTGGTACCCAATTACATCATCAATCACGCAAGAGATTATTAAATATTTACTACAATAATCAATACTGCACCTGCTGCCGCAGTAATTTTGTACGTACTTTGTGGAGCCTCTGCGTGCTGGAAAACGAAGATGTATTTTGTTGCCGCAGCAGCACCTTCCGATATCATTCGCCGGGCGTGAAGATTTGGTCCTCTGGACGACGTATCCATCATGGCCTCACAAGCCGACCTGTGTGCGGAAATGAAGCCCTAAAAATAAGTTGGCTTCGAAATATATAGAAGGTATATAATATATATGTTTGGCCTACCTTACAATATATAACGACTGCACGAACTCATGAGCTTAGTGCGTGCGTGGCGCTAAGTGACACTTTTTTGTTGTAAGCATACGGCACAGCATACACAGTATACTAATAATAGCTAGTTCATCAAAGAGCCTGATGAACAACATCTCGAATAGCCTTTGCCTTCAAACACACGCTATACATGCACATACACATACCACACCACATGATGAACACAGCGACACGACACCCACCTCAGGGTGAGTTTCCCACTGCGCAAAGCGATTGATGATTGTCGTGTCGACTGGGGGTGGCTGCTATTGCTGTAGCTGCTGCATTCCTGTCCGTTTGAGACATAATTGCTGGTAGTAGTGCCAACGCTGGGGGATGCCGCCAGCAGGGTCAGAATGAAAAATGTCCATAGCGGACGACTCGGCACAAGCATGGAGGCCGCCGCTGGGATCGACTGCTGGAGCCGAATCGATTACTTGTCCTTGGTCGTCCTTGACTGTTCGACCTTTTGCATGCCTGATGAGAGCCAATAATAATGCAGCCCAGACCTACAAACATGCAGGTAGGTCATTGTTGTTATAATGGCGGGAGGGCGACGTACGTGAGCAACAATTTTTTAACCAGCAGATACACAGGATGGAGGACGTCCGTATGCACGGAAGTGCCTGCCTGCTATATATATTGGAAGGTACGTAGCGTATGCCTCACAAAAACATATTGCTAGAAACCTTGCCGTTGATTGTTTAGTAGATTATAAATAAAAAATAGTGTATTTCATAAAACAATCAATATCCCATATTAAATTAAAAAATAATAATAAGGGTACGCCGGCCGCCGGAGCCTGGCGTGTGTTAAGGAGGTGGGGAACTGAGGGGTGGCGTAGCCACCCCTGTATGCCCGCACCACCGCCGGAAACCATGCCCGAGGCTACTTGTGCGCTCCCTCCAGAACTCGCCGAGCTCGGATAACCGCGCCCGCGGTGTCAACTGTATGTCGGTGGATTTGCAGACAGGTTTTGTTGGCTTGGTCAGGGGTGCGTGGCCCCGAGCTTGCATAGGAGCATTTTCAGTGTACGGGGTAAGGTCCCTGCACTGCCCAGGGTGACAATTTGCGCATCAGTATAGTGGACAGTCCAGCCCGCCCGTTCCAGTTCCTCTTCGAGTCGCTCGGGCGTGCTGCGCGGTCTTTTGCGACAATTTTTCGGCGTGTTGCAGGTCGCCGGTATACCCCACCTCGATGATATAGACCTCGTGCGCGGCCTTGTTTGCGGGTCCCTTGTAGTGTTTGCGCTTTGTTTTGTGCGAGGCCAGGGTAGGGAGGAACATGATGTCCGGTCGGAGGCGGCGGACCTCTTCATCGGTCAGGTGTGGTAGCATCCATTTGGGAACACGCGTGCCGATGCAGTATGTAGGACGGGAGGTCCTCGGTTAGTTCGGCCTGCGTCCATGATCATGTAGCCGCCACCATGTCGGCCGTTGTGAATGCAGTCTGCAATGAAGCGCGTCGCTCGATTATGCCGGCTGATGTACATCCCTTTCATCATCGGATTGTGTAGATTGTGACAGCCACCAAGTGTATGTGCACCGGAGTCGGGTGTCGGGCCAGCCGGACAGCATGCACGACACAGGGGGCAGTTCCCATCTCCGCCCCGCCCGTATAGTTCCTTGAGCTTGGCATTGTATAGAAGCCCGTACCGCGCTTTCAAAACTTGCAGTTTCAGCCAATGTCCGATGTTAGTATTATTGATGTACGCATTGCTGTGCTTTGGGTCCAGGTTCAACGAGTTGCCGCGCCACTTTTCCGTTAGTAATGTGTCGTTAGTGAAACCTCCGCCGATTTATGAAGGCGTCTAAAAATTCCTAACATATAGGCCTGACTCCTTTTGCTTTAGCCAGTACAGTTCATCAAATGGGGCGTTATCAGCAGTTTCAAGTACGTGGGGTCGTACGTCTCCTCGGGCTACGGAAGTTGCGCCTTCGTCAGCTCTGTCATTATCTTCAATCCCCGTATGTGATTTGGCCTTCAAGAACGGAACAGTAGTGCTCTGCTGGGCACAGTCGTATATGAGCTCAACATTTTCCATAAGTAAAGCTTTGTGCTTAGAGATATGAAGCTTACTTGGGTCATTTATCGCTCGTTTGATAAGGTCCAATGAGGCTTGCGAGTCGGTGGCGATGGTTAAGTTACATCGCTCGTCTTTATACTTGGCGATTGCCGCTCGTATGGCAAATTAAAAAAGTAGTGTATTTAATAAAACAATATCCCATATTAAAAAACATTTAAGGTAAAAGCGTAATTTAAAGCTTAATACACGTCCACTTTTCGGCGGTCTTCATGGCGTTTGGTGGCAAAAGCTATTCGGGGTGTTTTATTTGCGGGTTCCTAGGTATTCTCTAAACATTCAAGGTAAAAGCGTAATTTAAAGCTTAATACACGTCCACTTTTCAAAAGCTATTCGGGGTGTTTTATTTGCGGGTTCCTAGGTATTCTCTAAACATTTAAGGTAAAAGCGTAATTTAAAGCTTAGTACACGTCCACTTTTTAAAAGCTATTCGGGGTGTTTACGTAAACCATTTAAGGTAAAAGCGTAATTTAAAGCTTAATACACGTCCACTTTTCAAAAGCTATTCGGGGTGTTTTATAGGTAAAACATTTAAGGTAAAAGCGTAATTTAAAGCTTAATACACGTCCACTTTTCAAAAGCTATTCGGGGTATTTTATTTTCAAAAGCTATTCGGGGTATTCTCTAAACATTTAAGGTAAAAGCGTTATTGAAAGCTTAATACACGTCCACTTTTCAAAAGCTATTCGAGGTGTTTTATTTGCGGGTTCCTAGGTATTCTCTAAAACTTTAAGGTAAAAGCGTAATTTAAAGCTTAATACACGTCCACGTTTCGGCGGTCTTCATGGCGTTTGGTGGCAAAAGCTATTCGGGGTGTTTTATTTGCGGGTTCCTAGGTATTCTCTTTTACTGTGTACGGTTGCTTGCAAGCAACTGTACACAGTAAAAGAGAATATCTAGGGGTACCCATCAACCCAGTTGGGCACTGATGAGATGCCCCGATTATTGTCAAGCCAAGCGAAAATTATAAGGACACATTCAACAGCAGGTATTTTATATTGCCTTTAATTGTTTGCAAAAAATGATCGATTGTTTATTACTTCACAAATTTCTAAAACTATTCCTGGGTATACAGATAACATATAAAACTGTAAAATGCTAAATAGGAAATAAATACATTGCCAGCCTCGCGCGCCCTATCTATCTAGCGCGCGGCTGCTGCACACATATATGCGTGGTAGTGAGGTATGTGCGTATCGATGGTGGAGAAAGGAATAATGGGAAGGAAGTACAACTACAACTACAACTACAACTACTACAACTGAATGAACCTGACCGACCGACCGGCTGGGCCAGTTCGTTGTATGTGGAGAGCGAGCGTAGCGAGTACGTAGTGAATGTGATGATGAGTGAATAATGCGTGTGAACCACCTCGCTGCAGACACGGGGCCGACCCCGGCCCACCGAGCGATCGCTCGACCCGAATGAATGAACCAAGCCCGTCTAGCCCGTCCGAGAGCCAGCCCCCCTCGGACGGACACCAACTACACCAACCAACCAACACTCGCCCTGGTCAAGCAAACAAGCAAAGCGAGGTGCAGCGACGACGAGCGGGCAATCAAGCAAGGGAACGAACGCAGATGATGGGAACGGGAGAGGAGCCTGACTGCGTACGTACGTGCGTGTAGTAGCACGCACGGCAGATAGAGTGGAGCGAAGATAAACGAACATGCGGACAGCGTCGGCGGTGACAAAGCAGGCGTGCAACCGACCTACTTGGCATGATTGGCACGAAGGAAGAGTAAGCAAGCGGGGGAGCCGGCGCAGATATTATGTACGTTGGACAGAGCGGTACGGAGGCAGTACGATGTACAACAAAGACGAGCGGGACATCGTAAGTAAGGCAGGGGGCCAGGCGGGGCGGGCGGGGCGGGGCGGGCGGGCGGGCGGGGGGGGCCATCACTGGCTCCCATGCACTACATGCACGCACGCATCAACCCGCGCAGCAGCAGTAGCTACGTAGGGGAGCCGCGCGCGGGAAGGAAAGGGATCGGATGGGGCGGCCGCGACCGGGGGGAGCTAGCTAGCTGCGGCTGGAGGAACATACAGCTGCGTGTGGATGGCCAGATACGTAGAGTGCGTGCAGTGCGTGTAAGCTGCGGGCGGGCACGGCGAAGAGGTAGCTCTAGCTAGGATGATACAGTTTTGTTTCCTGCCAATGATCCCAACGTGAGGGTGGCGAATGGTGGCGGTGGGAGTGGCGACTGAGAACGATCAGTCAAATAAGGATGGCGGAGCTTACAAGTCAAGCAAGGTTGCCACTCATACGGAGCTGGCTGGATTTGATTGGAGCATACATGACATGGATTCCAGATAGAGATAGAGTGCCTGATGATCATACGTAGGTAGATGCAATGAAGCTTCTGCTTTAATTTGACGGAGCACATACACGAGAGCCGGACGACTCCCGCTACTCCCGCATGTTTCGGACGATACATACATACAGTACATACAGGTAGGCGGTGTATGTGGGAGAACGAAGGGGAGACGACAGCAGGCAAGGGGCGGCATGCATGCACGCGGGCCTGCGCGTCCATACTTTCTCGCTCACGTATGTGTGCCGCCCCTGTCTCGTGTGCGCACGTACGCCAGCCTGCACGCGCGCGCTAGCTAGCTAGAGATATTTTATGGATGGGCGGCGGCTGGATGTGGGGCCCTACCTACCTCGGGTCATGCACGACGGTATGCGTGTATGCACCCGCATGTATGGCCGGAGGACGGATGCGGCTGCTGGCGCCACCATTAGACGAACGTGTGTACGTACATAACGCCTCAATCCTCAAGCAATGGGAATGCGTCGCTGACAGCCTTTCGAGCAGATAGACATACAGCCTCTCGAGCACTCACACGCGCACTTGAGATGTATGCCGGATCGATGACGAGCTTGGTCTCACACACAGCCGTTCGCGCGCTCTATCTCCGGCGCCCACTCCTGAAATACGTAAGGCGCACCAGCCAGAAACGGTGTATGTTAGTTGCTTGATATATTTATGCAGGTGTCGGTAATAACGAATCACGGACCTGCGAACGCCGACAGCAAGCAAGTTGTTCTCTGTGGATAGCTAGCTCTTTCACGTGAGTTAAATGTAGTGAGAGTGTTGCAAGGTTCGTAATGATTTTATTAGGTATTTGCACTTGGCTGAGGTCGTATGTTGCAAAGTAGCAGTGACGACACTACTATTGCCAGAATCTAAGCCATTTTTGAAACTTGTATGAAGCAAGTAATAAGTCTATGAATTTTTCCCCGTTGCGTTACAGTCCGACTGGCGTATCCGGTCCAGGCTGGTCCAGGGGCGGCCCCGAGCCGTCCAGTAGCTGCCCATGCATGTCAGTGCGCCCTTCAAACCCTAAACCTCTAGTACGCCCGCTTTCGTACGACACTTTGCGCGTGTGAGCTTATGGTTAGAGACCCTCCGAACCGAAGGTCTGCCTAATGAAATACATGCAAAAGCGTGCGTGTTTCTGCTATAGGCAGCTTTTGCTGCGGTCAGGTCGTCCCAGACAGTCACAACTTATTTAAACCACCAATCCCAAATGCCTTAAATAAAAAAGACACATAGATGGAGCCTTTTATGTTGGGATAATGTTGCAGGAACACAAAGTGACTTGTGATAAGTAGTAGTCTCTTCAAGTATTGATTTGTTTGGCTGACTTTGCTCGCACTGTAAGCATGTAACTAATGTAAATTTTTTGCTTTATATTAATCCATTCCTAATCCGTGAAGAGCGTGAATGCCGGCGTACAAGTGGTAACACTCCCAAATACTGTAGTCACTACTATTCCCGAAAGTCTAAATCTATCTGTATAGATAGTCTTAACAATCCGCCTTATCTCCAGCTATGGCGACATGCCCGGATGGGTTCTCACGCTGAACGGGCAGGTACAAATATATTCGCGCTTACACGGGGACCAAACTGGGCTCCCCGCGCAAACGCGCTATGCCGAATATCACCCGATATTACCTTAGAGATGTACCGGAAATTATCGTGAGGCAAAGGTAAGGGCTGGTGGGTATCGCCCTCCCGGGGGTGCGAGTGTCAACTGTGCCTCGTGTGCGTGCGCCAGTCCTTTGCTATTATCGTGGTTTGGACAGCCTCCTGGCAAAACACCATTGTAACACGCACGAGGCTGAAAAGCGCACGTGATGTGAATTCCTGTTACAGAACGTAAGGCCGCGCACCATCGACCTACGTACATATGACGGACATTTTCGGGACAGATTGTTCTCATTCAGACGCTACGTACATATATGGCACACACAACAACAACACACACACTATACAACTCATCAAGGGCCGCTGTCCATGCCGCCCGAAAACCACAGCGTGTCGACCAATGAGATTGCGCCGCGGAATTCCCGGCGCGGCAGGGGCACGGGCGCCGCGCGCGGCCAACGCATCGTCATCACCGCTGCCGCCGCCGCCATGTATGCATCACCGCCGCAGCTTCCGCCAGCTGCACGCAGGCGTGCAGTCGAACGGCACGCGTACGCGGGCCACAGCGGCGGCGAAACGGCGTCCCCCGGGTCCATCCACATACAGCACCTCGCTCACTCACTCGCTCGTTGGTGGGCACGCACGCCGGGCTCCTCGCTCTATCTGTGTGCGCTTGGGCGATTCACCACTGCTGAACCGCCGAACATACAGCAGCACGCATGCTAGCTGCCGTTGTATGTAGGACACCCCGCTGCTGTATGTGGCGCTGTGGCCCGAGCGCTGCGCTGCGGCCGGGTGGGACTGCATACTACTGCGGGGTTCGCCGCTGTAACATCCTTGTTGATAATACATGTATGTGTACCGACGACGACGTGCGTGTGCATGCGCGATGCATCGACGGATGGATGGATGGCATGGACGCAAGCAAGCGAGATGGGGCGATGGACGGCGGTTTGTGATGAGGTCGGTGCGCGGTGCAGGAAAGCTCTTGTCACAGCTCACAGGGCGGGGGCAGGGTGTAATAGGTGTCATACAATGGTCGGCCCTATCTACTCCCGAGAAGTACGGTGCGAAGCACTGTCCCAGCATATCGAGAAGTCTTTGCCAGCTCTCACCTACTACACAGGGGCAGGTGCCGCCGCTTACATACTGCGCTTAGGTGGTAACGTGGTATCGAGCTGTAAGGACGTGCGCAGGCCTTACAGAGTATACATAAGGCGCAGCCCGCCTAGGATGAGCTTCGGCCCGTTATGCCCATCAAATCCCTAGACAGTGGGGGCACAGCTGTCGCCGGTCCTCGGTATAATGGATATTGGGCGCGCGCCCTTGGTTGAGAGCGAGGGGACAGAGGCCCCATACGCCCCTCTCCCCCGAGAGTGCTTCGGCGGTCTTTCCGTTAGGGCTGGGTTGGCAGCCCCTGCCCAGCGTCGGGCCCGGTCAGGTATGTAACGATACACCCACACACACGGTGGCGTCATCCCCCCGCGCCCCCTCATTGCAGCCGCGTGGGGACCCGCAGACGCCCCTCACCCTGTCTAGTAGTGCCGTACAGCGCCGTACGATCCAGTCGTACACGGCACAATAACTGCGCGGTGTGCAACCCACGACTCACTGCTGCGACTCCCTTCTCTCGCTCTCTCACGCACACACACACACACGCACACGCACACACGCACACACGCACACGCACACGCACACACACACACACGACCGGATCGGGCGGGCGGGCAGGCGGGTTGCAATTCTAAACACACGACCCCTGTCTCTTCTCTAAACGCACGCGGTCCCCGACACAGTCCGGGTCATCATCACCCGCGGCATGGCGGTGGCACCGTGGGGGCTCACCCCGTGGGCCGCCCCCACCCCAATTACCCCCACCCCCGGGCCTTTATCCGAACGCACACGCACACGCACACGGGGCCCGCCCGGCGCGCAGCCGCCTACACTCTACGATGAGCCCTCAAGCCCGGTACGGTAGCTGGTACGACAGACAGTACGGTAGACGGTACGGTAAACCGTACACACTGGTTTTGCATGTCTGACCTGCGCCAGGTAACAGTCTCCGCCCCCTCCCCCCACTCCTTTACCCGCGCAGGGCAATATCCCCCCACCCCCAACGAACGGTGTGAGGCCAGGCGTTTCCACCCCATTCCCCCACACGCCCAACACCCTCCACCCCGCCAACAGCATACCCCGCCCCCATACCCGAAATCCCCCCGCCTCCTCGTTCCGCCTCACTTGCCCCCCGCTGCCCCCCCTCCCGCCCCCGCTCGGTAGTACGTCACCACATCCGCGGGGAAGAGCTGGTTGATCTCCGCCAGGTACGTCCGCCCCTTGCCGCACAGCTGCCCCTCCACCTCCTGCAGCCGCATAAGGCCCCCGCTCGTCACGAACTGCTGCCGGCTCTTGGCGTCGGCCGCCAGCAACGGCTGTGCCCGCCGCAGCACGTGCTTCAGCACCGCCGGCGGCGTGCCGTCCGCCACGAGCGGCTCAAGGGGCGCCGTACTGTTGCAGTTTCGGAGCAGGGCCTTGAGCGCGGCCTTGCAGCGCGTGAAGACGGCGGAGGCGGAGGCGGCGGAGGCGGAGGCCTCCGGGCCGCCTGGCGTCGTCGCCGCCGCGGCCGCCGCCGCGGCCGTCGCCTTGTATCCGTCCAGCACGGCCGCCAGCGCGCCCTGGGCGATCAGCGGCATCGTCGTCTCCTCCCCGTGTTGGGCCATCTGCTCCAGCGCCCAGGCGGCGGCCTCCGGGATCCCCACGGGGGCTCCAGGGGCGGTGCTGCCGACAGAGTAGCCCGCGGGGGTGGTCCGGGGCAGTGTGGCGGAGGCGGATGCGGTGCCGCCGCCGCCGGATTTTGTGGCCTTCAGGGACGCGCCGCCGCCGCCGCCGCCGGCGGCGGGCTTGGCGGGGCTGCCGGCGCCTCCGGCGCCGTGGCGGCGCAGCGCCTGCACCACCTCCGCGCCCACGCCCGCGTCCACCACCGCCTTGGCAGTGGTGGGGCTGTAGCCGGCCAGGGTGCCGGCCAGGGTGACGCCTGTGCTGCAGCCGTCGCCCTCCTTGTCCATCTGCAGGAACTTGGCGAGGGCGGCGGGGCAGCCGGCCAGACACACCCGGGAGGCCAGGGAGGGGGTCTTGCGGCCCAGCTGGAGCAGCAGCGCCGAGGCAGCGCGCCGCACGGGGGGCACCTGAAGTGGGAGGGGAGGGTTGGGGGGTGGGGTGCGGGCGGGGGGTGGGTTTGGGTGGGTAGGTGGGTGGGTGGGTGGGGGGAGGGGGTTAAAAAGAAACTGCCCAGGTTGGGTGGGTGTGGGTGGGTGTGTGCAGTGAGAACCCCTCAACCCGACCCGCCCAGTCCCAATGTACTCACTCACCAAACGGGTGGGTCTGTGGGGTGTGGGCCTCCGCAACCCCCCAAAACGCTGCGCCCCGGCCCCACACTCCCACATCCCAACACCCCCACCACCACGCCCACACTCCTCGGTTCCTCAGCCCCCTACAGGCTCAGTTTCCTCCCACCCAATCCGATCACCCAATCTGTCCCCCTCCTGCGCCTTCCCCTCCGGCTACCTCCAAAGCCCTTCACCCTCCGGGCCCCTCCCTTCAGCCTCCTTGCCTTCCACCTTACTTCACCCTCAGCCCCTCCCTTCACCCTTCACCCTCAGCCCCTCCCGCCCCGTCCCTATCATCCTTCTCCCCTCCCGCGATCCCCCCACACCCCCACAACGCCCCAAGGCCCCCACCATCTTATCCGCCAGGTGCGCCACCGCCGCCTCCACCAGCCCCGGCCCCGCCACCTGCGCCGCCAGCTCCTCGTTGTGGGCGGCGATGTGCGCCAGGCAGTTGAGGGCGGCGGCGCGCAGGTCGGGCGGGGGCGGGGTGGGGCCGCCGCCCCGAACCAGCAGCGACACGGGCAGGAGGGCATCGGCCCTGCGGGGGGAGCGGGGGCGGAGGTGTGGAAACTGGTAGACATATTCAAACTGCGCTGCTGCCAGAGCAAAAGTGGGGGGGGTTAGGGGGTTCTTTTCCTATACCCACCCACCCCCCGCCCCACCCCATACCCCCTAAACTCCCCCCCCGCAAGTCCCAACCCCCCAGCCCCCCCCCAAGCACCCACTTGATGACCTCCGCCGCCATGTCCGGTCCGTAGTGCGCGGTGGTGGCCAGGCAGTGTACCACCGCCTTGGCCAGCGGCGGCGGCGAGTCGGGCGCGCTGAGCAGCGCCACCAGCAGCGACAGCAGCGGCTGGTCCGCGATGAGGCCCGCGTGGTCGCGGTGGGAGCCGATGAGGGAGGTCAGGTTGCGGACGGCGCTCTCCTTGACGGAGGGGGTGCCGCTGTGGAGCTGCGTCAGGATGCCGGGCATGGCGCCTGGTGTGGGGCGGGAAGGACGTGGGAAGGAAGGGGGGAGAGGGAGAGGGGAGGGGGGGGAAAGCGGGTCATAGTGGGACGGGGAGGGGTTGGCATGGGCAGGGAGGGAGCGGCGGGCGAAGGAAGGCGCTATCCGAACCCCCGCTGGCTGCCCCACCCCCCAACCCCGCTCCCGCCCACACCCACACCCACATCCACCCACCAATGCCGGCCCCCCCGCCACTCAAACCCGCCAACCCATTCCACTCCCCCCACCCTCCCCCCACCCAGGCCCACCCCCCAACCCAGCACCCTCCTCGCAAAGTCCCCCTCCCCACCCTCCCCTCCCCACCCAGCACCCAGCACCCACCCGCCTCCAGCACCCTCCTCGCAAAGTCCACCGAGCTGCCCGCCACCGAGGCCAGCACCATGTTGGCACCCGACTGCACCGGGGCGCTCTCGTGGCCCATGGATAGGACCACACTGGCGACCGGGGGGAAGAGGGGGTAGGGGGCCCGGGGGGTTGTGGGTGGGTGGGTGGGTGGGTGGGTGGGTGGGTGGGTGGGTGGGTGGGTGGGTGGGTGGAGGACGGGGGACAGGGGACAGAGGACGAGGATGGGGACGGGGACGGGGAGGGGGGGCCGTTTGGTATAGGTATTCGAAGAGAGGGAAGAAGATGTAGGTGTAGGATGCCATAGGTCCGCGGCGGGGGGGGGAGGGGGAGGGGGGGGAGGCCATCACGGAGGGGGTATGCGCGGGAGGGAGGGGCGGGTGCACCCGCTTGACACGCGCACCACATGGACCCGCCTCGGGTCATGGGCCCACGGGTCAGCCTCCCCTCCCATCCCCGTGTCCTCCGGCCTTGACCTCCTGCTGCCCACGGACCTGCTCAACGGTCCGCTGCACTGCACTGCGCAGCGCAGGGCAGCGCAGCACAGCGCAGCACAGCACAGCGAAACACATACACGCCCGCACCTGTCCAGCACGCCGCACGACACCACCGCCTGTGACAGGAGCGGGTCGCAGGCCGCCAGCTTGGACATGTTCTGGAGGGCGAGCGCCTGGATGCCTGGGAGGGGGGAGGGGAGGAGAGCGGAGAAGGAGGGGCAGTGGGAGGGGGGAGGGGGGGCAGGGGTAGGGGGGAGAAGGAGGGCGAGGAGGAGGAGGGGGAGCATGGGGGAGGAAACCCAACCGCAGGGAGGGGCGTCGGTGATAGGGCCCGGCAAGGCGAGTCGTGCGGGTCCCAAGGGCAACGTTGACAAGCAAGCATGTTCATGAGCCTTCGGGTTCGTCTGGACCGTACAAGCTCGCGGAAACTTGTAACATCCATCCATCCAAGCATGGCGTTACCGGGTTAGCGCCCTTAGAAGGTTCTCTGCGCCTTCCGGCTCCAGGGGGCGCCGGGCCACATGTGGCCTGCATTGCGCGACAAGCCATTTGAAGCACGTAGCGTGTATCACGACCCTACCCGGAACTGGGTCCTGCGCGAGTGGACAGCAGAGCGTTGCGAGGACATCATTCTTCATCAACGCCTCCAGCATCACATTTTGTGGGTCGAGCCGCTCCAGGAATCCCTGCAACGCGCCATTGAGGGCCGCTGAAGACATGCGTCTCAACACTGGAAGATCACATCGAAAGAAATGTGTCTGACCTGAAGCGCGGTGACAAAAGTATTCCTAGCAACCTGATAAGCTGTGAACGCTTGGTCGACTTGCTTAAGGATGCCCGCTACCTCAGCTACTGCGGTCAATTTGCTGACAGCTGTCGGCATAATGGGCTTTTATTTTAATAGATATCAATAATATTGTTGCTGGATGTGATTGTGGAATAGACGTAAGCGTCTGTCGAACGAGTAAAAGTAAATTGTTTCGTGTATACAGAGTTGATACTGAAAACGAAGAATGCAGATTTTGAGCAGAAATCCAACGTCGTTTGATGCGCAAACTTTCGATGTTTCAACTGCCGGATGTACGACAGTGTTTTCGACGGGGAGCGGACTCCCAGCCACCGTGGTTAAGAAGCGACGTTATTGTTGATGCACCTGGCCTGACTTAAAACATCAAGGTAACTTTCGAAATTCGTCCGACAGACCGTTAAGACCTGCCATGTACCTCTCTGGCAGCAAGCACCACACGAGACATTGCGTGTCAGCCTCAACCTCCCCCCCCCCCCGGGGCTTTAATGGGCCCACGCCAGCACGTGTGCATAACTTCATGTTGTTGCTGCACGTACGCGTCGTACAGTACCCGGCCCCAGCCCGCACGGCCCGAATCCTCCAAGTGTCTTCCGCCCACATCACTCCCTGCCCCCGCAAATGACCATCATGCACTGATCTCCCGCACACCCGCCCGCCCGCGGCCCTCCCTCATATCCCCTTCACGCATCCGCCACCGCCACCCCGCCTGTGTGCAGTGCACGTACGCGCATGATCCGTGTGATCTGTGACGCCTCAAGATAGATCTCATCCACCACACCGCCACGCCGCCACCCCGCCAGCATGCACGAACGTACAAGTCCGTATGTGCATGTGCGCCCCCCACGTGATTGAGTTATACGCAATAGTTACCGTTACCGTGATCTACGCACTCCAGTCATGAGTGGCATCACAGACCGCATCAGCGGCTGTGTCCATGTCTGATAAACGGCCACCGTGCTCCACTTGCCCTGGCACCTGCCGCCCGGTCACCCTGCCCCTGGACCCACCCATCTTGGCCCGGTAGCAGACACTCCCCCCTGTTTCTTTCTAACTCCCCCTGTGTACCTGTCTGCCTGCCTGTCGGCCTATCGGCCTGTGTGCCACTCGCGGTTTCAACTGAGGCTGCTCGGCGCGGCAGCAATGAGGCCCTGGAGCCAGCGGGACCCGGGGCGTCCCGGGGGCCCTCCTTCAGCGCCTCCTACCACCGCCGCCGCGCCTCCTCCCACCGCGGCGTCCGCCTTTTCCTCATGTCAATCAAGACAGCGAACCCGCAGAAAGTCACCGAGTGGGGGCTAGCAGTAGTTGCTCGGGAAGGTCCACGCCGCCGCCGCCGCCGTCGTCGCGTCCTCCCCCCCGCCCCTCCCCCCCACCTTCCTCCCCCCCCGGGTCAGGTGGTCAGGTAGCCGCACGCGAAGACCTCGAGCCCGCGCAGCAGCAGGGTGGTGGCGGTGCTGTTCCAGGTGCAGCCAAACGCCTGGGTTGGGTGGGTGGGTGGGATGGGTGATTGGGGTGCAAACAGGGACGGATTGATATATTGGTTTGAAGTCGGAGCCAGTTCTGTAGTAGCCAGTTCGGTAGAGAGAGGGAGATAGGGAGAGAGAGAGGGAGAGAGGGAGAGGTAGAGAGAGGTAGAGAGGTAGAGAGCGAGAGCGAGGGCGAGAGAGCGAGAGCGAGAGAGGGAGCTGCACTCCCCCCTGATAGTGCGGCGGGCAGAACCCCTGTCCCACCCCCCATCCCGCCCCACCAGCTCAAACACCCCGCCGCCATCTCCTAACCCCCTCCCGCGCCCCCCCGACTGCCCTCGGCCCACCCTCCCCGCACTGACCCTGGGCACCCACCTGTCTCTCTACTCCCCTTCCGCACCCCTGCCCCCCACCACCATCCGGGCCCCCCTCCCCTCAGCCACCCCTCCCACCTTCATTGTGGGCAGGGGCAGGTGCACGATGGATGCCCCCCCGGGGGTCCACAGGTAGACCTTGTTGCCGCCCGCCACCATTGCCAGGGTGCTGCCCTGGGGGAAGGGCCGGGTAAAGGGGAAAGGGGGGCCCGAGTGAGGGGGGGCGATAGGGTATAGGGAGAGGAGAGGGAGGGGTAGAGGAAATTGGTAGACAGGGAGGAGGGATAGAGGAAATTGGTAGACATTGGTAGACAGGGAGGGGGGAATGGGGGGAGGGAAGGGGGCAGGGAGAGGAGAGGGAGGGAAAGGGGAGGGCAGGGCCGCGAGCCGAGCGCTGGCGCTGCAGGACTGGCGACGGGTCCAGGGCCGCTGCTGGGGGCCAGATGTGGCCTTATAGTGGCCGCCGCCGCTCCTCCGCCTCGCGCAGACCACCCAGTACGGTGGGTGTCATAGGGTGGGTTGGGTGCAATGCAAGCGGCCTTCTCTTGCTCGCCCAGGCTGTCTCCGGCCGCATGTGCCCTCCCTGCTCCCAGGGGCCTTATGACCGTTGCGCCCTTCGCCCGGCTCAGCTTCCCACACCCCAGGTTCAGGGCCCCCCACCTTACACCCTCTCCCACTTCCACCGTCCCCCGCCGTCCCCCACCTTCCGCCCTCCCGCACCTTGCCCCCTCCCTCCCCCCCACACAACCCTCATGTCTTCCCCCCTCTTGTCATTAAAGACAGCGAATCGCAACAGAACTAAAAAGCAATATGCCGATGTTGGGATGGACGATTGACTCAAGGCCCCCCCTCCATGACCCCGCGTATCCCGCCCCCATCTCCCAACTCCCTCTCGGCTCGCAGCACTGCCCCAGTTCCCCCCCCCCGACTGGACCCTCCAGCCCCCCTCCCCCTCCCCCGCGTACTGACCCTGGGCCCCCACGCCAGGTCGGTGACGGGCGCCATGTGCAGCAGCACCGCCCCTAGCTCCATCGCCTCCAGGTCCCACACCCACACCGCGCAGCCGCTGCTGTCCTCCTGGGTGGCCAGGTACCGCCCGTCGCCGCTCCACGACATCCGACCTGAGGGGAGCGGGGGAGGAGGTTGCGGGAGCGGGGGGGGGGGGGCGGGGGCAAGAGAGGAGGACACGAGGTTTGCAAGGGTTTGCGAGGGGCCTGGAACCAGTGGGGGAGGGGGGCGAGGGCGGAAAGGGAATCCCCCTCAGCCTCAGCGGTGTGGAGGAGGCCCTGAGGCAGGGGAGGGGATGAGAGGGTCGGTACACCACCCAGCGGGCGGAACAACACAAGTTCCGTCAGCTAGCAGGGGACTCATAGCAGCTGCCCCCACCCACCAGGGCCCCTATAACAGACACTCCCCAGGCCCGGCCCGTGTCTCAACAATGCGGCAGCGGCTCACCCACGCCAAGCTTGGGCGGCCCGGGCGCGTCCAGGGAGGGTACGGCGGTGGGTACGGCGGAGGGCAGCTGCGCGATGACGTAGCTGGAGCGGGCCGACGGGTCGGGGGCCCGTGGGGCGCCTGAGCCGGTCGGCTCGTCGGGCTCCTGAAGTGGAGAGGGACGGAAGGACGGGGGGGTATGGATTGGGGAACCGATACGTGGCACAGGAGTCAATACGCGACCCAAGTTACTTACCATACATACCTGAATTGTGCGCTCACTGAAGGACGGGGGGGGGATAGGGGAGATCAGGGAGGGACGGGAGGTGCGACCACCTCTGTGAGGAGGCGGGGCAGGCCGAAGCAGGACATCGGGGGGCGGGGGGAGGGGGGCATCGACCCCTCTGCGACAGCGCTCCAAACCGGTCTCGGACCAAAACTTAGACCGGCCCCCGCTCCTCGCTTTGACAGACCCCGGCCATGCGGAGCACAGCGGCCCAGTGCCCTCGGCCTCCGCGGGTGCCCCCCTCCGCCGTCCCTCCCTCGACCCCCCGTGTCTGGGCTGCTTCTTCTTAAACCCCTGTCGAGGACGGCACACGCCAGCACACAGAGAAAGCGGGCGAAACGGCTCGCGAGCCCCCCGCACTAAATGAGCCCCACCCCTCCTTCTCCCTTCCCGCCCCGGCCCCTGACTCCGCGCCGCGGCCCCCCTCCTCCCCCTTCCCCCCCTCTCCCGCCCCCTACCCGGCCTCCCCCTCCCCCGCCTCACCTCCCTGAACACCACCACGCTGGCCGGCCCCGCCACCCCCCGCGGGTGCTCGCAGCTCATCAGCGGCCCCCAGCTGACGTGGTCCAGCAGCCGGGCCACCCGGTCGAAGGAGCCCACCGCCAACAGCTCCCCGCCGGGACTCCAGGAACAGGTCTGGGGGGTTGAGGGGGAGGAACGGGGTGAGGGGGAGGGACATAGGAAATTGGTAAGGGGGGACGGGGGTGAAGTGGGGGGTGTGGGAACAGGGCCGGGCGGGGGGAGGGCCCAGCAGGGCGGGGCGGGCAAGAGGGGAGGGGCCAGGAGAAGGCGCGGAGCTGAGGGAGCGAAGATGGATGGGAAGGAGGAAGGATGGGAAGGAGGCCTCTGTGGCTCTAGGGTTTAGCGGTTCGGGGGATGGGGGACAGGCGGTGGGTTGCAGGGGGCGTGACCCTCTTGCCCTCTCTCTCTGCCACAACGGCGGCGCTTGCGGCCGCGCTTCCTCCGCCCCACCCCGGCCCGCCCCGGCCCGCCACACACACACGCCGCCCCGCCCTGCCCCTCTGAGGGGGCCCCCAGCTACCGAACCCACCGAATCCACCCACCCACTCACCTTGACCCCCAGTCCCTCGCGGTTGTAGGCGGAGTAGGTGGCGAGCGGGGCGCCGCTGCGGGGGTCCAACACCAACACCTGGCAGCAGGGAGAAGGGGGGGCGGGGCATGCGGTGACGGCGGGCAGCCCGGAGGGCAGGACGGACGTGGCCGGGTACAAGGGGGCACGAAGCTCATGGGGCCACGAAGTCCTTGGGGGGTTCAGGTGGGTGGGTTTAAGTTCAGGTGTAAAAGAAAACTGAGCCGCGAGAAGAGAAGTCGGTATAGGTGGGCGGGTATGTAAAAGAAAACTGAGCCGCGAGAAGCAAAGTCCAGCGGAATAGGCGACGCAGGACACAGGCAGGGTGGGTGTGTGGGCGCTGCACAGCACCGCAGACCACCCCGCCGTGCTCCGTCCTGCTCCGCCCATTATCCGCTGCGTCCCAAGCAGCGGTGTGTCGCCCATGTCAACCGTTGCGACTACCAGCCCTAGCCACGTGCCGTATCTATTTCGTCATACCGTTACCGTATACCCGCTTCCGCAATCCCCACATCCCTTTGCGCCCCCCGGGCCCTCCCTTCCGCTTGACTCCACCCCCCAAACCTCTCCGGTCAAATCCTTCACCGGACTTTGCTCTGGCAAGAAGCGCAGTGTCTAACAATTTCTTACACACACTCCCAACCCACCGCTACACACCCCGCTACCCCACCCACCACCTCACCTGGGTCGCGTATTGACTCCTGTGCCACGCATCGGTTCCCCAATCCATACCACCTCACCTTGTACACCAGGCTCGTGTCCCAGACCGCCAGCACGCCGCCCTCCCCGTCCACCTCCCCCCCTCCACCTCCCCCTGCCCCCGCCCCGGGGGACCAGCACAGGTCCTCCGCGTCGGAGGTGTCCAAAGCGAAGCGGCCCGTCTCCGACCATGTACGGGCGTCGTACATGGCGACCCAGTCCTTCATATCGCTCCTCTGCAGGGCGCAGGATTTTTGGGGGGGGCTGGTACGGTAAGTAGTTCGGGAGGTGGTTGGGGGTTGGTGGTTGGGAAGGTGGTTAGTGGAGGTTGCCGCCCACCCCCCGGTTAGCCTCTTCTCATCAACGAACAACTCTGTGCGGTCGGACCCATCCTCAACACAGCCCCACATGGCTGCTGGTGGTATGTGCTCCGTACCGTACCGTACCGTGCTGGTACTGCATTGCACATCCACGGCATAGCACCGTACGCACGTCACCGATCCCGCAGCGCAGCCTTCGTCGGCCCGGCCCCAGTCCCCTCCCCGCGGCCCCCTCCACCTCCCTAGCCCCACAAATAAAAGATATAAACAACTAACTCCCCCACCCCTGCCCCGCCCGCACCTCCAGCACCGCCAGGTGGTTGCCCCCCGCGCTGAAGGCCAGCCCCCGGTCGCAGTGCTTGGGCCCCCGCAGGTACACACATCTCCGGTCCTTCAGTGACCACACCGTCAGCCGCAGCCCGAACGCCGCCACCACCAGCACGCAGCCGCCGTCCGGGCTCCACCGCACCGCCGCCACCCCCGCCGGCCCCTCGTCGATCTTGCAGCTCCACTCGGAGCTCTCCACCGACCAGACCTGGGAGCTTGGGAGGGCGGCGGGGGATGGAGGGGGGCGAGGGGGGGCGAGGGTGGTGGTGGTGGATTTAGGGTTTTGGTGATTATCGGTTTGTTGCTCGTTTGCGGTTCCACTGTCTTCATGGACATAGGGGGGAGGGGCGAGGGTGGTGGTGGTGGTGGGGTGGGGGGCGGCCGCGCGGGGGCGGGGGCGGGGGGCCACCACGGAGGTTAGTTGGGAACATGAAACCATGAAGTGGGGGAGGTGGGGCCAAGGGTTGTTGGGTTAACGTAATGCCAAGTAGCGGGTTCACGTCAGGGTAGGCCGGGACGGGCATGGGTGCGTGTGGACGACAGTGTTCAGGGATCAGGACATGGCCGCCGTGCGGCCATGCGGCCCTTACTCGGGCTCGCCAGCCGGAGGGAGGAACGGGCGAGAGGTGCGGGCGCATGGGGGCGGATGGGGGCGCATGGCGGGGTGAGTGGCGCAGGGTTGGGTGCGGTGTCAGGGCCCCTGACACAACCCCACGCGCGCAGGCATCCCTGCCTCCCTCCCGCCTCCCTCATCACTCCTCCACCCCTCCGTCCGCCCCTCCGTCCGCCCCTCTCCCACCTGGACCACTCCCCGCGAGAACAGGCCGCACAGCACGTAGGTGGAGGTGCTGGACCACTCGATGCTGAGGGGCGGGCATGGGGCGGGGCCGACCGACCGACCGACCGGTGGATCCATGCGGCGGTCCATCCAGGGAGAAGAGTCGATCATTCTCCTTACCTGTCTACGCGGTCCAGGCACGAGAACAGCTGCACCACGTGCATGGTCTCTGCATCCCGGATGATGAGGCGGTACTCCGCGACGCTGGCGACGAAGCGGCCATCGGGTGAAAATGCTGGAGCGGGGCCGGAGCACCGGTACGCGTCGCTGAAGTCCATGTGACTGAAGGCCGTGTATTTAAGAAAGCATTTCGTTAAACGTCATATGGGGCCTCAGCAAACCAGGTTGATGTGCTCTTTGGAAGAGCTGTCATAAGGCATAGCTAATTGCAAGAGGTCCCTTTTAGGAAGGATTCGCAAGGTATTCACCATAGATATTACGGATTGTTGCTTTCAGACAGACGCGTTTGCGATGCGTTGCCACTCTCAGATCTGGTGAATCGTGGGTGGAAGTTGAACGCCGGATCCATTCCCAACGGTTGCCCGCCGTGCCGGAACCTTGAGGAGTGCGAATGTTCATGTGATTTAAGTCACCTTAGCAACTTTGTATCGTTTCCGCCTTACAATGACTCCGCAATCACAGGTGGTCCTGCCTGCGGGATCACCAGTCCTCATCAGACTGGAGAGAACATCTTATAAGTGAAAATTGAACATATCTTATAAGTGAAAATTGAACATTATCCTTTCAATTCTACATATCAATTGCTGCTGGAAAGTACTGCGAGTCGTCCATGGCCTTGGCCGGGTCGCTTGGCGCTTGTCGACGGTTAAATGTGGCGCGGAGTTATGGATCATGCATCTGGAGCGTCTGCATCAGCTCTAGGCGAGACGCCCTCGGTCGGTCCCTGCGCATCCTACATGCACCGTCGCTCCATCTGGGTACTGCTTGCCGCTCAGCGGCTTGTTGCGTGTTGTACCTAGAACCATCGATGGGACTGAAAGGCGCCCCTTGCGCCCTTCTAGCTGCTCCTTCACGCTCCCTGCGATTCCCGCCCGCCACGTGTCACCGCAGCGTCCTGGCTGTGCGCTTGCCGATGAGCGCCTTGCGAGCTGGCTCGCGTCCAGCGCGAAATGCAAATCACAAGCAGCGATCGGACTTCCACCACACAAGCCTAACCCAGATCAAGCCCGGGGACAACGCACTACACCATACGCAGGGCACATATCAAAACCCACGCACGACTTCGCGCTTCTGGAAGGTTCCACCTTGTCCCAACCACCCCCTTGCACAGAACCATGCCAACCGTTGTGACGCCTGACACCGCCCCGCACTTAACGACTGCCTGTCCCCATTTGCATTCACAGGGCACAGCGGCGCAGCGTTTTGGACTTGGCACATTGGGGCCGCAGGGGGCAGCGGCGGCAACGGCACCGGTAGCAGCGGGCGTTGCGACAGCAGGTAAACGACCGACTGGGTGCGGCGCGAGGCTTGTGGGTGCCATACACACTGAATTCGTCCGGGAACATGCTGGACGCCACATTCGGGCTTGGATTAGGGAATTGCAGCTAGACGAGGCTTGTTCAGACTGTGACGGGGATGCCACGCAGTAACTAAGCTTTACACTTGGGCAATCGATGGATGATCAGGGGGCGGGGCCTGTGGATGCCTTGCGGGTTCAGATTCGGAGGTGGTGATGAATCGGGCGGGCCGGGCTTCATGATTTGACTTCAAAGGGATGGCCGTGCGGCGGGGGTTTGTGGGGCTGATGTGGCACGATTTCACGCACTAGGGGCGGGGTCGTTAAGGGCAGCACGCCCTTAACGACTGCCTGCCCCCATTTACCATTCACAGGGCACAGCGGCGCAGCGTTCTGAACTTTATTGTTAAGGATGTTACAGCGGACCCCGCGGGTCTGAACTTGGCACAGAACTTGGCACATTGGCGGCGGAGGGGCATCGGCGGTACCGGTAACAGTGGGCGTCGTGACAACAGGGGAAACGACTGGGTGCGGGGCGGGCCTTGTGGATGCCACACACTGCCTTCGTCCGGGGACATGCATTATGCTGGGCCTCAACTTCGGGCTTGCTGGCATCACCCTGTTTACCGCCTTTCTTAGCTTTTGACGGGGATGCCGCACACATGGCGGATGGCCATGCGGGACGGGGCTTGTGGATGCCTTGTGGATTTAGATTCGGCGGCGATGAATCACAGCGGGCTTGCTGACCTAATCATCCGGCTCAAAGCGGTTGCATCGAATACATGCTCGAGATGCAGTTACGGCGTGCACGTGTTGGTGCTGCTGGATGGCCAGGATCTGTGGGTTCAACTCCCGCAAGCACCATATTAGCCAATCAACCTGCTAGCAGAACTGAACTGAACTGAACTTGCTGCCAAAGCCTCTCACCGCGCACTCCGTCACCGCGCACTCTGAAGCGTCCTGCGCCTGGGCACGCCCGCTGCCACGCCTCCCCCGCCTGCCGCGCCCGCGTCCCTGGCTACCCCTGCCACGCCTTCCACTTGGCGGCTCATGCGGCTCATCCGCCCCCTCATTAGCCGGTGCCGCATTCCCAGTGGCCGGCCCAGCGGCGGGGTCTGCACCCGGCCCAGTGGCGGCATTGGCGCCTCCCCTGGTATCCCAGCCGGCGCTGCCATCACCCCCAAGCACACCTTTGCCCAAAACTTTAAAGCGGCATCCCCCAGAACAACCGCCCCGCGCTTGAGCGCTGCTACCATATCCGCCCGGACTCGCCGGCTTGTTTGGCCCAAGCTTCGCCTTCTTTATGACGGCATCGAATTCCGCCTGGGTCACCGCGTACTGTGCCACCTGTGCTGGGCTGACGTGCTGACCACCAGGAGCCAGCTGCGACATGGAACTAGTTGAGTAGGCTTAGCCGCAATTCCAGGTTCGTCATTTTTCTCTATTAATTTGTCACAATCTTGTTTGCGCAATTGAGGCTCGTCAGCGCTCATCTTCGCCGAGAGGGACTGCCAATGTTGTATTATGCTCTGTCTCGCATAATCAACAATATGCTCTTTATGGTATTTTACTGTTCTGTATTTGCTGTCACTTTTGAGGAAGCTGTTCCTTACGCTTTGCTGATACGTAACTGTTTACGAACCTGTATTTCGGACTGCCGAACCCTGTTATTCTGCTGGTAATTGTAATCTGTTTACAATTAGGACACCTGGTCCTGGTAGCTGTTTCTGTGTGACTCCGGTTGCTGAGTTCAAACTGACGGTTAAACCGCTGCCTCACTGACCCTTCGTCCAAGTGGCGGCTCGCCGTACACTACTGGGCGCGGACCTGGTGCATTTAAGCACACTGCGACTCAACAATCGGTAGTTCTTACTACCGCCTAAATACGTGGATTCAACAAGTGGTATCGAGAACAGGTTCGCCATGATGGACAGAAACAGAGACAGAGTTCAGTGACAGAGAACAATCTCACGATTGCTCACCGAACTTGACAGACAACAACCGGACGAGAGTCGTCGGCGAAGCGTTGTTCAGGACAGTCGTCGGCGAAGGATTCTCCGATTCAGCCACAGTAATCCGCAGCCGGATCGGATATTCACCAGGCGTTGACTCTGCACCAGCGGCCCGAGCAACTTGAGCGTCGGTGTTAGGCGAATAGGAACCAAAGCGAAGAGGGGTCGCCATTGAAGGTCCAGTTAAGTAACAGCTATGCGGAAGCGTAACAGGAAAGACCGTCTTGAGTCCACTTGTTACGCTTCCGCATAGCTGTTACTCTTCGCTTTGGTTCCTATTCGCCTAACACCAACGCTCAAGTTGCTCGGGTCGCTGGTGCAGAGTCAACGCCTGGTGAATATCCGATCCGGCTGCGGATTACTGCGGCTGCACCTGAGAATTCGCCGACGACTACTGTCCTGAACAACGCTTCGCCGACGACTCTCGTTCGGTTGTTGTCTGTCAAGTTCGGTGAGCAATCGTGAGATTGTTCTCTGTCACTGAACTCTGTCTCTGTTTCTGTCCATCATGGCGAACCTGGTCTCGATACCACTTGTTGTATAAGAACTACCGATTGTTGAGTCGCAGTGTGCTTAAATGCACCAGGTCCGCGCCCAGTAGTGTACGGCGAGCCGCCACTTGGACGAAGGGTCAGTGAGGCAACCGTTTAACCGTCAGTTTGAACTCAGCAACCGGAGTCACACAGAAACAGCTACCAGGACCGGTTGTCCTAATTGTAAACAGATTACAATGAATGGAATGCTGATGGTGACGCCTTTATGGTGAATCCTCCTGCGCCCGCTGCTGTTGCGGACCCTGCGCCTGAACCTGCGGTTGTGGAACACGCTCCGGCTCCTCCTGCTGTTGCTCAACAGTTGCCTGCTGTGAACCTGAGCTCCGCTGCCGCAGTCCCTGGTATCGACTTGGCGTCGGATCCCTTCGCTGACTTCGACCTGGATGCTCTGCGCGCTAGCTCTGTTTCGCCGCTCTCCTGCTTTGCGCGTCGCTGTCTCTGACGAACACTCTGACCTGCTGCGATATCTGCCCCACCACGCTGTTGTGACCTCCGGCGCTGGCCGTGCAGGCGTGGCTGTCCCCTCGGCTCCTGTGGCCGCTGCGCCTGCTGGGGCATCTGCCGACAACGCCTCGTTCGCTGAGGTAATCAAGCTGTCCGTGCCCGCGCCCAAGTTGCAGATTTCGACGGACCCGAAGAGCTGCGCTTCCGCACCGCCTGCCATTGCCGCTGCTACTCGTGCCTTCGTCCGCGACGTCAAGCGCTACTTCACGCTGGTCAAGGGCGGTCACGATGACGGTTTGCGATGCCTGTACTTGGGTCAGGCTCTGGGGGGCGCGGCTAAGTCGTTTCACGACGAGTGGACCCTGTCCACCCCGTCGTACACGTCTGATCAGCTGTTGCTTGCCTTGCTGAAGCGCTTTGCACCTCAGATTCAGCCGCGTATCATTGAGGCCCGCAATAAGCTTACCACCCGTCAGTATGTCATGCGCACTAAGGAGACTGTCCTTGCCTATCAGTCCCGATTCGAGGCGTTGATGACTGCCATTCCTGACGCCACCGAGTCTGAGCGCATGTTCTGGTTCCTGTAAGACCTAAAGGCTAATCCCGCGGATGCTCAGGCACCGGGCTTACACTCCCCCCCCCTTAGGAGCAAGCCGTCCTCGGCGCCAGGCATCGGGCCACCTCACCGTATGCCGGTTTTACCAGAATAATAATAATAATAATAGTACGCCGGCCGAAGCCTGGCGTGTATTAAGGGGGTGGGGAACTGAGGGGTGGCGTAGTCACCCCTGTATGCCCGCACCACCGGCGGTTTTACCAGATTAGCACGGGTTTGTACCGTCCTTGATCCACCACACAAGGACCGGTAATGCCTGCGCCAGGGATCGAACCGCCGACCTTAATCCACCACATAAGGGTACGGCACTGGTCTCGATACCAAATGTAAGACCTAAAGGCTAATCCCGCGGATGCTCAGGCACCGGGCTTACAGTTCCACGGTGGCCTGCCGGATGACCTGATGCACGCCTGCGTGACTGACGAGCGCGGTGCCCCGTTTCGCACCTACTCTGACTTGGTGCAGTACGCGATCGGCAAGGAGGCCCAGGCTTTTGCTCTCTAACGTGTTCGCTCGCTTCGTCTGAACGCTGTTGCCATGCAGGAGGATGTTGACCCGGCGGCTCCGGGACCCAGCAACGGCCGGCGTACACGCGCCCCGACGGCGCCTGCTTCCACCGCCGCCGCCGCCGCTGTCGCTTCTCCCCGGCCTGTCGTCGCCGCCGCGGCCCCTGCCCCGCGTGCGGCGCCTGCCGTCGCTGCTGCCGCCCGGTCGGCGCCCTCAGACAAGACTTACTCGGCCGCCCAGCTCGCCGAGAAGACTAAGTTTGGGTGCTCCTTCAAGGAGTACGTCCGTCGGATGGACGACCGGCTGTGCCTGCGCTGCTGTTCGGAGTCTCACCGTCTGAACCAATGCCCCATCTGGCGGGCTGAGCACCCCGATCTGTTCAAGGACGGCACACCGCCGCCCAAGAAGAAGACCCGGCGCAACGCTTAGGTTGCTGCCCAGGATGGTTCTGAGGGACTGCCCCCTGGGTGCTCTGTGGATGCTGCTGTGGTTGGCTGCGCTGTCGGTGCTGGCGGTTCTGTTGGCTCTGTTGCCGGTGTTTCTGTGGCTGCTGTGCCAGACACTGTTGCTCGCCGTCGCCGTGCCGTACGCGCCCTGACGCCGTCCGCGCTTGCTGAACTCGAACTTGCTGTCGGCCGCCGTTTCAGCTTCGATGCGCACACTGCGCGCGCGGGGTTTGATTCGGTCTGTAACCTGGGTCTGCCGTGCTGTCGGCCGCTGTCATCTGTCGACCTGGGTGGTCACACGGTTCTGTTTGTCCCTTCATCCATGCGTGAGATGCAGACTCAGCTGGCACATTACCGTTCATGCAAGCAGCTGCGTCCTGACACCTCTGCCTGTCTGCTTTTGCCTACGCACTTGTCTCGTCGCGCCTCTCGTCACCTGGTCGGTATGGCTCAGATACGACGCTTCGACAAGGGTACTGGTCTGTTCAACGGGTTGGACTTGTCTGGGGCTGTGCGTGGTTGCCTTGCCTTCGCTGCCGTACTCGGTCGATGTCTGGTACGACCCGCCTCGGCCTGTCTCCACCCCTGCTGTCCCTTTCTTGTCGTCCCTCTGTTCGCCAGTTGCTGCGTCCCTCTCAGGAGCCGACCTGCCTCGCGTCGCTCTGTCCTCCGCTGGCTTTCCTCTGCCGACGCTGGTGGACTCCGGCGCCAGTCACGACTTCGTTTCTGAGGCTACTGTCCGGCAACTTGGTCTGCCGATCCGCCCCAGTGCCTGGTCGCACGTCACCCTCGCTGATGGGGGTAAGAGCGCGTTGCTTGGGCAGGTGACTTTGCGTGCCTCTATCTGCTGGCCCGCTGCGGTTGCAACTTCAACCGTATGTCTTGCCTGATCTGACTAGCGTCGCGTCTCTGATCTTGGGGTCTGGGTCTCGCTCTGAACTTGCACGGTGCTGCCTTGGATTACGGTTCATGTACTTTGCGTCAGCGCAAGGGCCGTTTGTCGTACCGCGTGCCGTTGCTTGTCCCTGCTGTACGTGAGGGGGGCGAGGGCGCTGATGGCTCTGCGCCTGCTGCACCTCATGTCAATTTTGCGCTTGCTGCTATGTGTTCTCGCACTGAGCCTGAACCCGTTGGGCGCTGCCACTCGCTGCTTCGTAAGGGTGCCCATGCCTTGCTTGTTCGACCGAAACTGTACCTGAACTCGGCCGTACAACAACCTGATGCTAAGGACCCTGATGTTGAGGCCCTGTTGGAGGAGTATGCAGATCTCTTCAAGGAGATTCCTGGCCTGCCTCCTATGCGACCTGTCGATCACACCATTCCTCTGGTACCTGGTACGGCGCCTGTGTCCCGTCCTATGTACCGCCTGAGCCCTCTGGAGCTAGACGAGGTAAAACGGCAAGTGACTGACTTGCTGGCTAAGGGCATGATCCGTCCAAGCACCTCGCCGTACTCTGCTCCTATCCTGTTCGTGGGTAAGAAGGATGGTGGTCTGCGCATGTGCATTGACTATAGGGGTCTGAATGCGGTCACTGTTAAGAACCGTTACCCCCTGCCGCGCGTAGACGATCTGTTGGATAAACTGAGGGGTTCTGCTTACTTTAGCTCTATTGACCTGCAGCAGGGTTACAATCAGATTCGGATAGCTGAGTCCGACATTCCAAAGTCTGCTTTTCGTACGCCCTTTGAATGAATGAATGAATGTTACAGCCCTTTGGTCATTACGAGTACACTGTCCTGTCCTTTGGTTTGGTGAACGCCCCTGCCACCTTCCAAGCTGTTATGAATCGCATCTTCAGGCCCTTCCTGGATCGGTTCGTCGTCGGTTACCTGGACGACATCCTGGTATTCTCCAAGACCCGCGAGGAGCATCTGCAGCACCTCATCTCAGCCGGCACCACATCTCAGCCGGCACCCTAACCTGCACGCCGCAATCCTGTCTGTGACGACTCGCAGTTCTGCTCGCAAGGCTGCGGTTGTTGACCCGGTTCCGGCCGTCCCTGCGCCTGTCCGTGCACATACGCCCGCTGACCCCGTCGCTGCCGTACCTGCCACCGCTCTTGCGGCCGCTGAGGCGCCCGCAACTGATCTTTTTGCCCGCCTGCGTGCCTTGTACCGTACTGATCCGTACTTCGCTGATACTGCGAACACAGCAACGCTCACCTGTGAGCGTGGCATCTGCTGGTACCGCTCCCTTCCTGATCGCAAGCAGATTGTCATTCCGAATGACGACGAGCTGCGCCGTGAGCTGCTGTCGAAGTACCATGACGGTCCCTTGGCTGGGCATCCTGGCTGCAGTCGTCTGATTGAGTTGGTTACCCGCACCTTTTGGTGGCATAAGCTGGCTGCCGACGCCGCTAACTACGTTCAATCCTGTGATCTCTGTCAGCGCAACAAGCCATCGTCCGGTAAGACCCCTGGGTTGCTGCAGTCGCTGCCTGTGCCAGCGAACCCTTGGGACAGCGTCTCTATGGACTTTGTGGTTGCGCTCCCCAAAACTGAGGGGGGATACGACGCGGTGATCGTACTGGTTGATCACCTTACGAAGATGGTGCATCTGGCGCCCACCACCACGTCCTGTACTGCTGAGCAGGCTGCACGTTTGTTCTTTGCTTGACAACGTCGTACGTTTGCATGCATGGTGTTCCTAAGGGCATTGTCTCTGATCGCGATCCGCGTTTCACGAGCAAGTTCTGGGGAGCGCTTGGGGGTCTGCTGGATATGCGTGTGAATCTGTCCACTGCGTATCACCCCCAGTCTGACGGTCAAACTGAGCGCATGAATCGTACACTTGGTGACATGCTGCGCAACTTTGCTGGCCGTAACCCTGATACCTGGGACGCTCATCTGTCTGCTGCTGAGTTCGCGCTGAACAACGCAGTGAATCGCTCCACTGGCAAGAGTCCGTTCTTCCTGAACTACGGATTTCACCCTGCGCTTCCTGTCTGGCGGGAGTTGGACGTCAACGTTCCTGCCGCGAAGCAGTTCGCACGGAGCGAGCTTTGTGTCTCGTCTGTCTGAAGCTAAGTCCTGCTTGGACGCAGCGCAACAACGGGCTGCTGATTACTACAACCAGGGTAAGAAGCCTGTCACTTCCGCCGCTGGGCAGTTAGTGATGCTGAGTACGAAGCACTTGCGTGACATGTCACGTGGGCCTCAGAAGCTTCTCCCTCGCTGGGTTGGCCCGTACCCTGTCGTACGCATGGTTGGTTCTGTTGCGGTTGAGTTGCGCCTGCCCTTGGACATGCGCATCCACCCGACCTTCCGCGTGTCTCTGGTTCGTCCTTATCATTCGCGCGCATCTGACGCCGCTGATGAAATGGATACTGCTCCTGAACCTGTTGCCTGGCTGACTGAAGACCAACCTCTGTTTTCTGTTGAACGCGTTCTGGACTACCGTTGTCGCCGCGTTCGCACTGGCAAACGGACTCGCGTTGTGCAAGAGTGGCTCGTTAAATGGGCTGGCTACTTATCTGAGCACAATTCGTGGGAACCCGCTCGCAACTTCACACCTGATCTGAAGCCTGTTTTGGATGAGGTTCGGTCGCAGGCCAAACAAGCAGCGAGGACGCTGCCACCAGAGGGGGGATAGTTGTTGCATTATGCTCTGTCTCGCATAATCAACAATATGCTCTTTATGGTATTTTACTGTTCTGTATTTGCTGTCACTTTTGAGGAAGCTGTTCCTTACACTTTGCTGATACGTAACTGTTTACGAACCTGTATTTCGGACTGCCGAACCCTGTTATTCTGCTGGTAATTGTAATCTGTTTACAATTAGGACAACTGGTCCTGGTAACTGTTTCTGTGTGACTCCGGTTGCTGAGTTCAAACTATTAACTGACGGTTAAACCGTTGCCTCACTGACCCTTCGTCCAATGGAATGGAATGGAATGTTACATGTTGTACTGACCGTCCGGCCAGTCACATGTGGCCCCGCAACGGACATCCGTCAAAGGCCGCTCATCACGATCTTCCCGCACCAGTTACCATCGTAACCGTTTCACGATCTCCGCCATATCCGTTCACCCGACCATCCTTCGAGTTTGAGGGTTCGGCATCGCCACCAATCAAGCGTGCGTATCTTGGCCCATCAACTAAGCCTCAACACCACATCTCAGCAATTAGCTGCTATCTCATACCCGACTTCCGTCGGGGATCTGTACAGGAATCGAACCTGCGACTACAGCTGCACAATTGGCAGTGAGGTGTCTCCAGACCAGACCTTCGTCCAAGTGGCGGCTCGCCGTACACTACTGGGCGCGGACCTGGTGCATTTAAGCACACTGCGACTCAACAATCGGTAGTTGTTACTACCACCTAAATATGTGGATACAACAGCCAACATAGGAATGTCTCGGGTATGAGACCCACCCACTATGTATATAAGTTGCTCGACTAGCGCAAACGAAAGAACTCAACGAGATCAATTGTTTTATCTGGTTTTCAGATCAAAACTCGCAACAAGGAAGAAGTTGCACAACATTCCTCCAAAACCTCCCAGGGCCCAGACCCCGACCGACCGACGGATCACTGCCGTACACAAAACTTTGTCGTGGCCATACTAATAATTGCCTGAGCCGAATTGGAAAATCCTTCTATATTTGTAAAGAGCTTAATCAGTACAAAGTAAATCAGGATATGTTCGTTCTCAGCGCTTTCTACCCCCACGGTATTTGCCATCTTTTTTCCACCGAAAGAACGCATCTACGGCGACTGGCGGTCCTGTACGGCATTTCACGGGCACCGCGTGCTCAGCCCGCTGTGCGCAGCTGAAGGGCGTGGCTAGCTAGGCGGCCAGGCGGGGCGTATGGGCACGAGGTACTACTACGCCGGGACATGGTCGCGGTGCAGCAGGCACTCAAGACTACTCCAAATGTGGACCTTGTGAACACATTATTGAAACCATTGAGGCTAGCCGATTTATTGTTGTTACTAATGTTACATACAAATTAGCTGTTTGGATAAACGAGCAAGCGTCGCCTTAGCCCCAGATCGATTATTGACCCCCCTGCATATATGTGTATGCCCCTACCAACTCATAGGGGGTCTGACAGGCTCTGACAGGCCAGCCTGTCAGGAAATGTTAGCCTGACAGCTTTAGCCAACATTTCCGCCGCTGTTATTCGCTGTTCAATAGGTATCGCCTGAGCTCTGACAGTTTCCAGCAATGTCAGTGACGGTCGTCGGTGCACGTACATTGACCATCCAGCATTGTTTCGTTCACACGTCTGCCACTCTTGCTTGTCGAGAAAACGAGACCAAACGTAGGTACGGACAGAACAAACCAAAGTATCAGGAGCAGCTAGTATGGAAGCGCATTTATTGATACACTATGGAGATACCTATCAAGCCAGCATTAAAAGTAGTCCTAGGCCTGCTGGCAGCGTACAGGCAGGTAGGCAACTGATGACAGTCAACAGCCGTTAACATCGAATCCATGCCCTACCTGTGCTGACAGTTGACAGTCTGTCACAGTCAGAGCATGTTACCCCCTATCCGGCTGTTGACTGTGTTGACAATTAGTGCTGATCAAAGCTACCCTGACTGTCAACATCCTGTGACACCCAAGGCATGCCGCCCCTGCCCTAGATGTCAACAGCCTGTCACAGGCTGTAATAACATAAACCACGAAACCCCTACATCCGAACAGTGACAGGCTCCTGACAGGCTCTGACAGGTTTCTGAAGCCTGTTATGACACTGTCACAGCCGTCGGAGACTTCTGATATCTGGCCATATTGTCAGGTCCGCCATACATGTTAGCGCCTGTCAGCCCCCCTACGTATGAGTTGGTAGGGTGCTCGACACCATCATTGCACGCATGCATGCACGTGAGACTGGATGTCAGTTTAGCGTGAAACTAGTGAAATAGTGAATTGAGGGGGCACCTCCCAGCAACAAACGGCGGGTTCAGTTCCTTTATGAAACGAATGAGGCGATCCATCATCACCCCGATCGATTACCCCGAATGAAAGCACAGGTATGTGTGTGTGTGGGGGGGGTGTTGGCAACCGACGGCGGTGTGCGTACCCAAGCAAGCGATGATGATGAGCGATGATGATGAGCGGCCCCCTACCGACGCACGCACGGCCCCCCAAAGTAAGACCGCATCATCACACGCACGTACCGCATCACATTCTACGTATCGCTGCGAGGTAGTACCATGCGGCGCGCATGCATTATTATGAAACGGTGGCCGTTCCGGACGGTTTGATGACCGACCGCACGTACGGCCTATCTACTGACCGCGCGCTGCTGGCACACCCAGGAGGCGGGTGCCAGTGACCAGCCATCAGCCTGCAGAAACATCGATACCTTTTTATTCGTCCATACATCTAGGTAGTCCTTTCCTGGTGACGACCTGCCATCCGCCGCATTATTGCGTTAGTTTCACAGGGGCAGCGGCCAGCCGAAACGGGGCGCATACACAGCAGCCACTCGGGTGATATCATCCTGTGATAGCGCCCTGTTGTACAACAGTACGACAGCGACCTTCCCGTCGAAATATGTTTTGATGCTTCCTGGGTAGACCAGTAGGTCGGCACCGATCGCGAAAGCATCCGGGTCTAGGCCACACGGCAGGCTCGGCAGCTGCTTCCACGATTGGGTTGCAGTCCGCCCAAAGCGGTAGTACGACGCCGCAGTCGCACCAGCATGCCTCACCAGCGCCTCCATCGTCCATTGCCCTACCGGCGGCGCAGGAACCTGGGCCTCGCGGATATCCACGGTGTAGTTCGTTGCGAATGAGAATATGAATCTCCGCTGTGTGCTCCAGAACAGCTCGCGGTCTACGTCGCCTGTCTGGTTGCGACTGAGGGTCATGATAACTTGCGCGTTACCACTGTTTGCGTTAGCTTCAATTCTGCCAATCCAAACAGCAGTGAAGGCGCTGGTGGGTGTGCCGCTCCAGGTGGACGGCAGGTTGCCGTCGGCGACACCGACGCAGCTGGCGCCGTCAAAGGTGATGCCGTCAGCAATGTTGTTGTTGCTGTCCTTGCTTAGGGAGCAGTTGCCTTGGAACTTCAGGAACGTCGGCGAGGTGCTGCTGCTCCGCATGCTGAGCCATCCCGTGACAGAGGGCCGGGGGGAAGAGTAAAAGGGGGTGGCGGGGGAGAGGATGACGCCGTTGTAGGCATCGAAGGCGAGAACCTCCGGGATCAGGTCATCTGGTAGGCGTGTGCGGCCAGGGGCTGAAGAGGCTGCACGCAGAGGATGGGTGCAGGCAAGGGGGAGCGTCCCATTGGTCGGTTGCGCATACAGCCGACGAGGCCTGTTCCTAATGCGCCTGCACAGGGATCCCTTGGAGTATAGGTGACGAACTAGAATCATTTATCACGAAAACGCTGTCGAATGTGTCAGCCAAGCAAGTGAAGGTTCATGCATCGTGAATGCTCACAGGTAGGGTGCTCGCCAGTAACACAATTCAGTAGCACCCGGCATTAGGTGTGATAGTAAAATATATATATATACATATATATACTCTATATTTATATATATATAAGCAATAATAATAATAATAATAATAATAATAATAATAATAATAATAATAATAATAATAATAATAATAATAATAATATATAAATAATACAATGTTGTATAATATAAATATATATTTGAATAATCAATCAATCAATCAATCAATCAATCAATCAATCAATTCATCAGTCAATCAATCAATGAATAAATAATAATAAACAAAATAGTGAGTCCCCAAAACCGCCCTGCCTGCCAAACACCACAACCACATGATGAACCACTCCCTGAGTCCCTAGAGTCCCGACCGGGCGTTCCAACGGGACCACAACATACAGGCATTGTGTATGCGTGTGTTCATATGTGAAATGCAATGGCTAAGCTACATGATAAGCTCATCAGCTATTATGCAGGGTCCATTTCCCGTCCATCCCCACCCTTGCTTGCCTGACACCCATGAGTTCACCCGTAAACGTTTGATAGAAATACACTACAGCTGGCCCGCAAGCAAGAAAGCATGCACATGGACTGCGGGCGTGGTGAATATTTATCTAAGATCAGGGTTTCTGCTGGCAGGCCAAACTAATGTATGATAGGTAAGCACACGAACAATGTAGAACATGTATGTATGTATACTTGCGTGGTGAACTGTAAGGTTCGTTGATCTAGTTGATCGCTCGGTCACTCATGAGCCAACAGCAGGCTTTGTGTCAGTTGCAAGAAGATCAACAGATATATAGACGAAGTGAAGCAAGATCGATAGAACGTAATGGACCGCATGTGCAGTAGTGCTGCTGGCTTCAACATGTATACAGTTATGCACATGCACACGCCATCATGCTTCCAGCAGGTGTCCCAGGAGTCTATCTTACGTAGGTTCTCGAGCGCGAACGTCCAGGCGCTGCTTGTGCGAGTTAGCACAGTCCTGCTGTCGTCGGTGGTGACGAGGGAAGCCATCAGTGCAGAGGGGCCTTCGTAGTTCCTAGCGCGGATGGTGAGCATGTTGGAGCCCTTGGCGAGGGTAACATTGAAAGTGCCTGGCAACGATCCACGGAAACCCCAGCCCCAGAGGACCGTTCCAATTTGCGCTCCGTTGAGGAAAACTTCGGCCGCATCGTCGACAATGACGGTCAGCACTGCCTTCGTGCCGTCAGATGACACAGTAAATGTTGACGTGAAGTAAGCCGCAATGTCAGTGGCGGAGCCTGACTGCGCTCCGGCATGGTACCAGATCAACTTGGCCAGAGGGTCAGAGAATGGCTTGCCGGGGCCAATGTTCGTGCTTCCCCACATGGATGTTGGGGTGGTTGCCAGCTCAACAGCACCTGTCGCCGGTGGATAGGCGCACACGTGCACGGGATTCATCAAATGGTGTGCACGCACCGGCGTCAATTGCTTACATGTGATGCGTGAAATGGCGGTAGCTATCTAGATAGTCAAGACCTTACAAAAGAAAAAAAGAAAGAAAGTTTTACTGCTGGACCCGCCTCTAAGCCCAAGCGTGTGTTAAGGGGACCGCCAATTTAAGGGTTGGGAGTCGACATTGGTCACCAGTATTTTGTTCACGCAGGTATCCGCCTGCGGCCCCTATCCGTGTTACCAGGCCCCCGAAACCGTCTCCTGGTATGTGGCCGGACCCATTGGCCCGACCCGCTTGACGCGCACATCTCGGGCTATCCCTTTAACCGTGCCTCAAGGCCACTTACACCGGAGGCGGACTCGGACCCGACTGAAGAGTCGGGCTGTCCAAGCGGGACTCCCCAATCTCAACCATTTTGTCCCGACCCGAATCGAACCGGTGACCTCATGGTCAAAGACTCGATGCCTTAGGAAATGGCCAAGTTCGGTGGATAAGACCTAACAAATAATTGTGCGTGTGTGGCTAGAATGAAGGGTCTGCATCGACGGCGGCTGGGTGGTGCCCGTAGCCCCACCAACCCGCATCTATCTGCAGCACATTGTGCGGGGCTATGTCAACACATACAAGAAACGCCATCATCACGGATGTCCAAACACCTTCTGCGGGACGGATGTGGACACCGTACGTGTCGTATTGGATATGGATCTGACACACGTGGACACGACCGGGTAGGCCTACACGCCACCTTATTACTTGTCCACAGCAGGATGGATGGCCACACGTGATCGACCTATAGATGGTTGGCCACGTGTATGTGATCGACCTGGCGTTGTTAAGTAGTGCTCCCCAAGGTGGACGGCATTACTACCGGCCGGAAATAAACTGGGCCCGCTCGATCGTTACCTACCTGGCGACTGGCCAAATGGATTATAAGCAACGCGTGTGAAGATTGACCACGGTTCCGCAGCAGTTGATGGCACGCAGCACGTAAAGCGGCTACCGCACCCCTGGTAGGCAACATTGTAGCCAGCCTGCACACCATCCACCGGATGTATGTGTTGGGTGAGCACGCGTACGTAGGCAGGCAGGTCACAGCGAACAAATACCATAGATGGATGGTGACGCAATAATAATGAGAATTCTCAACCCTAAACCGAAGCCCCGTACTCGTGCACGGCAGGATGAGGTACCCTATGATTATTTTGTAATGTAACCGTTACAAGGTGGACCCCATTTTTGGGCGGGGCCCCAGCGCGAAGCGCGTTCGGGGGGCCCCGCCCCCTAGGATTGCCCATGTCCGTGTGTGTGTGTGTGTGTGTGTGTGTGTGTGTGTGTGTGTGTGTGTGTGTGTGTGTGTGTGTGTGTGTCCGGTAACGGCAAAACGTTCATTATCCGCTAAACTAATTCGCTATGTTTGTCATATTAATTGTCCTCTATTGCAAGGTAACTTTGGTTTGGCTGAAAAAATTCTTTGCGCACAAACGGTCAAAGTAAAGCTCCGCGGTCCCCATGGACCCGAGTCAACATCCAACCAACGCCTCTCGCGCTCATATTTGTTGCAACGGGTGCCGCGTGATGAATACTTGAATTAGGAATGGGCGGCGCGTGCTAAATTGAACTTCGATAGTGTTCTGATGTTTGAACATCAAGATACCACCAAAATCAAGATTTGCCTTTCTGTCTTGCCAGATGAATACAATTCAACAATATGTATTGAATCAAAGTTTCAAGATGCAAAGGGATAGCGTACCGAGTGCCAACGAGTTCTCCAGTTCCGATGGCCCAAAGTCCGGGTCTCACCGCGGCTTTTTCGCACCCTGTTTTTGCCTTACATTTGCTATGTAACTATTGATAGCAAACTTTAGAGGTTCACGTCTGCTGCGGGCGTGCAACTGAAGGGTTGCATGCCTGCCGACGGACCAAACAACTACAGTTTCACGGCAAAACAAGGATGCTTCAAGCTTGCTTTGTGATCATCTGCTTGACAGACGGATGTGGTAGTGCAGAGGCGACTATCGTTACCATAGTGCCGATACGGTGACCGCCGTCGCCGGCGGCGCGTACTGCAGGATGGTTTCGGGGCTGCCGACGTGTTTGGGCTTGGTGAATCTATGCACGCCGATCCCCCTTCAACATCAACGACACCCCCAATGGCAACCTTTCACTCTCTCACACTGTTGCGCGGTAATAGAGTTTTCGTTCTAAAGCAAGCGGCCTGTACGGATTATAGGGGGCCCCGCCCTTTTCCGGCTTCGAGGAAGCCGACCCCTACTTGTCAATTAATGCATGCTCATCGATTCCACATACACTCGCAGTGGCTGGGAACTCACCGTGAATATGCCCCCCAGTCGCTTGCAAATGGCTTGTTCGGTGTATGTGCCGCCCTTGATCAGGGACAGCTCCAAGGCGCTGTATGTCAGACCGTGCCAGCCTGCATTAAATACATTATTGCGGTTGCAAACCGGGAAGGCTTGTTTAGTAGACGTGCAATTAACAGGTAGGTCGAGCTCGTCCAATAATTCATGTAGCTAGTATATATGTAAGCATCATTGTAAGCTAGTATGTATGTAAGCATAGTAACCATGCATCCGGATGGCCGACTGTGCCACGAACACAGCCATTTGGATTGTGCTATGTATGTACGTAATTATAACTAACGTAACCATCTGGCCAACTGTGTGGTCGTTGAGTGAGGGGCTTGAGGTGTCCCCAGGACGTAGGGCCCGCTTGAGTATTGACCGCCTTTTAGGGTCTTGGTATTCCTGGCAGGTAGGTAGGCAGAACTCCCAGCTCATCAACTAGCCGCCCCTCGCTCGCGACGTCCAATTATTGGCTCGTCGTTACATACCGACCTGGGTTGCGTGTTGACGCGCCGATGCAGCACCGTCCAGAGCCACAGCCAGGATACGCGGCGTTGGCGCCCCCCTGCATGCACGCACACACAACCGTACATATGTACAACAGTGGTAAGCAAGTAGGGGCGCTTGATGCATGCGGTCAGGGCGGCGGATGGCAACCGACCCGACACACAAGTGTCAGTAGCTGTCAGTACGTCATCAACATACAACTATATGTGAAGCCCTCTGTTGACTTTGGGCTGACGGCAGTGGGAGATGTCGGCGTCCATGGCATGCACGGAGGTCAATACTACTAGCACCTTGTTGGCAGCGTCTGTAAAGTGTCCCCATTTGTTAGTTGTCAATACTTTGATGATCCTATGACGAATGGGGGTCGCGAAATGGCCGCTGGAGAAGGCTACGCCTTGTTTCGCCCACTGGTTCAAATTAGGGAACGGCCAGATTTCCGGCCCAAACTTTGTCGCGCCCGCAAGTCCAATGGGAGCCGCCGCCGCCGCCCTAAAGTTCAATGTATGACAAACATTCTGAGCCGCTAACCGCGTATTTTGATCCAGATTTAAGTAAATGCGAGGCAAAATACAAATAAAACTGGCCCAAATATGGGACGGACAGAGTTAGCAGCCGCTAGCGCTAGGTAATGGCTCTAGTAATAATTGGTCGGTCCTTGCATCCAGCATCAGTCATCATAGCCACCAAAACATACATCTACCAAATGCAGTTCGGGGATCACATCATCAGCAGGGCGGCGCTTCATGTATCTAGAGCAGGATGACATATAATATGCATGTGTAAGACAGTCACACACCAGACCAGCGAGGTACGTAAACATGTATGTAGTAGTGTTGTGATTTTCGGTCAGACTTCGTGAACTTCACTCAGCTTCCTGATCCCTTAGTTGAGCAATCCTGATCAGGCAATCCGTTTGTGCTATGTGTGAATCGAGTCGCTATGGATTGGGCCTTGTGGCCTGACGGTACGGACAACTTCGACATCTGTCTCTGCTACTTGTACACCGAAGCATTGCTGCTTCGTTCGTTAGCTGTTTGTAACACTTGAACGCTCACCGGGACTGAGAGTGTGCCTGCGTTGAGGTATGGTGTCAGCTCGCTGGTCCAGCTAGTGCTCAACTGGACGTTTGGTCAGCTATACACAACGGAGTCCGTTTTTCAACAGGTAGGGCTTATCAGGGAAATAGAAAATACGTACGGTACGTAAATATGTATATACTCCAGCAGCAAGTACAGCAGCGGATATCTAGCTAGGTGGGATAATATCAGCGCACGTGCATTGTGCATTGTGTTTGTACCGTGAAGACACCGCCAGCATCGGTGCATGCGGAGCTTTCAGGATAGCCCCTGGACTGATTCATGTACATCTCGAAGAGGTCAAACCAGTACGCCCTCCAGGTTGCTGCGTGCAAACACAAAAATATCATTAGGCAGCAGCATTAGGCAGGGAGCCAACACGCATACATACATGTCATAACAAGCCAGCAAGGACGGAGGACACATACGCTTGCTTGTGTTGTGGTTGACACATCAGGCATCCATCTAATCAGTCTACATATACCCTTGACGGGTCGGCTTACTTCGCGTACGTGGTGAAGGAAACAAAATAAAAAAAGCAAGACCAGCTAGCACGCATGAATACGCAGCATGTATATAATACATTATACATACAGCACTGATTACAGACAGCAGAGGAGCGTGCAGCAGGAATGAGTAAGACACATTCCGTTTGTACCTGCTTTGCCACAGACGCTGGTGGAAACGACTGGTGTGCAGTACGTCATCAGGTAGTTGAGCGAGGCCGGCCAGGCAATCCAGCTGCCTGTCCATTCCGAGCCGGTCCAGCGATAGACACTGACATCCTCCCAGGGGGCGGCACTGTCGGAGCTGCAGTTCGCCAGGTTCTGCTGCTGCAGCACCAGGTACTGTCTGTATCCCAGCGACAGCGCGGTCTGGAACTCGACGTACAAGAGTGGCGACGAATACCCCGACGCCCAACATCTCAGGTTGAGGGCCGACGCGCCGCTGGAGCGGCTGCCGTCCTGGTACTCAAACACGAACCGGTAGTTGACATTGATGCTGCCAGTAGAACACATATAGGGGCAGTCGTACATAACGTCTACACAGACATTCTTTGCTGTCATGTTGGTGGTGCCAACCTGCCCGCACTGCGCCAAGATGCCCCTCACTGGTGGGTCAACTGTGTGGCGTGTGACATGGGTCAATGGGGCGGCGGCGGCGGGCGCATTAACTATCTATTCATGTGCAGGAGACACGCAACACATTAATCCTTGCGTTCATTCATCCGTAATCATAATGACCAGAATGCATGTATGCGGGACGTGTGTAGTAGATAGAAATTATTATTTATTGCCCCTGCCATGTGTGTCCATGATGCGGTGGTCGCCGTCTGTGTGTGGCCAATTATATGGTTTGAGGACATACATACGGTCTATCTCTATCTGCGATCTCCATGGACGACGACCGAGGTCGACTTCAAACCAGCCACTGGTCTCCATAGACCGAGGTCGACTTCAAACCAACAACGCGTCGAGAGCTCCATTCTTTGCAAGAGGTGCCGCCGCCGCGTGTTGAATACTCGCATCATGAGGAACGGGAGGCGCTTGCTGAATTGAACATTTTGGTTTGTCTTCACACACGACCGCTTCGGGTTGCCACCGAGCGACTTGGAGGTAGGTCCCGAGCTTGAAACTTGGTTTGTCATTTAGCAATGCATGCGCATACGTTTTGTCCTTCCTTTGCAAGTCAGCCATTACTGTACACCATTGAAGAGGCGCAGCCAAAACGATGATGGGGGCACTTGCTGCACATTTGCTTCTCTAGCGGGCGCTTCATTGCTTCGCGATCAGGTAGATCAGTGTTATGGCAGGATCAAGCTTGTTTCGTCAGCAATGGTGCATTGCAGGACCACAAGAAGTTTGGTTTGCGTCGAGTGTCGACATCGGGTAGGTACTCATGGAGCTCACACGACGGGAATCCCTTACTTGACGGACGGATGGACGACATGGCCCATCACGGGATGCCCGCTGGGCCATGTGTACGGAGATCCGTGTACGACCCGTGTACGACCAGCAGATTGCGTTGGATGACCCGTGAAACTAGTGAAAATCGTCATATCATGACCATCTGTGCGCTCTATCTCGGATTTAAACCCCGCTGTCGCCCCGTCCACGCCTCAATTATTGATAGGCGACTGCTCCATGTCACATAAAGATTGCGTGACGTGGCGCAGCAGTCAAAACCGAACCCGTTACATGCACAGCACGCTGCATAGTTTCAAACATCGATATATATATAGCAACGGGCCTGTATGTACAGATTGTGGAGGGCCCCGCCCAGTTTCCAGTTTTGTAACACACACCCTCCACTTGGTTAACTATTAGCACCACGGGAACCCAATCTAAAGGTTGTAAATGTTGTATGAAGAAAACATGTAAAACGCACGTCGGATTCGCAATGCGAATCACAGACGAGATACATACGGACCTGTAGGTGCTGGATTAAGGAAAGGTGTTGGTGGTCTTGGTGAGGGGGGTGGTGGTGGTGGTGATGGTGGTCTTGGTGAGGGTGGTGATGGTGGTCTTGGAGGAGGGGGTCCTGGCAGTGGAGACGGGGATGGTGGTGGGTTGGGTGGAGATGGTGGTCTTGGTGAAGGTGGTGATGGCGGTGATGGTGGTCTTGGAGGAGGGGGTCCTGGCAGTGGTGGAGGGGATGACAGCGGGTTGGGTGGAGATGGTGGTCTTGGTGAAGGTGGTGATGGCGGTGATGGTGGTCTTGGGGGAGGGGGTCCTGGCAGTGGTGGAGGGGATGACGGCGGGTTGGGTGGAGATGGTGGTCTTGGTGAAGGTGGTGATGGCGGTGATGGTGGTCTTGGAGGAGGGGGTCCTGGCAGTGGTGGAGGGGATGACGGCGGGTTGGGTGGAGATGGTGGTCTTGGTGAAGGTGGTGATGGCGGTGATGGTGGTCTTGGAGGAGGGGGTCCTGGCAGTGGTGGAGGGGATGGCGGCGGGGTGGGTGGAGATGGTGGTTTTGGTGAAGGTGGTGATGGCGATGATGGTGGTGGTGGCGGCGGTGGTGGTGGTGGTCTTGGAGAAGGGGGTCCTGGCAGTGGTGGCGGGGATGGCAGTGGGTTGGGTGGGGATGGTGGTCTTGGTGAAGGTGGTGATGGCGATGATGGTGGTCTTGGAGGAGGGGGTCCTGGCAGTGGTGGAGGGGATGACGGCGGGTTGGGTGGAGATGGTGATGGAGGTGATGGTCTTGGGGGAGGGGGTCCTGGCAGTGGTGGAGGGGATGACGGCGGGTCGGGTGGAGATGGTGATGGAGGTGATGGTCTTGGGGGAGGGGGTCCTGGCAGTAGTGGTGGAGGGGATGAGGGCGGGTTGGGTGGAGATGGTGGTCTTGGTGAAGGTGGTTTAGGTGACACCCCCCCAATAATAATGACTCCAAGATCGTCAACAGGACTTGGCGTATTGTTTGGAGAAGGCTCAGGTCGGTCAGGACTTGGACTTGGATCCAAGTCAGGGCTGGGATCAGGATCAGACCGGTCAGGACTTGGACTTGGATCCAGGTCAGGGCTGGGATCAGAAGTATCAGGCTCAGAATCATCCGGACTGTCAGGATCTTCAGGCTCAGAATCATCTGGACTCTCGGGATCTTGAGGCTCGGAGTTCACACACGGCCAGACTCTTCCCACACCAGGCAGAAGCAACTTGAAGAAGGGTACGAGAAACCTCGGGCACGGGTCCAGTGTCGGTGGAAACGGAAGCTCGGGTAAAGGATCAGGGAATTTTGGAATAGGTAACTCAGGATCAGGTATCACAGGAATAGGGAGTTCAGGATTGGCACAAGGCCAGACCATGAACTTGCCAGGCAAAACCGCCTTCAGTATTGGTACCAACCAGCCTGGGCATGGGGTGGGCACCCTAGGATAAGGCCCTGGTATCGTATTGGGTCCGGGTCCTGGATTTACTGGATCGGGTCCCGGTCCTGGATTGGGTCCGGGTCCTTGGTTGGGTCCGGGTCCTTGGTTGGGTCCGGGTCCTGGATTGGGTCCGGGTCCTTGGTTGGGTCCGGGTCCTTGGTTGGGTCCGGGTCCTTGGCTGGGTCCGGGTCCTGGATTGGGTCCGGGTCCTTGGTTGGGTCCGGGTCCTTGGTTGGGTCCGGGTCCTTGGTTGGGTCCGGGTCCTGGATTGGGTCCGGGTCCTTGGTTGGGTCCGGGTCCTGGATTGGGTCTGGGTCCTGAATTGGGTCCGGGTCCTGGATTGGGTCCGGGTCCTGGATTGGGTCCGGGTCCTGGATTGGGTCCGGGTCCTTGGTTGGGTCCGGGTCGTGGGTTGAATTCAGATGGTGGCGGTGACGAAGAATTGGGAGGGGGTAGAGGGGGCGGCGGAGACGTTGTGAATGGTGGTGGGGACGAAGAGCCGGGGGGGGTTGGCACAGGTCGCGGGGTCGAGTTGGGAGGTGGAGGTGGTGAGGGGACGGATGTTGGAGGAAGAGATGATCTGTCCGGCGGAAAGTATGGTGATGGATGTGATTTTGGAGGAGTTGGTGGGCTGGATGTAGGAGGTGGGGTAGTTGGGATAGGAGGAGCTGCAGGCGGAGTCAGCGGCTGTGGTGCCAGTGGCGGTGTTGGCGGGCTGGGGCTAGTTGGAGGTGTAGGTCGCAGTTTACAGTCCATCAGAGACCGCCGGCGGCGAAGGCCATCTTCATCACTGTCCACATCTTTGGTACATTGGACAGGCACGTAGAAAAATTGGAGGCGATTATCCTCATCGCAAAGATTGGTTGTAAAGCCACTGTCGACAGACCCTGACCGTGACTCAAGACACTGTCGGTTCTTGGGTTGGCAGTCGGACCCTATCTCCTCTTCAGGGTCTCCCAGCAGTGTCCTTGGGACGAGCATGTACACCCCCCTGCACCAACAAACAAGAAGGGACGGACAGAGAGCTAATATATGATTTCATGCAGACAGTACACGTATCACTACGGAATGACATCACTGAATTCCACTTGATCCAGTACTACTTGACTGTTTCCACATACAATAAGGCGCATTGCCATACATCCGCCTTCGATATCACCTTGTTAGAGAACAGACGTTGCATGCGGGGTTGATGGGCAGCAACGAAGCGATACATACAGCGGGGATACATGCAGGTTCAGCTCGTGGTTCAAACCAAACCATCCATGGTGTGGCACATGTACCATTATCCTTTTATTGCATTGTTTTAAGGGTGGGATATACACAAACCTCGCTCGTTTGCCAACGTATAATTAGCCAAGACAGCAAATAAAAGACCTGTATGGAACACGCTATGTATTTTATCTATCACTGTATGCGCCGCCTGTCATTTCCAAGGTGTACAAGGTGTTTTTCAAATGCACAGCAAACGTGTGGGCTTACCGTTCCTGGTACGAATTTGCAAAAACAGCAAACTGAGTTTCGTCACCCTGACCACAGTCCATCAGGGACAAGGTGTTGTCGGTCGGAACGGCGGGCGTTTGCACCACGCCCAGGCACCAGCCATTATACAAGATCGTGTAAAGATGTCCCTTGTCATCCGGGGCTGCATGCGTCGTCATCATTTTTTCATCCGCGCAATCGAAGCGTCAAAATAAGAAACAGTAATGAAAGGAATGTATGTAATGTATCCGTTACAATGGGGCAAACATGCATGATATGCATTACATGTCGATGGCAATTGATTGCATCGGGGTTCACGTTTCTATGGATGGTTGTGCAACATCGATCTTCAATTGCAATCGGCCGGGCGGGGGGCATGGCTGGGTATGTGAACCTTCAAATCTGGGTGGGGTAGTACGAAAGCAAGCAAGTTGGCCTAGCTCTGTGCCTCTACTAAAATAGTTAGAACCACCGCGCACTCTCTACCAACCAGCTCTGAGCCCGTTGCATATTGCATAACGAAGCCGGTTTCTTACCTTCGTCCTGCCAGAAGGTAAACTTGGTGCAATCACCGCTCTCAGTAAGAGCGCGCTTTACTTGGTTTTCGATTGTGACTGCTAGGCAATGACCTCCAGAGAGACCTATCTCAGACTGCTGGATTACTTGACGATCGGCATCTACGAAGGTCTGCATACGAGCAAGCAAATAGGTTTGCTCTTAATACATGCATCGTTTATTTCCAGGGAAACGTCATATACCTATGTGGGTGTTAGGGTTTAGTATATATACATATATACTATATATATACACTTTCACGCACCTGAAGACGCTGCGGTATACGGTATGAGGGGTTGAGGTCTGTCCTCAATGTGCCCTTGAAGTGGCCCACCACTACCACCGACCAACGCTGCGGTTTGAAAGGCTGAGTCATTCTTGTCCTCACGTGCTGTCCATAAACTACGAAGGTAATATTGTCATCTGGAGCTGGCGAATTCAGCTCGATACGCTCAACATTGTTATCATGGTCTGAGGCATGGATGCAGGCACATGGAAAATCGGCCAACATGCATTCTTATTCCGAAGCGAGTGGCAGCGTTCTTAGGGTTGTTCATCATGACAATTGTGTCCAGTTGATAAACTCTACACGCATGGGAAGCAAGGTGTTATGGTCTGATGAAGAAATGCACAAACCGAGATATTTCCAGAGCGTCATATCCCCTATGGCCCACGAGTTACCCCCAGCCGGACTGCCATAGGGATCTTTGTCATGTTCAACTTAACAGAAGATATTGGCATTCTCAGGCAGGCATACTGACATGCTAGACATGCACAATCACTTACCATCTCGTTGTTGTCTCAAGGGACCTCCATTTACTTGATAATAGAAGTCAAGGTCATTGACTAACAGTGAGCCTCCGACCACGGTTGGAAATGAAGCAGGAAAATCATGCCACACAAGGGCCGCATATATTGGCCTGCAAATATATGTACGCAGGTAATGAGGATAAACAAGATGGACATAATGCACCATTTGTCAGCAGGTGTTGCTGCTGGTGATTATTATTAGGATAGCGGCTGGCCCTAAACCCTAAACCCTACCCTAAACCCTTCAACCAAACCACCTTGATTGTTTTAAAAGGGATACACACTCTGCTGCACCCATCAACATCCACCACAACACACGCTGTTTCATGTCGTCGGTGTGTTATGACCTGAGTATGGTTGAACCCCCCTCTGTAATCGGAATGATTACTAACGGTGTCCTGGATGGATACTGATCGGCTGATCCAAAGTGTGAGGCACTAAGCAATTGACAGCAGGTCGTCGGGTTTTCATAAGTGTGACAGCCCCGTATTCCAATGGTCGCGTCGATCGGCCTGTCCTATGAAGGTTAACTGAAGTCGTGCAGGGCTCCAATCAACGGTCGTATATAATTCGGTGCGGTTGTCTCGTAGTCAGAGCAGTCTAGCGCAGCTAGTCTTGCTGGTGTAGTGGTCATACCCACTCCGCGCCTTTACCTGGCAACAGGCTTATTTTTCCGCTGCTATTTCTCGCTAACTACCGTGGGCTCTGTGGAGCTCACCACATGGTGGTGGAAACCAAGTACTCGTTTGGCAGCCAACCCGCTAATGACAGTGAGTGAGAATCAAGTGAACCAGCAGGCAAGCAAGTCTCATGATGAGAGAGCATGCTGAGCAACGAAGTAAGCTGGCGAGTGAGCAGATACGCATAAGTAATCAAGAAAGCAGCAGCTTGCATATGTGTTTAGTGCCAATTGTCAACTGTCAAGCATACAGCCTTCATCATCAAGCAAAGGAATTTGTCGCCACAGGAAGATATATATGTAACCGTTACAGTGTAGCAAGACAAGAAAGCCGAGATAGACAGATAGATTAAAAGGATTGCCTGCAGAATCACACTACTAGTGCGCATCACTCACCCGAAGCCAGTCGCCCGGATGCCACATAAGTAATGCACATCCTGGATACCTGACGAACCAAGCTCTGCAACTTGGATTCTTCGGTTGTTATCAATGTTGTAGCGGTTCCACAGAGGCAAAGAGTTGCCCAGATGAAAGCGGCCCCAGCCCTTCATGTGCAAGCAAGACACAACACGGCGTTGTGTAATGAGAATTAAGGTGGAGGTGGAGTCGGCAAATCCCTTTCACTTCTACACTGCATCTCACCAAAGCCCTTTATGTACAAACTAACCTACTACGTACACATACTTGACTATTTCATCACCTTGGTCAATACGATATACCGCATCTCAATATGTACCACTCAAGCAGTCGCCACATGTAGCAGGTGTATATCGTACATTGCACGGCCCATGGCATGCCGTAAAGTGTGTGCATCTCAATCCAGCATCTCGCGCCACCTTTTTGGCAACTCTCCTACTACACCTCACAACGCGCACCTGATATCTGTCTGGGCTTGGACCAAGTTTTTCCCACATCGATCTTGCACGATTTCCCTGTAGTTATAATCAATTACAGCAAACGATTATAAATATTCAGTACTGACACTCATTATTTGCGAATCAAATCAACAGTAATGGGGACCTCGTCACAAATGGTGAAAAACGTCTCTGATGGGTATCTCGCAAATAATAGACGTTTCAAACTGCATTCCCTTAAATCCTCTGAAGCATTTATTTTTCAAATCTTTAACCGATGGCCCGCAGGGTACACTGTAGCATCCTTAATAATGATGGCTGTGGCATCGCAGGTCGGGGAGGAGATGTGGAGAAGTACGGCCGATGCCAATAGGGGACCGGCAAGGACAGGCGGGGAGGAAGGTTAGGGATGAAGGCGTCCTATAGCATCCTACAGCATCAAGTAAAACCGAACTTCGTCAGAGATAATGATGATTTCTTATCGCCATTCTGCTGCTGCTCTGAAAAACTGCAGCAGTTGCACCCTTTTTCGGGTTTGCATGAATGCACCCAGCACAGTACAAAGTGAACACTACTCAACCACCTACCTTCATAGATGTCGCTCCAACAATGGCAATTGCCTGTGGTACCAAAAGAGTGGGTGCAAAGAAGGCAATCGAATCGTTGCCTGTAATATATATTGCCTGTAGTATATTTTTTGTAGTACCGTTACAGTGTGGATAGGCTTCCGGGCCCTGTCTAAGGGTTTATGTCGCGGTTTTATATGATGCTATAGGACACCTTCAACCATCATCACACCGAACCTACGCCATACGAACCGAGGGTCCAAGGCGGTTGATCCTGCCAACTAAGGATCCCATCTCATCCATTAGTAGTAGTATATATAATGGCTCTTTATGGCATAGAAAGTGCGAGTGAGGGATGGACCCAGGTCGTGTATGTAAACCAACAATATATATAGGTATATAGGTATATATATATAGTATATAGGTATATATAGTATATAGGTATATATACCTATAAAGTGTATATATATACATACATGACCTGGCTCCATCCCTCACTCGCACTTTCTATGCCATAAATAGCCATTGGACCGGACACATCACATGTGTATGTATAAGGCAGAGAGTAGATAGGTTTACCTTGAGCAGGACTCCAGAGGCCTTAAATGCCGTCGACTCGCCAAATTTCGGTGACCCCATTGGGTAATACCCATCTCTACAGCGCAGTGGCCACACACACAGCAAGACTAAATAACTTGGTGTAAAGTACATGTAATAAGATAGTAATACTTCACCAATAATATTTGCATATACCGTACTGCCTCTAATTATTTGTTAAATAATTGATTAATTATTTACGACCTCGCAAAGCTCTAAAACAATTGCCGGGGGTACCTCGCAAATAATTAGAGTTTGTAAATAAATACGTTGACAGCCTCGCAAAAATAACATGCAAAATTAAACTATTCCTTTAGGTGCTTTGGTTTAGAATCCCCTGGAACCGATGCTGTTGGGTGCGCAGGGTTGATAGTCGACGCTGCGAGCTTGCGCGTGCCTGTGACAGGCTGTGACAGGTCCGGGGTTGCACCACCTACGTTACTGCGCTCCATGTGTTCGCTTCTGTTCCGCCTGGAAGGACAGCAACCTCGCAAAACTGGTTATACGGCCTGGGTGCCTCACAAAGCTTTACAGTTTCTAGTAAAATTCGGAAGCACGCTTCGCAAATAATTACAGTTTCTAAATCCAAATGTTTATTATTTTTGGTCCTCGCAGATAATTACGCTCGCAAATAATTAGAGGCAGTACGGTATATACAGGATGTCCAGCCGGAAATCTTGAATTTTACAGATACCTTTCTTGGGAGACAAGTAGGGGTCCGCTTCCTTGAAGCTGGAAAAAGGGCGGGACCCCCTACAATCCGCGCATGCAGGCCGCTTATAAAGCAAGCGGCCTGCATGCTTTACAAAGAACACGCTATTACCGCGCAAGAGTGTGTGAGAGTGAAAGTGTTGTGACCTGACTATGGTCAAACCCTCGTTGTAATCGGAATGGTTATTAATTACGTATGTCCTGGATGGATATTGATCGGCTGATCCAATGTGCGAGGCACTAAGCAAAGGACAGGTTGTCGGTTTTCACAAGTGTGACAGCCGCGATTCCAACGGTTGCGTCGATTGGCCTGTCCTGTCAAGGAAGGGTAACTGAAGTCCCGCAGGGCTACGATTAACGGTATATAATTCGGTGCGGCTGTCTGGTAGTCAGAGCAGTCTAGCGCAGCTAGTCTATCTCGCTAGTGTCGTGGTCATACCCACTCCGCGCCTTTACCTGGCAACAGGATTATATTTCCGCTGCAATCCTTCTCGCTAAGTGCCGTGTGTTCAACGGAGCTCACCACATAAAGGGTGCCATTGAGGGTGTCGTTTATGTTGAGGGTGGATCGGCGTGCATAGATTCAGCAAAGCTCGAGCAGGTAGGTACGTCGCCCCGAAACCAACCTGCAGTAAGCGGCCTGCTGGCGCCGCCGCCGGCAACGACGGATGGTAACCGAATCGGCATTATTGTAACACTAGACGCCTCTGCACTACCACATCCGTCTGTCATCAAGCAGATGATCACAAGGAAGCTTGAAGCGGTATGCTATATATCCCTTTGCATTTCGAAAGTTTGCTTATAAATATTGCTGAGTTGTATTCATCTGGCAAGACAGAAAGGCAAATCTTGTTGTTGGTGGCATCTTGATGTTCAAACACCAGATCACTATGAAAATTCACTTTTAGCATGCGCCATTAGTGTGTTGGTCACAAGTCATAGGGTCACCAAAACGGTTTGTCCAACCCATATTATTGGACGCCCGCAATGCTTCTAATCACGAGAGCCGTGAACTACAATATATTTTACAGAGCCATCATACCTGAAGTACTGCTGCGCTAGGGCGAGATGGCCGGCCACCTACGCAAGCAAGGAATGTAAATAACCGAAATCCTAGGCTCCAATAGCTAGCATGTGAGCTGCCGTGTATGCATGTATGTATCAAGGCAACATACCAGCGGAGCTGAAAAGGACGTTCCCGTTTCCAATGCCGTGCTGGCATCGCACTTGCCTGCATGTCAACCCAACAGGAAGGGTGTGCCTGATATTAGTAGGGCCAATATAGCCAATAGCAGCGATTTACCAAAATCATGAAACAGACAAGCAATACATCAAGACTCCACAGACAAATCTCTGAAGATACAGAGTAAGCTTTGCACTACTTTGCCAACTGATGGAAACTATGTATGTTGATTGTTAACGGCACACATGCACTTTCATGACGGGTGCAAGTGACTCCTCGCACCAGCAGAGGCATCGCCAGCACCGACCGCGGTGATTGAGGCTTTTGCCGAGATAACCTCGATTCCGGGCGCTACAATGTCTGGCTTGTAGCGGTTCGTGGTCTTTGGTCCGTACGAGGATGTATAGTGTAGACCTTCGTCAGACTGCAACGAGATAAATATGAAAACGGCGCGGGTGGATGGTTATTTGGAGGTATCGAGGTGATTGTGCACATAAATAACTATTGCGATACATACATTTGACAGCTTTGGACGCCGCACTACTAATATTGTTTATTACATATGTGCAATAACAGATTTGGCGAATTACAGCAGATGTGAAATACGGATAGATGTCAGTGTAACCTGTTGAAAAGATTAACATACAGGTCCCTCTGGATCCCTTTCCACAATAATACCTCGATGGCCAACGGTACATAGCGAAAGGGATCCAGAGGGACCCTTTCGTTGGCCATCGAGGTATTACTATGATGCATGGTGGATGTTGCTTGAAAATAATGCAACGTATCCTTAGAGCATACCATCAACTAGAGTAGCAGCCCATGACATACAGTAATAGTCAATTTTGCCAATTGTGTCAGAAAAACATGACGATGTCATTGCTTAAATTGATGGGAAATTGCAAGCAGTGAGGCAGTCAGACTTCAATTTGGTGGCGTGTGAATCCTAAACGGAAACATACACCCTCTAAGAATAATGCTAACAACGCAGGCTGCATCCATACAGCAGCACCCTCTGTACATACACTCCAGCGTTGCAAAGAGTATTGCCGCAGAACGATAGATAGCTTGCAATTTAGTCAGTATATGTAATACATAGTTGACATTCATGCATCTCTATCTACGGACTGTTGGTGGAGTGTGTTGATGTACATATAATGTGCTAGACTTACTGGATCGATCCGCTTGTAAAATAAATATGCCTTTGTGTTGGGAAGGCCCAGTTCACGCTTCAGCCATTGCCCTTGTTCCTGTTGGTTAATGTCACGCAGCAGATTCATCGCACCATGCAAGAACAATAAAAAACATGCATATGGCCCAGTTAGAAATCAGCTTATTGACTGTTTAAACCCCGCATTTAAATAAACCTACATCAAAGGAAACATACAGGCATCAATACTAATAATAATAGTAACAGCCCCCGCCCGATTAGAAAAAACTAATCAGGGGTTGGCGGGCGGGGGGGCTAGGCCCCCCTGCACCCCCCCCTTAAGGGACAGGGGGGGGACCCCCCTGTCGACCCCCCCTGGCATGACGAGTGAGTGTTGTGATGGACCGATTATCAAGAGGCAGATGGCAGACATGAAAGGACAGCAGACATAATAACACAGCAGGTGAAGAGCAGGATTGCATGAAATGTAGGCCGTGCAGGCACAGTGAGACAGGTACTACAGGTACACATGAAAACAAGGCTCTGCAGGCATGGTGAGGCAGCTACACTACCATGGCAGCTTGCAATTCATCGTTGTGGTGCACCACCATCCACGACGATGGGAAACAAGGTGCCATGATAATGTAGGATTGTGGCATTGGACAGCCCGTCCACGTCCATGACGGAAACGATCATTACATGCCACTCGAAAAGTGGAGCACGAACCGCAGAGTGGATGTGTTCCCCCGAGGCGAACCGACCGTTCTATAAGAAGTATGCGAAAGGGGGCCATAGTGCTGTGAACACAATACATACGTAGTGCGGACAGTAATGTCGAAACATGAAATGCGAGGCGTGGAGCTCGAGCTACTCGAGCTGCATCAGGTGAACCAATAAAGAGCGGCCACTATGCATTATCACGCAAGAACCCGTGTTGCAGTAATATCTTGCCACAGCGTAAATACTGTCATGTAACAAGTAGGGGCCGGCTTCCTTAAGCCGGATAAAGGGCAGGGCCCCCTACAATCCGTACAGGCCGCTTGCTTTACAACGAGAACTGAGAACTGTATTACCGCGCAAGAGTGTGAGAGAGCGAAAGGGTGCCATTGAGGGTGTCGTTGATGTTGAAGGTGGATCGGCGTGCATAGATTCGGCAAACTCAAGCAGGAAGGTAGCCCTGTACGCGCCGACAGCAATGGTCGCCGAATTGGCATTATCGTAACACTAGACGCCTCTGCACTACCACATCCGTATGCCAAGCAGATGATTACAAAGCCAGCTTGAAACATTCTTGTTTTGCGGTGTAACTGTAAGCACAAAGGCGTAACCCGGATGACTCGGGGCTGTAAGGCAGGCTTACACTAACCCCCCTTAGGTCCTGGTTACAAGTCAAAAGTTGATGCTTTGTCCGTAATCTGCAAAACTGTACTTTACGGAAAGTGGTCCCACCTTACTGGTCCCGCCTTACGGACGCCTCAGACCAACTCTGCCCCGTTGCCTCGACAATGATATCCCAGCAAGAATATCATAATACTAGCAGCTGAGAAGAGGCATTTGCGTCTGTATGAAAGTGAGGCCGTGTATGGTGGGTGTGTACGCACAGTGGTGCAGCACATCATCATGGGGCAGGTACATTATCATGGCCGTTTGCATAGCATCGTTAGTTGTGCTGCCTCAGCACCACGATGACATGCAAGGTGCCGTGATAATGTAGCAGCAGTACCGTAGCAGCCAAAAGCAGCAGTGCATGAAAGCATTTGTGAACAAGTTATTCGTGTCTTTTGACGCGATTTCAGGCAGATACGTACGTAGGCAGCGAACACGTGTAGCTAGGGTTGGGGCATTGTTGGACGGCCCGTTCGTTCATTTCATGTCGCTCGCGAAGTGGATGCGCGGAAAAAAATAATAAAAAAATAACATAAATAACAAAATAAATTAAAAAAATAAATAAATAAATAAATAAATAAATAAAAATATTTAAAGGTTCACCCCGAGCCGCACCGTACATTATGAATATAGAAAATGCGAAGACAACTTCATCGCTTCAGAGGAAAACGGCGGGCCATACTGGTGTATTGTATGCCATGCAGCAGCAAGGCGACCGATGTATTGCGAGTCGCGAGCCGTCTGTAGAGTAAGCAGTAGTGGCAAATAAAATAACATAACGCGAACGGAGCGTCCGCCTGCATAACCGGACCCAGCAAGGCCTGACGCGTTCGCTCTGGCTCAGCTGGGTGGGCAGGCCTGCCGGATGGTTTAACCTTAGCCAGTCAGTGTTCGGAACTTATTATTCTGAGGCTTTCGTCCATGGGGACGAAAGGGGGTAACTATCGCCCGTTTCGTTCGTCGGCTGGTGGACGAACGGACCCCTCCGGGGCCGTCATCCGTTCGCCCGACCGGATGAACGGGACGACCGCTTAGAAACCGCCGATTGAGGACCGTTTTGCGCTTCTCGGCCCGAGCACGGTCTCCTGCTGTATGTCGGCTTCCGGGCAGACCGCGTCGCTCGGTGGACCGGCGGAAGAAATAAACCCTGCCTAAACCACAATGTCACGCCAACGCCAGTGCCACTACTCAAACCAATGGATTCGTTTGCTCATTTCGGCGGACGAACGGGTTGGATTTCGGATCCTTTCGTTCGTTTGGCTGGTGGACGAACGCCAGCCTTCGGCCGGAGTTTTGTTCGTCCGGCCGGACGAGCGGGCCTTCGGCCGTTCGTTCAAAACGGCCCTTCGGGCCGCCGGTTCATTCCGTCGGACGACGAAGATTCGAACACTGTAGCTATCACGATTAGGTTGGGACGCTGGACCAGGCTGGTTTTACCGCACTGTGCAGGGGCGCGGCTCTGCTGAACTGCTGAGGAACGCGCCCTGGGTGCTGCAAGGACTTGAGGAGGTTGAACAGCGGACTGCAAGGCATAGACCGCCCGGGATGGGCTTCCGCCCAATCCCCTGAGGGGACACAGCTATCGCCTATCCTTGGGGATCGGGCGCGCACCCTTGGATGAGAGCGAGGGGACACTTACTTGCCCCTTACGCCCCTCTCTCACGAATCTGGTGGAGAGTGCTTCGGCGGTCTCCCGTATGGGGCGGGTTAGCGCCCCCGGCCAGCGTCGGCCCGGCAGATATGTAACGATTCACACACACACACACACACACACACACACACACACACACACACACACACACACACACACACACACACACACACACACACACACACACACACACACACACACACACACACACACACACACACACACACACACACACACACACACACACACACACACACACACACACACACACACACACACACACACACACACACACACACACACACACACACACACACACACACACACCCCCCCCCCCCCCCCCCCCCCCCCCCCCCCCCCCCCCCCCCCCCCCCCCCCCCCCCCCCCCACACACACACACACACACACACACACACACACACACACACACACACACACACACACACACACACACACACACACACACACACACACACACACACACACACACACACACACACACACACACACACACACACACACACACACACACACACACACACACACCAGTGGGAGTTGGCAGCGAGTGGGACGTGTAGGCGAGGGCCGCTTGCGACGGGAAGGGGTGTACGACAGGGAAGCTTGCGTGGTGATGTGCTGCCTTGTGCAAACCATAGCCCCATCATGGAGCACCCGACTGCATACCCGGACCCAGCAAGGCCTGACGCGTGCGAGCCGCCTCGCTCTGGCTCAGCTGGGCAGGCAGGCCTGCCGGAGGGTGCAACCCTAGCTAGTACGATTAGGTTGGGACGCGGGACCAGGCTAGCTTTACCGCACCAAGCAGGGGCGCGCCTCCGAAACGCGCCCTGGGTGCTGCAAGGACTTGAGGAGGTTGAACAGCGGACTGCGAGACGCAGACCGCCCGGGATGGGCCTTCGCCCACTCCCTTAAGGGGGCACAGCGGTCACCGATCCTCGGGGATCGGGCACGCGCCCTTGGTTGAGAGCGAGGGGACAGAGGCCCCTTACGCCCCTTTCCCCCGTATCCGGGGGAAAGTGCTTCGGCGGTCTCCCGTATGGGGCGGGTTAGCGCCCCCGGCCAGTGTCGGCCCGGCAGATATGTAACGATATACACACACACACACACACACATACACATACACATACACATACACATACACACATACACATACACATACACATACACATGCATACACATACACATACACATACACATACACTGTAAGCTTCGCACACCCACAGATAGATAGGAATTACATAAGTAATTCCGACGAAGTAAATAATATTGCTTCGAACGTAACGCAGTCTAGCGGAGCTGCGTAACGACCAATCTAAATGTGGATTCTGGACGACATATCGTATTGCCGTTCAGGCCGCCTGCGGCGGCGCTGCTCAAAGGATTCTCTTTGGTTCTTCGTCGGTGTCTCTGGACACCCCCATTCTGGACATGTCATATAGGACATCTATTAGTATCTTCGATTGGACTGATGTTCCGCAGCGTAGGAAGCCAAGTCTACTAGCGCCGACTAAGAAACCTGTAGATCCTAAGGTAATGAAGACTTCCTCTTATGGTTAAGTCTTACAAGTGGTATCGAGCTAGGTTTAGGTTAACTTAGCTCGGCGCGCGAGACTCTGCATCGCGGCCGTTAGGCCGAAGCTCCGGCCTCTGGCCGGGCTTCAATAGCTTCTGAAATCACATTAACGTGTGCGTGTCTTTGACATTGCGCACAGCGGGCCAAACAGGTCTTTGGACCTCGCCTGCGGAAGTCGGTTCGCCGACGTTCCTTGGCGGCTCCGCTCGGTTTGGGCTTGTTCTGTTCCTTAACAGAACATTTCGCTTAGCTTTGCTGCTCTAAGCTACGGCTTGAGCTTATAGCATTGCTTCGCTCACGTGCTGCGGCACTTTGCCCATTACCGTTGGCCATAGTTTATTAGCAAATTTTATTCGCTAATAATACCTATTTGGCCTTTCAATTTGGCTTGCTTGTCCGTCGTTAGCATTCGAACTTTTGTTCAATGCCTCCACGCGAGACAGCTCCGGGAAATAGTTCCCAGCTTCACTCAAGCCATTTACGCAAATGTTGGCGTCAAATTCTGACCCTGACTGCTCTGGCCCAATCGAAACCTGCGCCTAAGGTTTCCGGGATGGACGGCCCGGCCCTGCTTGCCGAAGGTGGTGCGGCCCCAGTTCCGGCTGCGGCCCCGGCCTCGGATGGTCCTGCGGCTGCTGCAGCGGCTGCTGTCGCAGCTGCTGCAGCTTCTGCTGCAGCTTCCGCCGAGGAAGTGGCGCGGCTACGTGCTGAGCTTGCTGCCTCCAACCAGCAGCTCGTCACCACCAACCAGCAGCTTGAGCAGGCCCGCGCGGACCTGGCTTCAGTCCGCGCCAGTGGCAGGCAGACTGATACCGATCAGCCTATGGTGGATGCCCGTGCCCCTCCGGCAGCACGCCCACCACCTCCGCAGCCTCAGCCGCAACCCCGCCAGTTTGGTTCGGCTGTCCTTCGCCGACAGCAGGACTCCGGAGTTGCTCGGGTCACCCTGCCCGCACGTCCGGCACCGATGGGTGTTGGCCGTAGCAGCCCCACACGTTCTCCCACGCCACCGCGTTTTTCGCCCTCACCGTCGCCGCAGCAAATCCCTTACGCCACGGCGGCGGGTGCTACACCGGGGCAGTTCAGCGCTTGGGCTGTCGACTCATTTCCCCTAAGCGAAATTGAGGGCCTCAGTGCGGTCGGTGTAGACGACCGCAACTTGGTCATCAACAGCTTGGTGAACTTGCTGTTCGGCACGCTCACAGCACGCGACATACGCGATATGGCAACCGTGACCCAGGCGGAGTTCTTTAACGCCGTCATGCACCACGTGAACGGCGTCTTTCTCCACTTCTTCAGTCCCCGGATGTCCCCAACGGAGGCTTCCAACCTCCGGGCTCTCATCGCGAGCTGGGACTTCGAGTGGAAGGCGCCTGGCGCGGTGGATGCTCCCCAGGAGCATCCGCAACAGGTGGGCGCGGGCAAGGCGGCTGTTGTGGGTGAGCGGCCTAGTGGGGGTGGCACAGTCACCACTCCGGGGGTCGCGTCACCGCTGCAAGTGCCGGCCACAGCACCCGCTGCTGAGGCTGCACCTGCATGCGCACCCACTACCAGCACGGCTCCAGACAGTGGGAAACGGGAGGAGCGCGTCCCTATCTCACGGTTTACTGGAGTCTTGGACAAGACAATCTCGTGCATCCGCACTTGGTTTGATGTCTTGTTCTGCTACCTCACCACACGTGGCTACGACCCCATTGCGAACTTTGTGTTCTATCTTGCGGGGCCGGCTCAGCAGTGGTGTGTTGCGTACATGAGGGACTGGGAGGCCAAGGGCCGCAAGCCCACACGGGACGAATTGCGTCAGGATTTCCTCACGCAATGGGATCACCCGCACCGGCATACCCCAGAGGATGTACGCAACCGCTTGCTATCGGGAGAAGTCAAGCAAACAGGTGGCATTCAGTCCTATGTTTCCGACTTTCGCCTATGCATGCAAGACGCGGGTGAAATGGCCATGTATGACCGCATTGCGTTCTTCAAAAATGGCCTGGCCCCAGCTCTGCGTGAAAAAGTCGAGTACCAAGCCGATGGCTCGGTTTGGCAGAAACTAGAGGACCTTATCCGCTACACAGTTGCGCTGGGGACTGATAAACCCAAAAAATCCGCAACCGCCCAACTCAATGCCCTTGCCCCTCGCCGCTCCAAGCAGAAGTACCGCCCGGATGGAGGCGTGAAAAAGCGGACGAGCAGCGGTCACGGGGCTGGTGGCAGCAGTGGTGGCGGCGGCGGCAGCAGCGGCGGTCACGCTGGTCATGAGCCCGGCAATGGCGGCCGTGGTGGTGGCTATGGCGGCAACCGCGGCGGCCACCGTGGTGGCGGCCGTGGCGGCGGCGGTGGCCGCGGTGGCAACCGGCAGAAGGGGAACATGTCCCTGAACAAGCTGGCGTCCATCGTTGGCGACCTCGCCGAGGCTGTGCGTGGCCAGCGCAACAACCAGTAGCGGGGTGACGGGTCGATTGAGGGCGTGGCTCTTGCCAAGCCATCAGAGCATGCCGTTGCGATGCTAGGAGCCTGCTGTGCTGCTCCACCTCTGCAGTCGCGGCCATTTTTGGCTGGTGCGGTGCCTGCTGGGCCACCCACTCAGCCTGTTGTCGGGTCTAGCCCTTTTGAGGTTGGTTTAGGGGATTCAAGTCCCATAGCGTCCGACTACGGTACGGACGGGGATGATGTCCTCCAGGCGCATGGTGAGCCTGTTGCCAACCCGAATGCAGTTGATGTTGTTACGGCAGCAGCTGCACGTTTGGGCATTGATGCTGCCCCAGTTGCAGTGTCTCGTTCTGCATCCTATGCACTCTGTGCACCAGACCGCATGGTTGATCCGGCGATCTTTGGAAGGTTGCAGACACGTCTCTTTCTCATTAGATGCCGCGTGTAACCCGACTGGTACGAATGCTCTGTGTCCCCGTCACACAACTCCCGGCACGTTCCTCTCAGAGAACGTCGCTGGTGAAGCCCTCTGGTGCTGCACGTCTCCACAAACAGTGAGAGCGTTCCAGCAGCACTATTCGCGTTCAAAGCGGCAGGACCCACATCACACGTGCGCTCTGTTCGTGGTCCCTCGGTTCCCGCACTTGACGCGATACTTCCAGCAACTGCGATATCAGCTTGTGGAAGAGCTACCATCGGGCACTCAGCTCCTTGTGTCCGCAAATGGAAAAGCAAAGGGTGGGCGGTTGCCAATGCCACCGTTGCCTTACCCTGTCCAGCTGTGGTACGACCCACCAGCTGTAGTCGCTGAGCTCTCAGCTACGCACGACAGCGACTCAAACGCTATGCTGTTTGACTGCAAAGCGGCCGGCAAGCCCGCAGTCTTTCTAGCTGATAGCGGCGCCTGCACCCATGGCACAGCAGACGGCTTTGTGTCCAAGGAGTTCTTGTCCTTCACGGGACTCGCACCAAAACCGTCAAACACCACCACTGTCCGCTTAGCAGATGGCACACCCAGTGTCCTGCTTGGTGAAGTGAACCTGCCAATCACCATAGGCAGATTCCGTGACACCGTCCGTGTCCTCATCATGAAGGAAGGCATCGGATCATCCGATATCATCCTTGGCAGTGATTGGTTGAAACGTCGCAAGGCTCGCCTGTGTTACGACACGCATGAGCTCATCCTGAAAAAGGGTGGCAATACTGTTGTGTTGCGGCCTCGTCACCAGGGGAATCTTTCGGAGCCTGCCCGACTGATGAATTTGGTCGTGGCTACCCTCGTGACAGCGACGTCCGTGGACTTGATGACGGCTAAACAAGCCGCAAAGTCCATCCAGCGTGGTGCAGACGCATTTTTGATGTTGGTACGGCCGGAGACGCCAGGCTATGGGGGCCCAGTGTCACCCGCTATCCAGCATCCGGTGCGCAAGGAGTCAGCCGCCTCTGACAAGAGGCCGCCTACTCCCTTGGTGCAGCCAAAACAAAAGCTTCGTGCTTCATCTGTTGGTCGCTCACCCGCCCTAGGTGCAATGCACGACAATCCGACTGTCGCTGCTGCTTCTACCCCGGCAGGTAATCCCGACAACTTGATCCCGCAGGATCAACTTCAGACCCTCCTTGACGAATACAAGGATGTCTTTGCTGAAGTCACTGGCATAAGGCAGCAGGATGAGGGCATAGAGCACACTATCCCACTCATCCCGGGCGCCCAGCCTCCGGCTCGGCATGCCTATCGGCTGTCTCCTGAAGAGAAGGCTGAGTGCAAGCGTCAGATTGCTGACCTTTTGCAGAAGGGCTTCATTGAGCCCTCCACCTCACCCTTCGGTGCGCCAGTTATCTTTGTACGGAAAAAGGATCCGGATTCACCTACTGGATTCAAACTCCGTATGGTTCTCGACTACCGGGAACTCAATAAGATAACAGTGAAGCGTCGTTACCCGATGCCGAACATCCAAGAGCTGTTCGATCAGCTTGCCGGTGCACAAATCTTGAGCACGATTGATCTTCAATCGGGTTATCACCAGCTCAGGATTAGTAAGGAGGACATACCCAAAACTGCCTTTATCACACCTGAAGGACAGTTCGCCTTCAAGGTGCTGTGTTTTGGTCTCACCAACGCACCTGCCACTTTCCAAGCGAAGATGAATCAACTCTTCCGTAGCCACCTTGGAAAGTTCGTCCTGGTATACCTGGATGACTTGCTCGTGTTCTCACGAACGCCGGAGGAACACCTTACCCACTTGAAAACGGTGTTAAACATCCTTCGTGAGCAAGGGCTTAAGGCTAAGCTCTCCAAGTGCGCCTTCAACCAACCAGAGTTGAAGTTTTTGGGCCATGTAGTTGGCAGGCATGGGCTGAAGGTTGACGAGGATAAGATAAAGGTCATTCGTGACTGGTCTCCTCCAACAAACCTCAAGCAGCTGCGAAGCTTCTTGGGCCTTGCCAACTTCTTCAGACGTTTTGTCCAAGGGTACTCTTCCCTTGTGGCCCCCTTGACGGTTCTCACGAGCGAGAAGCATGCTTGGAAGTGGTGTGACGATTGCCAAGCAGCTTTCGAGGGCGTCAAACATGCACTTACGCATGCCCCCGTGTTGGCTCTGCCCGACCTTAACAAACCCTTTGAGGTTTGGTCGGATGCTTCTATATTTGGAACGGGTGCCGTCCTGTTACAGGATGACCGTGCAATTGCATACCTGTCTCACCGGTTTTCTCCGGCTGAGCGCAATTACACCACCACCGACCAGGAAGCGTTGGGTGTCATTCACGCGTTACAGCAATGGCGCTGCTATCTCGAGGGCGCGCCAGATGTAACAGTTGTGACTGACCACCAGCCCCTCACTTACCTGGACTCTCTGAAAGCTAACGGTTTGCTCTCTCACCGTCAAGCTCGGTGGATCTCGTTCCTACAGGACCAATCAGTAAAATGGTCCTACAGGCCAGGCAGAATCAACGTGGCTGACCCTCTTAGCCGAATTTACGAACAGGCAGAGGGCGATCCTCAAAAGGTTTCGCCCCGAGCTGATCGTCAGCCATGGGCGGCAGCACTTACACGATCTACGATCACCACCGATATTCGGAAGCGTATCGTTGCTGGCTATCGTTATGATCCCTGGTTCAGGGAGAAGATCAATACAACGCACTTGCAGCGTGTCAACGACCTGTACTACAGGGGGAACCAGGTGGTGGTTCCCAACGTTGACAATTTACGCACACTGCTTATAGCTGAGCACCACGACGGTGGAGCCAGCGGGCATCGTGGGACTCGTCGTACCATTGAGGCTATTAAGCAGGTCTACTGGTGGCCGCGTCTGGACGCAGACGTATCCCAGTACGTTACCTGTTGCCCGCAGTGCCAGCGTAATAAAGCCTCAACCACAAAGCCGAGTGGGTTGCTGCAACCGTTGCCAATACCCAAACGGGTATGGGGCAGTGTCACACTGGATTTAATCGTCCAACTGCCTCCCACTACCTCAGGATATGACGCTATTGTTGTGTTTGTGGACCGGCTGAGCAAAATGACTCACTTTGCTCCCACACACTCGACAGTAGACGCCGAGGGAGTGGCCAATTTATATGTGCAGAACGTTTTCCGCTACCACGGGTTGGCTGACGACTTGGTCTCTGATCGTGGCCCGCAATTCGCTGGCCGCTTTTGGAAACAAGTGCATCGTCGCCTGCGGACTAAGGTCAAACTTAGTTCAGCCTATCACCCGCAGACGGATGGACAGAGTGAGCGTATGAATCGCTTGCTTGAAGAGACCTTGCGGCACTACATTGCCCCTGATCAATCCGATTGGGATGAGCATTTGCCGTTGATTGAGTTTGCCATAAACAACTCTTTCAACAAGTCAATCAACACGACACCGTTCGCGTTGTGGACTCCGCATGTACCGCGTGAACCGCACAACATCTCTGTGCTAGACGCGAAGGTCCCATCCGCCGATACCTTTGCATCCGAGATGGCAGACCGGCTTCGAAGAGCTCGTGCCCGGCTACAAGAGGCCCAGGCCCGGCAGAAGAAAGCCGCTGACGCTCGCAGGCAAGATGCCTCATTTGCAGAGGATGAGTTGGTTCTGCTAAGTACGAAGAACATCTCGCTCAAGACTCCTGGAGCGAAGAAGCTTCAGCCCAAGTACATTGGGCCTTTTCCCGTGCGGGAGAAGATTGGCGAAGTGGCTTATCGCCTTGAGCTTCCACCAGCATACCGGATACACCCTGTGTTTCACGTGTCCCTGCTGAAACCATACAAGTCCAACGGCGTTTACCAGCCCCCACCACCTCAATTCATTGACGATGGTGGAAACGCGTATTGGACAGTGCAAGCAATTATCGACCACCGAGATCGGAAAGTCTTCAACCATACGGTGCGCGACTTCCTGGTCAAATGGGAAGGCTTTGGTCCCGAGCATAACAGCTGGGAACCGGAGAAAAACCTCCGCGAGGACTCCCTCGTCGAGGCCCTGGTCGAGTGGTACTTGGACGGCCTCGTAACACGGCCACCACCACCTGTGCCACAGCGCCGCAAGCGCTCAACACAGCGTCGTACCGTCTAACCCGTGCAGACTGTATTGGGGTCCACCCTTCATAGCTGTCAACGGAAGGTCAACCTACTACACATACACATACACATACACATACACATACACATACACATACACATACACATACACATACACATACACATACACATACACATACACATACACATACACATACACATACACATACACATACACATACACATACACATACACATACACATACACATACACATACACATACACATACACATACACATACACATACACATACACATACACATACACATACACATAAAACACATACACATACACATACACATACACATACACATACACATACACATACACATACACATACACATACACATACACATACACATACACATACACATACACATACACATACACATACACATACACATACACATACACATACACATACACATACACATACACATACACATACACATACACATACACATACACATACACATACACATACACATACACATACAAACACATACACATACACATACACATACACATACACATACACATACACATACACATACACATACACATACACATACACATACACAACACATACACATACACATACACACACACACAACACACACACACACACACACACACACACACACACACACACACACACACACACACACACACACACACACACACACACACACACACACACACACACACACACACACACACACACACACATGCCGGGGGCCGGGGGCCGGGGGCGCCGGCTGCCCCATCGCCGGTTGATGTAGCTAAGGCGCGCGCAGTCATGGAGTTCTGGCAGCGGGTGGCCAGTTTCGCAGAACTGGGCCGACCGCGATGGGGATGGGAGGGGGTGGGACCGGACCACCCAATCCTATCGGTGGTGGATGGCCGGATCCGCTGCGTGCAGCCAGTAGACGTAGACTCGTGATGGATAGATAGCAGCGCGAGACGCTAGGGTGTAGGGATTGGGACTAGGGAAGCCCACTTCCGGGCACGATGGGGATCCGTGGGTGCCCGAGGAGGGTCGGGCCAGACCAGTGGGAGTTGGCAGCGAGCGGGACGTGTAGGCGAGGGCCGCTTGCGACGGGAAGGGGTGTACGACAGGGAAGCTTGCGTGGTGATGTGCTGCCTTGTGCAAACCATAGCCCCATCATGGAGCACCCGACTGCATACCCGGACCCAGCAAGGCCTGACGCGTGCGAGCCGCCTCGCTCTGGCTCAGCTGGGCAGGCAGGCCTGCCGGAGGGTGCAACCCTAGCTAGTACGATTAGGTTGGGACGCGGGACCAGGCCAGTGTTCGTATCTTCGTCGTCCGGATGAACCGGCGGCCCGAAGGGCCGTTTTGGACGAACGGCCGAAGGCCCGTTCGTCCGGCCGGACGAACGAAACGCCGGCCGAAGGCCGGCGTTCGTCTAGTTCGTCCACCAGCCAAACGAACGAAAGGACCCGAAAAGCAACCCGTTCGTCCGCCAAAACGAGCAAAGCCATTGATTTGAGCCTGAATTCTTACTGAACACTGGCGTTGGGGTGAAATTGTGGTGTAACAACTTGGCGTAACGAACTTATTGTTACCGTTGCAGTACCGTGGACTCGGTCAAGGTATCTCGTCTCTCGATTCCCAAAGCAAATACGTACTTTCTCTTATATCTTCTTCACTATTATTACATCATAGTTATTTCTCTTAGCCATTACGCTGGCTTTGAGGCCATGCTGCCCGCGGTCTTGAAGGTCTGGAACGCTGGGCGCCGTGTGCTGCAGCGCAGCAGCCACAATGCCCGCCCGAACAAGGCCAAGTCACACAAGATCGAGCCTCACGAGAGCACTGTGGACGCGCTGTCGGGGATTACCCTCCCCATCTAGCTTAGCTGGCATGGCTGAAAGAGCGCGCGAGCGGTTCTTCGTTGGTTTGTTGCTTCAGTTGCTTTCCGTATGCCTAATCCAAATGTCGGTTTGTAAAACTAGGAAGAATCACGCAACCATAATTAGATGCAATTCAATGTTATTCCGCGTGCGTTAAGTAGGGAGGGAACTGACTAGCCAGGCGATCGACCTCATGATTAACCGTTGGCGGACGAGAATGGGCGGTTTCTTTTGTTCCTGGCGGCTCTGAGCCAACCAAACAATGATGCAAATCGTCGCACGCGTAAAACGATTTTATTATATCGCACGCGTAGCAAGAAATATTTAAGCTAACCCAACCGGCGGTTTCTAAGCGTTCGTCCCGTTCGTCCGGCCGGACGAACTGATGACGGCCCCGGAGGGGCCGTTCGTCCACCAGCCGACGAACGAAACGGGCCAAAGTTACCCCCTTTCGTCCATGCGGACGAAAGTCTCAAAATAAGATACGAACACTGGACCAGGCTAGTTTTACCGCACCAAGCAGGGGCGCGCCTCCGAAACGCGCCCTGGGTGATGCAAGGACTTGAGGAGGTTGGACAGCGGACTGCGAGACGCAGACCGCCCGGGATGGGCCTTCGCCCACTCCCTTGAGGGGGCACAGCGGTCACCGATCTTCGGGGATCGGGCACGCGCCCTTGGTTGAGAGCGAGGGGACAGAGGCCCCTTACGCCCCTTTCCCCCGTATCCGGGGGAAAGTGCTTCGGCGGTCTCCCGTATGGGGCGGGTTAGCGCCCCCGGCCAGTGTCGGCCCGGCAGATATGTAACGATTCACACACATACACACATACACATACACATACATACACACACATACAAGTGCGTACCTTGGTGACGAAACCGTACGTGATGCTTTGAGGAGCATTAATGAAGCTGCTTCTACCTGGCGTCGTCTTAAGGTCCGTCGTACGGTCAGGAACGGGCTCATCGACAAACGCCTCGTCAGGACGTATGTAGATCACCGCTTTGGCATTAGATAACGCTACGTTTCTTGCAACGACTTCAAACGAACAGTTGGCTGGGCGCCCATCGTCATCAGCAAGGTCAACGAGCAGGACACCCTTCCTCGGACCATCATAATCATCATCAGAATCAGAGTTAGAATCAGAGTTAGAATCAGAACCAGAATCAGAATAATACGAATCATCGGATATGACGGCATCATCATCACCATCATCGGATAAACGTGCTAGATCGACACAAGCTCCATGTGCTGCTGCTTGTGTCGACGGCCCCTGGACACGAGCAGTGGGTAGGTAGAGTGTCTGCGTGCACAAGGGCGACATGTCAAATCCTTAGAACACACATCATCAACGGACTGGTAGATAGGGTTGCATGGGTACGCATCTATCGGGAAATGGATGGATGGCGGCCGCTGGTGGGTGTTGAACCTGATGAGTTAGCATGCCTACCTGGATGAGGACACGATTTGTGGGTATCTGTCTATCTATGTCTATAAGTGCACATGATACGAACAGGCAGATAGGATTGTATATCTTTTGTGTACAGGGAGGACAACTGCAACGAAAGCTTAATAAGCTCAAAAGCTGGGGCCCCGCCCTGGCTCATGAGTTATTATTACAGCTACTGACGTATAAGACAGATGTCATACCTACCTGTATTCCTTGCATCAGCATTGAAACCCACGTGTCTAATCCTGAGCCACCTCTAGGCCAGAGCTGCAATGATCGAGGAGCGACATATATACATGTTTGTTTGGTACGTGTGCGTGTGCGTGTGCGTGTGCATGTGCGTGTGCGTGTGCGTGTGCGTGTGCGTGTGCGTGTGCGTGTGCGTGTGCGTGTGCGTGTGCGTGTGCGTGTGCGTGTGCGTGTGCGTGTGCGTGTGCGTGTGCGTGTGCGTGTGCGTGTGCGTGTGCGTGTGCGTGTGCGTGTGCGTGTGCGTGTGCGTGTGCGTGTGCACGTTAGAGAGGCCGTACGGAACAGTACATGTCTCGATACCAATTGTAACAATGGGCGGTGCAAATCAAGGCCACTCTAGCTGCTGTGCACCACCATTTCTAGGCTTACGTATATGCTTACATACAGCTACACCGCCGTGTTACAGTGATGGTTGAGTAAGCTGGATGGCCAGGGGCTGCTCCCCTTCACCAGCGAGGACGACCGCCAGATAGAGGACCGTCCATCCCCTGTGCTCGGAGGAGTGAATGGGGCCTAAGGGGCCACTATATATCTCGCCCATTGTCTGCATGTGTGTCGTCCTAAGTAACCATCTCTCACTGTCAATTATCAACCGCATGTATGTACTCACCACCGTATCCTCAACAGTGTCGCTGCTGAAATGATATATTCTGACGGCAATCATGATATCGTATTGTGGTACTCCCGAATTGCCAACCAACAGTGCGTTCTGCAAGTCAGTGTGAATGGCATTTGTTGATATCACCGGAAAGTAATTATATGGCCATTAAATACTACTGCAGTATTGAACAGCAGCAGTGTTAATTTTCGGCCAGACTTCTCTACGAACTGTCTGGACGTCGCTCGTCCTGCGGTTGAGTTCGTAACTTTCACAGACGCAGATCTATGGGAGCTACCTGGTAACTGCGCCTTCTGTGTGCGCCCGCCAGTACGGCGTTACGTTTCTTGAGTATAACTTTGGCTAGTTTGCTTGTTTCCGACAGCTGATTGTAACAAACGTTGCTTGCTTGAGACTTGTCTTGTCTCTTAGGCTTGGGCACGTTCAGCTCTGGAGCCAGTATCGACACGCAGCTGGTTGCCGTTTTTGGGCGGGGCCCCAGCGCGAAGCGTGTTCGGGGGGCCCCGCCCCCTAGGATTGCCCATGTCCGTGTGCCGTATGCCGTGTGTCCGTGGGTAACGGCAAAACGTTCATTATCCGCTTAACTAATTCACAATGTTTGTCATATTATTTGTCCTCTATTGCAAGGTATTCTTGGTTTGGCTGAAAAAATTCTTTGCGCACAAACGGTCAACCATGGACATCCATCCACCCAACGCCTCTCGCGCTCATGTTTGTTGCAACAGGTGCCGCATGTTGAATACTTGGATTAGAAATGGGTGGCGCGTGCTAAATTGAACTTCCATAGTGTTCTGATGTTTGAACATCAAGATGCCATCAACACCAAGATTTGCCTTTCTGTTTTGCCAGATGAATACAATTCAACATTATGTATTGAATCCGATGGCCCGAAGTCCGGCTCTCACCGCGACTTTTTCGCACCCTGCTTTTGCTTTACATTGCTATGTAACTATTGTAGCAAACTTTAGAGGTTCACGTCTGCTGCACGCGTGCAGCAGAAGGGTTGCAAGCTTGCCGACGGACCAAACAACGACAGTTTCACGGCCAGAATGCTTCAAGCTTGATTTGTGATCATCTGCGTGACAGACGGATGTGGTAGTGCAGAGGCGACTAGCGTTACGATAATGATAATGCAGATGCCATGACCGCCGCCGTTGCCGGTACTGCAAGTTGGTTTCGGGGCTACCTACCTGCTTGAGCTTGCTGAATCTATGTACACTGATCCACCTTCAACATCAACGACACCCTCAATGGCACCCTTTCACTCTCTCACACTCTTGCGCGGTAACAGAGTTTTCGTTGTAAAGCAAGCGGTCTGTACGGATTGTGGGGGGGCCCGCCCTTTTTCCGGCTTCAAGGAAGCCGACCCCTACTTGTCAACAAGCAGCAGCAGCAGCGTCTTTGGATGGGGGCAGGGTTCGAGGTAGTTTGAGTGGATGGTTCCACCAACCCCTAGGGGTTCCCTAGGCCTAGCTTCTGTTGCATTGTACGTAAGTAGCGGACCTTCTCCTCATAGGACCTTCTCCTCATACGTTCTGCGAGCGAGCTATTTGTGCTGTTCTACTTTCTGCGCGTTTTTCTCATCGTGTCTGAGATCACCAGTGTACTCGATTTCCAGGATAACGACGCATTTCTGATGACTGACCTTTGACACCTGGCCAGGCCCTGTGAGTGTTGATTCCAGCATGCCGTTGAAACCTGCCATCCATCCACGAGTAGCCATGTAATATATGTATCAGTATCAGTATAAATGAAAACGAGCGAGCGAGATACATCTGCGTCGATGTGCACATGCCTAATAAACAGGAAGCCACTTAATTCACTTAGTCATGTATCCATAACTAATAACTATTATCCTTCCCGAGTAGTTAATTGCACTGATGAACGGCACGACATGGACATCGAGTCAATGTCTCTTGCAAGGTAGAAGGATCAGAAGAAATACCATAGAACAAAGTCCCTCGGTTCGTTGTGCACATACACGATACAAGACGAAACACAGCTTGCAAATCTCGCACCATAAATAATATAAATGCAAAGCAGTATTCAGATAGACAGCTTGATATCATATATATTATCAACTTGCTATATAGATATATAAGTAATGTAACATGTAGATAGAAACCCTATATATAATATTTATTATATCAGTGCGACCCTATATTTGTCGCACCGATATTGCCGGCCGCAACAATAACGAGCATCTCTGGGTGGTCCCACAAGTACAGGTCTCGGTTCGCTGCTCTTCCGGTGTAGGCTGCATCCAGCAACCACACTCCCCCAAAGCTTTCCGTCACAATGTTGGCGCCAGCGGCTTTATGAGCCTGCGAAGGTGCAAAAGCATATGCCCTAGCGTATTAGCATCAGTATTAGCATCAGTAGTATCCGGCGTGTCGTATGTACAGTAGTGATACACAGTTCAGACGTACGTGTTGAATAGAGGGAGCTAGCTAGGGCCGATCATGTGGGTGTCTTAGCTTAAATGGTAATACAGCACCACCCGGTGTGTAACACGGCGCGGCAAAAGGCTTCTCGAGATGCTGTGCAGGATCAGTTGTAGGTACGTATACTGTAAACCCTCGTTCCTCACTGCGTCCTCGCAGTGCACAGGCCACTCCGCCTTGTCTCCCCTACCACGAGCGGTTTTAATAACCAGACCTCGCGTCACGTCATGTGGCTCCCACCGGACCGACTCCGGCACATATCTTAGGTTCGAATCCCTCTGTTGTCTTCAACGTGCATGGGTTGTGAGATTTGTTCGCTGATACGTAGTATCATCCTACCCGAGGCATTCCTCAGCAGGGCAACCCGTGGGGCAGTGATGACAAGCCCATCACCAGAATGCCTGGCGCCGAGCAGGCGGAAGATGGCTGCACAAGACCTACCGGTGAAGCTGACCAAGTACCTAACAACCAAGAGGCTACTGTAACATGGCTGATAAGCAGAACCTCGCACGAGCCTTAGATAGTGACCTCGCGCTGGGAGGGGCGGGTGCTGAACTCCCGAGCGGGTGAAGCGGGTCTTAGAGGACTAACTACCCTCCGTTGGGACAAAGCGCAGGATGCTGTGTACAGTGCAGTGGTGAACGGTCAGGGAGGCGGTGCAGCATGCATGCGGCCTGAAGTTGATACATCAGCACCAGTCTCCGGCAGGTAGGTTGCAGTAATTGGTATTTTCCCACAGCCGAGCGACAGTGTGGTGTACTCACCAACGATAGGTGGAAAGGGCCCATACATTTAGGTGACGTGCGTGGTAAGTGTTAGCGCATAGGACTGACATGGTGCATGCAGACCTCCGAGCGCCCCCCCCTTAACACACGTCAGGTTGAGCGGACACCGGTGTAACAGTGGCTGGCATGCGTGTACGTTACAGTAGCATTCATCATTACAGCGAACATAACAACGACGGAAAAACTAGAATTACATCGTCTCTTTCCCGACACACCTCATAGATTAAATCTTCTGGATCCAAGGGGAGACACGCATCGGACCCGTCATTCATGCCCATCTGGTAGAAGCTGACTTTGGCGTCCGGTGCTGCTCCTGTGCCGTCTAGAATGTGATTTTCCTCTGCGCTACCAGCCACGATCCCAGCGACAGCAGTGCCGTGACTGTTGCTGTTGCCAAACCACCTGTTCGTTACTGTAAAATCAAAGCGGCAAGGTAAGAAAATTTGGGCAGAGGTAATGGCGCCTGAGTCAGTGTTCATTCGCACCATGGGTAGCTGCGTGCATGCAATAGCTGCATTCGCCGACGTGATACAGCCTCGTCATTTAGAATGACCTAATCAGCAGGTATATAAAACTTATCTTGCTGCTTTGGTTCTGTCCAAGCCGGGATTCCTGGACGTGTGCTTTGTTCGTTTGTTGTGTTTGGACCAGCAGTCAGATACGCTGCTATGTCGCGTTGACTCCTGGGTGTGTGAGACCTCTTACGACCGTCCATGGCAAATCACGCAATAATCATACATCAGCATGTACTAACTATGGAGCCAGGCGGGAATGGGTAATTGATCCGAGCCCGGTTGCTGGCGCCCACAAACAATGCATCCAAGCAGAGCAACAAAAGGTGTCTTCTTAGGCCAGGGAAGCGTAGACCCGAATGTCAGGCTAACGAACGAAACGGCAGGAACTAGACCTGCAGTTAAGCGCGGAAACCAAGCAGTACATACGCCATGGTTGTACGGACCCGCTGCCTGTCTCGTCTGCAAGCCTAATATTTGATGAACCAGAAATATAAATTTCAGCTGGAGGAATGACAATCAATGTACGAGTCGGCACACACGAGTTCTTTATTGGGCGGGGCCCCAGCGCGAAGCGCGTTCGGGGGGCCCTGCCCCCTAGGATTTCCCTTGTCCGTGTGTGCACCGTGCGCCGTGGGTAACGGCAAAACGTTCATTATCCGCTCAACTAATTCGCAATGTTTGTCATATTAATTGTCCTCTATTGCACGGTGTATCTTTGGTTTGGCTGAAATTGTATGCGCACAAACGGTCAAAGCAAAGCTCCGCGGTCTCCATGGACCCGGGTCAACGTCACACCAACACCTCTCGCGCTCATCTTTGTTGCAACAGGTGCCGCATGTTGAATATTTGGATTAGGAATGGGCAGCGCGTGCTAAATTGAACTTCCCTAGTGTTCTGATGTTTGAACATCAAGATGCCACCAACATCACGATTTGCCTTTCTGTCTCGCCAGATAAATACAATTCAACAATATGTATTGAAACAAAGTTTCAAGATGCAAAGGGATAGCATACCGAGTACCAACAAGTTGTCAAGTTCCGATGGCCCGAAGTCCGGCTCTCACCGCGACTTTTTCGCACCCTGCTTTTGCCTTACATTTGCTATGTAATTATTGTAGCAAACTTTAGAGGTTCACGTCTGCTGCACGCGTGCAGCAGAAGGGTTGCATGCTTGCCGACGGACCAAAAAACGACAGTTTCACGGCAAGAATGCTTCAAGCTTAATTTGTAATCATCTGCTTGACAGACGGATGTGGTAGTGCAGAGGCGACTAGAGTTACGATAATGCAGATGCGGTGACCGCCGTTGCTGGCGGCGTGTACTGCAGGTTGGTTTCGGGGCTACCTACCTGCTTGAGCTTGCTGAATCTATGCACGCCGATCCACCTTCAACATCAACGACACCCTCAATGGCACCCTTTCACTCTCTCACACTGTTGCGCGGTAACAGAGTTTTCGTTGTAAAGCAAGCGGCCTGTACGGATTGTAGGGCGGGGGCCCCGCCCGAGGAAGCCGAGCGACCCCCTACTTGTTTTCCAAGCCCAAAATCCCGACTTGTTTCCAATAAAAGGAGCACATTCATTTTATTAGTATAAATTATATATTCCTTGGATATATTCCTTTTGACAATTATAAGAAAGGAATATTCGTTGGATAAAAATACTGCCTGCATGCTCAGGATTCACCTCTACCCCCTGAGCAGAATTAGTAGCCATATCAGCCTGCGCATGCGTTGCCATCATGCATATCCCCGCACGCCTCCTCCGTCCCAAGCCTTAGTTACGCTTCCTGAGCAGGGCTTGCTCTCCCCGCACATACACCCCAGTGTTGCAATCATTCTCTGCCGAGGTCCCATGCAGGCTGCACGCAGCGCAGCCTGCCAACTAGCTAGTACCATGATGACTAGTTGGTCGGATCCTGTACATAGTTGGCTGGATGGCTACACAGCTCCAACCTTATCCCGCCCACAACGCGGCCTTGCAAACCTAGTGAGACTACCAACAGGCTGTGGTGTCCTTGCTTCGTGGGTTAGACCGCCTGTGGTTCAAGCAGTTCGTGTGCATGCCTCCAACCGCTGGCTGGCTTGTGCGAGGATGTGTTAAGCGCGGACGGATTGATGTTGCCGCGTCTCATCCTCTGCGCTGTAATTCAGCCCAGTTAGCAAGGGCCCCGAGCGAACGCCCATAGTTACCACAGAACTAACTTAACTAACCACGTACGTATATATGCATGCACTATTTGCCTGGGGGTGCGCACCCCCTCATTCATCCACACCTTGTCCTCCATCCGTCCTGCGGGAATCTACGTGACCAAATAAACATCCCCTCGTCAGCGAAGAATCCACGCGTTTCCTCGATCGATCTTGTTGAGCATCGTTGGGGAAAATTAATATGCAGCAGCTTCTTTTGCATGACCGTACAACACACTTGGCGTGGCTAAATAATACTACGCCCGGCTGGCAAGCAATCGAACAAGCACATACAAACAAATGCCATAATCACAACCCTGCCTAGGTAATACTAAGTGCATGTTTACTTAATGTCCGCCGAGCCAGAACTACATCCACATAAGGGCATGCATGCAGCAGTTGCATGTGTTCTTTATTACGTAGGAAAATGCATGTAACAGCACATCATCAAGGTCGAGGCACAGTACCGAAATCATTTGTGTGAAACGAGACATACCTCCGGAATAGATTATATACTGCTCCACTTTCCTGTGGGTACTGTGGGCAGCAGGAAACTGCAGTTTGCGCCACCGCGGTGCCTCATCTTGCTCACTGAACATCCTGCGAACTTTGTTGAGTGTATACGTTTCCCAGGTTGCGTCTTGGAAGAAGCAGCTTCCCAGGAAATCCAATCCGGTATCCGATACCTGTCCCAGCATTGAACCGAGTGAAAGCAAAAATCATATCGAACAAGCAAGTGTATGTATGTAGCAGGTGACGCCTAGTCCTCGCAGCCTACCAAGATCAGCACCACAGAGTCATTACCAAATTGCGCAAGTTAGGGATTGTGCGGTAGTGAGTAACAGCCATTGGCTTGAGTAATTTTTGGGCGGGGCCCCAGCAGCACAAAGCGCTTCGGGGGGCCCGTGATGCTTCACGACTTCGCTGTTTTTCATTGACAAAATAGAGGGCGCCCGCCCCAAAGATAGATTTATTTGCCCCTGTCGGGTGTGTGTGTATATGTGTCCGTGTTGCAGTGCTGGTCGCCGTGTGTGGCTAACAACTATAACAACACAACGTTCTCATACATATACGTCCGTCACTCACCTCATCATCAGCTGGAATATACATTCGTTGCTTTTATAAATCATCCTCTACTACAAGGTATAATATGATGTATCGAAATATTGGCCGTGCTGTTTTCCAAATTCCTGTGTCCAGGCTTGTGGTATTCCTGGTGAACGAACGAAGTCATGGCTGGGAGAAATACCTCACGCTGACTGTAGAACATGCATGGTCGGTGTGTTCCTGGCTTTATTTATCTGCACATGTACGTGCACCATGCCATGTCGCATCTATCGCCACGTTCCTCCCCAACCCTATTCCTTCCCCGGTCCGAACTTCTTGAATTAGGCAAGCAAGCAACCCAACGACTTTTTGGGCGGGGCCCAAGCGCGAAGCCCGTTCGGGGGGCCCCGCCCCCTAGGATTGCCCCTGCCTGTCCGCCCGTGTGTCCGTGGGTAACGGCAAAACGTTCATTATCCGCTCAACTAATTCGCCATGTTTGTCATATTAATTGTCCTCTATTGCAAGGTAACTTTGGTTTGGCTGAAAAAAATTCTTTGCGCACAAACGGTCAAAGTAAAGCTCCGCGCGCGGTCTCCATGGACCCGAGTCAACATCCACCCAACGCCTCTCGCGCTCATGTTTGTTGCAACAGGTGCCGCGTGATGAATACTTGGATTAGGAATGGGCGGCGCGTGCTAAATTGAACTTCGATAGTGTTCTGATGTTTGAACATCAAGATACCACCAACATCAAGATTTGCCTTTCTGTCTTGCCAGATGAATACAAATCAACAATATGTATTGAATCAAAGTTTCAAGATGCAAAGGGATAGTGTACCGAGTGCCAACGAGTTCTCCAGTTCCGATGGCCCAAAGTCCGGGTCTCACCGCGGCTTTTTCGCACCCTGTTTTTGCCTTACATTTGCTATGTAACTATTGATAGCAAACTTTAGAGGTTCACGTCTGCTGCACGCGTGCAACTGAAGGGTTGCATGCCTGCCGACGGACCAAACAATTACAGTTTCACGGCAAAAAAGGATGCTTCAAGCTTGCTTTGTGATCATCTGCTTGACAGACGGATGTGGTAGTGCAGAGGCGACTATCGTTACCATAGTGCCGATACGGTGACCGCCGTCGCCGGCGGCGCGTACTGCAGGATGGTTTCGGGCTGCCGACGTGTTTGGGCTTGGTGAATCTATGCACGCCGATCCCCCTTCAACATCAACGACACCCCCAATGGCAACCTTTCACTCTCTCACACTGTTGCGCGGTAACAGAGTTTTCGTTGTAAAGCAAGCAGCCTGTACGGATTATAGGGGGTCCCCGCCCTTTTCCGGCTTCGAGGAAGCCGACCCCTACTTGTCCCCTGCGGCTCGCCGCCCTTGATAGAAGTTTCACCAAACGGAGTAGCAAATAAACGCTCGGGAATAGACAGATAACTATCTGTAGTAATACAGCGCCCATCACTGAACAAATAAATCGGCTGAATCGAACGAATTCCGAAGTTCATTCTCAGTTGCATATCTCCAGCAAAACTGCCTGTCACTTCATCCACGTTATAACATGCAGGCTGCTGCTTTAGCGACAATACAATGTCGGATAGGGCAGCAGAGAGTGGACCGCATGATGCTTGCATCTACCACACAATGAAACATCCCTGATATCCTTGCTTGATAGCCATGGTGATAGCCATGGTGGTAGCCCTGCTGATAGCCCTGCTGATAGCCCTGCTGATAGCCCTGCTGATAGCCCTGTTGATAGCCCTGCTGGTAGCCCTGCTGGTAGCCCTGCTGGTAGCCCTGCTGGTTGCCCTGCTGGTCGCCCTGATCTCCCTGATATACATAAATTGGCGATGACTTTACTTCAATGCAATATTCCCAGTAGCTAGATTTGCACTTCGCCTGCTTATGTAAAAGATTCAGCCACTTACCCCTACGACTATACCGGAGCCTTTAATGCCATTCTTCCAGAATGGTAATTGCATTTCCAATCCATCCGTATCAGGCATGTCACGTATGTCGCCCCCTGCAAGGTGCATCAAATCACGTCATCAGCAAGCCAATGGCGGATTAAGCCAATGCAAGACCTTTACCATCTGTCCCTATACTCTATATAATATATCTATACCCTATATACTCTATACAATATAGATACATGTAAATGTGTGTGTGTGTCCTTCAGCAGGCCATCTGGTCGTACCAGTGGGTCGTACCTAAATCCTAACCCCCCCACCCCTACACGGTGAGTGCTCCCATTGCATACACACACACATATGGTTCTGGCACGACTGTTATGGCACGACATATATGCCCCTGGAATTCCAGGTTCGACCCCGACCGAGAGCGGGCCAAAGACCCTCGATAGTTAAATGGCAAGGGTGCCCCCATGTCGATGGATGGTGAAGGACCCGATTAAAGTGACCTGCGAGCTGACCAGGAGCGGAGTTGACGCCTTAGTTGATTCGGCAGATTCCGCTGGATGCCGGTGGTGGGTGCTGAACCCGGGAAGAGCACTGATTTCGGAGAAGTCGGCATGGGAGACCGGATGAGGGTGCCCCGAAATACCGGGGAAGGTAGGGACTGCCAGGTTAGTGGCCACGGGTGAAGCTGAACCCCCCTATCCCACACAATCATATGACACATATATACCTGTCTGCACAATCCAATGCTCCTTGACGGTAGCTGTGACTGACTCCAAGGATGGTTCAAGCCACATTGCTTCTGGCAAAGCTGAAAGCCAGCGCACTCCCATCAAAAGACCCTGAATGTGGTCCAGGTGCACAAGCATCAAACGATTAGTGTCTATGATGGACCGACGAAATTCACAAATACCTTTTGATTGTATTGTTTTACAGGGTGAAACGAAAGCGGAAATGGAAGAATCTAACTCCTTAGTCACCGTAGCTCCACGCACGCATGTAGTGTTGTTGCGTCGCTAAGTGAAGCAAAAATGTGATGATTAGGAGGGAACTGCAATACCATAATCACCGCTGCATGACCCTCAAAACTCTGCCCGCAGACGTACACCCGCCGCCGCCGGCCTGCTTGCTCTGCAAGCGACATCCGGACCGCAACAAGCAAGCTTGGGATACAGATAGAGCTCCATCCTGTGCTCTTGATTACCTTGATCGATTAGATCGAAGAACTAGCAGCTTCAAAACACGCACATGAAGCGAACATAAAAGTGTCTTGCTTGCTTTACCCAAACTGGACCCCCAACTTGTAAGATTGCATGGCTGCACGGCTGTTGGTGAAGACACTTTTATTCATGTTGCAACATACTGCAGCATCCTCTTATGCAGTAGTGCAGCATCCTCTTATGCAGTAGTCACCACTGTAACATCGTTGTGATTTTATTGCCAGGACCCTGAGTCCCTGAGGAGTATTCACCGACTGGCTAGTGCACGGGATTGCGTGGTTTTACATGCTTACTGAGCAGGCAGTACTCAGTGAGCGGCACATGTAGGTGACACATTATACGGTATAAAATTCAAGCCTAGCCTAGTGAGAGACAGAGGGTTGGGGGAGCGGCCCGCACGCATGGCACAGGAACCATGTACACCATGCAGGAACAGACAGGGATGAAGTAGATTAATAATGACGTGAGAAGATGCACATGCAATATGCCAGAACGACTTCTTCTGACCTACCTCAGCGCACATGAAGACCTCCAACCAAGGACTCTGGCTGAACAGGCCAGCTGGCCAAGTTCGTGGCCAGCAAGGATCTGACGGGTCACTCGTGCCCAGTAGTGCCGCCCCAAGGTAGGTCGTTACTGTATGATGTGTTTCCCGTAACTCCTCGGGGGTCCTGCCTGGAACAATGTAGACGTTCACTCCATATAGAGGTGGCCCAACACTACTTGCTCCTCCCGACGTTGTTGTGTTAACTGTTGTTTGCATGCCGCCATCCAGCTGTGGCTGCCATTTGCGAAGCCGCTCGGGTGCATATGCCCGCTCATTATTGACTGCTCCCCACAACTTCACGTCTTGCTCGGAATTCGCACTACCATCTTGGTAGGTGCTGCCAGTCAGGACATACCCCAACTCTGGAGACACTTTGAGCGTGGGATCCAGTTGCCCCTGCATGGCACATTACAGCTACATACTGTTCAGGTAGGTAGTACAAGGCATAATTGCAGAAATTCAAACGGGCACATAACATAAAATCCAAAACTAACCCATTGTATATCAGAACTGGGCCATTGTTTTGCACGCGTGCGTGTGTGGGTATTCATATGTAGTATAATATAAAAGGAGCGTTCGAGCACCATACTATCTATACTATGCTTCGGTGTCTGACTGGTTGGGGTTATGGCCCGGTGTGTTCTCTTTGGGTGCGGCGTTGTGGTGTGGAGGTGACCTGCCGCCTTGGCGGTGGGGCCTACTGGGGCTTGCTCTGGTATACACCAATGATCCCGTTGGTGTCCGCTGTAACATTCATTCATTCATACTATCTATAAGCGCTGCTGCTGGTTCAAAAGCCGTTCAAAACGCAGTCTTCTATCTATAGAAGACTAGCTAGGGAGGAAGGGCAAGCAGTTGGATGTGAAGGTCAAGGGACAACGTACAATGAGTGCGCCGCTTTCTTTTGCGACGCGAAACGCCGTCCCAGGATCCAAATACGCCATCAGCCCACTCGTCCCGTACACATGCGGCAAGACGAAGGCATCCTTGGCAATCAGGATGTCGTACAGCTGACGCAGCCCGTTGTCAGCAGCAGTGGTCTCTGCATATGCACGTATGTACGAATTTATTAGCCATACTTAGGCATGCATGAATGTTTATGTTGCATGCTGGTCGCACGCATCAAGGAACGAATTTGGACTAGAGATGCGTGAAGGATGGGCCGTGGATTTGGTGGTACGTGGTAAGTGCGTGATAATTATGCATACATGCATCAATACGATGTACACGTGGGTGGGTGACCGGTCCTTCCTTTAAGGCATGCGTGATACAACAGTAAACTGCACCTACCTACGCGTACATTGTATTGATGCATGCATTCTTATCACGTAACAGGTACCACCAAATCCACAGCCCATCCCTTCTTACTACAATCTATACTCCACCCGCCACAGTACCTTTTGTACGTACTTTGTGGAGCCTCTGCGTGCTGGAACACGAAGATGTATTTTGTTGCCGCAGCAGCATCTTCTGATATCATTCGCCGGGCATGAAGATTTGAACCTCTGGACGACGTATCCATCATGGCCTCACAAGCCGACCTGCGTGCGTGTGTGCGCAAACGAAGCCCTGATATGTAAGTTGGTTTCGATCGAAATGTTGTTGTTTGGCCTGATACGTATATTGTTGACATGATAAATTGACTTAACGACTGGACTAGACTGGAGGGATTGAGGTAAGTGGCGCTAATCAGTGACACATTTGCAATAACCATATGGCACAGCATATGCAGTATACATGTAATAGTTCATCAAAGAGCCTGCACAACGAACATCTCGAGTAGCCTTTGCCATCAAACACACGCTATGCATTCACATACACATACCACACCTCTGAACACATCGACACAACACCCACCTCAGGGTGAGTGTTCCACTGCGTAAGGTGATTGATGATTGTCGTGTTGACTGGGGGTGGCTGCTATTGCTGTAGCTGCTGCATTCCTGTCCGTTTGAGACATCGTTGCTGGTAGAAGTGCCAACGCTGGGGGATGCCGCCAGCAGGGTCAGGATGAAATATGCCCACAGCGGACTCGGCACACGCATGGAGGCCGCCGCTGGGGTCGAATGCTGGAGCAGCATTACTTGTCCTTGGTCCTTAGTAACTGTTCGACCTTTTGCATGCCTGATGAGAGCCTATACTCAAGCCCAGACCTACAAACATGCAGATAGGTCAAAGTTGTTACATACGTTATAATGCAGGGCGACGTGCCCGTGAGCAGTACGTATACAGGATGGAGGATGTTGTGACCCGTCTTAACCACAGACGCTTGCAAGCTGATGCTACCGATCTCGGATCACTCCAGGACCACTACATTTATCCCCCCCTTTCAGGGCTCGACGTCCGCGTCGAGTATCGAACCAGGTTCAGCCGAATGATCACTTGCCATTCGCACCACTGACACCCGCCTGTAGGGCGACACACGGCAACTCGCACATGAATCGCTCACGACCACAGGCACGAACCCAACTCGGGTTGCCATCGCGGCTCGATCCGGGGACTCCTCGGTCTCGATACCATTTGTTGTGACCCGTCTTAACCAAAGACGCTTGCAAGCTGATGCTACCGATCTCGGATCACTCCAGGACCACTACATAGGACGTCCGTACATATGCACGGAAGTGCCTGCTGACTGCTGTCTTGGAAGGTACATATGCCTCGCTAACATTTTGATCTGTCCGCGGCCTTAATCATGTGCAGCGTTTGGTGACAAAAACTACTCGAAATGGTTTGCAGGGTCCGTCCTTGCTTGTTTTTCTCTTTTACTGTGTACATGGGCACTGTTGAGATGTGCCGACTAGTGTCAAGTCAAGCAAAAAATGTAACGACGACACAACAGCAGGTATATATGTTCTCTAAAAATATTAATATTAATTACGACTCCGCTAAGCTCTAAAACAATCCCCGGGGGTACCTCACAATTACTTCAAATGTCTAATCATTGTAATTAAAATAAGCGTTGGCAGCCTCGCAAAAATGTCTCTCAATAATTCGTGCAAGCGCACCGACGATGTGCTAGGTGCATGTTTTGGTAGGTGTAGAATCCCTTGGAAACGAGGCTGTTGGATACGCCGGGTCGAAGGTCGCTCAACGCAGCGAACCAGTGCGTGCATACAACAGGTCCGGGGCTGTACCACTACGGCACGCACTGTGTCGTTTCCGTTCCGCCTGGAAGAGCATAGTGACCTCTAACCGTTTTGCAATGCCGGGCTGCCTCGCAAAGAGAGAGATTTACAGTTCCTAGAAATACAGAGTGCGCCTCGCAATATATCTATAGTTTCTAACTAATTATTTTCAGTCTTTGCATTAACTACGCTCGCAAATAAGTAGAGGCAGTACATACGGTGTTGACAAGCCAGAGTGCGTGGGCGGCAGCGCACGCCATCCTATGGTGCAGCCAGCTGCTGCCTGCTGGGCGGCGGTGCTGTATGTGCCTTAAATGCGTGTGCGGAGGATGGTTGTGCGAGAGCTTCTGTAGTCATCACCGTATTCGACCTCGTTGATCAATCACCAAGAGGCACAGATACGGGGCCGCACACCCGAGGTCGAGCAGGAAAGGCAAAAAGTAGCAGGAGCGGCTGAACTGTTGATGATGAAAGGACCACGCACTACATACATATGCATGACGGCAGACGACGGTACATTCGTACGTTGGGTATCCAAAAGCTGGATTATTATGGCGGCGCGGCGGCGAAGCACGACGTTGCCCACAGGCATGGCTGGGAGGCGACGGAAGGAAGCGTATAGAAGGAGTCGGTAGGCTTAAGCTGGAAAGTGCAGGCAAGCAGGCAGGCAGGCAGGAAAACGAAAGATTTGCGTGCTCACGTACGCGCCCTACCTAGCAGCAGCTGAACACATAGTAGTGAGGTACGTATAGATATGGTGGAGAAAGACAAGTAGGGGGTCGGCTTCCTTGAAGCCGGAAAAAGGGCGGGGCCCCCTACAATCCGTACAGGCCGCTTGCTTTACAACGGAAACTCTGTTACCACGCAAGAGTGTGAGAGAGTGAAAGGGTGCCATTGAGGGTGTCGTTGATGTTGAAGGTGGATCGGCGTGCATAGATTGAGCAAGGTAAAGCAGGTAGGGTAGCCCCGAAACCTACGCGCCGCCTCATCGCATCTGCATTATTATCGTAACGCTAGACGCCTCTGCACTACCACATCCGTCTGTCAAGCAGATATCAAAAAGCAAGCTTGAAGCATTCTTGTTTTTCCGTGAAGCTGTAGTTGTTTGGTCCGTCGGCAAGCATGCAGCCCTTCAGTTGCACGCCCGCAGCAGACGTGAACCACTAAAGTTTGCCATCAATAGTTACATAGCAAATATAAGGCAAAACCAGGGTGCGAAAAAGCCGCGGTGAGACCCGGACTTCGGCCATCGGAACTGGAGAACTTGTTGGTACTCGGTATGCTATCCCTTTGCATTTTGAAACTTCGATTCAATACATATTGTTGAATTGTATTCATCTGGCAAGACAGAAAGGCAAATCTTGATGTTGGTGGCATCTTGATGTTCAAACATCAGAACACTATGGACGTTCAATTTAGCACGCGCCACCCGCCCCTAATCCAAGTATTCATCACGCGGCACCTGTTGCAACAAACATGAGCGCGAGAGGCGTTGGCTGGATGTTGACTCGGGTCCATGGAGACCGCGGAGCTTTACTTTGACCGTTTGTGCGCAAAGAATTTTTTTCAGCCAAACCAAAGTTACCTTGCAATAGAGGACAATTAATATGACAAATATAACGAATTAGTTTAGCGGATAATGAACGTTTTGCCGTTACCGGACGGACACACGGACACAGGGACACACGGACGGACACACGGACATGGGCAATCCTAGGGGGCGGGGCCCCCCGAACGCGCTTCGCGCTGGGGCCCCGCCCAAAAAGGAAGGAAGTACAACTACAACTACTACAACTGACTGAATGAACCTGCTGAGCGACCGGCTGGGCCAGTTCGTTGTATGTGGAGAGCGAGTGAATAGTGAATGCGATGATGAGTGAATGCCGTGTTTACCAGCACCATCCAACGCTACCCGCGCAGCAGCAGGTAAGGGGCGGGGGTCGTCCCCTGAGGAGCCGCGGGAAGGAGTCGAACGGCTGCGCTGCGGCCGGGGGCGGGGAGCAGGAGGAACAGCTGTGGCCAGCCAGAGTAGCCAGAGTGTAAGCCGGCTGCTGGGCAAAGGCTGCCGGGGGTATTGTTCGTTGCAATACGTACCAGGGTGGATGATAATGGGGTAGGTGGATAGGGCACAGTTGCCCCTGACGGGCGCCCATTACTCCCGCTGTAGTATCCTGGGTATGTACCATGAGATGTCCATCATAAACATCTGCCGATCAGTCCATTCTTTATGGCGTGATATAACAAGTGGTATCGAGACCTGGCAGTCACCGGTTCGATTCCCGCAAAGGGCATACTTTACAACAGTATGATTGATGACTTGGTGGACGTGGCAGACCCACCCTTCAATGGTCATCGATGACGGCTCCTGCTAGAGGGGGGATAACTAACATGTAGTATCCTGGGTATGTACCATGAGATGTCCATCATAAACATCTGCCGATCGGTCCATTCTTTATGGCGTGATACAACACCCGCCCGCATGGGAGAAGAGCATGGGAGAAGAGCAAGTGCGTGCTTTGGCAGTCATTCCCATGATTGTACGGTTGGATGCCCCTGGCCATTGTCAGGTCCGAACCGAATATACATGTTATTTAACTTATAGGGTTTGTATCAAAAGACACACCTTGCAGGTCACAAGACAGGCTTGGGCCATGACTAAACAACACAACTGTACCACAGAAAGTTAATGTAGTAGTATCACAACTATGTAGTAAGCAATGCAAGATAGCTAAGAAAAACATACATGTGATAACGATTGTGGCTGCCTGGAACGAATACTCCAGGATTGAAATCAAGAATTTGTGCTGCCGTACGTAGCTGCGGCGAAGGAGGTTGGGTGATACAACTTTTTTCTGCAAATAATGATCCCGACGTGAGGGTGGTGAATGGTGCGTGGCTGGCGGTGGGAGTGTTGACTAGGCTATCAAGGCTGGTCAGTCAAGGCTGGCGGAGTTTGGTCAGTCAAGGCTGGCGGAGTGTCAAGGCTGACCAGTCAAGGCTGGCGGAGTTTACAAGTCAAGCAAGCTTGCCGAGCGGAGCTGGCTGGATCTGGAGCATGACATGAAATTCAGGGACTGCCTCATCATAGATGCAATGACAGAAGCTGGTCTACATGGAGCACATCTGGCCACAGTAAGATCTGGGCGATACAGGCGGGCGATACAGGGAGAAGGGGAGAGAGGAGCGGCATGCACGCACGTACGCACGCACGCATGCGCACGCAAGAGCGAGAGATATTCGATGGTTAGTGGGGTCGAACCTACCCTGGGCCACGCATGTCGGTATGTGTATGCGTGTGCATGGCCCGCCCGAGGATGCGTGTAACAACTAACCGTACGGCATAGCATACACAGTGTAAGTAAATATCCAAGAGCCCGCACAACATCTCGAGTGCCTCGAGTAGTCACCAAACGCTACAATGCGGCTGGTGCATGCATGCCGCCAACGCACCAAGTCACACAACAGCTAGCGAGCCATCTATGGGGGATGGGTGCCGCAGGCGCAGCAGGCACGAGAGAGAGGTAGAGCTGGGTTGGAGAGATATATATTCCTTGCTTGCTCATGACGTACCTGTACACCTTGCTTGAATACGGAAGAACTGGAAGCCCTTGATGCCGGCACACGTGTCTTCTATCTGAATAGGTTAAGAACAAGCAAGGCAAGGCACCAATGCTTTCAACATATATATATATATATATATATACACACACACCATACATACATACAACAGATGACCAGTTAGGATAGCGAGCGAGCTTCTACGTACTCTGCGACAAGCAAAGATACACGGCAAGGCAGGCAGGATAGGCAGCAGGAGAGGTCGGTGCGTGGCGCGCGCGTTGGCCAGAAGGAGCGGTCGTCGGCCAAGCAAATGCACGATGAAGGAAACAAGCATAACCTTGCAGGAAACAAATGTACCAAGCATTATTGGGATTGAGTCGCAGACTGTCTCACGAGTACTCGACTCACACGCGCACGAGACCTGAGGCGAATATATATACCTGCTGGCGGCGTGCTCTCACACACGCCGTTCGCGCGCTCTCGCCCGCTCTAAAAATAAAGCGCACCAGCCAGAAGCGGTGTTGGTTTACTTAGGCAGATGCTGGTGACAATAGATGCAGGTGCCGGTCACGAGCAACATTAAGCACCGACCTGTGAACGACTATGGAAAGTTGTTCTCTCGGAAACAAGTAGTGTATACGGTAGCTGTTCGTCAGTTCAAGTACCCTTAGCGAGATTAGTGCAAAATATGGACGGTGGTAATAAATGTAAGGTATTCGCACTTTGCTGAGGTCGTATATTGCAAACAAACAATAACGATTTGTAGCGAGCCCGAACCTGCTTAATGAGAGAGGCCCCTGAGATGCGACTTTGCAAACTACATAAAGCAAGTCGTATGTTTCTCGTTGCGATACAGTCAGACTCACCCGGTCCAGGGGCGCCACCAAGTATGAGATTTTTCTTAAAAACCTTCCAAAGAGAAGGATGATCTAAAGTTTGCAAAATCTCTGTTTCTACAGACGTTAGTTGTAAGACGCCTCCCGGTTTGTTACAATCGTTGATATATAGAGCGAACTTCACTGTTCTTTCCCGTTTTGCCGGTATAATATAAATACTATATATTTGGAATTCAAAGCATCGTCGGAGATAACTGGGCTGTCATTGAGCTAGCGGCCGGGAGTTACAGTCCGACTGGCGTATCCGGTCCAGGCTGGTCCAGGGGCGGCCCCGCCGAGCCATCCAGTAGCTGCCAGTGCGCCCCTCAAGCCCTAAACCCCTAGTAAACCCCTAGTAAACCCCTAGTACGCCCGTACGACACTTTGCGCGTGTGAGCTTATTGTCTCGAGACCATCCGAACAGGTGGTCTTCTAAGTGAAATTTGATGAAACGTCGGTGTTCCCGCGATAGGCAGTGTTGCTGCGGTCAGGTCGTCCCAGACATTTATAACTGATTTGAACTTGCCACCCCAAATGCCTAAAATAAAGAAGGCATGTAGATGGGTGTTGCAGAAACACGAAGTGACCTGTGATAAACATGTTGAAACGTCCGTGTTCCCGCGAGAGCCCAAATATTCATAACTTATTTGAACTTGCCATTCCAAATGCCTTAAATAAAGAAGGCACGTAGATGGAGCTGTTTTGTTGTGGTTCGTGTTGCAGAAACACGAAGTGTAGTGACCTGTGATAATACGGTAGTTGCATCAATTATCAGTTTTTGACGGACTTTATTTGTACCGTTAGCATGTCACAAATGTATGGTTTTTACTTTAAACTAATCCAATTTTAATCCACGAAGAGCGCGTACGCGGGCGTACAAACACTCTCAAATACTGTCGTCCCTACTATTCCCGAAAGTCTTAATAGTCTTAATCCGCCTATCTAATGCACGCTAATCCAGCTGTAGCGGCATGCCCGGATGGGATCTCACGCTGAGCGGGGAGGCAGGTACATATGTAAGGCTTTATTTCGCGCGGGCACCAAATAGACTGGGCTCCGTCCCCCCGCAAACGCGCTATGCCGAATATCCCCCGATTTTTTCTTAGAGGTGTATCGGTAATTATCGTGAGGAAATTATAAGGGCTGGTGGGTATCGCCCGCCCGCCCTATTCCGTGGTTACCTCAGCCTCCTGGCAATTACAGCAGTGTAACATGCACGAGGCTGAAAAGCGCACGTGGTGCTAATTCTTGTTACAGAAAGTAAGGCCGCGCACTGTCTACCTACGTATAAATTCGGGATTCTTCTCATTCAGATGATACGTACAACTATCGCTGCACACTATACAATTCAAAGGCTGCTGTCCATGCCGCCAAAAAACCACAGCGTGTCGACTGAGATTGCGGCCGCGGCATTATTCCGGGCGGGGCACGGGCACGAGCGCCGCGCGCGGCGAAGGCATGCTCATCACCCGGCTGTATATGGCGCTGTGACCCGAGCGCTGCGCTGCGGCCGGGAGGGACTGCATACTACTGCGGGGTCCGCCGCTGTAACATCCTTAATATTAATGATACGTGTACGCGTACCGACGATGACGTGCGTGTGCGTGCTCAATGCATCGACGGATCGATGGATGGCATGGACGCAAAGCAAGCGAGATGGGGCGATGGACGGAGGGTTGTGATGAGGTCGTCCGCGGTGCAGGAAAGCTCTTGTCCCAGCTCACAGCTCACAGGGCAGGGGCAGGCAGGTGCCGCCGCTTACATACTACTGCGCTAAGGGATCATCCGACACCCGACCTGACCCAATGTATTACTAGCTACTACTACTCTTGTGTTTACTACTGAAGATTCACGCTTCCGCTAGTTAGGTAATCGTCTATCGTTGACGAAGGTTCACGTAAAGCCAAGTAGCGGGTTCACGTCAGGGTACGCCGGGACGGGCAAAGTGGCGTTGTGGGATCGGGATACGGTCGCCGTGCGGCCCTTACTCGGGCTCGCCAGCTAGAGGGAGGTAGGGGCGAGAGGTGCGGGCGCGTGGGGGCGCATGGCGGGGTGAGTGGCGCAGGGTTGGGTGCGGTGTCAGGGCCCCTGACACAACCCCACGCGCGCAGCCATCCTCATCACTCCGCCCGCCCCTCCGTCCGCCCCTCTCCCACCTGGACCACTCCCCGCGAGAACAGGCCGCACAGCACGTAGGTGGAGGTGCTGGACCACTCGATGCTGAGGGGCGGGGATGGGGCGGGCCGACCGACCGACCGACCGATGGATCCATGCGGCGGTCCATCCAGGGAGGAGAGCACCAGCCGGCGCGTTAACCGGCTCAGTCTCCCTACCTGTCTACGCCGTCCAGGCACGAAAACAGCTGCACCACGTGCATGGTCTCTGCATCGCGAATGATGTGGCGGTACTCCGCGACGCTGGCGACGAAGCGGCCATTGGGTGAGAATGCTGGAGCGGGGCCGGAGCACCGGTACGCGTCGCTGAAGTCCATGTGGCTGAAGGCCGTGTATTTATAAAATCATTTCGTTAAACGTTATATGGGGTCTCAGCAAACCAGGTTGATGTGCTTTTTGGAAGGGCTGTCATAATGCATAGCTAATTGCAAGAGGTCCCTTTGACGAAGGATTCGCAAGGTGTTCGCCATAGAATGATATGGATTCGTGCTTTCAGACGGACGCGTGTATAATGCTTTGCTAAGCTCAGAGCTGTTGAATCATGGGTGGAAGTTGAACGCCGGATCCATTCTCAACGGTTGCCCGCCGTGCCGGAACGTTGAGGACTGCGGATGCCCATGCGATGTAAGTAAGCTTAACAGCTTTGTATCGTGTCCGCCTTACGATGACTCCAAGCGTGCCGCATTATGCTTATGGATAGAGGCACAGGTTGAGGTCCTGTCTGCGAGATCACCAGTCCTGGAGAGAATATTCTGTAGGTCAAGGATAAACATTACCCTTTCAATTGAGCATATCAAGTGAGAGCGCGGCTGGAAAATGCTGCGAGTCATCCATGATGGCCTTGGCCGGGTCGCTTGGCGCTTGTCTACGGCTAAATGTGGCGCGGAGTTATGGATCATGCCTGGAGCGTCTGCATCAGCTATAGGTGAGCCGCCCTAGGCCGGTCCCAGGCATCGTCGCTCCATCTGGGTACTGCTTGCCGCTCAGCGGCTTGTCGCGTGTCGGAACTAGAACCGCCGATGGGACTGAAAGGCGCCCCTTGCGGCCTTCTAGCTGCTCCTTCACGCTCCCTGCGATTCCCGCCCGCCACGTGTCACCGCAGCGTCCTGGCTGTGCGCTTGCCGATGCGAGCTGGCTCGCGTGCAGCGCGATACGCGAATCAAGCAGCGACCTGACCCAGATCAAGCCCGGGGACAAAGCATTATACCATACGCGGGGCGCTTTCTGGAAGGTTCCACCTTTCCCAACGACCCCCTTAAACCGAACCCTGCCGTTCGTTGTGACGCGTGAAACCGCACCGCCCTTGAGCACCCCCACCGCAATTGTCGCTAAGCTGAGTGTGTCTGAGTGTGTCTTTTTATCCTGCACTGTTACCAACAAACCGTTGCGCCATGCATCACCCCACCGACTGTTCCAGCCGCGGCCGACGTCCACCCATCTGGACTCAGGGGATGGGTCTCCACACCCCAACCCACTTTCCCAACCACCCACGCCTCCGGCAAAGGGCCGGCACTGCCCTCGTCCTGGTCCCTGCCCCGCCCTCCCGTTCTCCCCTCTCCCTGCCGTTCTCCCCTCTCCCTGCCGTTCTCCCCTCTCCCTGCCGTTCTCCCCTCTCCCTGCCGTTCTCCCCTCTCCCTGCCGTTCTCCCCTCTCCCTGCCGTTCTCCCCTCTCCCTGCCGTTCTCCCCTCTCCCTGCCGTTCTCCCCTCTCCCTGCCGTTCTCCCCTCTCCCTGCCGTTCTCCCCTCTCCCTGCCGTTCTCCCCTCTCCCTGCCGTTCTCCCCTCTCCCTGCGGTTCTCCCCTCTCCCTGCCGTTCTCCCCTCTCCCTGCCGTTCTCCCCTCTCCCTGCCGTTCTCCCCTCTCCCTGCCGTTCTCCCCTCTCCCTGCCGTTCTCCCCTCTCCCTGCCGTTCTCCCCTCTCCCTGCCGTTCTCCCCTCTCCCTCCCGCGTTCTCCCCTCTCCCTGCCGTTCTCCCCTCTCCCTGCCGTTCTCCCCTCTCCCTGCCGTTCTCCCGTGAAGGCCGGGGGCCGGAGCAGCTTGGCTGGAGGGACAGGGGCGGGGGCAGGGGCGGGGCAATAAGGGGAGCGCCACGCGGCGCGTCTCTGGCTGACCCTCGGCGGGTGGGCGGGTGTGGATGCGGCGCGGAGCCGAGTGCTGTCGAATCCCACCCCACACCACTCCACCCCATCCCATCCCACATGAATATGTCTACCAAGATCCTATACACCCCACCCCACTCCCTTCCGATGGCTCCCTGCGCTTCAGGACGTTCCCTCAGCGGCGGAGGCGGCGTGGTGGCCCCGGGGGCCGCTCGGCTGGTCCTCCGCAGCGGCTTCACGGATGCCGCCGCCGGGGCTGGCGGCGCCGGCCGCGCGGCCGGCGGCCCCATCCCCCCCAACATCCACATCCACATCCCGGGGGCGGCTGGCGGCGCCTACGTGCCCCCCGGCGCGGGCGGTGTGGGCGGCCAGCTGCCGCCGCGGGACTCGCCAGTGCGGCGGGCCATCGGCACCTTCTTCCGCATCTTCCTGCCGGTCAGCGGCATCGCCGTGTGGACGTACGCGTTCATGTACCCGGACAAGGTGGGGGCCAGTGGGGGGGGGAAACAGGGCCAGCACTACACAGGAGGAGATTTTCACTGGTCAGTAGCGACCCAAATAATCTCGAGGGAGGGAGGGGGCAAAGGGAGGGGGCAAAAGGAGGGGGCAAAGAATACCGTAGGGGCTAGGTGTGTGCGTGCTCCGCGCCCCTTCCCACCCTGCCTGCCCCGTGCCTACCTGGCACGCCCCGGGGTTGCTCCTGCTGCCCATCCATCGCCACCCAGATCAAAGGCAATGACAGGAAGCAATCCGAGAGCGCGGCGCGGACGTCCGAACTGCCTTCACCCATCTGACCTCACCCCTCGCTTCTCAACCCGCCCTCCCTTCCTCTCCACACTGCCCTCCGCCCGCCCCGCTTGCTCCCAAGTTATTCCGGGTGTGTGCCAGGGTTCGTTCCTGGGTTTGGTTTTTCACTTTCAACGCCCTGCCTGCCCCCTTTCCTCCAATTTCCTATGCCCCCTTACCTATGTCTACCACCTATGTCTACCAACCTCCTATATCCCCCTTCCCCTCCCCTCCCTCCCCTCCCTCCCCTCCCTCCCCTCCCTCCCCTCCACCCCCTAACAGGACCCCCTGGTGGGCGACCGCTACCCGCCCGAGCTGCAGTACCTGGCCGCCCAGCAGACCCCCAACACCGACACCCTCACCAACTGGAGCGGCACCCACGAGGCCACACCCAGGTGGGGTGGGGTGGATGGTGGGGTGGGGGCGGGGGTATTTTGGGGTCGGTGGGTGGGGTGGTGTGAGGTGGGTGGGTGGGGTGAGGGTAAGGGTGGGTTGGGGGCGGGATGAGGCACCCACCTGGCCCAGGGGCAACGGGCAGGGGCAACGGGCAGGGCGCGCCGAGTCCAACGCCCCTCCACACCGCGGTGGGGTGGGGTGGGGTGAGGCGGGGGCGGGGGCGCCCACCTCAGGCAGCAGCAACAGCAGCAGCAGCCATCCTCACCCTCACTCTCAACCTCACCCTGCTCGGCCCGCTCACCGTTCACGTCCCCGCAGGCTTGCCGCTGGCTGTTGTGGGGGGGGGCGGTGGGGCCGACGGGAGGGCTGCCCGTCAGCACAGCGGATTACCCCTAGGGTTTGAATGACCCAATGAATGACCCCCCTACGCCTGCCCTCACCCTTCCCATGGAAATGTCCACCAATTCCCTATTCCCCACTGCCCCTCCCCTTGCCCCCCCACCCCCATTCTTCCCCCGCCCCCCTCTCCGGCCCCCAGGCGCTACTTCCAGCCCCGTTCCGAGGAGGAGGTGGAGGCGTTCCTAAAGATCGCGTCCCTGCGCCACGAGACGCTGCGACCCGCCGGGTCGGCCCTCAGCCCCAACGGCCTGGCGCTCAGCGGCGAGGGGGTGCTGGCGCTGGGGGACATGGACCGGGTGATGGCGGTGGACAAGGACAGGAAGCTGGTGGGTGGGTGGGGTGGGGGGGCGGTTGGGGGCGATATGGGTTGCGATGCCTTCATTGACAAAAGGGGGCGGTATGGGTCAGGGCGGCGGGTCTGTCCCTGCCGCGCCCTCGGGTGGTGGGCGCAGTAAGAAAAAAAAGCCCAGAGGGCCCCCCATGAATGCGGGTGTGTGGAGGGCGATCCCCCCACACTACCGGGCAGGGTCCGGGAGGGCGGTCCGGAGGGTGCGAGGCTGGAGTGGGGCCGGCCCCTCGCCCTGCGGCGCAGGTCGTCACCAGATCCCCTCCTTCGCCCGGACGTCACACCCCCCCCTCCCCGCGCCCTCTTGACCCTCCGCTTCCCTGCCTCCTCTCGCTGTCCCCCTACGTGTACCAATCTCCTGTAATACCCCCCCCCTTCTGGCAGCAGCGCAGTTTGAATACGGTTTGTCTACCAATTTCCTGCACCCCCTTTCCTCCTTCGCCAATTTCCTATACTTCCCCCCTCCTATACTCCACCCCACCCCACCCCGGATCGCCGTTTTCTCTCCCCCGCAGGTGACGGTGCAGGCGGGGTGCCGGGTGCAGCAGCTGGTGGAGGCTCTGGCCCCTCACGGCCTGGCGCTGCAGAACTACGCGTCCATACGCGAGCAGCAGGTCGGGGGCATCACGCAGGTGAGGGAGGGGGGCGGTGGTTGGGAGGTTGGGCGGTGGTTGGGAGTTGGTTTCCCGGGGGGGCCGGGGGTTCTTTTGTGCGCGAAGAAGCCGGGTAGGAGGCCCTTGCGTGCGCTCGCTACCACCACCACCACCACTGGGACACCTCCTTGCCGCGGTTGGCGCCTTGGCGACCGACCAGCGGTTGGTGGCGGCAGCCGCGTCATCTGCTGGAGATTTGACCTTTGCTCCGGCAGCGGAGCACGTTTCAGTGCTATGCCTACACCAATGTCCTCCCCGCCCCGCCCCTCCTCCCCGCCCCTTCCCTCCTCCCCGCCCCGCCCCTCCTCCCCGCCGGCCCCTCCTCCAGGTTGGCGCCCACGGCACGGGTCCGCGAATCCCCCCCGTGGACGAGCAGGTGGTGGCCATGCGGCTGAGCACCCCGGGACTGGGCACCCTGGCGCTCAGTGACACGGAGGAACCCGAGCTGTTCAGGTGGGGGGGGCCCGGGGGGGGATGGGAGGGTGTGGATGTGTGTGTGGGGGGGTAGGGGAAATGTTGGGAGGCAGGGTGGGGAGGGGATAGATGCAGTGTTTGGAATGGAGGCCCGAAACGGAGGTCATCTGCGGCGGCCATAACGTCTGGTGTCGCAGCACATCATCATCGCCACTTCAATGGGGGCCTCTCCGCCCGCTGCGAGGGAGGCAACCGAGCGCGGGCTGGTGGGTGGTGCCGTGAACGGTGACTCCCCGCCCCGGCAAGCCGGACGACCCCCGCCCACCCCCGCTGCTGCTTGACGGATCGTCGGACCTGCTTGCGGCGATGGCGACCTCCCCTCTGCTCCCTTCCCCTCCGGCCCCCCCTTGACCTTCTTCTCCCCGCCCCTGCCCTCCGATCCCCTCCCGCTCTGCCCCCTCATCCCGGCTTGCCTCCGGACCGCACCTCACAGGCTGGCGCGAGTGGGCCTGGGCTCCCTGGGCGTCATGACGCAGGTGGGCAGGGGGGAGGGGAGGAGGGGGAGGGGGGAGGAGGGGGGAGGAGATGAGACGGAAGGGAGGAGGAGGGGAGGGGGGGAGGGGAGGGGAGGAGGGGAGGGGAGGGGAGGAGGGGAGGGAGGAGGGGGGGGGGGAGGAGGGGAGGAGGGGAGGAGGGGAGGAGGGGAGGGGAGGAGGGGGGGAGGGAAGGGGGGGAGGGGAGGGGAGGGGAGGGGGGAGGGGAGGGGAGGAGGGGGAGGGGGAGGGGAGGAGGGAGGGGAGGGGGGGAGGGGGGGCAGGGGAGGGGAATGGGGAAGGCGATGAGGAGGAGATTGGACGGCCAAGTAGGGGTTGCGCGACCCACCCGACCCGACCCCGTTGTGACACCGACCTACCGCTGGACTGGACCGACATGTAAGGGGAGGACCACAAAGTCATACGGCATGGCCCTCGCCCCCCCCCGCCCTTTTGTATAAATATGTCTGCCAATGTCCTATACCCCCCCCCCCGGCCGTCCTGTGCTTGAGAGCAGTCAGCGCCGCAGCCGGTCATCATGTTGAGCAGTCCGCTCCCTGACACCCCTCGGCCCCCTGCCGCGCCCTCTCTCCCCCCCCCCGCGCGGCTGGCTGTGTCTGCGCTGTTTCCTGTTTTCCACCCTTTGTCAACAAAGACAGCGAAATCGAGAAAAGTCATCAATTCTCCCCCCACCTCCCCCTCCACCGTAACCCCGCCCCCGAACCCCGCCCTCCCTCCCCCCCGAACCCCGCCCTCCCTCCCCCCCGAATCCCGCCCTCCCTCCCCCCCCCAACCCCGCCCTCCCTCCCCCCCCAGGCCACCCTGCGTGTGGTCCCTCGGGAGCTGCTTGTGGAGCGCACCTTCACCGCCACCCACGCGGAGGTCCGACGGCACCACGTCAGCTGGCTGCAGCAGAACAAACACATCAAGTGAGAGCCGGAGGGGGGCCACCGCGACCACTTGGGTGTGGGGGGAGGGGCGCGATGGGGTGGGGCTGGGCCTGGGGTGGGGGCTTGACAATGGGGTGGGGGCTACCAGAGGTGGGGTGGGGGCTGATATTGGGATGGGGGGCGCGCTTAGGGGTTGGGGGGCTGGGGCTGGGGCGGCGAGGTGCGGGGTGCGGGAGCCGTTGGGGGGGAGGGGACGCAGGGCCAGTGGCGGCACGTTTTCGCACCGGACAGGGCGCGGCCGTTCGCCGGCCCATGGGTCGGTACGGCCCCTCGCATGTCACGCACTCCTGTTCTGCCTGCCTGCTTAAATAACACACCGTCCCCACAACCCACCACCAACCCCCCAACCCCACTCGCGTAGGTACCTGTACCTGCCGTACACCGACACGGTGGTGGTGGTGACGGTCAACCCCGCGGGCAGCCGCGAGGAGCTGGCGGCGGCGCGGGAGGAGGAGGCGAGGTCGGCGCAGCCGCTGCCGGAGCGGACGGAGGCGCTCAGGTGGGGGGCGGGGAGGGGGGGACGGCGGGGCGGGAGGTGGTTAAATTGAAAAAAATAAATAAACCCGTAGAACGAACCCGGGCACACCCAGCATAGCGCAGTATACTTACGGGGTGCGGTACCTGCAGAGCAAACGAAAAGATAGAGACCGCGCGCGGGCGCGTGGCGGCGCGGCCGCGCTGCCGCAGTGCCACAACAAGCAAACTGCGAACCCAACCCAACCCGGAAAGGACAGATACGTTACCGACCTGTGGTGGTAGACGGAGTAGCCGCGCCGCGAGCGATGTCCAGGGCCATGGCGATGCAGGGAGGGAAGCCGAGGAACGGAGTGAGCGAGGGTGGCAACGATTGCGAAGAATGACAAAGGCAAACATCAGAAAGAAGACAGTATGCGAGAATGGCGGGGCGGCAGCGCGGCGCGAAAGAGGACGGGGCGGACGAGGGGAAGTGGGATATGGGACGGGGACGGGAGGCCGTACGGCATGTACGGCATGTACGACAGGGGGAGTAAGCATGGGGCAGGGACACGGGGACGGACGACCGGGTGGCGGGCCACGTTCGGGATATGGCTCCCCACCGTGCCCGGTCGTAGCGGGGCAGCCCCTGCATGTGGGGTGCCGCGTGGTGGCGCGCCGAGGGCGGTCGGGCGGGCTGTGTTGGGTACGTGAGGTGCGGGGTGAGGTGCCGCGGGGGGGGGGGAGAGAGGGGCGGGGAGGCGAAGACATCGTAACGGTTACAGGTGGGGGGGGCGGGAGGGGGGAGGGGGAGAGTGGGGCCGGGGAGAGCCAGGGGCGGCAGGGGGGGACATGGAGGGGCGCGCTCGCGAGGGGCGGTGCCCGTGTATTGCCCCGGCACCGGGGCAGCAGCATCCACCCCCACCCCCTCCCCCTTCCTTCCTGTCTACCAACTTCCCATATGCCATGCCTCCCTGTTGCTCCCCCCCCTCCCCCCTCGGTTACCCAATCCTCCCCCCCCCCCCGCTCCACCGCCGCACGGGCTTCGCGGTCCCTCAGCTCGGCCCCTCTGCCCCCTCCACGGCCCCTGTTGGCATCCCTGCCCCTTCTTATGGCCACTGCTAACCCTCCGACGCCCCAAATTCCACTGATTTCCTGCCCGCCCCCAACCTCCCGACCCCTTACGCCACCGCCACCGCGACTATGCCCGCCAGGCGCCTCTACACCTCGGTCGCCCACCCATCCCCCGCCTCCTCCACCTCCACCTCCTCCACCTCCGCAACCTCCTCCACCCCCTCCTCCTCCGAGCCCGGCCCGGACGCCACCGCCCCCCACCTCCGCGACGAGCTGCTCCAGTCCGGCCCCGGCCCGCTGGACCCGCGCTGGGTGGCGGCCGTCAACGCCGCGGAGGCAGACTACTGGCGGCGCTCGGCGGGGGTGCGGGTGGGCTACAGCGACGAGCTGCTGGCCTTCGACTGCGGCGGGCAGCAGTGGGTGCTGGAGGTGGCGTTCCCCGTGGCGCCCTCCCTGGACGGGCTCAAGCCGGGGGCCAAGACGCGCGACCTGGAGTTCCTGGAGGCGCTGCTGGCGGAGATCAAAAGGTAAGGGGGGGCCGGGGGCGGGAGGAGGGAGGAGGCGGGAAGGGGAGGGGGGAGGGGGAGGGGGGAAAGGGGAGGGGGGAGGAGGAAGCGGGAAAGGGGTGGGGGTGTTTCGCTGTCCTGTTTCCTGCCCTGCCCGCCGAATGCCACAACAAACACCTCCTCACCGGCCTTCCGCCCCCTTCCCGCTCCCGTGTCCCGCCCCCTTCCGCCCCTCCCCGCCCGGCCCCCCCCCCCGCTGTCCAGGGCCCGGCTGCCCGCCCCCTCGCCCATCGAGGTGCGGTGGACCAGCGGCAGCTCCTCCCCCCTCAGCCCCGCCGCCGGGCCCCCCGAGTCGCTGCACTGCTGGGTGGGCGTCATCATGTACATGCCGTCGGACGACCCCCAGCAGCGGGACAAGGTCACCCAGGCGTGAGTGCATTTGGGCGGTGATGAGAACCAGGGCCGTCACGTGTCACGTCACGCCATGGCGCATCCCTCCACTGCGCGTCTCGCTTGCCGCAACCCGCTGACCAGGCAGATGTACTGCCGTACGCCTCTTTGCCGTACGCAACGCGCCTCCTGACGCCTCCTCCTGAGTCTGGCCCCCTCCTCGTCACCCTCCCTCTTTTTTGACATGTCTTTACCGATTTCCTACCACTGCCAGCCCTCATCCTCCCCTCTTTCCCTGGCAGCAGCTCAGTATCAATATGTCTACCAATTTCCTACACCCCTCTTCCCACCCTCCCGCCCTCCCTCCCCCCCTCCCTCCGCCCCTCTCAGTTTCTGGGAGTACAGCCGACTTGTGGAGACGCGGCTGATGCCCCGCTTCAACGCCACCTGGCACTGGGCCAAGCTGGAAGCCACCGGGCGGCCGGCGGGCGAGATGGAGGCGGTGGTGCGGCCCCGTCTGGCGGCCCGCTTCTCGGGCCCCCTGGCGGCGCTGGGCCGCTACCGGGGGCTGCTGGACCCCAACGGCACGCTGTCCAACAAGTGGCTGGAGGCGGTGCTGGGCAGCCCGACCAAGCAGCCGCCAACGCCACAGCAGCAGCCGCAGCAGTAGCCGCAGCAGTAGCCACAGGAGTAGCCGCAGCGGCAATGGCCGCAGCGGCAGTAGCCGCAGCGGCAATAGCCGCAGCGCCACCGGGAAACGTATTAGGCGCGGGCGTGTAGGGGCTGGAGGCCGCCGCAGGGGAGTGTCGAGGGCGGGGGAAGGGTGCTGCTGGGGGCCACAAGGCGGCAGACAGGCGGCTTGCTTACACACGTACCGTATATGCGGTGACGGTGCGTTGCAGGGTGACGCGTTGCAGGATTATTGCGCGGCAGGGCAGGATGCGGGGGCGGGCGGGTGCGTGGGCCGGGCGGAGCAGTGTGTGGATCTCGGAAGAGGGCTCCAGCTGGTTGGCGCCACAGCTGAGGGGAGGGGAGGGGGAGAGGGGCTGACTGTTTCGCGATTTCGCTGTCTTTCTTGACAAACGGGGGGCTGATCGGCGCCAGGTGGACCTCTGGGAGTCAGCCCCTGGAGCCCCGGACTGGACTCTGCAGGGTGACTCCCTCCAAGGGCGGGTAGTGCTGCGTGCTGCCCCCGAGGCGGAGGCGGAGGCGGAGGCGAACACGCGATGAGTCAAAGGGTGACGTGGGGCGCATCCCGAAGCAGGCAGGCAGTCGGCCGGCAGCAGCAGGCGTGACCGCCCGGGGGGAGGGGCTCGTCCGCCGTCTGCATGTATATACCGTACACGGCATCTGGTCATATACACGGCATCTGGTCGTTGGTCCATCGGGCGGGCGTCTCATGACATACACGGCATCGCTCTTTCTCTCCAGCTCTCGCGGAGCTCGTGTGGCTCAACTGTGCTTTCCGTGGTGTGGTGCATGGCGCGGTGCCCTTGGGGGACCATGTCTAGATACGGTAACAGCCGTCAACCGGACGTAATCACACAGCCGAGATGTGGGACGCGGGCTGTTCCACGGGTCTTTCGTGCAGAGGGCCCGCCCGGGCATCGACCCCCTGCGACCCCCTCCCCCCCTTCCTATGTCTCTTTGTCAAACCTCCTCGCAGCACACCCTGCTAGTGCATGTTGTGTTGGCAAGCCTGCAATGTACTGTCACAATCAAGACAGCGGCACCGCGCTAAGCCACCGACTGACAGAGTGGCAGAGAGCAAGGAGAGCGCTCTTCCCCCTCCCCCCTTTGGCGGCGGTGGGCCGTCTTCTCACGGATCGCTTGGGGCTGGCTTGGCTGGAGGAAGACGAAGGGCGTCCCGCCGCGATTTTTCCCGCCTTGCTTTGCAGGACCGCGGGTGCGTGGGGTGGGGGATTTAAAAAGAGACAGCCCAGACACAACCCCAGCCCAGAAACAGCCCAGGGTGGGGGATGTGGCCCGCCTGGCAGCAGCGCGGTACCATCGGAGAGCACAGTCAAGCCTGTGAGTGAACGGTTTCTCTCCTCACGCAGGCTCCCCATGCATACGGCACAGTACGGATGCGTACGACACAGTACGGCACAGTACAGCACAGCGCCTCGGAGAAGACGATTCACCGTCCGTGAGATCGTGCGATGAGCTGCGAGGCCCTTGCCACGTGGTTGCAGTACTGTACAGTACGGCACAATAGCTTCAGTTCCCACGTCCCCGTGCTGCTTACATAGTGCCCAGTTATGGGGTCAAGGCAAGCGAGCCGGCGGCCAGGCCCCCAGGTGGGGTGTTGCCCCCTTCCAACAAGACAACAGCGGCGGGATACGATGTCCCCTCACGCCTCGTTCATAAAGCCGTTCGCGTGGCTTGGGGGATGGACCCCACCGGGGCAGTGTGAATATGCCTACCAATTTCCTATACCCCCCCCCCGGGGACATGGCACAGCGATACCCCTTCCTTGGCCCCTCCTGGACCAGTTCCTCTCTCCCTCACCTTCACTGCACCCTCCCCTTACCCCTCCCCCCCCCTCCCCGCGCTGCCACCGAGTAACGCGCGGCCCCTCCTCCATCCGGGAACGGCACACATATTAGGATTCATATTTCAGTGCAAATTTCAGTACTCCCCTCGGGCGCAGTACTACGGTATCCGACCCCGGGCCGAAGGACGACCGGCGGGGGGGGGGGCCGGAGGAGGAGGATACCACGTCCGTCCCCCGCTGCACACAGCATCCGCCTCCTCCGGTTCTTCTTTAGCACCGACGGGCCTCCGCTGCTGGGGCGGATCTGGGTCCGTTCTCCGCTGCTCCACCAACATCCACAATCCAATCCATTCCATTCCACTCCCCAATTTGCATATCACACATTTGTACGACAATGTACGACGATATGTACCGATGTACCAATTTCCTACACCCCTCTTCCCACCCTCCCGCCCTCCCTCCCATATCACACATTTGTACGACAATGTACGACGATGTACGACATGTGCAGCTGGCCCGCGTCTTCCAGGGGCTCTCGCTGCGAGGACGCCAGCTCATTCCACTCCGTTTCTCAATCAATCACTCAATTACTCACTCACTCACCCACTCGATCAATAAATGCATCACACATACGCATGCGTGTACGGCATGTACGGCCCTCATCTCACCTCACCCCACCCCCATCTCGCCCGCCCCCCCCTTCTCCTGAGACCACCGAATGCTTCCACAGCATCCTACAATATTCTCCCATCCTCCCCCCCCACACACACCAGCCCCCAGGAGGAGAAGGAGGAGGCGGAGAGTGGGCGCCCCTTCCCTCCCCTCCCCTCCCCCTCTGAAGCGGAATACACACAAGTGACAAGTCCACCAGGCAGGACGGGCGGGAAACCATCGAGAGGCATAGCGGCCCAGTCAGACTGGGGGCCCGGACACCCCGCCGGCAGCGGGCGCCCCGGCTGCTGCTGCCGCCGCCGCCGCCCCGCCGCCTCTCCCTCCCCCTCCGCCTCCGGCCCCCCACCGTGTGTCCAGCAGTACGGCCACGTCCCGTACGGTGAGCTGCTCGCTGCCGTCCCCGCCCCCCACACCGTGACCACCCCCACACCGGGGAGGGAGGGGAGCAGCCGAGGACATGTCCATGCGCCGCGCCCGGTCTGACGCCAGCTTGAACACCTGGGGGAGGTGTGGGGGGGTGGGGTATGTGTGTGTGGGGGTGGGGTGGGGGGTATGGGGGGGTGTGGGGGTGTAGGATAAGAAGAAAGTGCCCAGACACGCCCAGCCCGTCGACAAATACTTACCAACGATGGGGTGTTGGTGGGGGATGGGGCGTGTGTGTGTGGGGGGGGGGGGGATAGGCCAACCGGCGGGCAGGAGCAGCAGCAGCAGCAGCAGCAGGGAAGGGAGGGTGGAGGGAGGGAGGATGGGAGGGAGGAGAAGGCGGAGGGTGGAGGTTGAACGGGCGACGCTTGGGTGCTGCGGGCAGGGATCGTGTCGTATGCCTTCCAGTACGACATCGTACACATAGGTTCCCAGTTAGATGCCGTGCGCACGCCGCAGTTGGTCACCCACCCACCGCACCCACCCACAACCCCCTCACCCCCTCAACCCCCGCAGTACCGTATACGTTTGTCTACCCATTTCCTATACCCCCCCCCACCCCACCCCCCACCCCCCCCCACCCCACCGCACCCCCTCACCGCCCCCTCATCCCCCAACCCCAGCCCCCACCTGCTCCTCCACCGTGTGTGCCACCACGAAGCGGTGCACGTGGGTGGGTCGGGCCTGGCCGATGCGGTGCACCCGCCCCACCGCCTGAGCCTCCGCCGCCGGGTCCAGCTGCGGCTCCACCAGCACCACGTGCTGAGCCTCCGTCAGGTTGAGACCCGCGCCGCCCTGCTTGAGCTGTGTGTGTGCGTGTGCGTGTGCGTGTGCGTGTGCGTGTGTATGTGTAAGGGTGGGGGGCAGGGGCCCGAGGCGGGGCGGGGCAGAGGAACAGATTGGGCGGCACAGGAAGCGAGAGGAGGGGGGTTGGAGGGTGGAGGACGGTGGGAGGGAGGGAGGGGCGGAGGAAGTTTCTGTACCGGGAAGTCAGGAGGGGAAAGGGGACGTACAGTGCCGTACACTGTACGATGAGTGAGCTGTGGGCGCACAGTCGCTGACCCGTCCGGCCGCACGGCGATGTGCGTACGGCGGGAGAGGGGAGGAAGGGGGGGGGCATCCGTTGGGCTGTCGGGCTGACCTCGCAGCAGGCAGTGCGGGACAGCCCTCTCCGCCTCGCTGAGGCCCAGGGTCTGCCGCCATTCCCCGCCCCCCGGCTGTGTCTGGGCTGTTTCCTTAACCCCTTTCGTCGATAAAGGCAGCGAAATCGCGAAACAATTACCGATTGCGTAGTAGTTGTCAGGTTGGCCGACGCCGCCGTCGAAGTAGGACGTAGTAAATATATATTCCTTACCCCCACCCTCCAGCCCTCCTCAGGCCCCGGACCTCAGCCGCACCGCACCGCACCTGCAGCAGCAGCACCCGCGGCTTCTCCCGGACGGCCTTGGCGGGGCTGGCGAGGAGGGCCGAGGAGCCGCGCGTCGCCACTGACCCACGGGTCGGCGCCCGAGGGGCTACTGCCGCTGGGCTGCTGCCACTGCCACTGCCGCTGCTACTGCCGCCAGCGGCTCCATCCGGCAGCGGCGGACCCGTGGCGCCGGCGTGGGTGTCGGGCCCCGGCTGTCCGGGAGGGCCGCGCTGCCCCCTCCCCGCACCCTCCACCGCCACCTCCGTCACCTGGCTGGGCCCCGCAGCGGCGACGCCTCCTTGGCCTCTGCCGCTGGGCCCCGCAGCGGCGACGTCTACTCTGCCGCTGGGGCCGCTGGGGCCGCCGGGGCCGTCCTCGTCCGCGTCCTCATTGAGGGCCTCCACCTCCATCTGCGACACCGCCACAGCCGGGGGGCGGGGGGGGGGAGGGCGCTGTCTTTATTGACAAAAGGGGGGTTGGGGGCTCGGGGGCAGCCGAAGTGCAGGTGGTGCAGCTGTCAGTCAGTTGGCGACTTGACCTCTAAGAATAAGGCCCAGCGACCCCAGCCATCCTGCTGCCTGGCTGGCTGTTGCCGTACACCGCCTTTCCACGATGGACGACACGACACTGCAGTACACGGTGTATCGGTTCACAGGTTTGTGTGTGTGGTCGTACAGGCGAACAAAGCCCTATCCGTACCCCGGACCCAAGGGTCACACGTGACCCACCACTACCGGGTACATAGCTACATACACACACACACACACACACGGTATACGACACGGACCTAAAACCCCCGAACTCAATCTTGCACACACACACACATCCGTACACACACACCCGTACACAAACGTAGACGTACATCCACGGGGTGATCTTTGAAGGCCGCCAGCGCCGCCGCCATCCCGCCCCGGCCCCGCGCCATGGCGTACGGCACCGTATTCGCCGCCAGCGCCGCAGCCACCAGCTCCAGGAGGTCCACCCAGCCGCTGAACACCAGGACCTGCCGTACGAGTCCAGGGGGAGGGGGGGAAGGCGTCGATCACGTGGGGCATTATACATCGTGTGTGTGTGTGTGGGGGGGGGGTTGGGGTTGGGGTGGGGTGGGGTGGGGGGGTAGAGGTCCAAACCCTCTCGTGCGTTTCAAGCAACCGTCCCTCCCGCTCTCTCCCTCCCTCCCTCCCTATATCCCTCCCTCCCCGACCGGCCCCCACATCCTAGAGCACACCTCCCCTGCGCGGGTTGGAAATGTAGTCCTCTACTATCAAGGGGGCTCACCTAACGACCCAAGGTAGGCGGCCGCCCTCTTCTGGACCCTCCCTGGACTCGGCTCTTGTCGGCCTCCCGGGAGCGCTGGAGTTCACTCTCGGAGCCCACCCTGGAGAGTCGAAGTCCCCTCCCGACCTAGCGGAACCCCCCCCCCCACACACACACTATAGCAACACGTCCCACCTTGGCCGTCACGTCCTGCCCCAGTACGAACTTGATCCGCCGTACAACCGCCTCGATCTTGGTTCCGAAGCTGCCCCGCACCACCACCTCCGCCTCCCCAGCCCAGGGACCGTCGCCGCCGCCGCCGCCGCCGCCGCCGCCTGCGCCGGTGTCCGCGGCTGCGCCGCCGCCGCCGCCGCCGCCCGCCCCGACCGACCCGCGGGTCAGCCCCGCGTCGATGTAGGCGATGTCCGCGATGTGCACCCTGGTGGGGGCAGATCAGCATTGGGGCAGGCAGGCAGGCAGGCAGGTGGTCGGTCCGTCGGTCCGTCGGTTTGTCGGTTTGTCAGGCAGGCGGGTGGGCAGGCGCGTGGCCCGCCCCCCATGGTGTGGGGCGAGGCAGGCAGGCCGTACATCTGGTAAACACACACACACACACACACATTTCTACACTTATAACTTTTCTCCTTGATAACACACATTTCTACACTTATATAAACTTGTACACCTTGGAATGAAACACGAGGACCGGGCATCCCGGGCACTGCAGTTGGCCCGGCGCTGGCCCATCCCGGTTGCCGCGACCGACCCCCAGAACCTGCGGGGTGCCCCTGAGGTGTCGCAGGCCCCTCCCCCCCCCCCGCGGGGGCTGCTGCTGCTGCTGCTGCTGCTGCTGCTGCTGCTGCTGCTGCTGCTGCTGCTGCTGCTGCTGCTGCTGCTGCTGCTGCTGAGGAGGAGGAGGAGGAGGAGGCGGGTCTGGGCCCTTCGGCCGCCCTCCTCCGGCCCCTCCGCGGAGCCGAGTCGCCGCTATTCGGCTGCTGCTATTATACTGCTGAGCCCTAAGACCTGAGGCCGCCCAGCCCTCCCGCCCCTCCTCCTCCGCCCGCCTGCCCTCCTCCTCCGCCCGCCTGCCCTCCTCCTCCGCCCGCCTGCCCTCCTCCTCCGCCCGCCTGCCCTCCTCCTCCGCCCGCCTGCCCTCCTCCTCCGCCCGCCTGCCCTCCTCCTCCGCCCGCCTGCCCTCCTCCTCCGCCCGCCTGCCCTCCTCCTCCGCCCGCCTGCCCTCCTCCGCCGCCCGCCTGCCCTCCTCCTCCGCCCGCCTGCCCTCCTCCTCCGCCCGCCTGCCCTCCTCCTCCGGCCGCCTGCCCTCCTCCTCCGCCCGCCTGCCCTCCTCCTCCGCCCGCCTGCCAGGGTTCGACTGCCCGGGGTCGACTCCGGGGAAGCCTAGGCATAGGCCGGCAGCATCATGTCATCACCCCTTGACGTGCTCCGGAATAGTCCTCACTCCTCATCTCCACCCCCCTCCACGCCCTCCCCGCCCGCCCGCCCGCCCGCCCGCTGTCGTACCTTGTACGGCAGGTGGGGCACGTGATCCGTTTCTGGTGGTAGGGGGTGGCGGGCGCCACCGTCTTGGAGATCAGCGCATCGCTGCAGGGAGGGTGCATCTGATGACCGCACGGCAGGATGACGCTGTCTGCCGTACAGTCCAGCGCGTCGTGGCAGATGGGGCACACCTCCACCTCCCCGCCCTCCCCGCCGGCACCGGCACCGGCGGCGGCGGCGGCGGGAGCAGCAGCATCCGCCGCAGCGGAAGCGGCCGCGCCGCAACCCGAAGCTGGGGAGGTGTGGTTGGCCGCCGCTGCGGCAGCGGCAGTGCCCTCAGCACCCACTGCGGCAGCTGCGCCCCCCTCCCTGGGAGCCCCAGGGAGCCCATCCACCTCCGGGGCCACGTGCTGCTGCTGCTGCTGCTGCTGCCGCTGTCTCCGCTCCTGTTGTTGGTTTTGAATGGTCTGCAGCTTCCGGAGGTACCTGGAGGGGGTTACAGAGGGCAGGGGGAGGGGGAGGGGGGGGAGGGGATGTGAGAGGGTTCGTGACCGCCTCGTCTCCGTCTGCGCCGTCGTGTCATGTCGTGTCGGTGAGTGGGCGCCACAGGAGACAGGACCGCCCCACCAGGCCACGCAGCCCTCCTCCACACACACACACCCGGACGAATACGGCACCCCGACTGGGATGTGGCCGCCCCGGCCCCGCCCACTTTGCTGCTCGGCCCCGACGTGATGTCGTACAGCGACATAATGTCGTACAAACGGCCACTGTGGCCCCGCCCGCACACCGATAACCGCCACTGGCCACCAGTGACGCCGAAGACCCCTATACCCCCCCTCCCCCCGTCCCCCCCCAATCCCGACCTTCCTGTGGCAGCAGCGCAGTATAAAAATGTCTACCAATTTCCTATACCCCCCACCCTCACCCTCCCCACCCTCCCCCCCACACTCCCCCTCCCCCTCCAACCCCCACCTGAGTGTCCCCAACGTCCTCCGCAGGTCTCCCTCCGCCAGGATGCGGTCGTTGGACAGCTCCACGTTCTTAACGGGCACCGCCGCGGGGTGCAGCTTCAGGTTGCCCTCGTGGGGGCCGATGGGCTCACCTGAGGGGGGGGGGCGGGTGCGGGGGGCGGGTTGGGGGGCGGGGTGCGGGGGTGCGGGTTGGGGGGGCGGGTTGGGGGGGCGGGTTGGGTGGTCGGGGGTCAACAGGTGGGGACAAGGGGGGGGGGAGGTCCGGTGCCAACGCATCATCACTTGCCCTCGGGCCCCCCCCCCGACACGAGGTTCCCACTGCTGTGCCCGCGACACATGGAAGCCCATCCAGATGATCCTCACCCTCACCCTCCCAAACCGTCGCTCTGGCAGCAGCGCAGTTTGAAGTGTCTACCAATTTCCTATACCCCTCCCCACTTCCCCCTCCCCCTCCCCATCCTTCCCCTCCCTCCCCACTCCCACCCTCCCCCCTCCCCTCAACCCCTCACCCTCCCTCGCCAGCCTCATCCGCGCCGTGGCCATCCCCAGCTCGTCATGCGCGTACAGCAACATGCGCTGAGCCAGGCTGGTGGAGCGGGCCGCCACCAGCAGCCGCCGCTGAGCCTCAAGACGGTCCACGTGGGCCTTATCAAGGAAGGGAAGGAGAGGGGGAGGGGCAGGGGCAGGGGCGCAGGGCGGGAGGGGCAGGTGGGGCAGGGGGGCAGGGGGGGCAGGGCGCGGGGGGGCGAGGGAGGGGAGGAGCAGGGCAAGCAGGGGCGTGTTGAGTTGAGGAGGACAGCGGACAGACAGACAGACGGACAGACGAATGGGCTGCGGTAACCCCGCACAGTACCTGACAGCCCCCTCTCCCCCCCTTGGGACTTGGACCCCATCTCAGCTGTGGAAGGGCGTGCCGCTTTTCCCCCCCTTGGGGTTTAGAGAGACCCGCCCGACCCAAACCCAGGGTGTCTTGAGTTGTGTTGAGTTGTGGCGGCCACCCCCCTCTCCCCCCCCCTCGACACACACCTTGCCCTCCCTGATGATCTCCTCCACCCGTGGGTCAGCTCGGTGGTGCCGGAAGTGCTGCCGCAGCTGCGCCACCAGCAGCCGCAGGACCTGGGGGTGGGGTGAGGGTGGGGGGGTGAGGGGGTGAGCGTAAGCGTTACCAGCTTACTGCGTAGATGTGAGTAGTGACCGACGCGGGTCGAGGGAGGGGGACGGCCTCCGTCTCCGCCTCTCCGTCAGGGCCCGTTAAAGTGCCCCCCACCCCTCCCGCAGACCTCCCCCCTTCCAAACCTCCCCAAGACCCCACCCCCACCCCCTCCCTGGACCCCCACCCCTACACCCCCACCCCACCCCACCATCTCCGTTTCGCTCTGGCGCCAGGAGGTGGCCGCCACCGCCACATTGGCGCCGCGACGACTGCCGTACTCATCATCTGCGGCGGCGGCGGCACCCAGGGTCGGGTCACGGTTCGGTTCGTTTCGTTTCGTTTCGGTTCGGTTCGGGCAGACACACAGGCAGTCAGGCACACGGCGCTGTCTGGCGGGAGGGCGCATTCATATTCATGATCGGTATTCATTGTGATGCCGGCTTGCCGGGGCTACATGCTGCCGGCCACGTGTCACGTGTCACGTGTCACGTGTCACGTGTCACGTGTCACGTGTCACGCCCCGACACAGGCGGCAGCGGGGGGTGGGGCCCGCCCAGCCTGCACCCTCAGGTACACCACAGGTCCCCCCACCACCACCAGCACCCTCCACCGCCCTCGCCTTCCTGGCCGGGGTCCTGCCCGTAATGTTATGCCCGACCCGACTCATAAAGGCCCTCCACCCCCATAAGGCAACCTAAAACGCCCAACCCACCCAACCCAACCCAACCCAGCCATGGAGTGCAGGACTGGAGAGTGCGGACATGCAGCCAGCCCTGTGGGCGTGTACGACAACCCCCAGCAGCCGTACAGTCCTGGAACACGCCACCGCCCGCGGCGCCCCTCCCTCCCCTCCCCCCCTTCCCCCCTGACGCAAGCAAGCACGCACACACGCACACACGCACGCACGCCCGCACGCCCGCACGCCCTCACCTCCCCCCTCCTCCAGCAGCTGCATCCGTCCCTCCTCCTCCTCCTCCGCGCCCCGCTCCTCGTGCAGCCCGCCCCGCCCCGCCCAGCGGACCAGCGCCGCCTGCGCCCGCCGCGCCGCCTCCTCCGCCGTGACCCTCGCCCCCGCCGTCAGCGCGCGCGAGTAGAGCGCGAACAGCCGCACCTCCCACCCTATGAACCGCTCGTCCAGGCGGCAGTGCTCGCAGATGAGGGCGCGGATCGGGCCCTGGCGGCACCGACCGCACTGGCCCGCCTGCGTGGGGGAGGGTTTGGGGGAAGGGTTTGGGGGAGGGTTTGGGGGAGGGTTTGGGGGAGGGCTTGGGCGCGGGTTTGGGGGCGGGTTTGGGGGCGGGTTTGGGGCGGGTTTGGGGGAGGGTTTGGGGGAGGGTTTGGGGGAGGGTTTGGGGGGCGGGGAGAGGGGGTGTAGGAAACGCTGCTGCCAGAGCCAATATCCGATAGAGACTCGACTGCACCAGGAGGGGGTAAAAGGGGTGGAGGGGTTGGGGGATGGTGGAGGGGTGTACAGAAAATGGGTGGACAGATTCAACCTGCGCTGCTGCTGCCAGAGGAAAGGTCTGATGAATGGAGAATCAACTGGGTCTCTGAGGGGTGCACAGGAAATGGGTTTAGGGTTGGGGGTTGGGGGTGGAGGGTGGGGGGGGCCCCGCCGGGGCGGACGGCGAACCTCGACGTGGGCGGCCAGTCGGCAGCGCCGGTGCTGCCGGTTGGCGCATCCTGACACACGGCGACGACTTCCCACCCGGCCCCCCCCCCACCCCCCCCACACACAAACACCCCTCAGGCCTGTCTGCTGCGTTGGGTCGCCATACACACACACCCCTCAGGCCGGTCGGGGGCGGGCCCTCGGGGGCCTTCCTCATTCCCGGACTGCTCCAGTGGCCCCCCCCCACACGTGGACCTAGTACAATACAGTACAGGCGCCCGAAAAGCCTCCGCGACCGGCCCCCCAACGGGCCCCAAGGGCCAACAGCCCCCCCCTCCGCACCCCCCTGCCGTCTTCCCCCTTGCTCAATAAAGACCCGCTCCCTCCCTCCCCCAATATGTCTACCAATTTCCTATACCCTCCCCCCCCCTCCCACCTGCTCCACGAACTCAGGCGCGGGCCTCTCCGCCCGGCTCCTCGCCCCCAGATCCTCCAGACTCCGCAGCGCCTCTCGCCGGTGCTCCTCCAGTCCGTCCAGACTCTCGTTGAGCAGCATCTGCGAAAAGAAGGGGGGGTGGGAGGGGACGGGGGGAAGGGCAGGGGAGGGGAGCGGGGGCGAGAGGGGACGGGGGGTTGAGGAGGGGTAGGATATCGGACCCCTTCCAGACCCCTACACACCCCAGGACTGGCTGGGGGAGCTTGGGCGGGGATGTGGACGGGGATGAGGAAAGTGGCGGGGTGGGGTGGGGGGGGAGCGGAGGGCTACAACCCCTAAACCGCCTTCACCCAACCCGCCGGCACAGCAAGCGGCCCCACCCCACCCCGCCTCAGGTTTCATTCCTCCTCCCTGGACTGCCGCCCCCCCTCCCTCCCTTCCTCCCGCACCTTGAGTCCCAGCAGGGAGGAGAAGCGGTGGGCCAGGCTGCTGGCGTTGACCTCCGTCTGCAGGTCCAGGGAAGGGCAGGGCCGTGTGTGTGTGGGGGGGGGGGGGGCAGGGAGGGGGGTTTAGGAACTTGGTAGACATGTTCCAACTGCGCTGCTGCCAGAGCGACGGTTCGACTGGAAAACTGGGGGCAGGGAGGGGGGCCAGGGAGGGGGTCCCGATACGGCCGTGTGTGGGGTTGGTTGCGCCAGTGGACCGCCGTTGAGCTCTGCGGCCACAGCTCACTCACTCACCTTTTGTCGGTAGGTGTCGTCCTGCAGCAGCTTCTCCCGGATGTGGTCGGACACGGGGGGGCCTAGACCCTCCCCCTGGAGCAGGTCGATGGCGGCCAGGTACCTGAGGGGGGGAGGGAGGGAGGGGGCCAGGAAAGGGGGGGGAGGGAGGGCGGGCAGGAAGGGAGGGAGGACAGAAGCACGAGGTTGGTGGACTGCGCTTACGGTGCTGCTGGGGCGGGGGGGAGGAGTGGAGGGGGGATAAAAGGGTAGCAGCCCTAGCGCCCGCCGCCCTCGCCACCCCCCGCCCCCTCCCCGGCCCCGCAGACACGGGCCTGAAACACAGCACGAGGTGCGCGCCTCAGCCCGCCAGCCTCGGGAGCCCCGTCCCCCGCCCCCGGGCCTCTAGACAACCCCCCCAGGGGGCCGAGCGATACCCCCCCCATCAGCCCCCACACCTGAATGCAAGGGTTCCGGGCGCAGGCCCCCAACTTCCCCCCTCCCCACCCCTCCCTACACACCCTGACCCCGGAACCACCCACCCATCCCACCCACCAGCCGGCGGCCCCGCAGAAGGGCGAGGCGGCCGACACCAGCTCCTTGTACTGGGCCTGGGTTGGGGGGAGGGCGGGATAAGGGGGAGGGAATAAGGGAGGCAGGGGGGGAGTTGGGGCCCGTGTCTGGGCCCGATGGAACACAGCAGCAGGCCAGGTCAGGTCGGGTCAGGGCAAGGGGGGGCAGGTCGAGGGCAGGGCGGGGGCAGGGTAGGCCAGGGCTATAGGTCAGGGTCAGGGTCAGGGGCACCGCCCACCTCTTCCGCCGCCAGTTTCTGTCGGCGCTGCTCCAGGTAGCGGCGGGAGATGGCGGCTGCGTCCTCCGCCAGGGTGTGGTCTCGGAGCGTGCGGGGTACGGCAGCGAGGGCGGCGGGGGCGGAGGGCGAGGCGGCGGCCGCCAGCATCTGGGCCAGGTTGTGCAGGGTGTGCAGTCGCTGGAGGGGGTCCTGAAGGGGGGGAAGGAGGGGAGGGGGAGGGAGGGTATAGGAAATTGGCAGACAGGGGGAAGGGGAGGGTGTAGGAAATTGGTATGGAGAGGCGGAAGGGAGGGGAATGCGGGGGACGGGACGGGAAGGGGGGGAGAGAATATAGGAGATGTGAGAGACATGTTCGTACTGCGCTGGGGCGGGGGGAAGGCGGTGCCCACCCCACCCCAACCCCCCATCCACCACCACCCCTCCCTCCGCACCGTGTCAATGTCAGGCTTGTTGTCCTCCATGACCCTCAGCGCCCTCCGATACGTCCCGATGGCCTCCACCACTTCGCCCTACCGGGGTGGCCAGGGAGGGGACGGCATTGGCAGGGGCGGGGACGACTTGTTGCATGTCACGCACTCCTGCCCTGCCTGCCTGAGAACACCCTCTAACCCCCAACCAACCACACACACACACACACACACCTGGTGAGTGTCTCGCAGCTCAGTTCTCTTTAACACCCCCCCCCTTTACCTGTATGACCATGAGCGCGGACAGCCCATTCAGCGACGCGATGAGCTGCCGCTGCGCCTCCTCCGCCTCCACCTTGGCCCGGGTCACCTTTTGGAGGGGGGGAGGGGGAGGGGGAGGGAAGGAGGGGTATAGGAAATCGGTAGACATATTCATACTGCGCAGCTGCCACAGCGAATATCCGATGGGGGGAAGGGGGAGGAAGGGTCAGACTGTGGGAACTGGAGAGGCGACGACGGGGTCGGCGAGCCTCGCGCGCGGCGAGCCTCGGGACCACCCAACTGCCAAGCGGACGGAATCGTGCGGTGGGACCAACCCGTCCTCCCCCCCTCTCCCCCCCTCTCCACCCCTTCCCCTGAAAGGCGCCCGAACAACCCCCCGCGGGGTGCCCCCTTATCCGCATGTCACTCCTCCCCCTCCCCCCTCCCTCGCTCACCAGCACCGCCAGGATCTCCGCCATGGTCATGGGGGCGGTCCCTGCCGCCCCTCCCGCCCCTCCAGGCCCCCCCGGGTGGTGGTGGTGTGGGTGGCCGCTGACGGTCAGCGCGCGGATACCGCCAGCGCCCACCTGCGGGGGACGACCGACCGGCGGGGGAGGAGCACCGGTGGAGGGACGGGGAGGGACGTGGTGCGGGGGAGGGACGTGCCCGCGTGGGGGGCGAAACCAGACGTGGTCAAGACACAGATGGATGACGACGCGCCGCGAGGTGGTGTCCCTGGAGCCGGACACCGAGGTCTAGGGTTCCCCGGAATTCGGGTAGCCCCGCGTCGGCGACGTGGCGTTGTGCTGTAGGGACTGCCCGGTCGACATAACCCCCCCTCCCTCCGCCCCGCCTGCCCAGCGCCCACCCGCCCTCCGCCCACCCGCCCTCCGCCCCTTCCCTCCCGCGCGCGGGGCGTCCCCCCCACCCTGTTGGGCGGCCCCACCATTCATCGGTCCGGCCCCCACCGCCCCCACCGGGCCCCCACCTGCGGGTGGCAGCACGCCTGGCGCAGCTTGAGCAGCGGCCCCAGCAGCTTTCGCGCCTCGTGGGGCGCCAGGGGCCGGTCCAGGGAGGCCACGGAGGCCGCCAGCGCCGCCCTGGGGCCCTCCAGACGGGGCGGGCTGCGGCCGCGACGACGACGACGACGACCACCACCACCACCTCCGCCACCACTACCACCACCCGTATCTTCATCATCATCATCATCATCATCCTCTCGGCCCGAGGGCGACCCCGCCACAGAGGGCCCCGCGACCGAGTCCACCCCCTCCACGGCCGTCTGTTGCCCCCCGTTCCCGTTCCTTCCGCGCTCGTTGACCATCAACTCCGCCGCCTCCTCGCCCGCTGCAGCCGTATCCACCGCCATGGACGCCCCGGTGCAAACCCCAGCGGCAGCCGCCCCTTGCCCCTCCTCCTGCCCCTTCTCCTCCTGCGCCCCCTCCTCCTCCTGCTGGTCTAGGGCCCGCTGCCGCCACTGCTCCCACCGCCGCCGCTGAAAGAGGTGCAGCTCGCGCAGCGGGTCCGCGGCCGGCGGCGCCTCCGGAGCAGGCGACTGGCCCTGCGCGCTCTGCACCCCCGGCTGCTCGTGACACTGCGCCTGCTGCTGCTGCTGCTGCTGCGCCTGCTGCTGCGCCTGCTGCTGCGCCTGCTGCTGCGCCTGCTGCTGCGCCTGCTGCTGCTGCTGCCGCCGGCGGTCCGCCCCCGCGTCCGAAGGCCCCGCGGCGGCCCCCTCTGCCGCCCCCTCTGTCCCGCGAGAGCCCTCCCCCGCATCCCCCGCATCCCCCGCACCCCGCCCCGGCCCCTCCTCCGCCGCCTCCATGCCCTCGCCCCCGGCCCCCTCGTCCTGCATCCCCAGCTCCGCCTCCGCCCCGCCGCCGCCCCCGCCGCCCCCCAGCAGCAGCCTGCCCGACTCCATGGCGGCGACCACCCGGGGGGGCAGCACCGCCCGGGCCTTGGAGGCGCAGTCCTGGGGGAGGGCGGGGAAGGAAGGGGGGGGGGGCCGACAGTGGGGGAGGGGAGGGTATAGGAAACTGGGGGCGGGGCAAGGGTGACGAAGCGTGCTCCCCGCAAGGAAGGAAAGCACTCGTGGCCCTCGTGGCACTGCAGCCACCGGTGGTGGGCCCCCCCCAACGCAGTACGCAGGGCGGGTACGTCCCGGCAGAGCCCCCCCTGCCTCCCCTCCTTTTGCAAGGGCACGCTGACATTGCGCCCTTCCGCGCAGTCCCCTACCCCCTCTCAGCGCACCAGTGGGGGACTGGGGGGATCAGGCGCTGACTGCCGCGCGATTGCGAGCGAGGGCAGGAGGGAGGGGGGCTGATGTTGGTGGGGGTGCCGCCCCGCCCCTCGTCCCCGGCCTCTCGTCCTCTCCTTCGCGTCTTGTGTGTTTAGAAATGGGCCTGGGCTGCTTCCCCTTTTTGACCCCGCCGCCCCGGCCCCGCATCACCCCCCTCCTCCTCCTCCTCCTCCCCCTCACCCCCCTCCTCCTCCTCCTCCTCCCCCTCACCCCCCTCCTCCTCCTCCTCCTCCCCCTCACCCCCCTCCTCCTCCTCCTCCTCCCCCTCACCCCCCTCCTCCTCCTCCTCCTCCCCCTCACCCCCCTCCTCCTCCTCCTCCTCCTCCCCCTCACCCTCCTCCTCCTCCTCCTCCCCCTCCTTCTCCTCAGCCGCAGTACCTGGTGCTGCCGGTTGTAGAAGTGCAGCTCCACCGCATTGAGCCGCAGGTGGCGCACGTGGGTGCTCTGCACCGGCAGCCCCAGCTCGCCCTCCACGTCCCGCTTGGCGCTGCGCCACATCAGCCCCCCGCCACCACCTCCACCTCCACCAGTCGCCGCCCCCCCGGGGCCCCCACCCCGATGGGGGGTTGTCGGCGGCCGGCCGCAGAAGCCTCAGCAGCAGCCGGCGGCCCCCCGGGTCCCCCGCCTCCACGGGACGCTGCACGCAGCGGGTCCACCAGCGCCGTTCGCTCCAGGGGCGGGCGCCCAGGAAGGCCACCAGGCCGTACACGTCCTCCAGGCCGCGGCTGATGGGGGTGCCCGTGACGCACCACCTGCGGGGACCCGTGGGGGAGCGGATGGAGGGGAGGGAGGGGGAGGGGTGTAGGAAATTGGTAGACATTTCAAACTGAGGGGAGGGAGGGAGAGTACCGTGCCGGGGAGTGCCACCCCAGCCCCACCCCACCCCCACCTGTTCACGGTGTCCAGCTTGAGCGCCATCTCCGCGGCCTTGGCGGTGCTGCTCTCCACCATCTGGGCCTCGTCCAGCACCACCCGCCACCACCGCAGTCGGGTCAGCGGAGTGGGAACCACCTCGTACCTGCGGCCGTTGCCGTTGCCGGGTGGGGGGATGACGTGGGTGGGGGTAGGGTGGGTGGGGGGGGGTGCAGCCCCGCGGGGGGTTTAAATGCATGTGTATGTCTGTGTGTTTAGATAAGAGGCCCGCCCGCGACGAGAATGTCTGTGTGTGTGGGGGGGTGGTCTGGGTGGGTGGGAACCAATTTCAGCTCATGACCGTTGTTGGCTCTAGGCGAGTCAACACCGCTGAAGCGACGCGATAAGGATGGGCCGCGATGAGGCGGGGCTCGGTGGGAGCATGGCTGGATGTACGACCCGTCGACGCCCGCCTGTTGCGCCGTACAACCCCTAGACATTCCCTCATCTCATCCTGCAGCCCGCCCCCGCAGCCCGCCCCCGCAGCCCGCCCCGCAGCCCGCCCCCGCAGCCCGCCCCCGCCCCCTTTGTCAATAAAGACCGCCCCCGCCCCGCCCCCCTCCTGCACTGCACGGCCCATCCCGAGCTGCCCCGCCTGCCCGCCGCCGCCCCTCCCCACAGCCCTGCCCCGCCCCGCCTCACCGCTTGCCGTGCCGCAGGCTGCGCTCCGTCACCTGCAGGTCGGGCTGTCGGGCCACGTCCCGCTTGAGCACGTCGTAGGTGGTGAGCACCACATCAGCGGAGGCCAGCTGGGCGGCGCTCACCACCTAGAGAGAGGGGGGAGGGGAGGGGGTAAGGGGGGAGGGGGAAAGAACAGCAGGCGCGCGGGGGGAACGGGGAAGGGGGCGTGGTGGTGGTGGTGGTGGTGGTGGTGGAAGTGGAGGTGGGGTATAGAACATTGAGGGGGAGAGGGGAGAGGAAATCGGTAGATACATTCACAGTGCGCTGCTTCCAGAGAGAGGGGGGGAGATCTCGTGGCGGGGGGACCCCAGCCGAGCGGGGTGAGCCCGTTCCAATGGGGCAGGTAGGCGATAACAGAAGGGGAAACGGGAACGAGGGGCGACCTGCTGCCGCCCCAGGGACAGCGGCCGGGGTCGGGGTCGGGGGGATAGACTCGCTCGCGAGTTCCGGTGGTCCGACCGCAAGGCCATACCTTCCAGGTTCCATGCCGTACCCATTTCCTGCCGTACTCACCATAGTCTCCACCACGTCAGCGCCGTCGCTGTCATGCCGGCCCGTCCGCCGCGCGGCGCCGTTCCGACCGCCGCTGCCGCCGCCGCCGTCGAATGTCCCGCAGATGAGACCCGCGCCGCTGACGCCGGGCTGAGTCTGGCCGCCGTACACCACGACGCGCAGCGCGCCCGGGTGCACGTGCCGCCGTATTTCGTCGTACCACTGCTGCAGAATGGCGGACGGTACGACAATCAGCGTTGCCCCACACGGCTCCACGACCTGCAGCGAGCAATAAGCAGCCGCAGCACGAGTTAGTGGGCAATCAATTTCGGTAACGGACGTTGTCGTGCGTTGACGGTTAGCGGTGGCCGCCCAGACGGGTATCCGAGAACCGAGATGCTCGTCCCGAGCCGCAGTTAGCTGGTAGGGCCAGGGATGAAATTGCAGGAAGCAGGGCCGGTGCCAGGGCAGGGCCGGTGCGAGGGCAGGGCCGGGCAGGGCCGGTGCCAGGGCAGGGCAGGGCCGGGCCGGGCCGGTGCCAGGGCAGAGGACACACGCCCTAAACCCTAAACTCCCCGCCTAACAGTGAAGGGGACACATGCGCCACGGCGTCTGTCAGCCCCAAATCCTAAACCCCAGGAATCCTCCCTCCCCGGGAGCGAATTCCCTTAGGCCCCTTCCCCCCCAGTTTGAATATGTCTATCAATTTCCTACATCCCCCCCGCCCTTCCCGCACCCCGCCCCCCCCCCCGTCCCCACCGTGGCCATCGCCCGGGCCCGGAGGCAGCGGCTGCAGGCCCAGGCGCTGCGGGGCGACCTCTTGACGCCCACGCAGCAGCCGTGCATCCAGGCGTTGCAGCTGTCGCACAGGATCCACAGCCCGGTGTGCTCCTCCACCAGCGGGTCGTTGGGGTCCGCGGACCGCACCCCGCAGGGGCAGTCCACCCGCTCGGGCTGGGGCTGGGGCTGCGGACGGGTGGGGGCCGGGGGGGTCGCAGCCTGCCGGTGGGGGGAGAGGGAAGGGGAAGGTGAGTTCAACCCATGCGAAATCGAAGGACCAAGAAGTCCGCCGTCCTCAAAAAAGCTAAGAGCCAGTGGAGGAGGAGCAGGCGCTGGTACGGCCGTGACGGCAACCCGGGTCCGTAATCCATAGACTGTAAATCTTGTTAAAAATACTCAAGAATGGAGTCGGAGGGTATCGATCCCCCTACCTCCCGCACATTCGGGCGCCTAGCGCAAGTGCTAAGCGGGCGCTCTACCATTTGAGCTACGACCCCACAACTGGCCACTATCGGGATCGAACCGATGACCTTGGCGTTATTAGCACCACGCTCTAACCAGCTGAGCTAAGCGGCCTCATGCACAACAAGTTTACCTTAAAGTTATTCAGGTCCGAAAGGTCCCCTGGCTCCACACTGGTACGCTGTTTCGCCGAATCACCTCCGGCTGCCTGGAAGCGATGCGCCGTAATGAGCGCTAGCAGCTCCACCGTCTTGCCCAGCCCCATCTCGTCCGCCAGGATACCTCCCCGGACAGGCCCCGCAGCAGGGAACGGCTGCAGCGCCAATGCCCCCGTGTATGCGTTGACGTAGAGTGCATCGGCAGCGCTGCCTGGTAGCGTGTGCAGCCGGCGCCACAGGGGGTGGAGCCGCGTTGCCTCCTCGGCCGCTCCGCTTGGTGTTCCCACCATGACTGTGTCCCCGTGCTGCTGCTGCTGCTGCTGCTGGTTGCGGCCCCGCCGGTCGCGGTTCCCCTCCTCGGCACGCCCCGCTGCCATCTCCCTTGTCAGCATCCACGCCACCGCCCGCCGCTGGTAGGGCCGCAGCCGTGGTCGAAGCTCCTTCGGGTCCCCCTGCCACTGGGGCTCTTCACCCGAGGGCTTCACAGCGCCGAACAGCCAGCCGGGATCGAAGCCCTGCACTGGCCCTGCAGTAGTGGCCGCCGCTGGGATAGCTGCTGTGCCCGGCCCGCCTGCTGGAGATGAGGAATGCTGCCGCGTGCACCCGTCCTTAGAGCCGCCGGGCCCCTTGGGCGCACTTCCACGGTCCAGGTCGGAGGGCGGACCCGGGGCCGGTGCGTCCGACCCATGCTGCTCTGCGCCGCCTCGTTCCCGCACATGGGGCAGCAGCCAGCCGAGCACGTCCAGCAGCTGACCCTGTGCCCGGGGGGGCGGGGGGGTGCACATAGGGTAGGGTAGGGTTCCGTACGTAAGCGGGTGCATCATGCATGGCGGTGGGGATGGACGGCGGGCCCTACCGTATGTGCCATACGCAGGGCGGTGCAATGCACGCAGCGCGCAGACACGGTGGAGTCAGGGGGGGGAGTGAGCGACGACGACCACACCGGACGGTGACCTCCCGGAGCCTGAGGCAGTGTCAAAGGTTCGAACTAGGGGAGTGTGGGCCCGGGGAGTGTGGGCCCGGGGAGTGTGGGCCCGGGGAGTGTGGGCCCGGGGAGTGTGGGCCCGGGGAGTGTTTTCGGTGCACTTGTAGAGCCTGTCCGGAGCGCCATGGTGGCGCTAGTTCGTTTAGGCAGTGTATGGTGAGGAAGCCTCGGCTGTCGCCGTGGGCTGTCACCGATGACCCTAGCGGGGTCCGCTGTAACATCCTTAATAATACCCTCTTGGCCCTGAATGAACCGGAACGACTCGCTGGCATTCCTTGTGACAATCGATCGCCCTGTAACGGTTACATTATAAAGGCCAACATGACGTCACTCATTCGGCCACTATCAATAAACTGGCACCGTCCCGCCCTGGACCGACCTGCGACCGGCCCCCCACCCCCTCCGCACTCCCAGTCTCCCACCCCCTCCGCCCTCCCTCGCCCCTACCTGCCACGCCCGCTGCTGCACGTCCTCCGGGTCGCTGGTGGCCAGACGCTCAAGGGCGGCGGCGCATACGCCCAGCCTCACGCCCGCCTGTTGCGGCCCGGACTGCCCTTGCTGCTGCTGCCCCGCGCCGCCGGACGGCACCGACGATCCAGATCCAGATCCAGATCCCGCATCAGACCCCGAGCCCGAGGGACCATCCGGAGGCCTGGTGCTGCTGTGAGGCTCCTCAGGAGCGGCCCCGGCACCGAGGCACAGCGCTGGGGGCCAGTCCTCCGAATCGCCTCCAGGACCGCCGCCCGCAGCGCTGTGAAGACCACCACCAAGGCCAGGTCGCGGGTGCACGCGCGCCGCGGGTGCAGCGCTGCATTCGCGCCCGCAGCCGCAGCCGCGTTCGGCCGCATCCCTGTCCGCCCCCGGGCCGTCACCCCCGGTGGTGTTTTCAAGCGCGCAAGGCGCCGGACTCCCAGGCAGGGCACCGGGGTGATAGGTGTAGGTCACTGGCTGGGAGCTGCGGCGGGGCTGCTTCGGGCCGCAGTCGGTCGCCGGCGAGAACGCCAGAACGCCATCCTTGAGGAGTCGGACGAGGTTGCTTGCGGTGCACGAGGATGGCGCGCCGAGGATCGCCTGAAGATCAAGCAGGATCCGGCTTTACGTCAGTGCATTTATCGTGAAGGAAAAGCGGCTCCCGTGACCATGTCGACCACGGCAGTCAACTCACCGTCAACGAACGCCCGCCTCCGAAATGAACATCCAAAGATATCAAGGTGTCGTCCCCTGCACTGATGTCGGTCGTTATCTGGACGCTGGCGGGACCAAGTTCGGTTGTATGGTTATTGAAAGAGATGACGTCGCTGAACTGCCAGACCGCCAAGGTTTCACGGCTTGCAACCAGTGGTAAGGAGATGCATGCTGCGCTTGTGTCGGCCGACATGCGTCTGCGTTTAGCGGGCCTCGGAGACCTAGGCTCTGGCCCCGGCTCGGCATCACCCACATTTACTGATTGTTTGTTTTGCTTAGTTTGTACATTTGCTTGTTCGTTTTCTTCAGCGCTGATGGGAAGGACTATCCGTCGAGTTGGAACGCCTTTGTTACGTGGCATGTTCCTTTTGGACAAAAAGAAGTCTCATATCACAATATTGAGTCACAAACTGTAATTTTATTTGACAGCTGCATCAGCGGACGTCGCATCCTCGCGTCGTCGCGACCGAGTTTCGACAACAACATACTCTAACCGACAACTGCCGCGAGTACACAGCTGGCATGGAAAAAATGGACTAATTGCATCTTGACCAGATGAAAATATGCAGCCTAAATCGAATTTTAAATGAAGTAGTGATGTGGGCCCCGTTCCTTGCAGCATGTAAGGGCCGAACGAGGTACGAAGGAGCGGAGGTTCGATAGAATGTAGGCAGAGCGATGACTGATTTTTTGGTATTTGCTGAATTGCGCTTTTCAATGGTACCGGTGCAGTTTGTTCGTAAATTGGGGAGCAAGCGAGCAACTACACGCGCGTCGCTTGCGGACGCAGTCGACACAGTCCTGTGGCCAAGCCTGGGTCCAACCAACCCGACCGCGGTGAAGCGGCCTGCTGCATTAACCTGATCGGAAAAGCGAAAGACGAACCATCTAATAGATTACGCCGATTGTTGGAACCAACGCTGGACGTGGATGGTAGCTGGGAGGGTGTGGTGTAGCCTCGTGCGGTGCGGCGCCATGTCCGTCATCCAGCGCCGTCCACCCGGGCTACGGACCATCAAACCGGGGTGCGGACTCTTTCATGTTTTCTCGGTTCTCCGTAATCCAAGCCGGTGCTGCCCGTAGCGGTGCTGCCCGCACCCCGGTTGTTTGGTCAGCACCCCGACCAGCAGCACCACCCGTTACCGTAATTCACGGATGACCGAGAAAACAGAAAACAGCAGCGCGTCAACAAAACAGGAGGGCATGTGTGCCCCGGCAGATTAGTGGCTTCCATCCGCCGGCCGGATGTGCTGGGGTAGGTTACTGTGACAGCTGCACCCGAGTCGAGAGTCATGGACAGCGCCTTGTGCAGTCCGTTGGTGGCGCAGCTCGGGCCGTCAGTTGACGAGTTGAGGATGAGGAGGCGGTTCGGGAAGAGGGCAATTCATGCCATTCGCCGGGGCTGTCATCGCCTCCTCCCTTCCAGGATTGACAGACCTGGCAAATGGCAAGGATTAGGTGCTGTGGGATCGTCTAGGGCTGTGGGACCGTCAACCGCCGCCACCGCAGGGGCAGTGCAATTGTAGTCAACCGAACAATTGTAGTCAGCTCTCATTGTAGTCAATCGAGCCCTTCATTATCCGTGGTGACAACGCGACAGCTTTTTGTCAACCTTGCACGATTTTCGCGCATTATGGCTGACTCGACTCCATCGTCATGACCTTCACCCCTGCCGGCGCCTGTTGCCGTACGAGTTGTGGTGTGTCACCCGCACCAAACCGTAATCGCGCAGCACACCCCTCACTGGACAGCAACCGCCGCATTAATTGTTACCACCACCTACTTGCTGTACATAGGTACATGCCGAACATGCAGTACCGTCAATGTCGCATCGCGTCCTCACCCTGATCTCGGGCTCTTAAGCCCGCCACGCTTTCGTGCACACGCCCACACACCCTCGGGGTGCTAAACCTTGGGGTGGTAACCTCCGGGTCCTCAATCCCATCTATCCATCGAAGCACGATCTCACCGACCCGACCCTCACAAACTCAACAACGCCTCCTGGCCCAAAGAACGCGTACGGGTAGGGGTCCAAATGCCGCATCAACCCACATGTGCATCCACTGCTGCATGAGACATATGCCCGCTGGAGGACGACATGCACCGCGGCCCACTGGAGGACGACATACACGGCGGCCCGCTGAGGTGTGTTGCTGTTGCCCAGCCCCCCGCCAGTCCCAATCAAGCAAGCGCTGCCACCGTACATGGAGTGTAGATTTGAAACTTGCCCGCGGGTCATGCCTCGCCACCCACCTACATCCTTGACTTGATCCAGGCAGGGCACACACCTGCGCACCATCAGTCATCTCACCCCTCTCCACCCCCCAACCGTCTGTGGAAATCCTCCTCCGTCCCCACTGATGGATGATGCAGCTAGCCGACGGTCTGGCTATGCGATATGGCCCGCTAGGGTGCCCGCTCCTCAATAAAGGCCCGAACCGCCTCTGCGACGCTAGTCTGACGGCCTGCCACAGTCCTCCTGGCCGCCTCCCAGTCCGCCGTGCAGCCCTCCTCGAGCAGCCAGGTCAGCAGCTCCACCCGGCAGCCTTGCTCCACAGCGAATCCGAAGTACTCACACTCCTTGGGGTTCAAGGGCACATGCAGCCGCCGCAGGCACCGCAGCACTGCCATGTCCTGGTTGGTGATGGCGCGGCTGTAGCAGTAGTAGCTGTTCGCCTGTGGGTTGGCGTCACGAAAGCACGTAAGAGGGCCAGAATCGAGCTGAGCTGAAGGTCATCATATGTACAGTACATGGTGGTTTCGTATGATCCACTGGCATTGCTGCAAGGATGTCTCTATCCAGCAAATAACACGGGAGATTTCGTCGCATCCACAAGCATTCCTGCTGGGATGTCCAGCTATACACTATAGCTAATAGATAATATAGCCAATTACACTGTGCGGGCATTTTGCACGACAATGTTCTGCTCCCCACTCATCAAACCGTGCCCAGGTCCGGGCACGCCGCGGATATGGAGCGCGACACATGGGCCCCTGCATGGCGTAGTGCACCTCACAGAATAGCGATGCCAGTAGCACTCAAGAGATGAAAGAGATCCCATCCATCCGCTCCCATGGACGAGTGGATCAGACTGCACGCATCGGCTTCAGGTAACGAAATTCGAAGCCCACATCCCCCATACATTTTGGCCGCTCTGGCTGCTGGTCTTCAATTTGCATGACCCCCCGCGGGTGATGGAGGATGGGTGCGCAGTCCTTGGTAGGGGTTGATGAGACGGGGCACCTACGAGCTATCTGCTGGGCCCGTTGGAACACCCGGTTTGGATACGGGTCCACCTTGTAACGGTTACATAATTTGGTGCTTTTCATTATAGGTAATCATTCCGGTTTGGGTTTGGGTTGCATGCTGCTCTTTCGAATTTTTGCACTTGAATTGTGTTGCCGGTAGTGGCTCCATTTCTCTGCTTTCGCTTTCACTTGTGTTTCCTCCTTTGCCTTTCAGGTACCGGTACATTGGGAAGTATTTGTCGCCGGGCTGGGTGTGTCTGAGCTGTTTCTTCTTAACTCCCATACATCATGCTGCAAGTGAGGCTGGGCCAGACGACCTCCGGTTCAGCTGTAACCTAGAAGGGCCACACGCAGCGGCTGACCTGGACTTCCTCAACAGCAATCCGCATCACACAGTACATACCCTGCTGTCCACACTTATGAAACAATCTCACATCACACGCATATCCCCCACCCTACCCACCGGCAGCGGGCAGCCCTGCCCCGCCATCCACTCCAGGAGCGCGATGTTGCCTGACTCAACCGCCGATGTGAAGGCGCTGCTGTCCCACGCGCAGCCCTGTGCGCGCAGCCACTGCATCACCTCCAGGTTGCCGATCTCCGCCACCTTGGCGGCCAGATCCGCCCCTGCGTCCTCCAGTGCCGCCCGCAGTGCCGCCGCAGCCTCTGCCCTGACCTCCGGTCCTGCCCCCGCCAGCCCCTCCAGTAGGTCATCCACTGGCGCCCCGCCTGCAGCCGCCACCGCCACCGCCCCGGCTCCTCCTGCAGCTCCCTCGGCGCCAGCTGCCTCGCCCACACCGGCAGCCACCCAGTGACACAGTTGGAGGTTACCAGTGATCACCGCTGCTTTCACAACTGCCGGCCAGATGGGAATCCCTCCAGCCGCAAGCCGCGCGGCCACCAGCGCCTGGGCCGGGGTATCCAGCACCTCGTCCAGTGTCTCGATCGCGCACCAGTTGGGCATCTCCTCCGGCATCCAGTCCAGCAAGTCGTCCAGCTCGTGCTGCAGCCACTGCTCCAGGGCAAAGTCCACCAGCTCGGGTGCGGCGAGCTCCAGTGCCCTGCGGAGCACCTGCCAAACACCTCCAGCGTGCGCTTCCTCTGGCAGCAGCTGCACGTACAGCCGGGCGCGCAGATCGCGGTCGGCGGGCGGCAGTTTACGGGGCAGCTTGAAACGAGACCAGTTGGGGGTCGAGTCGTTCAGCACGCAGCCGTGCGCCAGCAGCCAGTCCACTTTGGCGCGCCAGTCGGGGGTGGGGCTGGTCAGGGCGGCGAGGAGAAGGCCGTCCGGGTTGTCCTGCAGCGGCTTCCAGTCATCCTGCCGTAGAGATGACAGGGCGTCCCACAAGTACTGCAACCCCGCCAGGCTGCAGCCATACACCACTGTGTACAGCAGGTCATTTAGGAACACCAAGGCGCCCGGGGATTGGTTATCTTCCACTGCCATGAACGGCAGCAGCCACTGCACCAGGTCCACGTGCCCGTGCTCGGCGGCGGCTTTCGCCGCCAACTGCAGCGCATCCCCACGTAAGGGACCATCCGCCCGCAGCGCCTCGCACAGGTCCTGCCGCCCCGCGCTGGCCGCACCTCGGCATGCGTACCGGAACAAACCCTGCCAGCGGCTGAAGATCCAGCGCACCAGGCCGATGTGTCCGTTGGAGGCAGCTGCCTCCACCGCGTCGAGCCAGCCCCAAATATGTTTCTCCGCCAGCCACTCGCAAACGGAGAGGTGTCCCCCAGCTGCTGCGCTTTTACAGGCTGAGTCGTCCGGCCAGCAGCCCGCGGCGGCGACGGCCACCTGGAGGTTGCTCAGCACGCCGCTGCCTGCAGTCAGAGCCATGAGGCGCCGCCGGGCTTTGAGCGTCAGGCTGTGATAGACGGCCGGGCTGCCCCAGCGCCAGGCGAAGGCGTGCGGTGGCACCGGCTCGGACAGCCGGACCCGGGCCGCGCCGCGAAAGAGCTCCGCGGCGGCCCTGTTTAGCAGCCTCAAGGTGCAGGCCACGTCGTTGGCCGGCAGGTGCAGAGCCACGCGCTGCTGCAGCTCCGGCAAGAGGTCTGACCAGCTCATGTTTGGACCTCGCACCGCTCAACACGGTTATATGGAATGCTGGTCAGTTTGCGTTACTTGTGAGACTTTCCTTTCTGTATGCTTTTGCACTGACTTCGTTGTTCTTGTGCATCCGTGGCTTTCAACGACTAGTTCTACTACCGTTAGTGCGTTAGAGTACGTACTCGTCGCCATCTTGCGGATATGCGGAAACGACTCTTTGAGACCCGTTGTACAGAAATAAGATAATTTGCAATCAATTCCCGCTCGTGACTTCCTCAAACCTAAGGACAGCCCCAACGCTTGTCGAGGAATGTTAAAGCTAAGGAATGCTCGTGCAGCTTTGCCATACTGATTTTTACTTACTTCAAATGTCGTTGACCCTGCAATCGCGAGCTGTCACTCGTCCGAGAGCGTCGGATCCGTGGGTCCTGGGTCGGTCCTGGTCGGCCGTCGCCGACTACGGTAGTCGTCGGTCAAAAGGTAGCATGCGCTCACCATGATGCTTCTTGGATATTGCTTAGATAGACCCGAATGCAACCCTAACCCTGGGTCAACCTTTTGGCAACCGCTCTGGCAGCTGTGTCTGTGTGCGCCATTGTGTAAGCAGATGGCTTCTTTGTACTTCATCGCGGGGGATATGTTGAAATGTGATGCTGTTACACCTGTTCGTCCAGTCCTGTCGTCACTCGTGTTGTTTCCGTTAGTAGTGTTAGTTGTCGTGGTACGAGTTCATCTCTTGATCTCTTGTGATTAAGTCTTGTCTAGTCTGTCTTATTATGTTAGTCTGGTCGGTTTACAGACTACGTATTCGCCTACCAATGTAACAGTACACTGTTTCCCTACTTGACTGTTCACCTAAGGTCCGGTTCAGCACGTCGACTTACAACAGGTTATGAGCCCCGGCTACGTGTAACTTAGCTGGAATAAGGACCTGTTATATCAGCCATTGTTATTGTTGTGAGGATAAGCTAGTGTCAATACGCTTTATCCCGTGTCGGCTGATTGTTCGACAAGATGACCGGTACCTCGGACCTGATCAAGATTGATGTTATGTTCGATGGCTCTAACTACGCTGTATGGAGCCGTGATGTGAAGGATACGCTGGGTTTCCTCAAACACGAGGGAGCTCTGCTCGATGCAAATCACGCGGCCAAGAACCAGGCGCTGTGCATCATTCGGAAGTCGGTTGATCCGACTCTTCGTCATTATTTGGACGCCTGCGTTGATGCCAAGAGCGCGTGGGAGAAGGTTGCGGAGATCGCCAAGACGTACGCGGTTGCCAACGGTCCCGAGATGAAGCGCGATCTGTCGAACATCAGGAAGAAGCCGGGAGAGAGCATTCAGCAGTACGTGTCGCGAGGTCGGTCGATGCAGTCGTCGTTGAAATCGATGGGAATCGAGGTGGAAGACGAGGATCTAGTGGAGTACTTGTCTTTGGGCCTACCAAAGGCCTATGAAGGGGTTCTCGATGCGCTGTCTGACAAGATGGCGAAAATCTCGATCATTGAATTTGAAGCGAAGCTCAGGCAGAAGGAGAAGCGGATTGAGTCCGACACCAGCGAGGTGTCTAACGTGTCTTTGCTCGCTGGGAAGGGCAAGTCTCAGATTAAGTGCGAGGAGTGCGGGAAAGTCGGGCATTTGGAGTCCGACTGCTGGCAGAAGAACCCGTGCACCTACTGCGGAAAGAAGGGGCACATTGAGAAGTTCTGCCTCAAGAAGAAGCGTGAGATGAAGGGGTTTTCGGAGGCGGCTTTCCTGCCCCTGCTCTGAGCGATGACTTCTCAGCTTTCCACACTGTTTGTTGATGCCCGAGAAAAGCATATCTGTACAATTTTCGTGCTAAGGCGTACTCGCCTAGCTACGTAGCTTGCCTGCCTGTGCGTGGAATATGTATCCCCGCGGATTGTGTCGTTTGGCAACCGACTGTATTGCTTAGGCGGATTCGTCTGGCATGTGTGCCTGTGTGAGGGATATGTGTCCCCCACGTTGTCTTGTGTCGGCCGGCAACCGACCGCATAGCTTAGGCGGATTCGTCTAGCATGTGTTTCCTGTGCGGAGGATATGTGTCCCCGCTGTCTGTGTCGGTTTGTGACCGACTGTACTGCAGAGGTGGAAATGCCTCGCTCGTTTGTTCGTATGTGTGTACCCTCACGGGTTTTGAGTTGGCTGGCAACGGATAGTTGTTCCATATTTGAGCTCTGACTCATGATACTCAGTCAGTATTATCGCGGCTTGTCTTGAGTGATGCGGAGCTGTACGGCTTAGTCTTAAACGATCCTGATTTCAGTAATGCATGTGCGGAATTTGACCGTACGTGGGAGTGCACAACTCATCCTTCGCGATGCTGTGTTTACTCCCATGTTACTGATACGGTGAACGTGGGAGCACCATGAAAGGCGTCTTCAACGTTCATCTTCATCCTTGCGTAGTTAGGAAAGCGTGTCTGTCTGGACTTGAGGTATATGTAGGGATAGTGCCGACGGTCTGTACGCGTGGGAGTGTTGAAATGTGATGCTGTTACACCTGTTCGTCCAGTCCTGTCGTCACTCGTGTTGTTTCCGTTAGTAGTGTTAGTTGTCGTGGTACGAGTTCATCTCTTGATCTCTTGTGATTAAGTCTTGTCTAGTCTGTCTTATTATGTTAGTCTGGTCGGTTTACAGACTACGTATTCGCCTACCAATGTAACAGTACACTGTTTCCCTACTTGACTGTTCACCTAAGGTCCGGTTCAGCACGTCGACTTACAACAGGATACGACCCAAGCATGTCGCCGAAGATGGAAACAAGGAAAATAAGGCGCCGGCATTAGGCAGCCGATCGGTCAACATCACTAACTCCTTCTTACCGCCTTAGACGCTTAGAGTAATGGGGATAGTACTGTACAGGTCATGCGGTGCCGCGAGTGCAGAGTTCTGACATAGGTGAGGTCCCTTCGCTTGTCAGAAAATGACGCACGACAGGCCAGCTTTGGGGACTGGTGGGTCAACATCGTGCACTTTTGCATGTACCCCCCTGCCGGACAGCAACCGCTGCGCTAATTGTTACCACCAGCGACATTAACGTATATAGGTACATGCCGCACATGCCGTACAGCCCACATGAAGGAGTAAGCGGCAGAACAGCCGATTCCGGATGTCGGGCATGCCTTTGCAGTGAAGTACGGCAGGGTCGTGCGTCGATCAGGATGTAGTACCGCGGATCAGTACAGCGCACAATACGCAGATCACGCAGTGTGTTGACATGATAGCTGGGTCCGCAATCCCTTGAAGCGCGACCTCACAGGGCCCAATGAACGCACGGGGGAGGGCCGGGTCCATTTCCTCCAGCAACCCACATGCACACCAACCAGCTGCCATCCGCCCACATGGCCCACAAGAGGTCGGGCGCTCCACTCCATCTGTGGGACCGCCCTTATAGGCCCCCCCTTGTGATTAATCAGCTGCTGCACGCCCGACCAAGTCTGGACACACAGCCGTACACATGTACCGCTGGGCCGAAGCCAAAGAGCCGTACTCGAGCGCCCTCCCTCTCATGCGAGAAAATGACCCCACCCCGCATTTGTTGTGACATCCCCACCCCCCCCCGACGGATGCATGCGACTCGAAGCCGTCAGGCCCCTCCCTACAGCCAACCCTCCCCTCCCGGGTTCATTTCGGGTTTCTTTCTTTTCCAATTCAACCCCCTCCCTCCCGGGGGCCCACCAGCGCCCTACCCGCCTACAAACATGACCCCAACTCCCAACCGACACCCCAGTTGGGTCAAACCCCTCCGTCCCAGAGCCCCCCAGCAGCCTCCTAAGAACTATAACACACACGCATACACACATACATGACCCCATTGCGTGTATGACCAGCTCCGCAGCCCCTACTGTTGTCGTACCGCTCCCATTCTGATCGCCGTACATAGCATGCCCAGCGCTCCCCCGCCAGTAGCCCCTCAGTCGATGGGGCCCCTAAAGCCCATGCACTGGTGATGACAACAATGTTGCAGCCGGGCAGTGGATGTCCAAGGGCGCCCGCTGCTCAATGAAGGCCCGAACCGCCTCCGCCGCGGCACCATGACGATCCGCCGCAGAGTCCCTTGCCGCCTTCCAGTCCACCGTGCAGCCCTCCTCCACCAGCCAGGTCAGCAGCTCCACGCGGCAGCCTTCCCTCACCGCGAACACGAAGAGCTTGCGCTCGTCGCGGCCCCAGCGCACACCCAGCCGCCGCAGGCACCGCAGCACCTCCATGTCCTTCTCGCCGATGGCGTTCTTGTAGCAGTAGCCGTCCGTCTGTCCGTCGGTTCCGGAAGTGGGAAGGCGGGGAGCAGGAAGTCAGCTGATACCGACCTGACCAAGTTTCTGATCAACCAGCACTGCAAGAACTTTGGTAAGGAATTACTTTCGGCGTGCGCTGACGCAGTGGCTAGAATCTGACCGCATTCGACCACCCGCGGGTCAGCAACACGGCACATGTGTAGTGGTTGGCTGTGAACCAAAGCATCCACTCGGACCAGACAGGGGACAACTAGCTAGCCGCCACATGTAGGACGGAGAGGTGGAATTGACGAGTCCGTGATGTCCTCGTCAACACCCTCGGTTCGTGCACTAGGATCTACCGGCCCCTACCGGCAGCGGACAGCCCTTCTCTCCCATCCACTCCAGGAGCGCGATGTTGCCCGCGTATGACGCCAGGGTGAAGGTGCGGTCATCCCACACGCAGCCGTGCGCCCGCAGCCACGTCATCACCTCCAGGTTGCCAGCCGCAGCTGCAATGCGAGCCAAGGCAACACCCGCGTCCTCCAGCGCCGCCCGCAGCGCCGCCGCAGCCGCCGCCCTGACCTCCGGCCCCACCCCCACCAGCGCCTCCACCTCGGCCACCACCGCAGCCGCCCCGGCCACTGGGCCCCCAGCCTCCGGGCCAGCAGCCGCCTGTGCCCCGCTACCGGCGGCCATCCACTCCAGCAACTGAAGGCTACCGGCCGCTATTGCTGCCATCACGACTTTAGGCCAGATGGGCACCCCCCGAGCCGCCAGCCGAGCTGCGACCGCCACCTGGGCTGGGGTCTCCAAGTTGTCAAGTACGCAACAAGCCAAGCCCGCCCGCATTCCAACAGGCCACTGCTCCAGGGCAAAGTCCACCAGCTCGGGTTCGGCATTATGTAACGCGTTGCGGAGGATGTTCTTGACGGCCTCATCATGCACGCCCTCCGGCAGCAGCTGCAAGTACAGCTGGGCTTGCTCGAGGCGGTTGCCGGGTGGCAGGTTGCCCGAAAGTATCAAGGCGGACGAGCTGGGGGTCGAGTCGTTCAGCGCGCAGCCAAGCGCCTGCAGCCAGTCCACTTTGGCGCGCCAGTCGCGGGTGGGGCCGGTCAGGGCGGCGAGGAGGAGGCCGGCTTGATCGCCGTGGTCCTGCTCCTCCAGCGGAAGCCAGTCATCCTGCAGTACCGTTTACCGGCCTCGCACACACGCTGCAGTCCCGCAAGGTCGCAACCAAAGGCCGCGCGCTCCAAGAGTTTGAACTGGAAGTCGTCCGCTTCCTCCACAAACACGTACGGCAGAAGCCACAGCACCAGGTCCACGTGCCCCGTGCTCCGCGGCGGCACACACAACGGACTCCACCACCTCAGGACTCATATAGCCATCCGCCCGCAGCGCCTCGCACACGTCCCGACGGCCCGCACGGGCTGCCCCGGTCCAAGCGTCACCGACAGCTTCCAGGCAACGGCGGAGGAGCCAGCGCACCAGGGCGATGTGTCCGTTGGCGGCAGCGGCCTCCACTACGAAGAAACTGCCCGAGTAGTCATGCTCTGCCAGCCATTCGCAAATGGAGAGGTGGCCTCCAGCCGCTGCGCTTACGAAGGCTGACTCGTCCGGGGGGCAGCCCGCGGCGGCGATGGCCACCTGGAGGTTGCTCAGCACGCCGCTGCCTGCAGTCAGAGCCATGAGGTGCCGCCGGGATTCGCGCGTCAGGCTGTGATAGGCGGCCGGGCTGCCCCAGCGCCAGACGAAGGCGTGAGGCGGCACCGGCTCAGACAGCCGGACCCGGGCCGCGCCGCGAAAGAGCTCCGCGGCGGCCCTGTTTAGCAGCCTCAAGGTGCAGGCCGCGTCGTTGGCAGGCATGTGCTGAGCCACACGCTGCTGCAGATCGGACGCGAGGTCGGACCAGCTGGTCGTCGACAGGTCATTCGCAGTAGTAGACGCTGAGGCTCTGAACCTGTGCTTCATTTGTCACCAGGTGGCTGTATGCTTGAGGAAATCTCTTAGAAGCGATGACTTTGGCCAAAGTCTTATATGCTTGCGTCAACAATTATGGCGCTTAGGTTGCCAAAGATGCTGCTTGGCAATGGCTTAGTTGCTTACGATCGACCCATTACAAGTGACAGTAGGTAAATGTACGGTAACCCTGGTAAACCTGGAAGCACCACACGGCGCTAATGCGATTTCGGCTTGGCCGTTGGGATCTGGAGGTATCACGGTTAGCACGGGGGCCAGGGCGCACGCCGCGCAGTACACGGACGTGCCGGGTTTGCAATAGTGGAGCGGTAGAGGACGAGCTGCACGTGCTAATTGAATGTCCCTTGTGGACATACCCCTGGGGTAGGATGAACAGTCCGTCTACGCCTGTACGGCGAGCGACGAACTTGGTTGTTGGTCCCCCTTGTAACACTTGCATCCTAATTGAATGTCCGGTTTACGAACCGCTACGTCGAGCGGTGGATCTTCCCGATGACTCGGATATGTTCGGAATCATGTTTTTGTTTGACCAGTGCAAGCTTGGGCACTTCTTATATCAGGGGCAGAAGTTGCGGAAGGAAAAGCTGCAGAGATGAGAGATTCTGCTACCCTTTGTTCTTTTGGTCTTTTTGTGCGCCCTTTGACGGATGACCGTTAAGGGGGAACACATGTTTATAGCCGTAAGGCCTGTACAACATGTAACAACCAACCAACTAAACCGAAACCCTTCTGGCAACCGCTCTGGTGCGGTTGGTATTTGTTACCACCAGCGACGTTGCCGTACATTGGTGCATGCCGCACATGCCGTACCGTCACTGTCGCACTGCATCCTCTCCGCTGCTCTCATCAAAGCACTAACCCACCGACCCCCATGATCTCCCAGACGCGCACAGGAACGCGCACGGGTCGGGGGCTCCAAATGCACTCCACATGCGCATCCATCGCGGCATCTGATAGGTACACGGCGGCCCACTAGCAGTCGACATACCGTACACGGCGGCCCACTAGCAGTCGACATACCGTACACGGTGGCCCACTAGCAGTCGACATACCGTACACGGCGGCCCACTAGCAGTCGACATACCGTACACGGCGGCCCACTAGCAGTCGACATACCGTACACGGCGGCCCACTAGCAGTCGACATACCGTACACGGCGGCCCACTAGCAGTCGACATACCGTACACGGTGGCCCACTAGCAGTCGACATACCGTACACGGCGGCCCACTAGCAGTCGACATACCGTACACGGCGGCCCACTAGCAGTCGACATACCGTACACGGCGGCCCACTAGCAGTCGACATACCGTACACGGCGGCCCACTAGCAGTCGACATACCGTACACGGCGGCCCACTAGCAGTCGACATACCGTACACGGCGGCCCACTAGCAGTCGACATACCGTACACGGTGGCCCACTAGCAGTCGACATACCGTACACGGCGGCCCACTCGGTGTGGAGGTGGGGAGGTCGGGCGCTCCCCTCCATCCGGACCGCCCGGACTGCAGGCCCCACCCCTGTGATTACGGTACTCTGCTGCTGCTGCGCTACCGACCAAGTCTGGACACACAGCCGTACACATGTAGTACGGCCCGCTGGGCCGATACCGTTGAGCCGTACTCGAGCGCGGCATGCGAAGGGAGGCTTTTACCCAAAGAGGAACACACACGGGGGAACGCCCTGGGGCCCCAGCGGACTGGACCGGGACCACGAGGCGAGGCAGTTGTGCGCCTCCACAGGGCGACCCCCAGCCCCCCCAGCCCCCCTGCCCCCCCCCTTGCGAGCATTCTTTCGGTCGATTTGGAGAGCCGAGCCGCGCACCCCTCCCCCAACCGCGCCGCGCACCAACCCCTTCCGTTGCTCCGGCGCTACCCTGCCACTGTCACACCTCCCAGCTCGTGGACCACCCCTCAGACCCACCTTCTGGGTCCTCTCGAGACCCCCCCCGCGCCCGTTTGGGTTGTCTTTCGAGGGTGTATTTCCTTTTTCATTTTAACCCCGCGACGTGTTCCCAAAAACCCACATTGCGACTCTGACGATGATGCCCAGGAAGATGATGCGGCCATACCCCCCCCCACCTCAGCTGCTGCGGATGTCATGTAACCGTTACAAGGTGGACCCGTCTCCGACCGGCGGATGCCCAGGCCCCCCCCGCCCGCCCGCCCGCCGTCCCGCCCGCCCGCCACTGCACCGCCCCTACACTCTTTCAAGTCACACCCCACCCGAGCCGCGCTGGCTCGCAGCGCTGCCCGTCCGCCTCGCGCCCGCCAGCATGGGCGAGCGGGGTATCTGGAAGGGCGGCAGCGCCGCCTCCCCCGACCCCGCCCCTGACCCCGTCCCCAGCTGGTGGCTGCTGGCCCTTCCCGGAGTTCCCGGCAGCGACCCGCCCGCGACGGAGCCGGAGCCCGAGGCACCCCCGGACGGCGGGCGGCCCACCACCACGCCGCCGCCCGACGACGTCCCCGACGGCGGCGTCCCCAGCCCCCGACGCATCTCCATGTCCAACGTGTCCTCGGGCGGCGGCGGCGGCGGCGCCACCTCCGGCGTCCCGGCGGCGGCCCGGCCGCCGCCGCCGGCCTCCGGTGTACGGCGGGGCGCGGCGGAGGCGCCGCCTCCGCCGTCGGGCCGCGCCTCGCCTGACAGCGAGCGGGAGCGGCTCAGCCGCGGGCCCGCGCCGGCGGAAGACTCCCGGGAGGGGTTGTAGCTGGGCCAGACGCTGGTGGCGGTGACGGCGCCGTCCTCCGACCCGCGGGTCACGCCTCGCGATGCCCGCGACGGCGGCGCCGCCGTACCCGGCGTGAAGTCGGCGGCGGCGGCGCCCTCCCTGGGCCCCTCCCTTGACGGGTTGTAGCTGGGCCAGCCGCTGGTGGCGGTCACGGACCCGCCGCTCGGCACGTGGATCATGCTCCGTGACGACCTCGACGGCGGCAGTACGGCGGCGGCGCCGCCGCCACCCTCCCGCGGGCCTTCCCTGGAGGGGTTGTAGCTGGGCCAGCCGCTGGTGGCCGTCGCGGCGCCGTCCTCCGACCCGCGGCTCATGCGGCGTGACCCCCGCGACGGCGGCGCCGCCGGGGCTGATGCCGTCGCCGCCGCCGCCGCCGCCGCCACGGAAGATGGCGGCGCGGCGGCGCCGCCGTTGGACGTCGCGACCGACGCCGTCCGCGAGGTGACAACGCTGGCGGCGGAACCGGCAGATCCCACGGGTCTGCCTCCGCCTCCGCCGCCGCCTCCGCTGTTGCTGTAGCGGCTGTTGGGCAGCATGGGCGGCCGGCCGGCCATGGGGCTGGCGGCGCGGGCGGTGCCGGGCCCGGGGCTCGTGGCCTCGGTGGGCCCGGTCTTGGGCCGGTTGGGCAGCGGCAGCGGCGGCGGCTCCAGCAGCTGCGACAGGATGCCCTCCTGCGGCGACCTGTCCCCCGTGAAGGAGTTGCGGCGGGACAGCCGCCCCGTGCCCTGGCCGCTGCCCGGCGGGCTGGCCAGCAGCCGCCCGCTGCCGGTCGCGCCCAGCGCCCCGCCGGCTCCGCCGGCTCCGCCGCCGGCCCGGCCCTCCCCGACACTGCCTGACGGACTGGACAGACCCCGGACGCCGCCACCGGGTGCCGTACCCGGTGCGCTTCCGCCGCCGCTGCCCATGGTGCCGAGGCCGCCGCTGCCGGCGCCGCCCACGCTTGGTCCGAGCGTGCTGCCGCCGCCGAACGAGCTCCCACCGCCGGCGCTGCCGCTGCCGGCGCCAGCGGTGGACAGCCCGCCCGCCGTCATCACCCGCCCCGCCCCCATCGGCAGCGGCCCCACGCTGTTGGCGCGGGAGGAGTAGAGCGGCGGCGCGCCCGACCCCTGGGTGGAGCTCAGCGCGGCGACCGCCGCCGCGGAGCCGTTGCGCAGCGGCAGCGGCAGCGCGGACGGCGGCATGGCGGCGGCGCCGGCGGCGGCCGGCTGCTCCGGCGGTGTGCAGAGGCGCAGCACGGGTGTGGCGGTTCGCTCCGGTAGGCCGGGCCGCTGCGCCGCGTACCGGGCCAGGAAGTCGTCCAGGGCCTCGATGCTGGCGGCGCCGTTGCTCAGGTCCGTGATGCCCTGCGGGCCGCCGTACATGGTACGGTACGGTGACGGTACGACGCGGGAGAATGTCGTACGACGTGTGTACGGATACGGCACGGCAGGAAATATATAATGACAGGTGGGTGCGGTGTTGGGTGTGGCATCACAGGGTACCGAAACCCTAGAGGCGATACACATGAGTCAGTACGGCAGTCAGTACGGCAGTCGTGTGGTGAATTCCGTGAGGGCACATTCCCTCGTCAGACTGCGACCCTCATGAAGCCGAAGGAGAGCGACTGCTCGAGAACCCCACCCCCACTCCACCCTAAGTCCCGGACCGCGGGTCTAGTTGTGCGGTGCCGCGCACTTCCGCACCTCCCCCCCCGGGTGTGTCCCCCCGATTCGTTCTGCGGGGCTGTTTCCTAGTTCTTCCCCACCACTTCCCCCGCTTCCTTAACCCCCTGCTCCTGGACCCCCCCCTGGAGGCCCGGATCACGCACCTTGAGCATCTCCAGCTTCTCCTTGTTGCGACTGGCCACCAGCTCCACATCCACATCCAGGGAGGGGCCGGGGGAGCTGTGCGCAGACGCCGCCGCCCCCGCCGCCGCCGCTGACGTCGACGTCGCCACGGACTGGCGCGCCGAGCCGCCGCCGCCGCCGCCGCCGCTGCCTTCCCTGGCACTGCCGCCGCCGCTGCCAGCCCCACCCCCACCGCCGCTGGCGCTGGCGCCCACCGCGGCCGTCACCCCCTCCCACATCCCCCCGGACGGCCCCGCCGCCATGGACGCCGTCACCCCCTCCTCCAGCCCCGCACTGGTTCTGAACATCGGGGCGGCCTGCAGTAACGTCGGGGTCAGACCCATCCCCGGCGGCGTCGCCGGCACCGGCCCCGGGTCCAACTCCAGGGAGGTGGCCACCAGCGGCACCGGCGCCACGTCAGCGCCGCCGCCGCCGCCGCCGGCCATGTGGATGGACTGGAAGGGCAGCCCCAGCGCCGGCGCCGGCGCCGCCGCGCCGTTGGTGTGCCGCGGCACCTCCCGGCCGTTGGGGTAGATGAAGACGCTCTCCCCGGCCATGGAGGCTTCCAGGGGGTTGACGGTGCGGAGCCGCGACGGCGGCCGGCCGTTGGCGGCGCCGCCGCCCGGCGGCGCGGCGGCGGCGGCGGCGTTGATGGCGCTGGCGGCGGCGTTGCCCGTCATCAGGACGGAGGCGTTGACGGCGGTCAGCGGCGGGCCCATGTCGTACGTGGGCGGCGGCGCGGCGTTGCGGCGGAGGATGGCGCCGGGCGGCGGCAGGTCGAGGTCGATGTCCGCCAGCGTCGGCGGCGGCGCCGCCGCCGGCGACTGGCGCTCGTATTCCCCCAGCGCCCCCGCGGCGCCGACGCTGCGCTGCCCGATAAGGCCCATCCGCATCACCGCGACTTGGTCCCGGGCGCGCTCCGCCTCCGCCTCCATCCGCTCCGCATGCGACTTGAGCGCCGCCACCTGTTGCCCCTGCGCCGCCACCACCTCCCGCAGCTGCGCCGCCTCCGCCGCCAGCTCCTGCTTCACCGCCGCCAGCTCCGCCGCCGCCACCTGCCGTACCTTCTCCACCACCAGCGGCGTCGACGGCCGACCGGCTCCCGCCATCGCCATCGCCGGCGGCGGCGGAAACATGTCGCCGCCGAACCCGCCGAAGCCGCCGCCGTCGCCACCACCCAGACGCGGCGGCGACGACGACTGCTGTGGCCGCAGCGGCGGGCCCTGATCCGCGGAGCCGCCGTCCCCGTCCGCCCAGGCGACGCCGCCCCGGCCCCCGCCGCCGCCGCTGCCACCGCCGCCAGGCGACATCCCCTCCCCGCCGCCTCCGCCGCCTCCCCGGCCCCCGCCGCCGCGCTTCGCCGCGAATTTGTTCCGCCTCAGCGCCTCCGCCTCCAGCCGCGCCTTCTCCCAGGCGTCCGCCAGCACCTCCTCCTTGGTGCGCGGGGGCCCGCCGCCGCCGCCGCCGCCGTCGGGCCCGCCGCCGTCCATGCCCGGTCCGCGCGGCGGCTGCTGATCCAGGCCCGCCCGGAACCTCGCCTCCTCGCGCTCCTGCTCCGCCAGCTCGCGGTTCTTCTCCATCTCCTTGGCGCGGCGCTTCTCCTGCGGTGCGGGAGGAGGGGCCGGGGGCCGGTGAAGGGACGGTCAGGGGGGGATGTGGGGTGCAGACGGGGGCGGTGAGGGGCGGAGAGAGGCGATAGGAAAGGGTGTAGGATTCAACTCCAGCTCACGATGCAACCCACGGCGAGCAAATGGGTGGGTGGGTGGGCTCGATGCAACTCCCTCCAGCGAAGGGAGCTGACACTTCCCTCGACCTCGACCTCCACCTGGCTGACCCCTCCTCCGCCCACGTGTCTACCGATTCCCTACACCCTCCCCCATCCGCCACCCACCCATTTCCCCTCCCGGGCCCCGGGCGCCAACCCCCTCCCGCCCCGCCTCGTCTCTCGTCGTCGTACCTGGATCTGCTGCTCTAGCGCCTCCTGTAGCTCCCGCGCCGCCCGCTGCTTGTTGTCCAGCTCCGCGGGGGTGATGTACGGATTGTCGCTCCGGAACCGGTAGTTGGGGACCACCCCCGGCGGCCCGCCGCCGCCGTCCATGCCCGGGCCCATCAAGCCCATCATGCCCGGCGGCGGGCCCATGCCCGAAGGTGAACCCAACATCGGCGGCGGCGGCCCCCCGCCCATCATGGGGGGTGGCGGCGGCGGAAAGCCCCCTCCTCCTCCTCCTCCGCCCATGAACCCGCCCCCGGGGCCGCCCATGCCGGGCGGCGAACCCGCCATGGGCGGCGGAGGCGCCATCATGCCGCCCATGGGCGGCCCGAAGCCGCCGCCCATAGGGCCCATGCCGCCGCCACCGCCGCCCATAGGGCCCATCCCGCCCGGGCTGGGCGGCATCCCCCCGCCGCCCATAGGGCCCATGCCGCGCAGGTTGGCCATCACGTTGCCGGCGGCATCGCGCAGCGGCGCGCCGCCGCCGCCGCGTCCCATCGCCGCCGCCGCCGCCGCGGCCGCCATCTCCGCCTCCTTACGCATGTCCTCCTCTCGCTGCCGCGCCTTCTCCGCCATCTTCCGCTCCTCCCGGTCGCGGATCTGCGCCTCCAGCTCCAAACGGTACTGGTCCTTCCGGACCTGCTGCTCCATGCGCTGAAGCGTGTCGCGCCCCGGGCCGGGAGGCGGCGCGGGGCCGGGGAGCAGCGGCGGCGGCGGCGGAGGTTGCGGAGGCGGCGGCGCGCCGTACGGCGCACCGTACGCGCCGCCGCCGGGGCCGCCAAACCCCGGCGGAGGTGAGGGACTGCCGTAGCTGGGGGGTTGCTGGCCGTACCCGTTGGCGCCGCCGAATGGGGAGGGGTTAGGCGGCGGGATGCCGTACAGGCTGCCCAGCGGGCCCGCGGGCTGGTACGGCGGCGGCATCGGCGGCGCGAACATTGGCGGCGGCGGCTGGTACGGAGGCGGCTGGTACGGCTGGTAGGGCGGTGCGCCGCCAGCCTGGCCGCCGTCGTAGGGCGGCAGTCCGAAGGCTGCGGCACGGGCGTACAGGTCGGTACCGGTCGGCCTTCAGTCAGGACTCAAGACAAGACAAGACCGTAGGGGGAGCCAGCCAGCCCCGTGCGTCTGCTCATATGTCCCGGGCAGTGGGCCCCCCCAACCCATGCCCCGATGAAGCGACACCCGCTGTGCCCTCCCGGTGCCCGGCTTCGTTTTTCTAGGGTTTATTTTTTTTTATTTTCAATTTTAACCTCCCGGTGCCGGTGCCGGTGCCCGGGCAGCCCTCCGCCAGGTGGGTGGGTGGGGCGGCAAGGACCGTCGTGCAGCAGGACGTCGTCCAGGAACCCACCATCCACACATCGCCCAGGCCCCACCAAACCTGCCCTCCCTCCCTCCACCCCCTCCTACCCGCCCTCCCTCCCTCCGCCTTCATACCCGCCCTCCCTCCCTCCGCCCTCCTACCCGCCCTCCCTCCCTCCGCCCTCCTACCCGCCCTCCCTCCCTCCGCCCTCCTACCCGCCCTCCCTCCCTCCGCCCTCCTACCCGCCCTCCCTCCCTCCGCCCTCCTACCCGCCCTCCCTCCCTCCGCCCTCCTACCCGCCCTCCCTCCCTCCGCCCTCCTACCCGCCCTCCCTCCCTCCGCCCTCCTACCCGCCCTCCTCCCTCCGCCCTCCTACCCGCCCTCCCTCCCTCCGCCCTCCTACCCGCCCTCCCTCCCTCCGCCCTCCTACCCGCCCTCCCTCCCTCCGCCCTCCTACCCGCCCTCCCTCCCTCCGCCCTCCTACCCGCCCTCCCTCCCTCCGCCCTCCTACCCGCCCTCCATTACACACCCCTGGCCACCAGGGTTCCTGTCGCTCCAAACGCACGCACCTGACGGTTGGTAGGGCGGAGGGCCCCCCCGGGGGGGTGAGCCCTGCCCGAACCCCCGCCCGCCGCCGCCAGCCCCCATGGCCCCCGGGGAGGGCGGTCCGCCGCCGGGTCCGCCCGGCCCCAGGCTGGGTTTGGGTGGGAGTAGGGGTGGGGAGCCCTGCAGGGGGGGCGGCGGGCCGAGTCCCAGCCGCTCCATCCGGTCCCTCAGTTTGGCCTCCTCGTTGGCGCGCATCTGCGCCTGCAGCTCCGCCGCGTAGTTGGCCTTGGCGGCCTTCTGGGCGGCCTGCAGGGCGGAAATGGGGGCCGTGAGTGCGTGGGCGGGGGTTTCCGGCAGGGAATCATCCATGCTGTGACGAAGTACATTTAACCGATTACGGGGGGGGAGTGGCGACGGGAGGTGCGGGGACCGTCGCACCACGGTGGTGTGTGGGGCCCCGGCCCTAATGCAGCGCTGTGACGGCGATGGAATTCGTACCTTGATGTCGACGGTGGAGGTCAGGTTGGCCGCCCCCATGACCTCCCGCATCTGGTCTGGCTGTCCGCGCCGCATGGTGTTCGGTCGGGCCGGATGGCGCCGCGCCGCGGGGTCAACGTCGCGAGAGGTCTGGTGCTTTTGACTCCACGGCAGCGGTTTAATGCGTTTCAGCGGCGGTCGCCATCATGGTCGTGGCGACGCCGTGGGCTGCCTTCGGCTGATGGCCGTCGGAGTTGCCAGCCCACAGTAAGCAGCTGACTGGGCAGTCAAGTGTGGATTGCGGGGGCGTCTACTTCAAGGTACTCCTTTGCTAACATTGAGCTAGCTGGAACTGATAGAAGGAAAGTACAACACCTTTGACTCAGTTGCTTTGCAACGATTGCTCGTTAGGTATTTGATAAAGAATTAATTTTGCATAATGTTTCTTAAGTAATTTGACAACGGGAGTAACGAACGCAATACCTGCCTACGCTGAAGTTTGGGGCCGCGGGTTCGGTAGGTAAGCCCAAGCCCATGGCAAATGCCGTTTGGATTCAGTGTAAGGCCGTCTTATTCATTTACGCTTACAGACAACCGAACCAGCCAGAAGGCAAAAAGATTTTTCCGCGTCGGACGTGCCGTACGGAACCTCACAATCACTCTATAGCTGCTCAGGCCAGCGGTAATTAGGCTGTATTGTACTGTGAAGCTGAGCTGGGCAGCCAGAACTCTTGTTCCTACGTTCGCACGACAGGCTCAACCGCTAGCGTTTTGTGCCGTCGCTGTCGGAGGCGAGGGTTGGCAGTTTGAACACCGTTAGCCAGATCCTTTTCTTCAGGGCATTGTCTAGGTGTATACCTAGGACCAGCAGTAACTGCCGCTGGCCGCCTGGTGACTGCAGCTTTGTGTCAAGGGTTTTTACACCGCTCACGGCTTTGCCACGAGCATCGCAGCCATGGCTTCCAACGCCACCGTTGCTGGTGGTATTCTTGCCTCCACGCGGAAGGCAATCGATGCCTTGCTGGGAGACGTCGGCGGACTCCTTGCGGACCTCACCTCGCAAGAACGTTCTTCTGCGGCTGCGGACGACGATGAGAACGAGCAGGCCCGCCGCGTGATTGATGTAGAATTGCAAAGCTTCTGGCAGGGCTACTACGAGTTGAAAAGGCGACATGACGAGAATGCACTTTCGGTTGCCGTCCTTGCCTTGACAAAATCTGGTGAGCTTCGGGACCGTTGCGCTCTCGTCTTCTGTCCTTTCGGTCCTTGCCGTTTACCGAAACGCATTCGCATCTATCCGCGTCGGGTTGGAGGTGAAGTTGGGCTGTCCGAATTAGATTCGCCCAAAGCTGCGTCAGGACTCAGAAGACGCGCGTTTGCGCTGTCTCCCAGTCGACTGCATGATGCCACACCCTCACTGGCTGCCGACACGGTCATGTCGCCGCGTGGGGCCACCAAAGTCGAGCAGGCAGTTTCCTGGCGGTTGCCGCCTCGAACCCCCACCTCCGCAGCTCCGCTCCGCTTGGCAACCGGAACTCGAATGGGTTTGATGATGCACTTCTGCTTTGATAAGAAAACACAATCCTGCAAACCAGAACGTTCCCGCGCTCATCGCAACGTCGATACAGCATCGCAGTCATCGGTTCACACATCCTTACGGGACTAATTTTTTGAGTGTCGCGAGTTCACCCCGAGCTCCAATCGCGCGCACGCCCATCCCCTTCGCCCCCTCACGTGCCAATCAATACAGCCAGCGAAACCGGCGCGGACTCACCGAATGGGTAGTGGTTAGCAGTTTATCCGGTCGGTCGATGTCCCTCCCCTCCAGCTTCCCCTCTCGCCACCTGCCTCCCTCCCCCCCGCCCTCCCGCCCTCCCTCTTTTTGTCAATTAAGACAGCGAAACCGCAAAAGTGCAGCAAACCCGATAACCGCCGATGCAGACTTTTAACGAAGACGGGGAAGCGCGTTGACTCCGACGAAATAAGTAGAAGCTGATATGTCCTCCCGTCCTCCCTCCCCCTCTCCCCCTCTCCCCCTCCCTCTCCCCCTCCCCCTCCCCCTCTCCCCCCTCCCCCTCCCAGGCAAGTCCACGCTGCTCAACGCGCTGATGGGCATGGAGGTGCTTCCCATGAACAACGTCCCCGAGACGGCCCGCATCTGCCGCATCACCCACGACGCCGCCGCGCGCGAGCCGCTCCTCCGCGACGCCGCCGGCAAGACCCTGGCGCGCGGCGAGGGTCCCATCCGCGCCCGGCTGCAGCAGCTCAACAGCGCCGCCCGGACCAGCAGCGGACCCCTCTCGCCCCAGTCGTCCGGCGGGCTGGGCGGCGGAGGCGGAGCCGCCGCCGCCGCCGCCGCCGCCGCGGCAGACCTGAGCGGACTCGACCTGGGGTCGGCTGCCGCCGGCGGCGGGACCGGCGGAGGCACCGGCGGCGGTGGGAGCGCGTCTTCTTCATCGTCTTCTTCGTCTTCTTCGCTGCTGAACATCTCGGCCCCGCTGGTGGCGCTGGAGGGGTTCGGGCCCGAGTTTGGGCGGGTGACGCTGCTGGACACGCCGGGACCAAACGAGGCGGGGGAGGAGCAGCTCAAGCACCAGGTGGGGGTTGGGGGTGAGCTCCAGGGGGGTGGGGGGGCCAGGGGGGTGGGGGGGCCAGGGGGTGGGGGGGCCAGGGGGGTGGGGGGGCCAGGGGGGTGGGGGGGGCCAGGGGGGTGGGGGGGGCCAGGGGGGTGGGGGCTGGGTGGGTTAGGGGGTGATGAGAGGAAGCGGTCGACGGGAGTTGGGGGTGGGGGTGATTTGGAGGAAGAATTTTGGGTTGAGGTGAGGGGGGTTGGGGGTTGGGTGGGGGTGGGATTGAGTTAGGGGATAAGGGGCGTGATGCAGAGGTGGTGGTAGGGGGGCCTGAGGAGGGGAGGTGGAGGCGCATGGGGTGTGTTGGGCGGTATTGGCCTGCCTGCACACAGAATGCCTGCACGTCTGGGTCGAGGGGTCGAGGGGCGACGCACGCCGTGGCGCAGTCGGGGGGTGGTGGTGGTACTGAACACATGTGCGATGTAGGATGATGATGCTGGTGCTTAAGTTGATATGATGATGAATCTTTGTGCATAGAAGTGGAACTTGTCCCTCCCAAGTGAGGGTGTGTGTCCGGGTTCGTTCGTTTCTTGGCCTAGGGTCTTCCTCTAGGGTCTAGGCCAACCTGACCCGCCCGCCCTCCCACCCACCCGCCCACCTCCCCACCTACCTAACCCACCTACCCCCCCACCCAGGTTGAGCGGCTGCTGGAGGGTGTGGACTGTGTGCTGTACCTGCTTGACTACACCAAGCTCAAGACGGCGGAGGAGGAGGGGCTGTTCCGGCGGCTGAGGGCGATCAACCCGCAGCTGGTGTCGCGGCTCAGCAGCCGACTGTTCTTCGTCATCAACAAGGTGGCTGGGCGGGGAGGGGCGGGGGGCGGGGGCCGGGGGCGGCATATGAGGGGGGGCAGAGAAGGGGGCGGCCGGATGTCCCCCTGTTTCACCGATTCCACCGCCCGTCCCACCCGCGGCTCAGCTCTCTCTCCACCAACTGGCCGTCCACACACCCCAACCCACATCGCCTGCATCGCGTGTTACGCTGGACTCCGCGTCTCGCGGCTCAGTTTTCTTGTTACACGCCATAACCGTCAACCGTCACCTTACCGTTACCGTACCTTACCATAACCTTAACCGTACCTCGCCGCAACCTTCCCTTAGCTTACCCCACGGCCCACGGCCCCCCCTCCCCACGCGCAGGTGGACGCCAGCGAGACCTCCGAGGGACTGGACCCGGAGGAGGTCCGTACCTACGTGGCCGACCTCGTCACCCGCCAGCTGGGGGGCGCACCCGCCACCACCACCACAGCCCCCGCCTCGCCCACATCCTCCACCTCCGGCTCGGGCGCGGGCGGCAGTGCCCAGCCGCCGTCGGGGCAGCCGGGCTCGCCGCCGCGCGGGCAGCCGGGCAGCCCGTTTGGCGGCGGCGGCGGAGCCGCCGTCGCGGCCGGGGGCGAGGCCCCGGCCCCGCCTGCGGCGGCTGCGCCGTTCCGTCTGCACCCCGACCAGGTGCTGCTGCTGTCGGCCCGCAACGCGCTGATGGCGCGGCTGGTGCTGGGCGGCAGGGCGAGCGGGGACGCGGTCAAGCGGTTTCAGCGGCTGGCGTTCGGGGCCTTTGGAGGAGGGGGCGCGGTGCGGGGCGGGGCGCAGCCCAGCGAGCAGGTGAGGGGCAGGGCTGGGGGAGGAGAGGGGAGGGGGTGGAATGTGACTGTGATTGTTTCGCGATTCAGCTGTCTTCATTGACATGAAAATTGTCCAGGGAAAGGGGTGGGAGGTGGGAGGGGTGTGGGTTGAGGAATTGGAGAGGGGTTGGGGGATGGTGAGTAGGCAGGTGTTTAGGAGGCAGGGGCCTGTCCTTGGGATCCTGGGAGGGGGGAGGGCGGGCGGTCAGCCAACCGGACAACTACTACGCAATCGGTGATTGTTTCGCGATTCAGCTGTCTTTATTGCCTGCCCCGCCTCCGAAGTCTCTCCCATCCCATACCCTCCCTCCCAATCTGTGGGCCCCTGCCCCCGCCTCTCGGGCCCGCCTTGTCACTTTCCTTGACACCCCGGGCGTTGGGAGTACATACCCACCTAACCCCCGCTCGCTCTGGGTTCAAATGCTTTAAAAAACGGACCTTCTGCCCCCCGGCCCCCGTTGAACGCGTTGCCCCCGCCCCCGCTATCCCCGCTACCCCGCTACCCCCTCCCGCCCCCTGCCCCTCGTTTCTGGCTTCTTTTCTCTCTCAATTTCAACCCCCCTTGAACGCCCCCGCCTGCTGCCCTCTCCCCCCGCTACCTCCCCGCCCCCTCTCACCCCTCGATGCGACTCCCAGCTGCGACTGGCCGCCGCGGGGTGCCTGCTGGAGGGCAGCGGCATCCTGGAGCTGGAGGGCCGGGTGCTCACCTTCCTTGCGGCCCACGCGGGGAGCGTCAAGATGCTGGCCACCGCGGACGACCTCACCCGCCTGCTGGCGCAGGTGGCTGGGCCGGGGGAACGAGGGGGTTAGGGCGGGGGGGACGGCGGGGGGAGGTGGGAGGGTACAGGCGATTGGTCGACATAGGTCGAGAGAGCTGCACGTCTGCGGAGGAAGGGGCCAAAGGTCAACCCCCCTTCTGACCCCCGCCCACGCGGCGCCCGCCCTTTTCCGCCAGGTCCGGAACGTGGCCCTGGCCTGCCGCAGCTGCCTGCACCGCAACGTGGCGGCGCTGCAGGCGGAGGCGGAGGCGCTGCGGGGGGAGCTGGCGGAGGCGACGGCGGCGTTCGAGGAGGTGCGGGCGCGGACGGACGCCGTACAAGCCGAGGTGGTGGCGGAGGTGAGAGGTGCGGGTTGGGTGTGTGTGTGTGTGTGTGCGGTGGTGGTATGGGGGGGGGGCGGGGGCGGGGATAAAATGGAAAAAGAATGAAACCAGAAAGGATGGCGGGAATGTGGGGTTGGTGGTGGTGGGGTGGTTGAGTGTGGGTGTGGGGTGGTTGCGGGGTGTCTGTCTTTATTGACGTCTTTATTGACAAAGGGTTGGGGGGATGTGGATATCGGTTGGGGGGGGCTACCTGCTACTGCTCAACGGTGCGCAGGGGGTTGCTCGTACATGCGAGGCCTGCCTCCGACATATCAGTGTCGTACCTCTGTGTTTTGCCATCCCTACCCCTGCTCTCCACCCCACCCCACCCCCGCGTCCTCCTCCTCCGCGGCCCCCTCCTCCTCCCCCCTCCCCACCCCTTAGCAGCGCAGCTTGAACATGTCTACCAATTTCCTATACCCCACCCCACCACCCCCAACCCCCCAACACCCCACCCCTCCACCCCCGCAGATCAAGACGCACCTCAACACGCTGCGCCGCCGCCTCTTCACCCACATCGTCCAAACCCTGGACACCGACGCCCGTGCCCCGCCGCCGCAGTCCGGGCCCGCCTCCGCCTCCTCCTCCTCCTCCGCCCCCACCAGCCGCTGGGCCCGCGTCCGCGACAAGTTCCTGTCCATGTTCACAGCCAGCGGAATGCCGCCGCCGCCGCCGCCGCAGGGCCCCGCCGCCGGGGCCGGCCCCTCCGCGGGGGGGGGCCCCAGCCTGGTGCCCCCCCCCTCCGGCTCCTCCAGCCGCAGTCGGGAGGAGCTTCAAGCGCTGCTGCTGGACCTGCATGACGACCTGATGGGGCAGGTGTGTGGGCGCAGGTGGGGGAGGGGTAGGGGGTAGGGAGGGAGGGGGAGGGGTAGGGGGGGTGGGTGTGAGGGCGGGGCGGAGGGCAGCGAGAGGGGTGGGTCGTGAGGGGGGGAGGGGTGGGGTGTGGGTGTGGGGTTTGCCGGGGCGGTGGATGCAGGGTTTGGATTTGGGTTTGGGTTTTGGGGGGGGGATGAGGCGGTTGTTTCTTTCGGCGGTTCTCGGTTTGGTGCTCTTTTGCGGTGTCGCTGTCTTCAGCTGTCTTCACCGGGTGGGGGGGTTAAGGCGGCGAGGGCGAGGGGGGATGCATCTGGCAGGTGGCCGTACCCAGAGGGCCAGTTTCCTCGCCCCGGCGCAAACACTTGTCTCCACCACTGTCCTATTACCTATATCCCTACCCGCCCCGCCCCCCAAAAACATGCCCGCCTCCTTCACCCCCGCCCCCCACCCTCCCTCCTTCACACATTTGCCCCCGCCCCCCACCCTCCACACACACACACCCCTCACCCCCGCACCCCCCCCTTAGATCCATTCGGAGGTGTACGACTTCTGGGGGGTGCTGGAGGCCTGCGCCGCCAGCCGCCACTCGGAGCTGCTGTCCGCCCTCAACGGCCACCTGGCGGCTCTCAGTCGGCGGGTGGAGGGGGCGGTGAGCGAGGTGCTGGGGGTGCAGCTGGCGGCGGCGGACATCCGGCTGCGGCCGCCCAGCGCGGAGCAGCTACACTCAGACGTGGGGGAGCTGATCGAGAAGGGTGAGGGGGGGGCAGGGTGAGGAGGGAAATAGGACATTGGTAGACATATTTATACTGGGGGGGGGCAGGGGTGGGGTGGGGTGGCCTCTAGGGCTTAGGGGGGGCTTAGGGGGGGGGAGGTTGCGTGGGTTTGAAGGGCAACTGAGCGCATTTTGAATACCCGCCCACAAAATCCCCATATCCAACCCCCGCCCTTGTAATGTACCTTCTCGCAATCCCGCCCTCCCCCCTTCGCCCTTCCCGTTGCCTGATCAGGCATCCGCCAGAGCACCGAGAAGCACATCCGAGTGGGCGCCCGCACCACGTCCGAGCGCGTCTTCCGCCCCGGACCCGCCGGCCCCCCCTCGCTGTGTCGCTGGGGGGGCTACTGGGTGGAGGTGCCCCGCACCCGCACCGTCGTGGAGACCTACACCGCCACCGTCTACAGCCTGAGACCGGATGAGATCGCCAACCACTTCATAGGTAGGAGGGGGTGGGGGGTGCGGGGGGTGGGGTATGGGTGTGTGTTGTGCGGTGGGGTATGGGTGTGGAGTGGGGTGGGGGTAGGGCGGGGGGTGCGGTGCCTGCGTGAGGGTAGGGCGGGGGGGTGCGGTGCCTGCGTGAGGGTAGGGCGGCGGGGTGTCCCAATTTCCCTCCTCCTCCGCAGTCCCCGCCCACCTCCCCCCGCCCACCCCCTGTCCCTTCATTTCCCATATGGTCCCTCCCCCTCCCCGCCCCTCCGCCCCTCCCCCTTTCTTATGTGGTCCCTCCCCCCCATCCGCCCTATCTCCGCCCCTCCCCCCCCTCCGCCCTATCTCCGCCCCTCCCCCCATCCGCCCCTCCCCCCCCCCCGGACAGGCCTGGTGGACGGCGCGGTGACCGCCAGCGAGAGGGCGCTGGGGTCGTACGTGTCGGCGCTGGTGGAGCGGCAGCTGGTGGCGGCCAAGGCGCGCATCCGGGACTACGGCGACAGGTGGGGGGGTGCGGCGGAGGGAGGGGGGAGGGGGCACAGGGGGGTGGGGCGGAGGGGTGGAGGGGTGGAGGGAGGGGGGGTGGAGGGCGGAGGGGCGGAGGGAGGGGGGGTGGAGGGCGGAGGGGCGGAGGGCGGAGGGCGGAGGGGCGGAGGGAGGGGGGTGGAGGGAGGGGGGTGGAGGGGCGGAGGGCGGAGGGGCGGAGGGAGGGGGTGGAGGGAGGGGGGGTGGAGGGGCGGAGAGCGGAGGGGCGGAGGGAGGGGGGTGGAGGGAGGGGGGCGGAGGGGGGGGTGGAGGGGCGGAGGGAGGGGGGGTGGAGGGGCGGAGAGCGGAGGGGCGGAGGGAGGGGGGTGGAGGGAGGGGGGGGGAGGGGGGGGGGGGGGGGGGGGGCGGAGGGGGGGGGGGGGAGGGGGGGGGCGGAGGGGGGGGGGGGAGGGGCGGAGGGAGGGGGGGGGGGGGGGGGGGGGGGGGGGGGGGGGAGGGGCGGAGGGCGGAGGGCGGAGGGCGGAGGGGGGGGGGGGGGGGGGGGCGGAGGGCGGAGGGGCGGAGGGGCGGAGGGAGGGGGGGGTGGAGCGGGCGGAGGGCGGAGGGGAGAGGGCGGAGGGGCGGAGGGGGGGGGGTGGAGGGGCGGAGGGGCGAGGGCGGAGGGGCGGAGGGCGGAGGCGGCGGAGGCGGAGGGGGGTGGAGGGCGGAGGGCGGAGGCGCGAGGGCGGAGGGCGGAGGGCGGGCGGAGGAGGGGGTGGAGGGCGGAGGGCGGAGGGCGGAGGGCGGAGGGGTGGAGGGGCGGAAGGGCGGAGGGGCGGAGGGCGGAGCGGGCGGAGGGAGGGGGGGTGGAGGGGGGAGGGGCGGAGCGGAGGGGGGGTGGGGCGGAGGGGTGGGAGGGGTGGGGGGGGGGCGGAGGGGTGGAGGGGTGGAGGGCGGCGTCGCCCCCGGCGATTCGCTCGATGCCACTTGTCACATTCTACAGTGCGGGGGCCGTCAACCCTCCTATACCCCCCTTGCCTTGCCGCGCGCCCTCTCCTCCTGCTCTGGGGCAGCAGCGCAGCTTCAGTAATATGTCCACGCCAATTTCCGATACACCCCCTCCTCCTCCCCGCCTCCTCCTCCCCCACCCCTCGCAGTATAAATATGTCTACCAATTTCCTACACCCCCTATACCCCCCTACCCCCCTGCCCCCCATTCATCCCTCCAGGTACCTCAGCGTCATGGGCGCCGCCCTGGCCGCCAGCTCCAGGGGGGCCGAGTGCCGCAGCAGCGCCCTCGCGGCGGTGGAGGGCTACCTGGCCCGGCTGGACGAACTGCTCATCCGGGCGGGGGCCGCGCAGCGGGACGCGGAGGCGGCGGTGCCGGGCGGCGCGGCGGGCCTTATGGACGAGGTGGAGGTGTACGACGACGATGACGAGGAGGTGGAGGAGGCAGAGGAGGACACCCAGGGCGGCGTGTACGAGCAGCCGTACCCGGAAGAGCGGGAGCAGCAGCTGCAAGAGCCGCAAGAGCGGCAGGAGGAGGAGGTGGAGGAGCAGCAGCTGGCGGCGGCGACACTGGCGGCGGCGGTGAAGGTGGCGGGGGCGATGCCCCCGACTGACCCGCAGCCGCAGCCGCCGGTGCAGTCGTCGACCCCCTTCAGCAGCGCGCCCTCCTCTTCCTCGCCCTCCTCCTCCTCCAGCAGCAGCAGCATCCCCGATCTGGACGAGGCGGTCATCGAGGTGCGGGCGCTGGAGGACCTGGCGGCGATGGCGGAGCTGGAGGTAGCTGCCGTGGGGGCCCAGGCGGCGCCGACAAACCCCCGCTGTGCCCCCACCCAGGCCGCCTTGGGCGAGGTCGAGGTCGAGGAGGCGCACGTGCCCTCCCTGCAGGACCTGGCGGGTGAGGCACTCCTGCGGTCGGCGTCGTTACCTCCACCTGCGCAAGGCGGCGCGCGGGCGCAGCTGCAGGGCGGGGAGGAGGCGGCAGGGCAGGGGCTGGGGCTGGCGGGGCTGCTGCTCGAGCTGGAGCAGAAGGAGGCGGGCAGCGCGGGGGCTGATGGCGGCGGCGGCACGGAGGGGATGCCGGCGCCGCCGCCGCCGGTGGTGGCGTCGGCGTTTTGCGGCACCACCGCCGCCGCCGGTGGCGTCGCCGCCGCCGCCACCGCCACCCCCGCCGCCGCCGCCGTTGCGGCGACAGCAGCTCCCGGCTGGTCCTCGGTGCCGCTGTCCGGCTCGTCCGCTTGCGGCGGCGGCGGCGTCGTCTGCGGCGCGTCTTCGTCGTCGTATTCGGGTGCGTGGGTGGGTGAACGCCCCAAACGCCCACAGCTTCCGGGGGAGCGGAGGGGGCCTTTGAGGAGGTGGTGGTGGGGCGGGCGGGCGGCAATCGATTCCGGCATCCCGTGCATCAGTGGTTGTGAGGGCGTGCCGTGCTCCTGGCCCACGGATAATTACGGATGGTGCCGTACATTGTACGGTTCCGTCGGCGGACGGTTCCCGGGAACACCGGAACCTTAGTGCGTACCCTTGACCCATTTCCTTTTCCTGCCCGTCCCCTTCCGCCTCTTCTACTACTGTCCCATGCCTCCCCTTCCCCCCTTCCCCCTTTGCTGTGGCAGCAGCACAGTTTGAATATGTCTACCAATTTTCTATGTCTCCCGCTTGCCCCCCGGTTGTGTCCCTCAACCCGCTCGCAGCGGTGCCGTTCGACTACAGCCGCGCCTTCCTGGAGGCCATGTCATCCAGCGAGATGATCGCGTCCGGGGGTGGCGACGGCAGCGGCGGCGGCGGCCAAGGGGAGGAACCGCTGACCATGATCCCGCTGAGCCCGCCGGAGGGGGAGGGCGAGGGCGAGGGCGGCGGCTACCTGCGGGGCGGCGGCGGCCGCCGCGGGGAAGGGGCGGCGGGGGGCGGCCTCGGGGGCACGGACACGCCGCGGTCGGGGGCGAGTGAGGAGTGGCAGCTGGTGGGGGAGGAGGCGCTGGAGGCGCTGGAGGCGGCGGGGGCGGCGCAGGGAGGCACCCCGTGACCGGGGGCGGTGCGGACGGGCGGGCTTGGGAGGGGCGTGGTTGGGGGAGGTCGTGAAGGGATGGGATGTGGAGAGGGTGGAGGGAGGGGCCTCCGGGGAAGAGGGGATCTGCTGCTGAGGGTGGAGAAGAGAATGTGGCGGCAGGGGACGTAACCTGGGAAGAGAAGTGGTGTTGGCTGGCTGTGTTGTCGAAGTTTTGTCGAATTGGTCGGACGTTGAAGGGCATTTGCGGATTCTTTCAACTGCAGCAGAGCTGCGGCAGAGCTTGCCGGAATCCCCTCTAGTGGCCGTTGGCTGTACATCTATCTGCTCGTGTATTAAAAGGAACGTTCAAACAACGGCTTGCGGGTTGTGGTACTTCTTGCCTGTGATCGAAGGCGGCCGTCTCCGTGTACCATATCCGTCGATCTGTAGAGTGCCGTCATGTACTACATTGTACTACACTGTACGATCAGGCGGAGTCCAAAGTTGTTGTGGGTGATGTGAATTGCGCTCGTCGCTGTGGGTGGGCGGGTGGCGCAGCGGCCGGATGGGGGTTGGCCAGGGAGGTGCGGGACCACCAGTACGGCATGCGTGGTGCTCATAGTGCCTTCTCCCTCATAGCGCCATGTCCTCCGTGATGTGGACAGCGCTGGATGGGGTGCGGGATGCATGCGGCCCCCCAGAACAAAGGGGGTAGACTGCGCGTGTGTGTGTCTTAGGGCGCGATGCCATGCGCGGGCGGTAAAGCGGTAACACAAAAGCACGTGTGTGTTTTACGGGTTGCGGCTTGCGGGCTGTGGGCTGCTAGTGTGGAATCCTGGCGGTCCCGTGGTGCCGGCTCCGGCTCCCCGCCACCTGACCAAGGATTTGCGCATTTGTAGATATGTTGTCGCTAAACAAAATAATTGTCGGATATGAGTTGTACAGAATGGCGTCGCGTTTGTAATGGTCGCGGTCACCCCCGTCCTCGTCACGTGGGCTGCTCTTCTTCCGCGGCCCCGCACTTCATTCAATTCGCAGCCCTGTGCTGCGCAACGTTGACCCCAATCACGCATATGTAATCAATCAATTGGTTGGACAGAGACACACACACACACACACGCGCGCGCACAGTTTCTTTTCACACTCACGCGCGCGCAACCGTGTCCGGTTCGGATGGGTTTCTTACTCGCTTAACACATCTGCTGCCCTGCGCGTTCTCCTCCCAAGGGCAACGGCGTCGGTTGCAACCAGGGTGGGTCATCATAATTCATATGCGCAGCCACCCCACCCCAGCCAGCACTGACCAGCCCCGCACGCGGCCCTTGGTGGCCCAACGGCGTCAAACTCCACCGACTGTTCCCCGGACGAACACTACGACGGTATGCTGCCCCCTCGCTCCCTCCCGACCGCCCCCAGCAACTACGCGCACGGACGCGTCAGTACCAGCCCACAATGTACCCCCCGCAACATCAACCCCCGCCAGTGTCTCTGTCAGGTTAGCGCAGAATACTTAGAAACCCCGACCCTCGAGGACGCACGTAAAAATCAAAATGGTTGTTGTCAGCACGAGCAAGTGCAAAAGCGGAGGGAAGAAGCTACACACGCGGTTTCTTTCCTGTACAGCGAGCCGTCCTGTATCCAACGGGGCGTCGTCCCACAAGAGCCCCCGTCCTACGAATCGCGGTCGTCCGGGGCGGCGGCCTGCCCACCGGCAGCCGTCGCGGCTGCACCCGCCGCCCCGTTGGCGCCGCCGCCGCTGCCGCCCGTGGCCGCCATCAGCAGCATCTCAATCGTCTTCATGTTGCCCTCTTGCTCCTCCCGCAGCCGCATGTCCAGCGCGTCCACCTGTTTCGCCACCTGCAGCAGCGCGCCGTCGTAGCGCGACAGCCGGCTGTAGATCTTCCTCTCCAGCTTCTCGACCACCTCCGCCTGGCCTGCAGCCGCGTCGCCGCCGGCGGCGCCCTTGGCCGCGGCGGCATCGCTCCTCAGCTCCGTCACGTCCGTCTGCAGGCCCTTCAGCTGCGCCCTCAGCGCCGACACCTCCTCCTCCTGCGCCCCGAGTTTCTTCCGGAGGTCCTTGGCGTCCGAGGCGCACGTCTGGATGTGCTGCTGCAGCGCGCCGCCGGCGGACACCTGACCTGACACGCTGTCGATGCGGGAGGACAGGGTCTGCATCTCGCGACGCAGCGCCGTCACGGTTTCATGCACGCTGCCCACTTGCGCCGTCACGCCCGCCAGCCGTTCCTCCACCGCAGCCGGGTTCGCGCCCCCGGCGGCGCCGCCCGCGGCCGCTGCGGACGCGGTCGCAACCGCCGACGCCGCCGCGGACGCCGCCGAGTCCACCCGGCCCTTCATGCGGCCCATCTCCTCCGCCATCTGCTTGACGAGCTCCTGCAGCGCGGCCATCTGCAGCCCGACGCGCTCCGAGTCGTCCTGCCGCGTTGCCAGCGTGCTGACCTGGCCCTCCAGGTGCCGCAACTTGGCGCCGAGCAGCGCGTCGGCCGACGCCGGGAGGCCGCTGTTGCTGCTGGTCGAGACCGTGGGCGCCGCCGCCGCGCCCACGGCGGTCCGCGCCGCGGCCAGTCGTTCCTCCATCTGCCGCGCCAACGCCTCCATCTCCAGGCGCAGACGGGCCTCCATGACGGCCAACTCCGAGGAGGGCGGCGCACCGGGCTGCACGCCGCCGGGCGCGCTCCGACCGGGCGACATGTACCCGGGCGAGCGGGGCACGCGCGGGGTGTTGTGGCCGCCGCTGGCGAGCGCGCCGCTCACGTTAAAGGAGGAGTGCAGCGGCCCCGGCACGCCAGCCGCCGCGTAGTCCTGGCTGTCGTACAACGGGTTGTTGTTGACCGACGTTCCCTGGCTGTTGTTCGCTCGGCCGCCCGCCGTGCTGCGCCCGCCGGCGCTTGGCCGCCCGCCTGGGCCGGAGATCTTCTTGCTGGACTTGCCTTTGCCCTGTATCCACCAGGCAGGTTGGGGGGAGCTGTCAGGTCAGGTCGGAAGTACGGCTTCACCACATTCGCCTTGACTGTGCCCAACTGCTGGGGTTGATGTACTTCAATGGAATTGCGCAACCGTTTGGTGAGGGAACGTATCCGACCGGGGGCGAAGGAAGAGAGAGAGACACAGAAAGAGCGAGGGAGAGAGAGACCGAGAGCGAGGGAGAGAGGTTTTCACCGCGCACGACGACATGCACCCCACACAAAACCCCCCGCCAGCGCAAAGATGGGCCCTCCCCCAAGGGATGCTCACCGCGCCTTTCTTGCCCTCCTGCCCCTCGTGCACGGTCGCCAACGGCACGCCCATGACGTCCAAGCCCGGATCTCCGGCGGCGTGGCCTGGCTGCGGCGGCTGCATGCCGCCCCCGTGGTGCATGTACTGGACTCCGCCCGGCTCGCTCAAACTGTCGCGCTGCGGGCCGCAGGTGGTTGTTGGCGGACAACGTCAGGGGGCCATGCAGGGATGGATGGATGGGTGGAATTGTGACTTCTTCACGAGCAATATTTTGTACTTGATTGGCGCGGGAGAGGGCTTGCCTAGTGACATCAGGGCAGGGATAATATGGACTCAACGACGACGGGCTGCGCCAGTTTAGTGAGCCCAATATCCCCCCAAGCGTTGGGCTGGCTTTCTCCGGGGCTGCAATACCATACACGCAACACGGTGCACCGAGGCACGTCAGCGCTGCAACCCTCCACGCCTCCGCCCAACAACGACACCAGTGCGCATAGATAAGAGACTCGCCCGAATAAAACCAAGTGCCCCGACACCAGTGTGCCAGGCCGACAGTGCAAGCAGAGAAACACGAGGCGAGCGCACATCAAACCTCGTGCGCACATCAAACCTCATATCACTCACCATGCCGTCGGAGGGCGCCAGGGGCTGCTGGGTGCGCGCCCCGAGGGCCTCCATGATGTCGTCGAACTGGTACCCCATCTCGTACGCCACCGCCGCCAGGGAGGCGATGAAGTCCTTGAAAGCCATGCGGCGGCTGTTGGCGGCGCGGTACCGCGTGAAGATGACGTCGACGGCCGTGGTGCTCAGGCGGCCTGCGCATGGGGCCATAGCCGGGGTACCAGGGGATGGGGCAGATGCACCTCCAACCGACATGTACCGACCCAACCGACAAGTACCAACCCAACCGACATGTACCGGTGCACAGCAGCAGATGCGTCTGCGGAGGGCGATGCCGTGAACCAACCGGGCCCCACCTTCGGGCTCCATGAAGCCCGCGTCCTGGCACAGCCGGTGGAACTGCGCGCTGTTCATCTGCGGCAGGCCGTCCGCGTACACGCGGCCCTGCCCGATGGCCAGCCGCGCGTAGTTCTTGAACACCCTCTTCAGGTGCGCGTTGCGCTCGGTGCCTGCGCGCAATGCAAGCGAGGTACGGTACGGGCAGGCCACATGCAGGGCACGCGCCGCCGGTGAAGCAGCCTTGAGAGAGCCCGCGGGGGGTCCCCTAACAGCATTAAAAAATGAACAAGAACAGAGAACAGTCAACATGTGGCCCCAGCACAGCCCGCCCCCTGCCTCCTGGATGGATGATGCACACTCCCAGCAGCCGGTCGTGTCATAGGTGGTCCCATAGTCTCTCCAGGGAGGTCTAAGGGTTCGCACCTTGCGGCACCATCTGCTTGTTGAGGTTCGACATGGACTTGATGCGGCCCTCACGCGCCATCTGCGCCTGGTAGTAGGCAATCTTCTCGTAGTAGGAAATGAAATCCTGGAGACTGACACGGCCGTCCTTGTCCTGCAGGGGCCCCGGGCGCCGCACAAGAGCAGGTGGGCGAGTGGGTGAGTGAGCGAGCGACCGGGTGAGTCAACGACGTCTTGGAAAGAGGCGGCCAAACCATCACCACCCGCGGGGCCATGGCTGGCTGCGGCCGGGACTGGGGCTTGCTCAACCGCATTGCGTTCCTGAGGAAGCAATAAGGGCGGGCTTTGTGCTGACGGTACCGCGCAAGACCAAAGGGACAACTCACCCAGTCCGCCTTCTTGAACTCGCTGTCCAGGAAGCGACCTGACGGGATCGAGGGGAGGAGCACGGGGCAGGTCCGCGAGGTTATCCCCCGCATCACCAGGTGCTGCGGGCGTGCGGGCGTCGTGCGGACGACCCCACCACCCCATCGTCTTCTCAGACGACACAATAACAAACCAGTTCCACAAGCCCCTGCAGGGACACCCACCCACCAATGTGCTTCGCCTTGATGCCGTTCAGCACGCCCATCTCCTCAAGCGCCGCGAGCATCTCCTGCTTGTTCAGGTGGTTGTCCTCGTTCTGGTCGTGCTTGCGGAAGATGACGACAGCCTTCTCGGCTGCCCCGCCGGCGGCCAGGGACGCGCTCACCCGCAGCCGCGTGGTGCCCACCTGCGTGTGCGCACAGGGACCAGCAGCGAAACCGCGGCGGCGGCACCGCCAGTCGCCAATCGCGACGGGTCAACCCAGTTCCGCCATGACCGCCGTGGGTCTATTGCAACGGCGCTTTTCTTCTCCTCCTGGCAGGCACCGACGACCTCTCGACGACCCGACGGGCTGCTATTGGGGATCCCCTGTCTCATTCCATCATCCCGTAGCCTCCAAGGACCTCGTGGTGCAGCGAACGTTCTATAACAGAGTTCAACTATGTGCGCTAATCAGAACGCAGCGCACAAGGAAAGTCAGGGCCGTCCCTAGAGACCCGAACCGCGTCCTCCCTCCCTAACACAACAACGCCCTCGCGGGGGTTGCACCCAACCAACGCGTACCATGATCGTCCGCCGGCTCATGTCGGTCAGGCCGCCCACCGACAGGTAGGAGGTGCTGGTGCGGTGCGTCCTGTGCGTGCGCGCCGTCCGGTGGGTGGCATGGCTGTACACCGAGCCGTCGGCCTCGGACCGGGGGCTGCGGACGAACTCCGGCTGCGGCGGCGAGGGCGACGACGGCCGGCTGCGGTTCTGCAGGTACTGGTTCTGGATCGCGGAGGGGCTGCCCGCGCTCGCGCTCGCCTGCATGTGGTGCTGGTAGTAGCTGTTGAAGTAGCCGGTGGGGCCCGGGTGGGAGCGGCGCATGGGCGAGGCGCCGGCCGAGGCGGGCGCGTGCTGGTGCTGGTAGGCGATGGTCGAGTCCTCGATCCAGGCGTGGATGAGCGGCGAGCTCGCAGCTGCGGTGGAGGGGCGGCAGCACGTTGGCGCGGCAGCAGGCGCGGGTCTTTAGCATCCGAAGCTCGATGAGTGGCGCGCTCGATCATTCCAGCGGATGGAATTCGCAAGTGAGATAAATGGCGATGCACCACATCCTACGCTGACATCACGCTGGCTGTGCCCAATCCAAAATGCTTGGCATCGTGTTTGCACCCACATGGAACTCCGTCCACAAGACCTATGTGCACCGCCCTCTCCCGCGCGCTCAAATGTCCCGATTGTATTGTGCCCCATCGACGGACCCACCGGGCGAGCCGTTCAGGCGCCGCACTGTGTTCGCCGCCAGGATCTCCGACATCGCGTTCAGCAGCCCGTCGGGCACGGGGCCGCCCAGCGTGATGTGCATGAGGCTCCTGTTGGCGGGCAGGTCCCGCGCAATCGCTTCCGCGCCCTCCGCCGACGCGACGTCCACCCGCAGGGTGTTCAGGCTGGTGGTGTACCGCAGCAGCGCGCACAGGTGCGCGACGCTCTGTGGGGGGGGGAGGCGTGGTCCAAATGCCAGATGGAACAGGATGCCAAGCGATGAGCCCCGCCGTGCTAAGCAGACGTTGAGGTATGTTGCACTGGGTTACGGTAGTATATGTCCACCTTGTAACGGTTAATTAATATGTCCGCCATGCAAAGACGACGTTTATTTGGGTCGCGGACGTTACGAGGGGAAACCGACCCCTCTTCGGGGCCCGGAGGGGTCGGGACCAAAACCCGCCGCCACCTCCCGCCCCTGCCCATGTGCTCAACGTGGAGCCCGCCCCAACCACCCATACCCGCCCACGTAAGTATGCTGAGTATTTCTGGGTGTCCCCGGGTTCGTTCTTCGGGTTTATTTCTTTTATCAATTTCGCCCCACCCCTCCTTGCCCGCGCACCTCAGTCCCAAGCGGCACTCCCCGAATGTCGAGCAGCTGGAGCGTGTTGTTCTTGTTGGCGGCTTTCAGGAGCGCCACCGCCGCGTCCTCACTCGCCCGGCAGCCCGCCAGGGCCACTTCGGCCAGGGTACCGGAGTGGAACCGCACCGCGTCCGCCAGGGCCAGCATCGTGGCCGAGGTCAGCGACGGGTTCAGCGACAGGTTCAGGCGATGCAGCAGGAGAGCCGCTTTCGCGGAGCGGCACAGCGCCACACCGCCCACGTCGGTGATCTGCAGTGCGGGCCACCGGTATGGATCACGGCGGGGGTTGATGTGGGTCACAGGGATCAACAGCGGATGGGGCAGGTCCGGATCGACAGCCAAACCCTCGGTCGGGTCAGGCTGTACCCCCATAGCCACAAGGTTACCAAAGTTTCGCGGACGCCCAACCGCCACGTAGTTGTCACGGCCAACTGAGTCCCTACCCTGTTGCCTTCCAGCTCCAGATGCGTCAGCGGCACCGGCGAGGATGACACCTCGCCGCCCAGCATGGCCGCTAGCGCGCAGGCCCCCCGGTCGCCGATGAGGTTGTGCGACAAGTCCAGGTACCGCAACGACGATGACATACCTGGGGCCAGGGGCGGATGAGCAGAACACCCAATTGCAGTCAGAACATCAGATTGCAGTCTGACCGGGTGTCGTCCTTCCGGGTTCTCCCGGGCGAGAAACCCTCATACCGTTTCCCGGAAGGCACGCCGAACAGCCGCTTGCCTGAAAGCGCAAGATCTGACAGCACACGTAAACATCAAGACGGCTCCGCCTTAGCACCCTGGAGAGACGTACTAACCGGCTCCACCGACCCCGTCCGAACGTACCCACGCCCTCCAGGGTTTTCGCCAGGCGCTCCACTGCCGCGTCGCCCAGCGCACTGCCCGAGATGCGCAGGGTCGAGAACTTCTCATTGCTCAGCAAAGCGCCATCCGCCAGACCGGTCACGAAGTCATCGTTCTGCGTCGTAATGGGCAAGTAAGGGATTGACTAGCTGTCCCCTGCGGCAGCGTGGCAGCATCCCCTTGCGGCGAGCTGAAGTAGGGCCGCCGACGTCACGTGAGACCTCCGTCCGCCCTACGCCCACTTCCGCAACACCCGCGCAGAACTTTCCGAATACACGATGAGGTGGATCTCCCAGTTGCTGTAACCCACGCACCAACGGGCAATTGAAGATTTCCAAGCTTTCCAGGTCCGCGGCAGATAGTGCTCGGGCGAAGACTGACAGGCCCTGACCTGCCCGGGCAGAGGCATAGACGACCAGTGGGCCGTTGATGCGGCGAAAAGCAGCGGCGTGACTGGGGCACTAACCCACAATGCACCGCAAGGAGCATGGGCAATAGAACATTACGGCATCCTGCTGAACGTTCCCCCGCGCGGTGGAATACCCGACTCTGCTCCCGGATGTTTCTTTGGCAGCTCAGGACACTGACACTCAGGACACTGTTCATGCCCGATACTACTACTGCTGTCCGAGACCAGCATCCCCTCTCTGGCATGAAGTCACGACCACGTGCCAAACCAGTCGTGGCCGCATGATGTACTTATACGACGATATCCTTACCGTCCCGGAATCCGCAATCCTTAAACAGTAACCGCTGCAATGGACGTGTTTTAGAACACGCGTCAGCAATCGCCGCCCAGGAGTTCGTACTCTGCAGCGGACGAGGTAATGTGCAAGGGGAATATCATTTCAGTGCCATGCAAGCGGTATGGAGGCGGCTGAGGACCGTTCGGTATGGGGGTTTGATCCGTGCCCTCACAGGCAGCGGCGGTTGTTGACGCACTGCCCCGGACTCACAAAACCCAAGCAGGCAGCCAGCCCCTTGACCCTCGTCTGGTGCCAAGCAGATTATTTGACCTTTAGGTGCTCCCGCAGCTGCTTACCAGGTTGAGGTTGTGGAAACTGCAGAACTCAAAAGGTGACATCGGAAGCACGGCACATAGGGAAATGACGGTGCCATCGGGAAGGCTCTCTGTAGGACTGCTGATAAAGCATGCACGCTGCCCAGTCTTCCTGCATGCGAAAAGTAACCCGGCGGGTGTCGGGACTGTGGCCCGTGCCAACGGTTCATGATACGAGGTTGCCTTACAGTGCCTCGACAAGCTCGGGCATCGGCTGGCACCCAATGTCATTGCATATCTTGATATATGAGTTGGAGAGAGCTGTGGGTCCACCTCCAGGCGGAGGAGGTGAGGCCATTGCCCCCTCCTCTATGTAAGAAGGATACCAGGAGAATTGATGCTAAATACTTAGCTCTCAAGGTTAACTTTTGGTAGAAACAGAGGCTGCGGTATAATATGCTGCCTTCTGCCAAAACAGACCGGTCAACGATATCTTGAGAAGCTGAGACTTGTTGTTATCTACACGATTCTGATAGAGTATATTACGAGCGTACACTGTAGACAGTTTTATGAATGGATTAGGTGAAAGGAGCGCAAATGTTTGTCGTTTTGTGACGCCTTTGCAGTAAGGCTCCGTGCAATGGATTGCCGTCGGCATCACTTCAATCACGGCATGCCCGGTTATTTCATATTGGTTATTATGTGCTGAAAACAATTTTCAGTTGATGTTTTAGTAGGAGCTAGTCCCACGTAACTCGCCGTCGTTCGTGTTACTATGGCGGAACCAAGCAACGACGCCCCTCCTGCGGAGACTGCAGATCAGGAGCAGGTTGATTTCTAATTGCTGTGCGATGGCTGATCGGGAAAATCGCTCTCTCAGCCGGCCGCCGCTCGTCACTCCGCCCTGTTTAGGCTGTGGATCCTTGGAGCGTCTCCGGAGGAGCAGATGGGCGGATCGATTACAACAAGCTGCTCGAACAGGTTCGCGACGTTCGCAGCCCGACCGCAGTACAGCCCGGACACGTACTCACTTCACGCACCCACCTTGTCCGCCCTCTCAGTTTGGGTGCTCCAAGCTCACTGAAGACCTCGTACAAAGGTTCGTCGGCACAGGGGTCGACGCGGCAGCTCCCCGCAGTTCGGGGAGCGATGGTTGGGGGCCACACCGCGCCCACTCCCGGTCTGTCTGCACGGCGGTCACAGCTGCGAGCCCTGTACCCCTTCGCAAGGCCCGTCTGAAGAGGGTTCAGTGCGTCGAAAAGGGCACCCATATGGCGTAAGGGCCACCCATATGGCTTCAAGGCCGCCCATACGGCTTCAAGGCCGCCCATACGGCTTCAAGGCCAGCTTGGTCGTACGCCGCCGATTGCGCCGCAGACGGCATCTCCGCACGGCCCTGGACCATACCTCCGACCTGCGTGTGTTGCGTTCTGCGCTGCGCCCTCCGCAGGGTGGAGCGCCTGACGGGGCGGCCGGCGCACCCATTCCTGAAGCGCGGGATCTTCTTCGCGCACCGGGACCTGCAGGAGATCCTGGACTGCTACGAGAGGGGCATCCCCTTCTACCTCTACACGGGCCGCGTGAGTGGCCGGGCCCCCCGCAGCGCAGCTCCCCGCCCCGTCCGGCGGGCGGTGCTGTCCTCCGCCGCGCCATGGCGGGGTGTGCGCGGGTCTTTGCAAGCGCCACCGCAACGCGCACCTAGGGTCGCCGGGTGCGCACCTGGCAGGCTTTGACGCCGCTGCAGGGGGCAGCACGGACCCCACATGGGGGCCGATCTCCACACGGGAGGGTAGCAGGGTAGCACATGCGCAAACGGTCAACGGCAAACGGTCAACCACGCCGTTGGACTCGCCTCGCATGCCCAGGGCATAGAAAGTGCTGCGCGGCCGCCCCCCTCCTCGGGCCGCGAATGCCGAAGCGTCCCCGCCCCGAAATGCCGAAGCGCGACCCCCGCGCGCGCGAGGAGCCCGCACAAAAACGCCGGAGGGCGCCAGCCCGGGACGCGTCCCTGCGCCCCGCCTATCTATGCCCTCCCTCGCCCCCTCCCTTTTTGGATCGCCAGCCGACCCGTGGTTCCCCCTCCCTCGCTCTGGCAGCAGCGCAGTATAGATATGTCTACCAATTTCCTGTACCCCCCCCCCCTCCCTCCTCCCTCCTCTCTCGTCCCCGCAGGGCCCCTCCTCCGAGGCGCTGCACCTGGGCCACCTGGTGCCCTTCATGTTCACCAAGTACCTGCAGGACGCGTTCAACGTGCCGCTGGTGATCCAGCTCACGGACGACGAGAAGAGCCTGTGGCGCGGGCTGGACATCGACGAGGCGCGGCGCCTCTCCCGCGAGGTGCGGGGCGGGGGGGAGGCCCAGCGGGTGTGTGCGTCTGTGTGTGGGGCCCAGCGTGTGTGTGTGGGGGGGGGGCCAGCGGGTGTGGGGGGGGGCCCAGCGGGTGTGTTTAGATAAGAGACCCGCCGACCCAAACCAAGTACTAATATACTTACCATATTAACCTGCAAAATGGAAAACATGTGTGTGTGTGCGTGGGGGGTGTTGACAGAAATCTGAGGCGCGGGTTGTGAGCGGGGGGGCCTCCATGAATGGTGAGGCGCAGTGCATGCCCTGCAAGGCCCGCGCCTACGGGCGCACCTCGGGTCGGGCTGGATCGGGTGCACCCTGCCAAGGTCCGTCGTCATGTCGTCTTGACCGCGCTGTGGGGCCGCCCCCCGGATGGACTTGACTTGGCTGGACTTGACCTGGCTTGGCTTGGCCTGGCTTGACTTGGCTTGACTTGCGGTCGGCTGTAGAACGCCAAGGACATCATCGCGTGCGGCTTCGACGTGTCCAAGACATTCATCTTCTCCGACTTCGAGTACGTGGGCGGCGCCTTCTACCGCAACATCATCCGCATCCAGAGGTACGCACCGTCCTCGTCCCCCGCGCCCCGCCCCGCCCCCGGCGGGGGCTCCTAGCTGCCTGGCGGGGCGGACGACAATGGGGCGCGTACCTCCTGCGCACACCGGTGCGCCATGACGGCGGGGAGGGATATGGGAAATTGGTAGACATATTCAAACTGCGGGGCGGGGAGGGAGCGGAGATGGGGATACGACCCCAAGAAAGAAAAACCAAATCCAGAAACGGTCCCTCTGCCTCCGCTCCCTCCCCCGCCCCCGCCGCTGTGGTGGTGGTGGTGCCCACCCCCCCCGAAGGTGCGTGACCATGAACCAGGTCCGGGGCATCTTTGGGTTCACGCCGGAGGACAACATTGGCAAGATCGCCTTCCCGGCGGTGCAGGCGGCGCCGTCCTTCCCGGACTGCTTCCCGCACATGTTTGGACAGCGAAAGGACGTGCGCTGCCTCATCCCTTGCGCCATCGACCAGGTGGGCGGGAGGCGGGGCGGGGCAGGAGAGGGACGGTGACGGGCGGGGCGGGAGAGGGGCAGGGCGGGAGAGGGGCGGGGCGTAAGGGGCGCGGGGCGGGAGAGGGACGGGGACGGGCGGGGCGGGGCGTGAGGAAGGCGGGCCAGGGCGGAGCATGAGGGAATCGGGGCGGGAGAGGGGAATAGTGGGAGCAGCTTGAAAGCGTGTTGAGGAAGCGAGGGGCGGGTACCTCATCGGCAAAAAGGCATGCCGCTGCAGCGCCTTCTCAATCTGCCTATCGGGTGTTTCGGCAGCGCTCGATCGCTCGCCGATCGGGACCGGCACCGGCCGCCTCCCCGTGGTGGGGCCCCGTCCCCACCACCGGACATTCGCCCTGGCAGCAGCGCGGTATGAACGGTCTACCGATGTCCGGTACCTATACGGTTATACGCTATACCCTGTACCCCTCCCCACCCCACTCCCTTCAGGAGCAGCGCAGCATGAACATGTCTACCGATGTCCAGTACCTACACTTCCCTCCCCACCCCCTACGCCCCCTCAGGACCCGTACTTCCGCATGACCCGCGACGTGGCGCCCCGCATCGGCCACCAGAAGCCCGCGTTGATCGAGTCCAAGTTCTTCCCCGCGCTCCAGGGGGAGAGCGGCAAGATGTCGGCCAGCGACGCCAACTCGGCCATCTTTGTGAACGACACGCCGGCGCAGATCAAAGACAAGGTAAGGTGGGGCGCGGCGCGGCGCGGCGCGCAAGGCGTGTGACTGGGACCGCCGGCGGGCCGGCGGCGGCGGCGGTGCTGCTGTTGCGGAGTGAGTCATATCCGGCTCGCGTGTTACGGGTATTGCTCAAGAACCTGGGAGGGCAGCCCTCCTCCTCCTCCCCCTACAGGACGCCCTCATCATCACCACCACCACCACCATCATCATCATCATCATCATCATCATCATCACGGATCTGCCTGATCTTCGACGGCGCCAAACCTCCTCCACTGGTTTGGCCCGCCCCGGGCGCCGGGTTTGGATCTTGTGAAGGGCGACTGCGAGCAACTCCTCCACCCCAAGCACACGAACAAGCATACCGCACGAACGCAGTACGCGGGTCTCTTATCTAGACCCGCAGTACGCGGCTCTCTTATCTAAACACACAGCACGCGGCGCTCGCCCCGGTCCCCAAATATTGGGCGCGGGTGGCCTGGGTGTGTCTGGGGGCTGCTCTCCACGTTCACCTCAACCCCCCATTTGCGCGCGCGCGCGACCCCACCGGGCCTGCACGTCACGGACCGCGTCCATGTTGATTGCCCCCACCGGGCCTGTATACACGTCACGGACCGCGTCCATGTTGATTGCCCCCACCGGGCCTGTGTACACGTCACGGACCGTGCCGGTGTGTGCACAGATCAACAAGTACGCGTTCAGCGGCGGCGGCGCGACGGTGGAGGAGCACCGCGCGCGCGGCGCCAACCTGGCCGTGGACGTGCCCTGGAAGTACCTCAACTTTTTCCTGGAGGACGACGCGAAGCTGGCCACCATCGGAGAGGAGTACGGCTCGGGCCGCATGCTGACGGGTGAGGCGAGGGGTGAAATCCGCGCATCGCCCCGCCGCCCAGCCCCGCCGCCCGTCGGCCTCCGGAGGCGACTCCGTGGCTTTGTTCTGGGCTCGCCTGTTATGGGCGCGTTCATCGCTTGCTTGCATCGCTTACCTCCCCGGGCAAAGGCAACCAGCGTGCGTGCGGCGCGCTCCAGCAGCAGCCGCTCCGCCAGGCGGGCTCGATTGGGGCGCTCGCCGCCGCACCGCACCTCGCCCATCACCCGAAGCATCACCCGAAGCATCACCCGAAGCATCACCCGAAGCATGACCGGTTCAGCCAAAGCATGCCGATCTACATGTGTATGTTTCTATGTGTGTGTCCTGAGGTCACCCGCTGATGCGGTCGTTGCGGGCCGCCCGTGTTTGTTTTCCCGTACACTCACTTGTGTTTATGCCGTACACACGCATGTTTACTTCCCCGCACACACACACACACACACACACATGCACCGCAGGTTTTTGTAAGTATCCGGGCTTGGGCGGGTCTGGGTGGGCTTCTCATTAAACACACACACACACACACATACACACACATCTGCACCTGGGCTCGGTCGGGAGGGTTCCTTTCCTTAACTCTCACAGACCTAAACACACACACACGCGCGCGCGCAGGCGAGATCAAGAAGGAGCTCATCACCGTGCTCACGGACCTGGTGTCGCGCCACCAGCGGGCGCGGGCGCAGGTCACCGACGACGTGGTGGACGCCTTCATGGCGGTGCGGCCCATGCCGTGCGTCTAGAAGACACAGCAGCAGCAGCGGGCGCGGGGGCGTGGGCCGGGGGGGCGCATCGCGGCACTGGCGCGCGGGCACCACCGCGGCGGAGGCGCGCGTGGGGCGCATCGGCATCTCTCCCCCTTGGGCCGCCACCAGGGCGGCTCTAGACACAGCAGCGGGCGCGGGGGGCGCCGCCGAGGTGTCCTTGCTGGGTGACTGACTGCGGCTTGAAGCCTGGCTGCGGGGCGGAGGCTGGCTGCGGGGCGGAGGCTGGCTGCGGGGCGGAGGCTGGCTGCGGGGCGGAGGCTGGCTGCGGGCCGGAGGCTGGCTGCGGGCCGAGGCCTGGCTGCGGGCCGAGGGCCTGACTGGCTGGTTGACTGAATGGGGGAGCGCACGTGGAATCACGGGGTGCAACTCTCTTGCTGGAGGTCGGGAAGGCTGCCTGGGGTGGGGAGGGCAGGGGCACCCTGGGCCACAGCGGAACCGAACCGACCGGCCCGAGATCCGTGGAGAACTTGATTACGGTGCCTTGACCTATATGTTGTGTCATGGGCGTTCGCGCCGCAAGGTGATCTCCCGCGGGGGTGCGCACGCGGCAGTGTGAAGCGCAGAGGCGGGGCGGGGGGCGCACGGCTGAGACGTGTGGCGGCAGAGGTTCAGCTGCCGGCAGGGTGGTGATTGCGGGGCTGCGGGGGGTTTCGGGGCGGGGCGGCTGCCGCTCGGGCGTGCGTGCTTAGGACGTTGTTCCACGTTCGGCCCACCCGACACGACCCCCATGTCGTACTTTGGACGAGAGTATGGCTGGGTGCGATGGGTTGAGGGGTGCAGCCCCCCGCGACGACCGGCGCGTGTGTGAGGGTGTGGGTATGTGCCGGGTGGCTGTTTTTAACGGGATCATGCCGTACGAGCCAGCCGTGCCGGCTCGGTTCGCGTGCGCAGATGCGGCAGGATTCTTGCCACCACCCCGGCCCCTTGACGTGAACCGACGGGAGATGGTTATTGCAACCGGGAGGGGCCAAACGATTCCCGCTCGCGCAACGGACGGGTGGTCCCAACTGGGTGATCCCCAAGAGTGGGCCCCGCGTATCCGCACAGTACACGCGCCCTCATGGGCACTCCGTGCTGATCCGTGCTGATCGGGACACTCGGCGCTTGCGCCATCATCCGGCACCACCCGGTGTGGCGGCTCGCGGCGACTCGATGAAGCGGGGGAAGCGTGGTCTCGACCATGCGCCCCCGGCCGCCGGGTGAGGTAGGTGTGTGCCCGACCGGGTGGGGATTTTTCGGCGTGTGGAGTCAGGCTGAACGCGAACTCGAATCCAACACGCCCTGCCCTCTCCTCCTTTGGGGGGCGGCAACGATACGCGGAAGCATGGGAGGCACGCGGGAGGCGGTGCGGGGTTCTGATGACCCGCGGGGTCCACTGTAACATCCTTGTGGATAGTTATGATAATCTTATAGTAATGGGGTTCTGGCATGGGCGAGCCCCAGCCATCCAGGCGAGGCGTGCAGGCGCGCAAGGCGGCGCGATACCGCAGCATGGACTGAACTCGATGAGGAGCCAACGGCCACAAGGACCGCACCAGCAGGCACCCTGTGGACAAGGACACAAGGGTCCACACACAAGGACTAGGGACTCGGGTCCACCTTGTAATGGATACAATACATAAGGAGACAAGGTAGAGGTGCCCCGCAGTTAAGTTAAGAGTAGGTTAAGAGTCGTCTATCCTGAAACCCGGAACCCGGGTAGGCCACGGCCGAGAAGGTCGGGGTTGCGGACGCGGGTCCACGCCCACGGAGCCCCACGCCGGGCTCTTGGCGGTGTTGCGCTCTCAATGGTGTTCCTGCGGCTGACAAGTTGGAAAGGGTTGAAACAAGGCCCCAGCCTACGAGCGCTCTGGGCCCGTTGGACCCACCTTGTACCGGTTGCTCATTGAAGACAGCTGCGCATCTCGCACGGCTTTCTTGAAACGATGCCGCACAAAATCCCCCGATGTCCGGAATGAGATCACCCAAATTTGGGCGTCCCTCGAACTCCCGTCCCGTTTCCAGTGTCATCCAGCAAACACTGGGTGGGCTGATCTTATCGCTGATCCGCAAGCTGCGTGGTGCGAGTGCGTTTACCCCAAAAACCGAACCGAAAACCGTACTGCCGATGACCTTGTCATCTTGTGAGACATGTGCCACTCCCAGTGGCCTTTCGTCCGGTTTTAAGCGTTGTTTAACAAACGATTTTGTGTGCTGGACTCATCGCTGATCCGCAAGCTGCGTTGTGAGAGCGCACGTGCCCTAAACCCAGGGGCAGTACTGTCCTTGTCATCTTGTCAAACATGTGCCATTGCCAGTAGTGATTACGAACCAGCAGTAGTCATCTCGTAAGACAGGATCGTCTGACAGAGGAGCCAGTGTCTGCACGGCCGACACTGGCCGGCACGGCAGAGAACCTCCTCCGTCGCCGCTGCTTTCGTACATCCCATATCAGCCTGCGGCTCGCATCCGTTTTCACCACAAAGCTAGAAGGTGAGGTTCCGGTTTTGAGCCGTCTGCGCATCACGTTGGCTTGTCGCCAGGGGCTGCATTTGCAGCCGGTGATGCCGCCCTCATGTTGACGGTTTCAAAATTATCAATTCTATCGCTAACTTTCTTCATTTTCAGTGGCATGTCATCACGGCCACCAGGCGGCCCAACCGGTCGGTTGATTGCTTTGCGCTTGGTCCCACTGGCCTTCCTTCCGGGTCCCGATCTGTCCCGACAACGTAACCACATCAGCGTCCCTCACGTCCGGGTCCCCCGCCCGCGTCGCCACCCTGCAGGTCTATCTCGGACCTGCTCGCCCACGATGCGTTTTAGTTTGGGACCAACACGCGGCACGGTTCTCAAGGCGGCCCAACCGTGGGTGATGTCAGTTCCTAGGGTTTGGTTCTGGGAGGAGGAGGGATGATGCGGTCACGTTCCTACGATGGGCCCGGGGAGAGAGCATTCGCACGGTCCCTCATCTGTCAGCGCAGCGACAGCGCACCATATCAGCTCAGCCGCCGCACGCACACTCAACTCGTACATGCCGCACACGGAAGAGTTTGGTCCTATGAATCTTCTAACTCCCTTCGGCTGTCGCCGTTGGCTGTCACCGATGACCCGCGGGGTCCGCTGTAACATCCTTATTATAAACTCCCTTCGTCCCGTCCATTTGAAAATGTCCCTCGCGAGGCGGAACCTGGCCCTCCGGTATCGAGGCGGTGCTGTCCTACATCAACCCACGCCCAGGACGCGACGGCATGACGATGCCGGACAGCGCCAACGGCGTCTCGCGGATTCGGTCCCAGTCTGCGGCCCTGGGGTCCGGCGGCACGACAGCGGGCGCTGGGGCTGCCGGTTTTCTGCATCAGGCGGCGAACCCGATTGGACGGACCAGTCCACCCACCTGGCCCCACTGGTGGGGCCGCTGGTGGAGCTGCTGGAAACGCAGTCCTAGCACCTGGAGCCCGCAGAGGCCAGGGATGGCTCAGGGGTGATGATCGGGCTGGGGTGGAGGAGGCCTATGCGTGGCCGGGTCGGGGCATGAGGGCTACGCGTAGCCGTCTTAGGGCGGCCGAGGAAGGAAAGCTACCGTATGCGCGGCAGGGTTGAGGGGGGCTGGAGAGGAAGGGCTATGCGCGGCCGGGTTGGGCCGGGCTGGGGAGAGGGGGCATCCCGCCGAGTAACGCTCCAGAAACGGTCCTCTGCGCACTTACGGGAGGGGAAGGAGACACGGCATCTTATTCCGCATTACCGCATTGCTACCCCGCATGGTTGCGGACTGCTTGATGAAGCTCGCTTGGCACGCGTCTGTTTCCTCCGCCCTCCCGCCCTGAAGGGGCAGGGCCCCTGCTGTGACCCCCGCTTTTGCCCTCCCCGTCACCCGTCTGCAAGCCTGGGCAACGTCATGGCAGCAGCCGGGTCCATCTGCCTCGCCGACGTGCCGGCCGGGTCTCCTGGAGGGCGGCGGAACAGCTGCGGGACGTGCGTGCGGGGGAGGCTCAGGGACGGTGCTGCGGGGAGTTGGGAGGGCGGTACATGACCCAGCAGCGCTGCTTGGGATCCGCGCAGGGAAGCGCCGGGCGCAGCGCCAGAAGGGCTGCGGATCCTTGTCCCGATATGACAGCAGGGAGGGCCCCGCAGCCGTCAGCCGCGGCCATCCACGCAGCTGCATCAGGGACGGCCGCCGGAGGCTCCCTCGCGCAGCTGGCAGTCCGCCACCCTCTCCAGGTCCCGTCAGCGACACGCGTCGACCCCTGAGAGCTCTCGCGGACTGGCAGAGGTCCCAGTGGAGGGGCGCCCGGATCTGCGGGGAGTACTGCCCACCCACATCGTCCTTGCAGCTTCCTGTGGCTTCTTGGTGGTACTCGACTCGGCCTTGGTGCCGATCAGCAAGGGTGTGAGGCGGCATCTTGCTAGGGCAAGTGTCAGAGCTGTGGACCGGTAGGCTGAATGGGCTCAACCGGTGGTTTTCACCACCACGGAGAGCGTGGACTATCTAGACGGGGAACCAATGGTGCAGCGCTACCATCGCCGTGCGCTTGAGGTCCAGGGAGGAGGTGGGAGCGAAGGAGGAGGTGGGCGGCGCTGCACTAGGAGGAGGAGGAAGAGTTGGGACCGCTTCATGGCGCATGCCGCGTCGCGACACTGGGGGGGCACGTGGTGTGCTCGTCCTGCCCTTGCACGTAGGACTTAGCGCTACGGTGCTCAGCACTTGGCGTATCGATGCGGCCCGCAAAGGACCTGCAGGACGAGCCATCCGGACTGAGGATGGTTCGCTTCTTCCGCGGGGGGCAGCTTGGTGTATTAGCAGCGGGTGGGTGGGCGCGCGGGGTCCGGAGTGGAAGGCGCTTCGGGCGAGGGACGCTTTGGGTGTTTGGTGTTACGAAATTCTGAGACCGGAGGCTGTTCGCAAGCAGCCGGATCAACTCGGATGACCGTCCGGTGTGTGTATGTGTGACAACGATTGGTTGCCGACGGGGGAGCTTGCACACGTGTTGGCGCGAGGCGGCATGAGTCATGAGATCGCGTGGCAGGAGAGCGGCCGAGAGCGGGTGCCAGGCGGCGCAGCGGGCGCCAAGCTAAGCTAGGGCGGCCGTGATGCGCTTTGCGATGGACCGATGGCTTGACCCTGCTTGACTGCCCATCAGTGCTGGGGCGGCACTGGTACGGTAGGCCATCGACTGCCAGTGCTGGGGCGGTGGGCATGGGACACGTAGGCCGGAGGTGGTTGCCAGGAGGCGCGCACTGGCCGCAGAGATGTGGTTTGGGCGATGTGGCCTTGGTGCACCACGCACGGTCAGTTCAGGGGCCCATGGCTCGCTGCACTACACTTGCTGGCGGCTGTCACCGATGACCCGCGGGGTCCGCTGTAACATCCTTGATAACCGTGCTGGCGACGGCTGGGAAACGCTGCGAGGACTGCCGCCGGGGCGCTCGCCTGCGGTTAGTTCCCAGCCATACGGAGCCAGCGAGGCAGTCCGCGCTCCGCGGCGGTGGACATCACGCACGGCCCACACGGTCATCTTCATCCGCAACCCTCTCCGCGCCTACGAGCTATCTGGGCCCGTTGGGACACGCAACCGGTCGGGACACGGGTCCACCTTGTAATGGTCACATTACTAACCCTCTATGTCGGAGCTGTGGCTCAGTGGATTGCTGTCAAGGATGTTATGGCGCACCCCGCGGGTCATCGGTGACAGCCGAAGTCGGGATACGGTATCCGGGCATTCCGAACGCTGCGGCGGCATGCGCCAAGGAAAGGCCATTCCGGGCAGTTGGCCAGCTCAGTGCATGCGGTAACTTCCAGAACCACGTCGGCAGCGCCGACTTCAAGCGTGGCACATCGCAGAGGCCGCGAGCCTGCCGAAACAGCGCCACGAAACGGCATCAACCGATATTGGAACCCGTCTGGGCTATTACCGATGCACCTCACAATGTGGAGATATCAGTTCCCAAAGTCCCGCTTGACCCCATCGGTAGTCCCCGCCGGCACCAAAACGCCACTATTTCAAGCAAAATGAGTGCGCATGGCTGTATAGTTTATGTCCACCTTCGTGTGTTGATCGGCAGGCAGGGCAGAAGTGCGTTTCATGCAGTGGGCACGGTCCTGCACGGTTGTTGCTCAACATTGGCCAATATGCGTAAAACCCTACCTTTGTGTGTGGAGGTTATATGTTATATTTGGTTGTGGGAGGTTGTGCACAGTGTTATGCCTATATCCACGCGCATCGGCCTCGCCCGAGCAATGCCCGTGAAGCCGTACATGCAAACGTATCAGGCATGCGCCGGGATCTCTCTCGCTACATGTCACTTGCTGCCGCTCAAGCATGCGCGAGTTGGTTAGGATTACGGGTTGTCGCTGGGAACACATGATTACGATAGGAAGTATCGACTGGGAAGCGGACTAGCGAAGCACCGGCATGATAGATGCTACGAGCCTAACAAGCAGAATTATCGGCTTAAGACTGGGTTGATTGCATACCTGGAAGCTGCAATCAGGGACCCTCGGTCTTCGATGTACGAAAGGCAGTCCAGAGCTGCAGGGCCATGACCTTTTCTTTTGAAAGTCCCTGGAGGTCGTCGGCTATCAAGGTGATCTTTGTGTCATTGTGGCGCTTGATTTAACAGGAGAGCCTGCTTGTAGCTCTAAAATCAGAGGCTCTAAATGTACACAGTCCCGACGAATCCGCAGGCGCGCCAAGAGTCGCTGGATTGGTGAAGGCCCAACCAAGGGTACATATTGCAATGACGTTCAAATTGTGCTTGATTTCCGCGGCCATGTTCAGTCGCCGTGTTCAAGAGGAAGCCGATCGGCCAATGCCTAACCAAAAACACCATCGCCGCGCGTGATCTACTGCCTTTTCAGACTTGTTTTCCATGGGATTGCAGCACTGGATGCACAGCAATACAAGTCTTTGGGCTCTCGTCCGCCCATGGCGCAGCTGTCAATGAGCAGTCTCCCAGCCAACAGCTACAAAATTACCTCTGCTAGACACATTGTCACTCATATTACTAAGCATAATGCAATTCAGTATTCTCTCTTTGTTGGTGACGTCGACTTGGCTGACTTCACACAAGCCCTTTCAAAATTTGAACGTGTGCCCCAGTGCGGAGTGCCGCGAGTAACATTTCTCACTGTCGGATATCCCAAGTTGTTATAGCAAAATGTACAATAATTAAAATATATCACTTGAACATTCTCCTTGACTGACCCTGACGTGCTGACAACTGGACATTCAGACTCTTTGACAGCCTCGACGCCTTGAGTTGCCCGGCAGCACTTTATCACGCACGTATTGCATACAGAGTATGCTCAAGGAGGCCTGAGTGATAATGCGACTTTCAGCAAAGGTTCGGACGACGGTCAATGGCTTGACTTGACCGACCAAGGTTCGACCTTAACGACTGCAATTCACTGCCGCATAGGCGACTGCATGGACTGAACAGGAAGATATCCTTCTCTTGGAATATCAAGTACGGAGCCAGCGTGCGTTTGTCTTTAGAGCAACCGATTCAAGAACCTGACGTCTTCCAATTGTTGCAGGCAATCTATGGGAACAAATGGTCTCTCATATGTCAGCACATTCCTGGTCGTAATGGGCAATCATGTGCGCAGAGATGGCGACACAAGGCAAGACATTCCCTTCGCTTGGCCTGGGCTTCAGCTTACATGATGTTAATCATATCACTTGGCCTTGCAGGTCAACCCGAATATCCTCAGAGACAAATGGACACTCGAGGAGGACAGGTGCATATGAATGAATGAATGAACGTTACAGCGGACCCCATATATTAGCTCACCACCTTTCCAGGCTTCCGTGACCCTGTTGCCGAATCGCAAGCAGCCATAATGTTGTCCCCTCCCGAAAACCCTTCCCCTTGCAGCTTGCTCATAAAACTGGTACAAGAACTGGGCGTCGGCAAGTGGGCCAGTGTGGCACGTCACCTACCGGGGCGAACGGACCAGCAGTGCATGGTAATATTTGCTCAGCCCTTGAAACCGCCGTCACGGTGTCTAACTCCGTGCGTTGCCGGGTGTGCGTCGGCCTTGTACCCCTGCAGGGACGATGGCGGCGCCACCTTGATCCGAACATCCGGAAGGTGAGGTTGGAATGTTGCCTGGGTTTTAGGAGGGTTTGTTGCCCGAAACCCAGATGGGGCCGATGGGACCTCCATGGGAGAGCGTGTGTGTCCTGGATGACCCAGTTGCTAGAGGGCGTCTCAGCCCTTGGCGCACTTCATCGCCAGGAGCGGCCTGCGCGCCATGCCTGCTAATCACTGCGCACCACTCGCTGTATCAGATGGTCACAGTGGGACCCACCGGTTGCCTGTGACAGCCGAAGCCGCCTCACCACACCATTTTGTGTTGACTGACCTGTTGATGCAGGACGCTTGGACCACCGAAGAAGATGCACGGTTAACTGCTCTTTACCAGGAGCACGGGCCCTCCTGGTCTCTCATCGCCAAGAGCATCGGAGACCGCACACCACAGCAGTGCCGCGGGCGGTGGTGCATCCTGGCTAGCAGCCAGAGCAAGGTACGCCGTCCTGCGCGTCGCGTTGCTCCATTGCAAAATCTAGGCAGTTGCAAGACGTTCACTCCAAGAAGGCACGGGGCATCAACGTCCATACACTGTCGTTTCCACCGGGTCTGCAGGCACCGCCACGACGACCACCTGGGCCGGGGGGTTCGTGTCGTGTCGCTCAAGGCCGCAGCAACCCGGCTGCCGCTTCTGGTGAGGCGTCATTGGAGCAGAAGCCGGCGACACTGCGCGGCTGCCCTACGGCTACTGTGCGTGCGGATGCGCTGACGGAACTGCCGGTCATGCCAGCGTCGACAACAGCAATGGCGAAAGAGGGCGATAACTGCCATCCTTCAGTGCCGCGCATGACCCGGGCTCGAGCGCGCTCCGGTGACGCGCAGGGCACGGAGATATCCAGCTTCGCCGGTGCCGGACAGAAGGCTCGGCGGCTGCGCGTTTTGCCCCAATCACCTGACGCACCACCAACCGTTCGAAAACCGGCGATTTCACCGGAGGGCGCCGCCAACCAAAAAATTGCAGGCAGTCCAAAGGGTGAGCGCAGGCGAAACCCTGCTGACTGACTGTACCGTGCCTTGTGTAATCCTCTGTCGTTGCGTGTTTTCGACAAATTCAGTCAGAAGGGGTTGTTTTTTCAAGGCACGTCCAACTCGTCACACACGCTTCCCATGCCATCCTGCAGGTCGGCTGCTTCTCGGTGGCCGTATCCTCTGCTTTCGTCGGCGTCCTCGGTCAAGTCATCGCAGGCCACGCATGCGGCTTGCAGCGATCGTCCTGCCGGCCGGTGGCGGAACGCCCTCCGCAGCACCGGAACCCAAGGCGCGGCCGCAGCAGAGCGCTTCTGCGGTCGCAGACTCCCCACCGGCGCCGCAGGCGCATTGCTGCGCCGCCCTTGGGCAACGCGGCGATGCAGGCCCCAGTGTGCCTCGCGAGTGCGCTGCGCCTGGCGACCAGGCGGCCTGCACATCATTGGTAATCCCAAGTGCCGCACCCGCCGATGGTGCTGTGGCGGGGGCCTGCGAGGCAAAAGGCGCCAGCTCCCACGCCGGGACGCTCACCTGCGAGCGCCCAACTGTCAGCACGAGCAGCCGCGGCGGGCTCGTGTCCTTGAACGGCCAACAAGGACAGAGGCCTGCTGGCCGAACGGAGGAAGCCGTGCCAGGTGGGGCAACCGAATCCCGCAGCTACAGGCATCTTACGGTACTGCCTCCGGATCGACCCACGTATCCATTGAGTGTGTTTCGGTGTCCATTCGCCGCGCCACTGGATGAACTTCCAGCGCCAGTGCTTCAACATGACATTGACTTCGCGGTCCTCCTGCTGCCTTGCAGGTGACGTGCTCATGCACATGTTGCCGCGCGTAACACGGAGCGGCCGCTGCTACCCCCTTGTTGCTGCGCCAGCAGCTGCGACGACGAAACTCAACCGAGAAGATCGACCGGCTCAGGACCAGAGCGCGTGTGACACGTCCGAGTGCGTCCCGCTCAAGGTCGTGGACACCGTGCCCGCTCGTGATGGAGCCGGCGAAACCTTCTCAGCGGTTCTGGGGCGACAGACGGCCTCTCCTGTTGGGCTCCAAGATCGCAGCCAGTGGCCTGCTGCTGGGAGCCTCGACACTTGGGCGGTCGGAATCAGCGCGGCTGGTCCAGACCGCCTCGTATCGAGTGTGCAGGCACCGGGCCTCGAAGCTGGACCGCTCGAGTTGGAGGCTCCCTCGCACCAGGTACGGTGCACGTGCATGCATGTGCGAGGTATATCGCCAGATATCCACCACGGCCCACCTTGTGCGGTTGCCGGTTTATCGCTTGCATGCCAAGGGTGCCTCACACGAGCATTTCGACAACCTGGCATGGCGACTGCACCCGTGCTGACAGGCCATGCCAACGACGAGTGTCCCCACCTCTCTGGGCCTGAGCGAGGGACTTTTGGGAGCTGTCGGGGCGACACCGTCCGGAGGCCAACCCCTGGACTGGCAAGAGGTGGTTGGCTCGCCGCCCACCAGCTCATTTCTCGCCCGCATGGAGCCTGGTGAGTGCATCCCTAATTGGACTTCCGCGAGGCTGTACATGGTGTGATCGCGTGCCTTGTGGCTTACGGTCCTCTTGATTGTGCAGGGCTTTTGCAAACACCAACCGGGCCGCCCGAAGTCGGTCCATCGCCAGGCCTGCTCTGCGCACCTGTTCCTCCTGGCATGCCGAAAGTGACGCCCGGGTTCAGCAACGAATGGTCCGACGTACCAGCGCTGTCATGGTCGGACGGCCAAGCGTGCCACGGCGGCTTCGGTGTCATCGGCCGTCCGCCGGTTGCCAGCGCACAAGGCACGCCAGACAATTCGCGGCCACCGCCCAAGCCCCCCGTGCAAGGTGTGTTGGCGGAGTTCAGGCCTTCCAGTTGTTGCATCTCTCGTTATCGTTACAGTGTGGATAGGCTTGCAGGCCCTGGTATTGCACCTAGAAGTGCGCACAGGATTTCTCATCGTGAAGGCCGTCGTACTCCACGTGGGAAAGGCCCTCGTGCGCCCTCACTTGTACTTACGCTGTTATCTGCGCCCTCGTGCTCCACAGAGGATCGTTATGTCGGCACCACGCCACGTCGGGACATGTACGTGCGGCCAGCATGGCAGGGCGCTGGCGCTGGCCCAACATGGGCCGCTGCACATCATGCACTTGGGGTCCCTCTCCATCAAGGTATGCGACTTCGAAAAGACGCATACCGCTGCAGTAGGTGGGCAGGCGTTCTGAAACGGTTGCTGTTGGCTGACGCGCGTAGGAGAAGCAGCCGGTGAGGGTGAAGGCCAGGGTGATACTCGCTCCTTGCCGCCGTCGCCTGGTGGTAAGGCAGCTGGTCCAAGGCCGCTGGACAATACCACAAGCAGCTGCCTTCCGACCGGGACGCCATATCCCGCGGGCCAATGTGCGGCTGCGGGCGGTGTCAACGCGGCTGTGCCAGATGTCTGCAGTCCTGTCCGGAAGCATCACGCGGCGTACAGCTGCGCGCCCACCAAGTCACCGGCGAAGCAAGCGCCGGGTGAGTACGTTGGACGTAGCGAGGAGAGGGTTGTTGATGGCATCCGCGCAGTGAATATGTTTCAGCGGACCCCGCCGTGGTTGCCGGGTTTACATCCATTGAGTGTATGAAACCTGCACATTTGACCTTTGGAACGGGCCCATGGTTGCAGGCGTGTCAAACCGGCTTCCTGCATTCACGGTGGGCAGCTCGCTTTTTGCCCACATGATGAAGCTGAAGCCGCCAGTCGCCGCCTCCGGTGGAAGCACAGCACCAAGCCTCCTGGCGCCCACCAGTGGAGCGTCGTCACGCCCTTCCTTAGAGGGTCAGCCATTGGCCGCACGACCGCTTGCCATCGCCGGCCAAGTTTCTTTACCTCCGGCTCTGGCATGCGCACTGCTGCCAGCCCAGGCTCCTAATGCTGTGGGCTTGGACGTGGGCTCGTCGCAGCGCCGCCCTACGACGCCGCACCAGCAGCCCCCTGCAATGATTGGCCTGCCGACCAGCACGGCTGCGGCTTACGGCGTGCAAACATCGGGCAGCATGGGAGGCGCCGCTCCGCTGGGAGTAGGCTCCAACGGACCCGGCGGTGCCTTCCCGCGTCTGAACCTTCCCAAGCCGCCAATGATGGGATCGCTTCGCTCGTTTTTCCCGGTGCTCTCCCTGGCCAGCCATCAGGCTGGGGGGCAAAACATGACGCGGCCTTAGGCCGCTCCCCGCTCGGGTTGCTCGGGTTTACCTTCACCTGTACATCAGCCATCTGCTCAGTATCGGCGCGCGAACATAGCAAGTACTCAAGGTTTAACATAGCAGTAATTAAGGATAAAGATATTATTCATGGGAGAGGGGCAGTTTGGGAACAACGCCTGTGAAGGCGCTGCTGTGCGAACGATGCGCCTGGTTATTTTGTTGATGCCGGTTGGCATTTCGACCCTGGTGCATTCGCACCCCCTGACGAAAGATGCGTATGGATAGGTTTCCATGCAGAACAGACTGGCCGGAGTGTGCTGATCGCTGTGCCAAACTTGTACGGCTGCGTGACCTGTCTATTTTGCGTTGTCTGTTGGTGTTGCTGACTGGATGGGACTCTTATTCTTTTGACGAGATGGCTCAATAACAACTTGACATAGCGCGCCTTTGCCATTTTCATGCGCCATGAACCATCAACATCACCTGCATGCAAGTTCGTTTGTAACGGGGGTGCACAATTCACCGTGCTACCTTTTATCCAAACTTCAGAAGCCTTCGATAAGGGCATTAAGAGCTAGACATGATCTGTATTCATTATTCACGGACAGACTTTGGCTGCGTGCATTCCGCTGCCACAGCAGTCTCTTGTGTAATGCAGTGCCTGTCGGTGTGACTTGGTTTGAGGACCGTCGCATGGCTGTACGCGACGTGTTTTCCACGTGCGGTGCGGTGGGACATGGTATGTCGTTTAGGTTTGTGTGGATGAGACCGGTGCTGTTCGGTGGCAACTGGAAATCATGTAACAGGAGCGGTGGACAGGCTGGATTTACGTTACAGCCAAGTAACAGCGCACGGGTACAGCGCACGGGTAAAACAGAGAGTACGTCCCTTGGGTGGCATCCGGTCTGTGCGACAGTGTGAGGGTTGACCTCCAGGGACACAGGTTGCACATTGGTGGGCCGTAGGGGGCCGCCCGTACACCTGAGCGTGCACGCACAAGCGCAACGGCGTCCGGCGCCCCCCGGGGTTGAAGCAAAATTATCATCGTCTCTGAAATTGCGGAAACATTCTCGTGTAAGTCATACACTGCATACCAGAATCGGTTGGTTGTGCTAACGGAAGTCGTACTCGCACTACGGCAATATGGTACCCCGCAACCTGACTCGAGTTCCCCAGCTCACTGTGTACCGCTTATGTTTAACTGCATTTGCCCAAATGAGAGAAAGTTTTTGAAGCTTACGTTCGCGCACACTGTTTCGCCGAAGCGAGTGGACAGCCTGGCAGCATGCCTTTCCTCAAGCAGGTGGACAGGTCCGCAACAGCGGCTTTCTGTCCGCATGCATCCTACCTAGCGGCAGGAACGGTCGCTGGCGCGATTGACATTAGTTTCTCAACTTCTTCGGTTCTCGAGGTGGGAGTCAGCGATTATTGGCCTAATTTTTAAGACGACCACGTGAATCTCAATCAAGATGCAAAGCAGTGCACTTCAACCCGGGTGATCTCTTTGTTTGCGTTATTTGCAGATTTTCCCGCTAGACTTTTCGAGCGGCTCTGACTACCTTACACCATGTGGAAGCGTTGCAGCACCGGAGCGTTTCAACAGGCTTGCCTGGGGTCAGCACTTGGCGGATCAGTCGTTTCCGCAGGTGTGCGGTGTCCCTCGCGCAACAGGATGATGCCCGCAAGCTCGATCCTGATAAACGCTGGTTTCTTATATGCAGCTTGGACTTCTGGCGGGTGGCTTGGCGGATGGGTCTGTGTGTCTCTGGGACCCAACTGTTCTGCTCGATCCTACTGCGAAGGAGCAGCACAGGGCGCCGCTCCTGGCCAAAATGCAGAAGCACACTGGCGCAGTGAAAGGACTTGAGTTCAATGGCTTCAGTCCCAACCTTCTTGCCTCTGGCGCAGCTGACAGTGACCTTTGCATCTGGGACCTCGCCAAGCCCTCCACTCCCTCCCTCTATCCAGCATTGAAGGTGTGTCTTATGGAGGTGCAATGCATAGCTTGTGCACGAAAGATGCTGTTGCGTCATCGACGTCCGCTTACCGTATGACGCGTGTGCGGGCAGGGCGGTGCCGGGGCCCCTGGGTCTGCGGTTGGAGGCGAAATCACTTACCTTGCGTGGAACAAGAAGGTGCAGCATATCCTGGCTTCTTGCAGCACCAATGGCACCACGGTGGTGTGGGACTTGAAACGCCAGAAGCCGGTGATCAGCTTTCGGGATATGAACAGGTGCGTGGCAAGTTCGACACTGCGGGTGCTCGGCTGGGTCACTGCTTGCCGCAACCCTGGCGATGCTGAGCGATGAGGTGGGGCACTGTGTTGCTACGCTGTGAAACTTTGCTGACTAAGCATCTGGCCCCTCAATGCGGTTGTGCCTTGTAGCCAGCGTCGAGCCTCAGCGATTCAGTGGAATCCGGACATCGCCACGCAGTTGATCGTGGCATCGGACGATGATAGGTCACCAACCCTGCAGATGTGGGACCTTCGTAACAGTGTCTCTCCCCTGAAGGAGTTCGTGGGCCACCACAAGGTATGGTGAGGCTTGATTGGAGTAAATCGAAGTCGGGGCGCAGGGCAACACGGATTTCCCCGGGGACTTCACCGCAGGGAGTGCTTGCTATGGCCTGGTCGCCACACGACTCGTCCCTGCTGCTGAGCAGTGGCAAGGACAACCGCACAATCTGCTGGGACGTCCAGTCCGGGGACATTGTTTGCGAGCTTACCAGCACGAACTGGAACTTCGATGTCCAGGTAAGGCGAGCGAATCACGTACTGGTGGAGGGTATGTGGGAGGGTATGTACGCGTAATCACCGTTGATTACGTAAGGGTTACATGCAAGCAGCCAATCCAATCCATGTAGGTAGTGGGTGCTTGAAGTCTTCCCTTCTGCGCATCAACACTTCAAGCTGTCAGCATGGTCGTCTCTTGTGTGCTTTCCTCCTCGGTTCCTCGCAATGTACTGAAGTCGTGATTTATCGCCGTGTATTTGTTCGCGTGCACTGTCCATGGCTCGATTTCCAGTGGAGCCCCACTATTCCGGGCATCTTTGCGGCGTCGTCCTTCGATGGCAAGCTGGGGGTGTGCAATTTGCACACCTGCACTGGCTCGAAGGTCACGGAGACGGTGAACGCGGACTTCACAGTGACGCAGTCGGTTGTGGGCGATGCCACGCCGCTGGCCAAAGCGCCAACGTGGATGCGTCGACCCGTGGGCGCGACCTTCGGCTTCGGTGGCCGCCTAATTTCCTTCACGAACAACCGGACGCAGCACGCCGATCCGGCCTCAGGCGCTGTCCGCCTGCAGGATAGCGGCGTAATTTCCGTGAGGCAGATTGTCACGGAGCAGGACCTCGTGTCACGGTCGGAAGGGTTTGAGGCGGCAATCCAGGGCGGAAACCTGCAAACGCTTCGCGAGTACTGCCTCGGGAAGCGTACCGCATTGGGATCAGCTGAGAGCCAGTCGCCTGAAGCTAAACATGAAGCGGAGACCTGGGCCTTTCTGTCCGTGCTCTTCGAAGGGGACGACGCGCGGCGGGTTCTCTTGCAAACCCTGGGTTTCAAGGATCTGCCAGCGCGGGAGGGCAGCACGACGAACGCACCGCCGGAGAACGGGGTCGACGCAGCAGCCTCGCGAGTTGAGCAGATGAACCTGCAGAACGCTGACGGTAAGAAACCTGAAGGGAGGCAGAAGCATAAGCAGGGAATGGGGCACAAGACATAAGGACTGTGGCAGTGTGGGAGGACGTAAACGCCCTGTTGCGATGACATTACTTACAAGTCTGAAAGGGCATTATGCAGCAAGACAGCAAGGATGTTCGGCGGCCGCGCCAGCACAGGTGCGATCTGCATACACACAAACACGGCGGTGAAGAGAAGTTGTAGTGCAGGTGCTGGTGGCGGTGCTGGGACGACATGTGGCGGACGCGGGCGTGGGACAAGGCCAGTACCAGAAGCAGCATGTGTGTGTGTGTGTGTTCAAGGCCAGTACCAGAAGCAGCATTGGTGTGTGTGTGTGTGTGTGTTTGTATAAGGGAAGTAAGCCGCGAGATGAGATGATGAGATTCGTGTCTGCGTGTGTTGCGCCAAACGCAGGTGTTCCCCGGTTGGAGGTTCCGGGAGTGAGCTCTGGTGGGGCGGTGCCAGCGGCAAGCCCGCACCAGCTGCTGGCCCAGGACGACCCGGACTTTTTCGATAAACTCGAGGATACCGACGACGTGCTCGGCCCGCCGGGGGTGGCAACCGATAGCGTGGAGGCAGCTTCTCCAGACCTGGGGGCCGTGCAGCCGCTGAACGCGGGGGCGATTGACGCCATGGCGCGCGAGGCTGGTGAGCCCTTGCTTCGTTTCATCGTAAAGTTGGTTCGCATCGGCAGAAGGTGCATGTGAGCTGTTTACCATGTTCAGTCAAAACGGAACTGATTGCGCCTCACGCTCTTCTTGGTGTCGGCTGTCGTCGACAGGCAAGGCCGGCGCTGACGGACACACCCATGCGCCCGGCCACGTGCCCGGTGGAGAGCTGGAGGCCGAAATCGTCAAGGCGCTGACAGTTGGATGTTACGCGACCGCCGTTGACCACTGCCTGGCGGTCCACCGGTACGCGGATGCCCTTCTCATCGCCAACACGGCCGGGCGCGATCTCTACCAGCGCACCATGCACAAGTACATGCAGAAGTGCCCCCACCCGTACCAGGTGCGAATTGGGTGGACGCCTGTGCGTGGGACAGTCTCTGGTCTCCGCTTGCCGGGAGGGCCGGGGCCCTCAGTAGGCCGGTGAGGTTGTGCCGAGTTGCTGACTGTTGATGTGCTTAATGATAAACCCGCCTAAACCCGGCCAGGCCCAAACCGGCCAGACTGGCTGTTGATGTGTGGTCTGCTTCATGGCCGCCCGCGAACCATTTACGGAGCCCCTTTGCATGTGATGCATGCACAGGCGATTATCCGCGCAAACCTGGAAGGCGACTACAGTGCGCTGATCCGCACGCGGCCAGTCGCGCAATGGCGGGAGACCCTGGCGATGCTGGTCACATACACGGACCGCGACAAGTTCCGTGGATTAGCCGACACGTTGGCGAGCCGGCTGGCGCAGGTACTCCTTGGGGGTCTACAAGTCTGGACGCGAATGATGAGCCGCAGCAGTGAGAGCCGAGGGAGATAGGGCATCCTTGGACGGTTACATGCTTGACAGGGCTCGAATCGCGAGGCTGAACTGCTGACACACACCCCGGGGCCCGTTGCGTGTTCCTTGTTGCAGGCTGGCATGCATCACGAGGCTTCGCTTTGCTGGATTTGCGGGGGCCACACGGATCAGGCGGTGTCGTACTGGGCGCGCAACTGCACGGGCGCCTCGTCGATGAAGGTCGAGGTGCTGCAGGTACGGACGGGATACGCGGATAATTTTTCTTGAGCGGTCCCAAAAACATGGGGCACAGGATATGCTAGACAGGTTCAACATCGCACTGATCATGGTGGCGCCATTCTCCCGCCCGCGCTGCTTTCAGAACGTGATCGAGAAGGCCGTGGTCATGGGCATGGCCCCGGGCGTCTCGTCGACCTCGTCCTCACCAGACGGCGTCAACAAGGCGTCGCAGAGCCTCTCTGAGCTCGTAACGGCGTACGCCTCGTTGCTGGCGTCCAACGGTCGCATGGTAACAGCCCTGGACTACCTGGAGCATGTGCCGGGCGAGGTACGTGAGGGAACCAGTTGTCACGTCCCAGGTGTTTTACGCGTTGGCCTCATCGGCATCGCTTCCAATCATCGAATGCTTGTTGACTAAACTATGATACTGGTTTATTCGACCTTGATACTGGTTTGACTCAGCTCTGATACTGGTTGACTAAAATATGGTCCTGGTTGATTAAATTCGCACATCGCAGGCATCGACTACCGTCGCGGTACTCAAGGACCGCATTTTCCGCAGCGGCGTCGCGGAGCTGCCGCCGGGCGTTCACCCGCCGCCCTTCCCGTTCGTTCGTGAGGAGGTCGTGGCGGTCGCTCAAGCCGCCGCTCCACAGGCCAACGCACAGGTAGCTTGATGCACTTGCAGAGTGTTTTAAAGTGCATCTGAATGTGTGTTTGTGACACTCACAATGTCTCGTACGCTCTCGTCAGTACGGGGGGCCCTCCCGGCGGGCCGGACCACAGCGCAGGGCCGCCGCGCGGCTGTCATGCAAATTCACTTTGGTCGATTTCTAATCTGTGTATTGTTGCAAGTACGTGCGGGGGGCGACGCGGCATGACTTTCTGCCCTTCTTCATTTTGGCTCACAAGGTGTTCGACTTGGTGGGCCCGCAGGCAGCCCAAGCCGGGAACGCCTACGCCGCGTACGGGTCCAGTTACAATGCCTCTTCGGCGAACGTGGCTAACCAGTACAACGCGTACGGCCAACAAGCGCAGCAACCTGCGCAGGCATTCAATACCAGCCAGCCGGCGTACGCCAAGGCGCAGCCAGCGTACAACGTGAACGCATACGGACAGGCGCAGACGAACCAGTACGGTTCCGCAGCGACAGGGCAGCAGCAGCAGTACAACACTGCACCTGCGCCGCAGGCGGCCCCGGCAACGCAGTACGGACAGGTGCAGGCAGCGAATCCGTATGCGGCTCAGCCGACTGCGCAGGCGCAGGCGTCCGGATACGGGCAGTACGGCCAGTACCAACAGACGCAGCAGCAACCCCAGGCGTACGCGCCTGTGTCGGCGCAGGCCCCGGCGCCGCAGGGCTCGGCGTATGCCAGTGCCAACCCTGCGTCGGCATACCAGCCACAGCGACCCGCTCAGACGGTTGCGCCAACACCAGCGCCCTTCACACCCACGACGGCGGTCGCGCCGGTCGTCCCGCAGGCGCAGCCAGCAGCAGCGCCGCCGCCGCCGCAGGTGCCCTCCATGCCGCAGTCGACGGCCTACCAGCCTGCGGTAGTGCCATCGACCTTCGTGCCCACCGCGCCGCAGCCAGCGCCCACAACTGCGGCGGCGGCGCCGCAGCCGAATTTCTTTGTTCCGAGCGCACCGACGGCAGCACCCGTCGCGGCCATGGGTTCTGGCGGGGGCGGCAGCTTCGGCGGCGCGCCGCCGTCGGGGTCCATATCCGGCTCCATGTCTGGCGGTATGATGCCCGCCCCAACTTCGACCAAGCCCGCGGCGCCGCCACCGCCACCGGGCCCGCCGGCCAACATATCGGTCTCCACGGCGGATACCAGTGCCGTGCCGGCGGAGTTGCGTCCGGTGGTGGCGTCGCTCACGAACCTGTACAACGCTTGCGTGCCGCTGGCCAACAACCCAGGTAAGGGACAGGGCAACCTGCGCTGCTGCAATGGTGTTGTGACGATTGTTGTGACGGAGCTGTCGAGCTCATTGATGCACACTCTTTCTGGACCTGCAGCCAAGAAGCGCGAGATGGACGACAACTCCAAGAAGATCGGGCAGCTCTTTTGGAAGCTGAACGCCGGCGAGGTGAGCGGCAGCGTCGTGCCGAAGCTTCAACAGCTGTGCGACGCCATCAACAAGGGAGACTGGCACGGCGCCAACCACATCCAAGTACAGATGACGACCACCGACTGGGACGAATGCGGGTTCTGGCTGAGCGCTGTCAAGCGCATGATCAAGCTCCGGCAGACCTCGTAGTGAGGCGGACACTGCGTCTGCGTTCCGTCGGGCGGACCGGAGTGCTGAAGATAATAACGAGCATCAGCAGAGGGACGAAGGGGTTGTTGCACGGGGGATCGGGTCGATGCAAGTCGGTGTGGGGGGGTAAGAGCGGACCAGCACGGGGGTTGTAGCACAGTCGGTAGGGGGCTTGGACCAGAGCGCTAGGCGGTTGGCTTTGCATTGGGCACTCGCAGGGTGGAGAGTTGGTTTGGCGCATAAGCGGGAACGTGGGAGGTGGATGATCTGTGGAGGCGCTGTTGTGGTAAGCGCCAACGCGAAGGATATGTATGGACTTGCGGATGGATTGGGAGCCATCCGCCCGCGTGGTCATCGTTGGTAGTGCACCGTGATTCCTAGAAGTCGGGGCGGGCACGCTGCGGATTGACCCCCTGGTCGTTGTTACCGTACGAGGCACTGCGCTCCTTACTTGTATGGAGGTGTGTGGGCTGCGGCATAGCGGCGTGGCCGTTAGTGGACGTCCGGCCAAGCATCAAAACCCAGCCCATCGGGTCAGGTATCGCAGGCAGGCCGCTTCCATCCCGAGGACGCGCAAGCGCTGCGACCGCATTCTCTGTGTCGGTTCACATACTCGCTGGAGTCCAAACCTCCCTGGATTGGGAGCTTTGGAACAGTGGCTCGACAAACGACGGCGGCCTTACCTCTGGCGGGGAAACGATGGGCGGCAGCAGCTGCGCAGCGAGCAGGCATCGCAATTCCCGGCGCGGCATTCGGTTCGTGTGGCTTGCTCCAGTTCTGACGCCGCGCGGCTGGGAAGCGGTGGGAGCCCATCGCAATCTGTGAGCGATTAAGGTCCACTGCGTTTCGGCCGGCCGGCCTGAAATTAACCGACAGGCGACATCGCATTCCTTGGGACGTAACGGATTTGCTGCAAGTCCTTGCTATCGTGGGAGGTGGAAAGCCAACGGTTACCGCCTGCGAATTTGCCATGACTATCAAGGATAGACAGAAAGCGAAGTGCGCGCTATGGACAGTGGGACACACGGGTACAGGAGGGCGTCAAACTGAAGGGTCGTCGGTGCAGGTCGGTGACCGCCACAGCTTCCTCTGTCAGCGAAGGCAGGATTGCACAACTGGTCGGGCATCACAGACACGAAATGCGGAAAAATTGCAAGGCGGCATGTGTATGTGTCACGCAGGGTTACGCCCGCGCCAACACACAGACGGAGTGAACAGCAGGGGTGAACAGGAGCGGCGCAGGATCCGTTTGCGTGTTGGTGAGGCCGTGACCTTGCGATATTCGATCGCTCGATGGAATCAGATGCCATCCTCTTGGTGGCGAAATGGATTATACTTGACCGCATGGGGACGGACGGAGGAAGGCGTCACGACAGTCGAAGGGGAGACGTAGACGGACACACGGGTGAGCGCCTTATGGCGACGCCCGAAGATGTAGCTTCCACACACCTTTCTTGCTCCCCACACCGGTCGAATCCTGACATAGACCTGCCCAGCGTGTGGAGACGTTCATAGTCCAGCACGGAAGACGTACGAACTACCGCAGAACAATGACACGACGTACGAAATACAGCGGAACAATAACAAAATAAGTAGCTCACAGATGACACATTACCCCGAATGCAACGCCGGGCAAGAAGAAACTTGGTCTGCCGTACAGAAGAGAAGATCTGCTGTCTTTCTGTCCAATTGAGACGATTCGAAGTGCCACGGTTGAGGGTTTACTGGATCCTTGGTTGGAATAAATTTTGCATGCCCGCGCTGAGCAATCATGCAGCTAAGGTCTGGTACTTGATTGGGTTAATCGCCAAAAATGCACATCCTAATGCTTGTATTTCAAGACGATAGGACAGATTTGTGATTGGCGTGGCTCGAATGCTGCAAGCTTGGGGTTGGAGGACATCACCGCGGACGCCGTCCTCGAGATTAGCCGGTACGGTGCATGGCATTATGAGCCATACAATGTGATACCTTTATATTCGATCTCGTCGCATTTTGGAGATGGCCGCCCCAGCCCTTGTCAATTCCGGGCTTGCACGGCGCTTATGCGTCCTCCAGGTGCGGGGAGAATAAAATGTAACATCGCGCGACATGCGCTTTTGGCACCGGAAGATGTTGCGCCCCGAGAGCTGGCGCCTGGGGGCACGACCGCCCGGGTACCTCCGGGCGTCTCAGTGCCCGAAAAACCCATAGCAGGTACGTCACCGGCGCGTTCGCGTCGAACTGGTTCCGTTCCGGACTTCGGCAAACAGTGTGGTTTGGCAGTTTGGCCTTACACAGCGGCGCCTTGGTGAGGTTGGGTCGGTATGGAACAGAAGTACGGGGTTCCCCGGGGCGTCATGCCCACAGCCGGCGACAAAGCTGCGGCCCGGCCAAACTTCCTTGGCCGCCGTTTCAGGGGGAGCTAGCCGACCCCTGGTGATGATCTGGGCGTGGATGGCAGGCTGCTGCCTTGTTCCACACGGGGGTGCCGCAGCTCGACAGCACCCGTCCCCTCCCCTCCCCTTCCCTGCCCCGGCGCTTCCTCGGCCCCTCCCCCCGCTCCCCCGACAGGCCCAATCACGCCCCAAAAGCTCGCCCGCCTCTCCGACCTGCTGCGGCTGCCCGTGGTCCGCGTGGAGACCATCCTGCAAGCCAGCCCCGCGGCCGTCCGGCACCTGGAGCCGGAGCACGTCGCGCAGCGGCTCGAGGAGCTCAGCCGCACCTGGGGCATCAGCACCCGGCACGCGGCGTTCCTGGTGTCCAAGCAGCCCGAGTACATGCTCCTCACGCCCCTGCCGGACATGCGCGCCAAGGTCCTGGAGCTGGCCGACACGCTGGGGGTCCCCCCCGCGGCCGTCCTCCGCACGGCGCTGACCGCGCCCTCCATCCTGCGGCGCAGCACCGCCTTCCTGGCGCGCCGCGTGACGGCGTACAGCGCGCTGCTGCGGTGCAGCCCGCTGGACGTCCTCCACGTGCTGGCGCGCGGGCCCGAGTACCTGAGCGACACGCCGTCGTCGGTGCGGCAGCGGATGACGGCGCTGGGCTGCGTGTTGCGGCGGCCGCGGTGCACCGTCGCGGCGATGCTGCAGGCGCGGCCGGACCTCGTGTTCATGTCCGGCCGGGTGATGAACTCCAAGGTCAACGGGCTGATGTGCGTGCTCAACAAGCAGAAGCGCCACGTGGTGACACTCGTGGTGAAGCTTCCGGCGCTGCTGCGCTGCAACCTCGACTGCGCGCGCAACGCGTTCGAGGGCCTGCAGGCGCTGCTGGGCAAGCGCGAGGGGTTCGTGTACGCGATGGTCTGTCACGCGCCCGGCCTGCTGCTGCTGACGCCGCGGAGCCTGCACCAGCGGTGCGCGGCGCTGCGGCGCTGCCTGGCGGCGTCGCCGGAGCTGTGCGAGCAGTACGGCCAGCTGCGGCCGCCGGGGGTGGCACGCCTGGTGCTCAACCGCCGGGGCAGCCTCAGCGCGGTGATGTACCTGGTGCAGCGGCGCAGGGCGGGCTCGGTGCAGCTGGAGCAGCTGCTGTCTGTGGGTCCGGACGGGGGCCCCGCGGCGGCGCTGGGGGACGCGTGGCCCGACTTCGCCGAGTGGATGGACCGACGGCGGCACCTCGCCGCCGTCCAGGGCCACACCCGGCAGCGGGAAGTCACGCGGTGGCAGCAAGCGGGTCCGCAGCAGCAGAAGGCGGGCGGGCAGCAGCTGCAGCAGCAGCTGCAGCTGCAGCAGGCGGAGGGCCTTCATCCAGAGGGGCCGCAACAGGAACTGCAACCGCCTTTGCCGCCGCCGCCGCAGCTGCAGCAGCGACCCGAGCAGCCGCAGCAGCCGCTTCAGCAGCAGCAACTGCCGCACCGGCAGTTTGAGGGCGTCATCGTCTCCGCCGGCCCTGTCTCCGCGTCGCGCCTGCCGGCTTCCGGCGCGGCCGCGGCGTCCTCTTCTTGCCTCCCCGACGGCCGCCCGCTGCATCACCCGCAGCAGTCGCGGTCGGGCCGGGGCCAGGCAGCCCTCCTCCACCTGGACGGGTCCCCGCACCATCCGTCGGATCACGTGTTGACGCCCCGTGGGTCGGCGTCCGATGGGGCGGTTTGTACCAGTAGCAATGACAGTAGCAGTAGCAGTGACAGTGTGGGTAGCTGTAGCGGCATGAACGGTAGCAGCAGCGGTAGCAGCAACGGTAGCAGCAGGTGTGATGTTGGGACGGGCTGGGAGCGCAGTGTCATTGTCACGCAGCAGCAGCAGCACCAGCAGGATGGAGGGGGCCGGGAGGGCGTCAGGACCACCGGGGAGCGCTGCCAGCAGCCCGACGCCTCCACCTCGGGGCGGCAGCCTTCGTGGCTGCAGCTGCAGGCGGAGTACAGGAGGAGGTTGCGGCTGCGGGCGCCGCCCCGAAATGGGTCCGGTGCTGCGCAGCAGCAGCAGGGGCGTGCTGGGGGCCAGCAGGAGGCAGCGAGCCGAGTGTCTTCGGAGCCGGGGGAGGCAGCCCAGCTCGCGAGCCGGTTACGGTCGCGACGCAGGCGAGGGCCCGGGGCCAGCACGGCCGCGGCGACGGACCGCGTTGCGGCCGACGACGGTGATGCCGCCGGCGGCGCGCCTCTCGGCAGTGCGGGGGACAGCACCGCAGGCGCCTCCATAACCTTCACCTCCACGTTCATCTCCACCGAGCCGGCGCCTCTGGGGGCAGGGCCGGGCACCGCAGGCAGCGCCCTCCCACCCCAGGCGCCCGGCCCGCTGTCGCCGCCGGGCCCTTCGCACCGGGCGTCGGCGCTCGGGGAGGTTGAGCTGCGGCCGCAGCCCGCCGTACCCGCGCCATCATGCTTGGCCCTCGGGCATCACAGCGTTCCTTCCTCGCTGCCCGATGCGGCTCTCCGCTTGCATGCCTCAGCCTCAGCGGGAGAGCCAGCCGAGCGGCGGCGCGGGGGGCACGCACCCAGCGGCGGCTTGCCAGCGCAGACGGGACGGCGGCGGCGGCAGCAGCAGCAGCCTGACACGGGCCTTGCGGCGGCGGCGGCGGCGGCGGCGGATGCCGATGCCGGCAGCAGCAGCAGCAGCAGCAGCAGCCCCAGTCCCTGGTCGACCCATGCAACGCAACAAGAGCTGCCAAGCAACGGGTCGGCGGCCGCCCCGTCAAAGGGTGGGTTGTCCTCCCCAGAGCACCTGCTCCTCCTGGGCGCCCCGCTCGCCGGCCTTGCTGCACCCGGAGGGGCTGAGGGCCACGTTGACCGAGACGATGCGGCGGCAGCGGCGGACGGGGCGGCGGCGGCGGTGGCGATGGGCGGCGGCGGCGCCCTCAGTGACAGGGGGTTGGAAGCTTGGAGGTTGGGGACAGCAAACGATGAGGAGGCGGTTGAGGTCCGGTTGGGGGCCAGCCACCTCCACGGGGCAGCCGAGTCGTCGTCGTCGTCGTCGTCGTCGTCGTCGTCGTCGTCGTCGGAGGCGCGGCGCATCCCGGTGTGGTTGCGCCTGGGCGCGGCTGCCGTCGGTAGCCCCTTCCACGGGGCCGTCAGCGGCGGCGGTGGAGGCGGCGGTGGACGCGGCGGCGGTGATCGCGACGGCGGAGGCGGCGGGTTTGTCGTGCCGCCTGCGCGGGGGCGGCAGACGGAGGGCGAGCCGCACCGCAGCGGCCGACTGGCCGACGCGGCCGCCCCCGAGGCGCCGCCGCCGCCGCCGCCGCAGCAGCAGCAGCAGCAGCATGGACCGGGGGCCGCGGATGAGGATGAGGTCCTGGTGGTCAGCGGGGACGGGTCCATCCGGGACATCAAGGGCCTGGGGAGGGAGTCGCATCCGCGCCGCAGCTTCCGGGGCCAGGAGGAGCCCCCGGGGGCAGGAGGGGCGCGGGCGGGCCACCAGGCGCAGAAGCTGGAGTCCGCGCGAGTCGAAGCGATCGCGCCGCGATAGGTCCGGTAGGGCTTCAAAGCGTTGTAGTTGTGATGTTTTGAGCGCGGCGGTAAGGAGAATTAACTCGTGTGTGTGTGTGTGGATATGTGTTTGAGAGTCAAAGACGGGCGTGGTTGGGGTTACAGAGGGCGGTTCGCGGCAGCTTGCTTGTTCGGCGATGGCACAGGACCCGGAGCGTGTTGACGCGCCGTAGATAGGCGGGGCGCGGGACAGCGCCGCACGGACAAGCACACGGATAAGCACACGGACACGGACGCTCTCCCGCCGGCTCCGCCCCCCCCCCCAGTGGCGCCCTGTCTGGTGGTGACCTTAACCAGGTTTCGCTGTCTCGCTTGACGCTGAGGGGGGGAAGACGCCCATCCACGGACCCGAGGGGTGCGAGCACGGGCCGGGCCGGGCCGGGCTGGGCTGGGCTGGGCTGGGCTGGGCTGGGCTGGGCTGGGCTGGGCTGGGCTGGGCTGGGCTGGGCTGCCAGCGTTTCTGGTGTCTTGAGGAGAGTGGTGGGCGACCGCCGAAACACCGCGAGCGACCGCGGGTGAGGGGTACCCAAGAAGCCGTGAAGAGAGCCGTGAAGAGAGCAGGAGGCGGCCGAGCGCGGACGTCCGTCAGGAGGGTGGTGGGCCTTCCGATGCGGGGCGGGGGGGGGGCAGGGGGCGCACACGAGGATGGTGCGCTCCAGGAGGCCTAGGGTGGAGGACGTGCTCCGGAACCTGAAAGGCTGCGGGACTGGCGGCGCCGGGGGCTGGGCGCGTCTGGAACCCGCGGGGTGGTCCCAGGGGCTGGCTTTCAGGAGTTCGTGTGCGGATTTCGCTGCTTGGGATGTGCGGTTGGGTCGAGGCTGTACCCCGGGTGTACCCCGGGTTACACCCCGGGTTATGGGTGTGGGCGGCGGCAGAGATTTACCGGCGCTGCGACTTGGGAACTGGTGGTGCCGCGGCAGGCACTGTCAGCCGGACGTAGACGGTGCAACAACGGCATGTGACCGAGCCTGCTGCGCGCAGTTTGGCGCGTCGGGTCGTGTTAGAGAAGGAGCTCCGACGCAGGCGAATGCCCCCGGCCCCTTCATGCCACTGATGTCGTCTTGTGCGGCACGGTGCTACCGGCCTGATAGACTACAGCTTGGGCAACGACCTGTCATAGTTTTCGCACGTGATGCATGTATGCGTAACAGCGAAAAGCTCAGATTGAGACGCTTCTGAGAACGGAAAGCACACAGCTTTTGGCAGAGCGGTCATCGAGGGGCATGTGTAAATCAATGAATATTTCGCGACCCACGGGCCGTTCGGGGCGCGGCGCTGTGCAAATATGTCGGACTACTTTCTCACGATCCATGTCTGCCCTCTCTGGCTGTGGCCTCAAGGGCTGGCTCGTTACTTGCGCTATGTGCGCACGAACACGCGAGAGAAACACGCGTTTCCTAGCATCCACGCGGTAACTTGGCATGTTATGAACAGTACTGGTCAGCTCGTAAATAAACTAATATGCGAGGCAATCTACCCGCATGCAATCTTGCCGTGTACTAGACTCGTACGTCCCTTACGCTGTTAATCCTTTTTGCAAACCACTACTCACTAAACATTTTTGTAGGAACACATCAGCCTAGTCCTCTCTGACGCAACAACTTTGCAAAGCGGCACATGCTATGGCATGTCTGTAGGCTTCCACGTGAGGCGCGGAGAGGCGCATGTAATTACTGAGGACATTATTCTAGAACACTTGACGACTTGTAACGAAGTTTAATAGAGTATGGGGGAGTGCGTGAAGGTCGCGGTCCGATGCCGCCCCCTGAACAGCAAGGAAAAGGCTGACAGTAGGGCAGTGATTGTAGAAGTTGATGGGAAGATCGGCCAAGTGACGCTCCACAACCCAAAGGGCGACGAGCCTCCTAAGACTTTTACGTTCGACAATGCCTTCGACTGGAACATAACCCAGAAGGAGGTCTACGATGTCGTCGCGCGCCCCATCGTTAACAGCGTTGCGGACGGCTATAACGGGACCATCTTCGCCTACGGCCAAACCGGCACGGGCAAAACGCACACCATGGAGGGTGCACCCACGCCGGAGCTGCAGGGCATCATCCCCAACTGCTTTGACCACATCTTTGAGCTCGTCAACGGGAGCTCGGGGCGGCAGTGGATGGTGCGCGCTTCGTACCTGGAGATTTACAACGAGGAGGTGCGCGACCTCCTTTCGAAGGATCCCAAAAACAAGCTGGAGCTGAAGGAGCACAAGGACTCGGGCGTGTACGTCAAGGGTCTCAATGCCTTTGTCGTCAAGGGCGTGCCCGAGCTCAAGAACGTGTTGGAGGTAAGGCAGGGGGGCGGGGGGACAGTCAAAGCCATCCCCCAGATCAGATCACCCCCCTGAGCACGACCGCCAAGATCGCGCAGGCCCCTGCGCGCCCACACCGTAGCCTGTCTCTTCGGTCTTCTTCCACGTCCCCATTTGGGTCATGTGTGCGACCCTTGTAATGATGACCGGACGGGCTGTTGGAGGCTCTAGGGGTTGCGGCGAGGGGCCCGATGGTTGGGCTGGGTGGGAGGTTCGGGTGGTCGGGTGTGGCGTGGTACATGAGAGGGAGGAAGGGACGCAGAGTGCCACCCGCTGAGGCGAAGCACCCCGCACGGCTCACCTGCCTGGTCCGCGGGGCCATAGACCATCAGACCCCGAAATCACCGTCGCGGGAGCACAAAAGAGTGGTGAGGCCCCCCCGTTCACAAGAGCGGGTGGGTGCAGCCGCCGCATGACGGATCCACCATCACCACTTCGCCAGTTTCACAGTATTCGTCCCCCCAGATAGCATCGCCGCCGGCGCCGCGGGCGCTGCCGCGGGTGTCAGCATGCTCTCGCGATTGCTGAGCTCCGCCGCGTGCCGCCTTACTTCCTGGTCTGGTCTGGTCGGCCGGCGTTAGCATCTCACGTCTCCACGGCCCCGGTCGGTCGGCCGCAGGTGGGCAAGAAGAACCGCTCGGTGGGCGCCACGCTGATGAACCAGGACTCGTCCCGCTCGCACTCCATCTTTACCATCACCATCGAAACGATCGAGCTGACCAGCGCGCAGGTGCGTGTGTTAGCAAGGAGAAAAGCTGAGCCGCGAAGGTGCGTGTGTGTGTGTGTGCTTGTGTGTGGTTAGAGAAGCGACCCGCCCGACCCTGACCAAGTGCGTGTGTGTGGCCCTAAGTGGAGAGGCGGAGACCCGGAGGAAACACAGCCCGGGGGTGCAGGCGGCGGTCGGTGGGGTGGGTTCAGAGGGAAACAGTTCGTCCTGACGCACAAGCCTGCCGGCGGCGGTTGGGTGTGGTTGGGTGCGCTGTGTCGACAGGAGGGGGGCTCATGCCGTCATGCGCGCTGGAGAGCGTACCGTGTGTGGTGCTGCCGCCACCGCCGCCGCCGCCGCCGCCGGCTCGCCAGCCTGCTCGAGCCGCACACACCTGCATCCTGCATCCTGCGCCCCTATGTCCCTATGTCCCTATGTCCCTATGTCCCTATGTCCCCTGTGTCTGGAATCCTACCGTAGCCCGAGGGCCACATCAAGGTGGGCAAGCTGAACCTGGTGGACCTGGCGGGCAGCGAGCGCCAGTCCAAGACGGGCGCCACGGGCGACCGCCTCAAGGAGGCCACCAAGATCAATCTGTCGCTGTCGGCGCTGGGGAACGTCATCTCGGCGCTGGTGGACGGCAAGAGCGGTGAGGGGACGCGACGCGACCTTGGACGGACGGACGGACGGACGGACGGACGGACGGACGGACGGACGGACGGACGGACGGACGGACGGACGGACGGACGGACGGACGGACGGACGGGGGGGTCAGCGGCGGGGGAGGCGCGCGGGGTTCTCCTCGGCAGAGGAGGCTGCGGGAAGCGCAAATCCGCAAAAGGGGCGACCCACATCGGGCGACCCACCCACATCGGGCGACCCACACACATCGGGCGACCCACCCACATCGGGCGACCAACCCACATCGCAGGAGCCCTGATGTGCTGTCCCAGGAAGGACTACTCGCAGGCTTCCCGGGGTTCTGGCTGGGTTGTCTCTAAGATTCAGCTGTTGACGGCGACTGCTGCTGTTGTGGCCCCGCATCTCCATTCGTTACGACCCGAGGGAAAGCGGTGCGGCGTCCCTGACCGCTGCGTAACGATGCCTAATGATGCCTAGTGTGAGGTGGCGGACTGGCGGGTGCCCTCCTTTGTCGCCCCGGGCATCCACCGTGAAGGCGGCATGGCCGGCCTATGCTGTGAGGTTGAGGTAGCGGACTGGCGTGGGTGCCCTCCTTTGTCGCCCTCCCGGTCGACTCGACTCGGCTCGGCGCCTCCTCTCCTCCCCTCTCGCAGGCCACGTGCCGTACCGTGACTCCAAGCTGACCCGCCTGCTGCAAGACTCGCTGGGCGGCAACACCAAGACCATCATGTGCGCAAATATGGGGCCGGCCGACTGGAACTACGATGAGACGCTCTCGACGCTGCGCTACGCCAACCGCGCCAAGAACATCAAGAACAAGGTGGGGTCTGGGGTGGGGCGGGGTGGGATGCGGTGGGCTTTTCGTTCGCGGTTTCTCGCCGTCTTGGTTGGCATGTTGGTGGGTGCTTAGAGGAGAGACCCGCCCGACCCGCCCTGACCCGACGTGTTGGGTGTTGTTGTACCATGTTGTACAATTCCGCGCTCAGCGCACTGCTCTCCTGTGAGTTCCGCGGACCTGAGGCTGAGCTGTCGTGCACACGCCGTCCTCGTTATCGACTCGGTATATCCGGGGACGTTGGTGGTTCATGATGGTCTTGTGTATTTCAATGGTTGGTTGGTTGGTTGGTTGGTTGGTTGGTTGGTTCGTGAGGCTGAGCTGTGGCCCTGGCCCTGGCCCCGGCCCTCCCCGATGTGTTCCGCAGCCCAAGATCAATGAGGATCCCAAGGACGCCATGCTGCGCGAGTTCCAGGAGGAGATCTCGCGGCTCAAAGCGTTGCTGGCGGTGAGTCAGTGTTGCGCGGGGTGTCGGGTCGGTTGGGCTGTCGGTTGGGCTGTGCGTACTGGCTGCGTGGTCGTGACAGCCACACGGCGACACGGGTATCGGGTATCATGTACGGTACAACCGAGAAGAGACGAGGCGAGACGAGACGGGAGACGGCAGACGGGACCTGGCGCAAGGCGGCTGCGCTGTGCCGGCACGCCTCGAGAGCGTGAATGAACACCGTACCTACAGCGCACAGACCAGAACCTTGACATCGCCCGTCGTTGGGCCAGCATGAATGAAAGGATCACGTTGATCAGGGGCGGGGTAGGGGGGGATCCGAAGGCAGGGGGGGAAGGGCGAGGACCCCACCGTTGCAGGCGGGGGCGGCCGACGGGAACGCGACCTCCTCGTTGGTTGGGGCTTGGGGCTTGGGGGAAGTCTTTTTGAATAGCGTACCACCGCAGCTGTGGCGCTGACACCCTGGGTCGAACGGTTTGGGGCGTTATCGGCATACGGGTCAATGCTGCGGCGATCCTGCAACACCACGAGGAGCGGAGACACATCTATCTCTTTACATATGCTGCGGTGGTACTTTCTGTCCCTCATCTTCCTCGCCTTCTCAGCGGACCTGTTGCAGTGGTTGCAGTTGGTTGATTGTTATAGTTGATTAATTAAATTGATTGGTTAATTAGCTAATTAATTTATTCATTAGTCTCGCCAGTTGGTGAGCGGAAAGGTCCACCCGACCCCAGCCGGTCGCCACGTACACATGTACACGCCGGGGGAGCGGGAATGCACCTCCGACCGGTGCCAAGCGGTGTTGTACCTCACCGGTCCCGGGTATGGACTCAAAACTTTGGGAGCGCGGACTGAGGCCATCTCGTGTATTGTTGGCCGCGTTGGTGCAGGCGGAGGGAGGGGCGCTGCCGGAGGGCGGCGCAGCAGCGGGGCCGGCCGGCGAGGTGGTGGTCGAGAAGGTCATTACGGTGCCCAAGGCGCTGGACGCCGCGTACCTGGAGAAGATGCGGCGCGACATGGAGGAGCAGATGAAGGCGGAGCTGGCGGCCAAGCAGGCGGCGGCGCTGAACGATGAGCAGCTCAAGAAGGTGATTGATTGCGGGCGACGCTTGGCTGCTACGAAGATGGCGCGTTGGCCTCGCCTGCATGTGCGCGGCAGCAGCGTGGGGGGGGGGCGGGGGGTTTGCCGCAGTCAGTGGGGGTTCGAAACCCATGCCTATCGTGTGTTTAGAACCAGAACATGTCGTGATCATGTGTGTGGTTGGTTCCGCCCCGCGTGTGGCTGGCTGCACCCGTAGGTCAAGGAGGAGGCGGCGGCGAAGGCCAAGGCCGAGGCGGATCGGCTTGCAGAGGAGAAGCGCAAGGCGGAGGAGGAGGCGGCCAAGATGCAGCGCAAGCAGCAGAAGATCAAAGAGGAGATGGCCAAGAAGTCCCAGGACGCGGAGCAGGTGCGGACTGGGAGGGAGCGAGGGACCCGCGCCTAGGAGGAAGTTGCTGCTGTGAGACCTGTGGAGGGCCTCGCCACACTCTTTCTCAAAGAGCAGTTCGGGGGATGGGGGTGCGACATGTGGGTTCTTCGCGGGACGCCGTCGGCGCGGTCCTGTACACACTCGGGGCGAGGGCGGGAGCCACAGGGGAGCCACGTCACGCCGCGCCACGACACGCCACGCCACGCCACGACACGACACGACACGACACGACACGACACGCAGCAGCTTGTGACCGTCCAGGGCGGCTCCCACAGGGATTGTGATCCACATTCTGGTTTGGGTTTCCGCCGCGTGGCTGCCGCCAACCTGCCCGCCCGCCCGCCCGCCTCCCCCGCAGATCCGCGCCGAGAAGGAGGCGCTCGCGAAGAAGCTCAAGGCCATGGAGTCCAAGATCCTCAAGGGCGACGCAGCCGGCGGCCTCGCCGAGGTCACCAAGAAGAAGGAGGAGGAGCTCAAGAAGAAGGAGAGGGAGCTGGAGCGGCGGTAAGCCCTCAGAGGTCCACACGGCGCGTCCTTGCTTGCGTCCTTTGCGGCTGTGTGAACTGCGCGGGTTGCGCGATTGGGCCGGCAGCAACGGCGGGACACACAACGGGGACCGTAACCCCTAGAGCCTAAACCCTAAACCCTAACCCCGGCATTCGGTCGGTCGTCGTCGGATCCACTTGGTCTCCGGGTGGTGGGTGGGGTGGGGTGGGATGGGGTGGGGTGGGTATAGGAGATTGGTAGACGTATACAAACTGCGCTGCTGCTGCCAGAGCAAAGGTCCGATGGGTGGGGTGGGGGTTGAGGGGCGAGGGTCTGAGGGGTGAGGGGTGAGCTGTCCCAGCGAGACTGACCCCATCACCAGCGTCTTGGCGGTCGGCCGCCGCACGGCTTGTCAACATGCTTTCTGTTCGGAATGTTGGCGAATGGCCGTTGCCGCCTGCCAGGCGGAAAGAGGAGGAGGAGCGCCGCGCTAAGATCACCGCCATGGAGGAGGCGCAGCTGGCCGCGGAGGAGAAGTACAAGGACAAGGCGGACGAGGCGGAGCAGAAGACCAAGAAGCTCAAGAAGCTGTGGAAGAAGTTCCAGGAGGTCAACGCCGAGGTGGAGGACATGTACAAGGAGTTCCAGCGGGAAAAGGTGGGGCGCAGCTCGGGACGGTGTGCATACGCGGATGCGTGTGGCCCGCGGTGAGCCCTAACCCGGGATATGGTCAGCATTAACCCGGGATATGGTTATATGGTTGCGCCCAGCCAGCACACTCCGCAAGAACGGTTGCTGTTGGCGCTGTGATGTTTGGCTTTGTAACACGGCGAAGGGTCATGTGCCACTGCTCGCTGCAAACCAGTGCGGGTCCGTGCCTTTTGACATCAGTGCGGCTGATCAGTGGGTGGCAGCCGCAGGTAGACCTACGTGCGGAGGCGGCATATGCGTTGTGCACGGCAGACTCAGACACAGACGCAGACGCAGACGACGCGATGCCGCCATGACGAATGGCCGCTGCCATCCCCCGAAGCTGTTCTCAAATCAAGTGGATGAGGCGCTGAACGAGTCGCCCACCTCGCCCTGCCCACCTCGCCCTGCCCACCTCGCCCTGCCCACCTCGCCCTGCCCCGCCCCCGCAGGAGGACCTGCTGGAGAGCATCCGCATGCTGCAGGACCAAATGCAGCTCAAGGACATGGTCATCGAGGCGTTCATCCCGCCCGAGGAGGTGCAGAAGGTAATGACGTACGGGCGACCGCCGCACCCACGTGCGCTTTTGCCGCACCAGTGACAGGGCCGCGTCGGGTCGAGGGAAGTTCCGCGCGCAGGGCGCCGCGTTGACCGAGTGTCAGGGCAAGAGTAAGGGCTCTTGAACCGAGTCCCTTCCGACCCCACACGCCTTTTGCGGGGGGAGGGGGGGCGCGCAGCGCAAGTCAGTACGGTACCGCCCGCATTTATTAACCCTAACCCCCTAGAAATCCTCCGGAGCCCCAGTGTGAGCCTGTGTGGGACGTAGATCGGACACCGGTGCGTCGTCGAGCTGAGCGCTGTCCTGTCCCCCTACTGCGCTGATCTGTCCTGCCCTCCGCTCCTCCTCCCGTCCAGGTCATGAAGCGCGCGCACTGGGACGACGAGCGCGAGGTCTGGGTCCTGGAGCGGCTGAGCGACATCGGCAAGCGCGAGTCCGCCGCGGGCAACTCGCGGCGCCCCGTGTCGGCGTCCGGACAGCGCCGCCCCACCTCGGACTTCGCCAAGTTGGCCAACGCGATGGGCGACATGAACCCGAGGTTCAAGTCGGAGAACATCCTCAACCTGGAGCTCGACCTGCCGGAGCGCACGACGTACGACTACGAGGGGCCGGGCGTGGACCCGCGCGTGCAGGTGCGTCGGCGGCGGGCTGCGTGAGGATGGGGAGGAATAGGAATGGTGATGAGCATGCGGTGTGAACGAAACGACGTGGGGCGAGAACCGATCTGGAGCTCTGGAGATTGATGTTGGATGAGGGACACTGCTGTGTGAGCGCACAGGGGCGCGCACCTGCCTGTCAAGTGCCAACCCAACAGTCTCTCAAGAGTCGCCCCCTACCTCCCTCGTCCCCTCCGGGGCGTGTCACCACAGGCTGCCATCAACGCGGCGTTTGCTGAGGACGGTGAGCTCATCTTCGTGGGATCGGAGCAGAACGTGCACCTGGGCGAGGTGACCGCCAATGTGGCCCAGCGGCCCGAGTCGGCGAAGAAGCGGCCAGCGTCCGCCCGCAAGGGAACCAAAGCGGCGCGGTGAGCGCAGCCGCGGCTGGGGTGTGTGTGTGGTTTGTGGGGGCTGAGGCTGGTGCAGCAGGGGGCATCGGTGAACGCAGGTGGATCCAAAGCAATGGCTCTGGGGAATGCGCGCCTCGTTCGCATGCTGTCGGTTCGCATTTGTACTGATTGAGCATTTCTCTGTGACGGGGACCTGAGCGGTCGCGGATGCCTTGTGATCTGTTCACTGTGCGCGCGGACGATGAGGTTTCGTGACATGGGTGGAATTTTACTGGCGGTTGGTTACAAGCGCGCAATGGTGGCAATCGAGGTGACCACGTCGAATCATAGTCGAGAGTGCACGCAAACAATTCCCAAGAGACACCACGCAGGCTTCCGGGACAAATAAACCGCCACGCACTGCTCTTGTACAGGGCAGCGTTCAGTGCTGCCAATGTGGCATATTTATACACCCTCAAGTAAGCCATGTCCAGACGGGAACTCGTCACGCTCGGCGTCCCATGTAACTGAAGGAAAAGAAGTCGTCACACTCATCACAACCAGTCACGATGCACAAAACACAGCACGGCCGTCACTGACACGCAGCAGAACACACACAGCCGATTCATGGCCACGCCCATTAAGCAGTCGCCTGCTTCAGGTAGGCTATGAGGTCGGCACGCTCCTCCGGCTTCTTCAGGCCAGCGAACACCATCTTGTTACCCGGCATGAACCTGGAGGGGTAGGTCGCGCAACGTTTCAGCGCCATCATTGGTTAAACCAAGCAAGCAACGTGCAATCCAATATGGCGTCATACGTATGTGAGCTCCAGGCACGCGAATCCAACAGCCCCCGGCACATGACGTCGACCATCAGCCCTACACCTTACGACGTCATCGGACGCGTCTTATGTTCACTTACTTCTTCGGGTTCAAGAGGTACTCGTAGAGCGAGTTCTCGTTCCACTCAACAGCCATCTCCTTATTCGCCTTGGAGTACGCGAAGCCTGCGGCAGTGCCGGAGGTGCGACCGAACAAACCACCCAGGTTCGGGCCCTGCATGCAGTAAATAGACATCGAGACGAAGCGTGTCAGGAGGTAAAGCGGAGCTTCGGCCTGGCGCAGCGTTCCCCCGTCTCTTTGATTGAACATCTTGACTTGAAACTTTTAGGCGGCGCGCACCTGCTTGTGGCCACCGCCCTTCTCGGCAACGTGGCACTGTGCGCACTTAGTCTTGAAAATCTTCTCGCCACGGGCGAGATCGCCGGCGGGAGCGTCAGCGAAAGTGGCCATCAGGTCCGACTGTTACGCTGGATGCAATGATTGTGTCAAGCGCTGACCTGCTCCTCGGTAGCTGTTCTGCTGATACCACTTGTAGCACTTTTTGGGTCTTTATTGGCGTGAAAGTTGTTAGAGGAGGTTGAGTGCCGTATATTTGGTCACGTCTCTCGTGAGCAAAACCGCCGTGGACAACGGACAAAAAGATGTACCATTTCGGTCACGTAAAACTCCATTTTATATCATGCCACCATCGAGATAGAGCAACACGCCCAACTATTCGCGCAACGAACCAAGGCTGTGAAGCAACTGATCCTGTGTCGTCACATTTTGATTCGGTTAACCGAGTGCTGCGCAATTGTGCACCAACTTGATGCGCAGCCTCCTGCGCTGAATGCCGCAGCTCTGGGGGCGTTGGAAGTTGTAGGGACAAAACGACCGATCGAGGTCCCTTGCTTTATTCCGTTTCAACATATCACATTGTTTGTAATTAAATGAGCTTACGTAGCATGCAATCATTGACAGCTAAATCCCGTCCGTCGTTGGTGCGTCATAACCTCACCGTAACAGGGTCACAATTACCACACCTGAAACACTTTTAACCCCCCTGCTGCTTTCGCACGTCTCATCCATACACCTGGCTCTCAGCGCTGCATGAGAATGGAACGTCAGGACGCGCGCGCCGCCTCGACACCCACCCCTCGCCGTCCGTGCAGCAGGAGGCGTGTTGCAGCCTCAATCACGCCCAGGCACCCCGCCTGCCGGCCTCCTCGCCAATCCACCCCGCAACAATAGTCGACAGCGCGCAAGCCAAACACCGTCGCCTCGGCGCAATGTGCACACAGCGTACCAGGGCGGGTCTCTTAACTGGCATGGCACCGCCTTCCGACACTCCACCAAGAAACTCCGCTGTGATGATCCCCAGGAACCCCCCGGTTCGAATAGCATCCGCCTGCACCCAGAGCCATTACCCCGGCTACCTGATCTTTGCCTACCCACCTACCCACCTACCTACCCTACCCACCTACCCACCACCTGCCTACCGCACCGTCACCGTGACCAGCGGCCCCAGCATGGCCGCCCGCGTCTCCACGCCCCACATCGGCCGCAACACGAACCGCAGCTGGACCGCCTCCGAGGCCCGCAGCACCTCCGTGCCCGACGCCCGCAGCAGCACCCGCGCCTGCCCCTGCGGAGCCTCGCCCCCGCCCCCGCCGCCGCCACCGTTCTGCGACGGGCCCAGCGAGAATGTGATGGGATTGACCTCGATCCAGGTGGGCAGCGGGCCCAGGGTCGTGCTGTGCGGGCCGCCGCCGGCCCCCGATGCCGGGTCGCCCCCGACGCCGCCCCGCCGCTCCGTCACGACTTGTACGACGAAGGCCGCCGAGCTGGTGTTGGTGAGTTCCAGTGCGGAGGTGCTGTACGGCCGGAGCTCCAGGGCGGGGGTGGACACGTGCACGGGCGGCGGCAGGTGCGGGACGCCGGGGGGCTCCGGAACCATCCCGCCGCCGCCGCCACCGCCGCCGGCTGTGGGCGAGAGCGCCGAGTGGTGCACCGCCAGGACGGAGGCCAGGCTGTGGCGCCGCTTTCGCTCCTGTCCGGGGGGGATGAGGGGGTCGGGAGGGGGTTGAATCGGAAAACCCCAAACCCAGAAACGCGCCCGGAGAGGGGGTACCGCTAGGGTGGACACGGGCGGGCGGCGGGCGGGCGGGCGGCGGCGGGCGGGCGGCGGGCGGCGGCGGGCGGGCGGGCGGGCGCGGGTGGATGGGGCCGATCCCCAGGCCGTGAGATTCTATAGGGCTTAGGGTTGAGTGCTGTGCTGTGCTGTGCTGTGCTGTACTGACCGTGGGATGCCTTCCGATCCAGTGGGGTGGGGTGCGGTGGGCTGGGGTGTATGCATGCCGCCCAGTGGCCCAGTCAGGGCGGTAGGGGCCCTATGTAGAGCCGCATCCGCCCATCCGCCCATCCGCCCGTCCATCCGCCCGTCCATCCGCGTATCCCCATGCGCCGCATGACCGCGTTTCCCACAAGACTGACTGCCGCGTGTGGGGACGAGGGGCCCTGGGCGAGGGGCGGTGGACCGCAGGCCGCCGCCGCCGCCGCCGCAGCAGCAGCAGCAGCAGCAGCAGCAGCAGCAGGTGGAGGCAGGGGCCGGTGCCCCCGCAGAGGACAGCCCTTCTCCCTCTCCGCTTTTTGAACGCAACACCTTCCCTCCAGTGGGATGTTCCTACTGCCGTACTGCCGTACACAACCGTAAACCCGAACATCGCGGGCTACGTCCCGCCTGCGCGCACACACACACACACACGCGCGCGTGTCTGCCGTACGACTCTTGCCGCCCTACTTATGCGTCCTCGCCGCCGCATTCCCTCCCCTTTGCTGCCTTGGCATGCACGCTTTTTCGCTCGCACACATCATTACGTTATTCTGCATCGTCTTGGGGTCATCTTCGGCGGTGCTGACTACGCGGCATTTTGCTTGCAGGTGGGTACATTGCGATAACACAGCGAGGATCGCACGCACGCACAGCATTGTGGTGTGAGTCTGTGTGGCCCAGGCAGCCGACCCGCACCAGCTGGTAGTCTTCCGCGACGCAACCATACCAAACACGCGGTAAATAGACAGCGTTCCTCCAACACCGCAGCCTTTCTGGGTCGGGCAACGGGTTTATTTTATACGCATAACGGCATTTTCACTAGGCGCTACTCAGCCCCACACAAACACATGCGCACACTCATCCACCCGCCCTCGTACCGTCTTCAACCCCACCCCACCCCCCGCCAGGCCAGTCAGCCAGCCAATGCCGCCCGCCCCCCCACCCCACCCGACCCCACCCCGCCCCTCCCCACCCCATCCAACCTCCCTCCCACCCCCCACCCCCACCCCACCCCGCCCCACCTGGTCGTATCCCGGCAGCTCCACTTGCAGCAGCGCGTACACGGGTTTGTGGTCCGAATCGTTCACCTCCAGCACACAGTTGTAGTCGTCGGGCCGCTGGATGCTCACCACCACCTCCTCCTCCGCCACGTCTGCAGGAGCCGTCGCCCGCCAACACCACCGCCACCGCCAACACCAACACCGCCACAGAGGAGGAGGCGGGAGGGGGAGGAGGCGGAGGCGGAGGGGGGGAGGGGCGGGGGGCGGGTGAGGCACTCGGGGTCGGTCCAAATTCCTCCGCAAACACACCCCCAAACCCCCAAACCCAAACCCACACGCAGTATCCCCTTCCCCCGCCCACCCCCTTCACCCACCCCCAACCCCTCCCCCCACCCCCAACTTCTCCCCCCCTTGCTCACCCAGGCTGCCGGGCCGGGAGCCCCGCACCATCACCCGGTCCGTCCACGCCGGCACCCGCTGCGATACGACATCGTACGGCAGCTCCAGCCGCGGCCCGCCGCCGCCGGCCTCCGTCGACGGCGGCACTGTGTGGCCGTGCGGCGCGCCCTTGACGAACTTGTAGGTGGGCACGAAGAGGGGGTGGCCCAGCGGCAGCGGCTCCCGCAGGCCCCGGAACACGTTGCCCTTGTCCATCTCTGCCCGGCACTGGTCCAGCTGGTACAGCCGCGCCAGCGCCTTGACGCAGGCGAGCTCGCGCACCTCCGCGAAGGCGCCGTTGATGCGGTAGTTGAAATCGCCGGCCCAGACGAGCAGGGCCGCGTCGGCCAGGCCGGGGCCGTGGCCGTCGTCGGGGCCCTCAGACGAGGCAGTGGCGTTGACGCCCGCGGTGGTGGCGGCGGCGGCGGTGGTGGTGACGGCGGTGGTGCTTCTGGCGGCGGGGTTGTGGACCGAGACCTCGGGGTCCGACTCGACGGCGCTGTCGGCGCCGTCGGCCACAGGTGATAGCTGCTGCTGCGACGCCTGAGGCGAGGCTTGCTGTTGTTGTTGTTGTTGTTGCTGCTGCGCCACCTTGCTTGTGTTGGCAAAGTGCAGCTGGCGGACGATCTTGTTGTAGTTCTCGTTGCGCTCCTCCACGCGCTCTTGGTGCGCCGCGAAGTGGGAGCACACAAACATCACCCGCCGCCTGCCACAGTGGAGTGTGGGTGTGGGTGGGGTGGGGTGGGGTGGGGTGGGGTGGGGGGTGTGGGTGTGGGTGTGGGTGTGGGTGTGGGTGTGGGTGTGGGTGTGGGTGTGGGTGGGGTGGGGTGTGTGGGTGTGGGTGTGGGTGTGGGTGTGGGTGTGGGTGTGGGTGTGGGTGTGGGTGTGGGTGTGGGTGTGGTGTGGGTGTGGGTGTGGGTGTGGGTGTGGGTGTGGGTGTGGGTGTGGGTGTGGGTGTGGGTGTGGGGGGGGGGGGGCGACAGGAGGGTGATGGCCGCATCGTAGGGGGCGGGGTTGGGATGGGGTGGGTTGGGGTGGGAGGGGTAAACAGGACATTGGTGGGTGAAGAGGGTTAAGGGGGCCGGGGACGCCCCGGCAGGCGGCAGGAGTCGAGGCGGAGGAGGACGAGGGGGGTTATAAGAACCTGCGGAACCGTGACCGAAATCTGTACGACGGGGAGCGTCCCCGGCCATCAGGCTCAGCCACTCTTGGGGGCCATAAGGCGCCATCCCCCGATATCCCCCCCCAGGCCCCCAGCCCCCCCCCCCACCCCCCTCACCTGAACACCGACATGGACACCGCCACCGCGCCCTTGTTGCCGCCCACCCCCATGACGCCGCACGCCACATTGGCGGTGGCCACCTCCCCCACCGCGTGCTGCAGCTCCGCCCTCACAAACACCACGATGACCAGCCCCGACATCTGCCGCAGCGCCACGCGAACCCAGGAGCCGCCGGTGGCCGCCAGGGCCGTCCACAGCTCGCTGGCCCACCACTGGGCGTTCATGTTGCCGCGCTCCTGGGTGGGTGGGGTTGGGGGGGAGGAGGGAGGGGGGAGGAGGAGGGGGGGAGGAGGGAGGGGGGAGGAGGAGGAGGGAGGGGAGGGGAGGGAGGGGAGGGGGAGGGAGGGGAGGGGGAGGGGTAGGGAGGGGGAGGGGGGGCCCCGCAGGGACATCAGGAGGGCTCTGGAGACTTGATGCCGCGAAAGGGGTCGGCTGAGGAGGGGAAGGGAGGGGACAGCGCCGGGTCGCCGATGTCTCTCCTCCCGAAAATGTCCTCCCGGCCAGTTCCCCATACTCCCGTCCTCCGTCCCGCGCCACGCCAACCCATCTGCACCGCCATGCCCTGCGGACTAGCAGCCAAGCTTCCCCCCGGGTCCCTCCCCATCTTCCTATCCCCCCTTCCCTCCCCCCCACAGGCTCTCTCCCAACCCAACCCAACCCACCCATCCCCCCCGACGCCTCCCCGCGCCCCGCTGACCAGCATGCCCTTGGACAGGAAGGTGATGGCCGCATCGTAGGCCACGGAGCTGGTCCCCATCTCCACCTCCTGAAGGGGGAGGCGGGGCGGGGAGGGTGCGGGGAAGACGGGAAGGGGGAGGGACAGTAAGGGCGAGGGCAGGGGGAGAAGCGGTCAAAAGACGCAATCTTGTGAATCAAAGAGAGGCATGGGCTTCGACAACTGAAACAACTGAAACAACTGAAACATGGAGCTCCGCGGCCC